>LR738711.1:623038474-623121759 GCA_902687465.1 Secale cereale
GGTTGGCTTCAGATAAAGAGTGAGGTGTCTATATTTGAGGGACTTTAGCGTAATTGAGATATGCATGGTCAATAGTGTGTGCACTCAAGGTTGACCAATTTGTTTCACAGTTTGGACTATGAGATAACGATACTTTTGAAGATGCGTGATATACTTTGATGTACCAGAGTTACAAACCTAAGATTGGAATTTTGGAATTCGACTCCATCATTAGCTTTTGTAATTCATTTAAACGGAGGTACATTTTTAAGTCGGGATTTCGTGATTTCAAATTCATAAATCAAACCTAGAGATATACACATATGGGCATGTTCAAACTTTATAATCATCCACTTTATTCATACACATACACATTTTCGCTTTTGTCATCATATTTAGGATAAACACATTTGGAATTTCATTTGAATTGGACCATATGATGGTATTTGCTTGTAGTAGCTCAATGATCCATATTTGAATTGAATGGACAATCTAAGTTTCGAGTTGGAGACATTGATTTTCAAAACTTGCTCTTTTTTGCGTGCAAAACAAACAAATTCTCGGTCATGATATCATAGTCGGCCGTACAAGAGCAGAATATAATTTCAGGCACCAAAAGCTTTCAAACTTCCTGCTCACATCGAAATATTTCGCGCCCGAAAGTTTAGCCCTGCGTTATTACTATTTTACCCCTGCCACATGAATGGAAAAGGGCTGCTTTGGTAACTCCATTGTTTTCCCCTCTTTGCCCCCAACATTCTTCCCCAGAGCCCCTCCCCTTCCCCTCCCCGACACCCCCCTCCAACCACAGCAAGCCGCCGAATCTAGTCCTCCACCGCAGCGGTGGACCTCACACCCCGACGGATCTACCTTCCGCACCTTGGAACCCCCAACTGCTAACTCACCACTTCACTGGAGCCGCTTCAGTGACTGGCTTGTACACCGCTCCAGATCTCCTTGACCGCCATCATGGTCCACTGCACCAAATCTGCTTAACCGACGCCCTTGTCCACCACAGTGTAGGCCCTTCACTGACTCCCTCATCCGTCCCTTCGCTGGCCCTTCATACAAGCCCTCGTCCGCCGCAACAGATCCGCCTCACCGAAAGCACTGTACAACGCGCCCGCCGAAGCCTTCGTCCACTACACCGACCCGCTCCACGGACGCCATATTAAACTCCACCGGCCTTGCTTTACCGACGCTGCAGCCTCATCACGTTATTTCGATTTGTACTCCTTCAGTTTTTCTCTTTATCGTGCAACTGTTCACTTACCACAGATTAGCTTTCTTGTATGTCGACAGGCGCCACAACCGTAGCACCGGAGCCGCATCAGCGACGGCGACAGCCGGCCCAAACTCAACCGCAACACGAGCACCACCGACGATCCTTAGCTATCAGGTATGCCAACGATACCCATACGCCGCAGAGAATCAGGTACAATTATCCAATGGCCGGTGTCGGAGATATTAACCACGGGTGTCCTCATCGACCACCCATGGTATTTCAAGACAATTGGGGGCCGCCTGTCACCCCGCGACCGCCTGCTCATCGGGCCGCCTCCTGGGACAGCTAAGCCCAGGAGCCAGCTGCCAGCAGGCGGTAGCCTCATGGCCAGCATCCAGAAGACGGCCCCATGCCTCCCCCTCGGGACGCGTGCTGGGGAACCATGACAAGGCTAAGGCATGGCTACAGTTGAGCATGTCCTTAGAGAATCTATAAGGGCGTGGCTACAGTGAGGGCGTATCTTACATACTCCCCTTAAGCGGCGTATCACTGTAGCCATGTTGCCAGTGACCAAGCCCCGGTCATAGGAGGCCATGATCCCACTACCCACAGGCGGCAGAGCCAGCAGGCGGCTGGCCCCACCTGCCAGTGGGTGAACAAGAAGCAAGCGGCCCCTGGCAGGTGGCCTGGGCGACGCGCCGCCGGTAGCAAGCGGCTAACCGTACCCTAGGAGTCTGAACTCCATCAAGATGACAAGACAGGACGTGGTGGCAGCGTACGGCAGAGGCGGCGGCACTGTCAGCAGAAGAGCGCCTATAGTGGAAAGCAATCACGAGGGCCCGTAGATGGCGGGCCCCAGCAAACAGGTGGAAAGGCCGGCACCCGAAGACGCTGATCGCCGGGGGCCATTCCGCCTAGATTACTATTGTACCCCTGGGGGGTAGGCCTATATAAACCCCCTAGGGTCCTCCATGTGGAGGGGTTGGACCCTAAGAAGAAGAAGAAGAAGAGAGACACCAAGAGAGATAGGGAGAAACCCTAGAGATCATTCCCATTCCCTAGAGCGGAGGTAGAGAGCTAGCCTTGCCCTTCTTCCTCCCCTAGACGACACAGCTCAAGGAGCAACCTTGTAGCTTCCATATTGACATTAGTCATGACGCGGAGTCCCCGCAGAGCAGGATTAGGGGTGTTATCTCCACGGAGAGCCCCAAACTTGGGTAAGATTCGCAGGCATCCCAAGTATCACCTTATCCCGCTTCCAGGGCCCGGCGACGTTCTATTGTCCCCATGCATGATAAGCCATCCTTTGGCATATGTCGCACCAAAACCCCGACAGCTGGCGCCTACGTTCACTTTCTTAGCATAAGCACCACACCTTTGAATTTCTTCAGGGCATCATTCAGTTCTTCATGAGACGCGTTATTCTGCTTGCACCTGTAGGGCCATACTTCCGGCAGTGAACATGTTACATGTGCTAAATTACATACTAGTGCACATATAGTTAATATGCTTTAATTTTGTCCTAAGTATTACTGTACTTCCTACTAGATATCATTGCCTACTATTTTACTTCTTGCATGCTATATTTATGATAATGGTGTTGTTCTAATGCCACTTGTTGGTTCCATCAGACTGCTTCATGTTATCTATGCTTAATTACACATCAGCAAACTAGCATGTGGTTCCGCTGGTTTTGTTCCTTTTACCCTACATTTTCTGATGGTAGCTATTACATCACTGCTACGAGCCTCTGTTCATTACTTTTTTGTGTGTTCTTGATCTTCCCAAGTTGCATGACTAATTTGATGCTTCTATTAATTATGGAGCTGCCAACCCCATCAAGAAAAATATTTGTTCTTTTCAGGCTGGCACCTGGAACAAGCATAAAAATAGAGGGAAGCATATATATTGTCGTGTATGCACACACCCTTCTTTCATTAGTTTAGATGGACCATTGATGATCAATTCAAACTAGTGCATGCGATTAAAATTAATTTTACCTAAATAGAGGGTGCAAAATAAACTACAACAAGTAGATTTGCAACCACGGGATGTTGACGATATCTTCAAAGAACATTGCAAAAGCAGCGAGGCTTCACATCAACATATGGTAAGCCAGTGTGTTTTAGTACATGTGAAATGTAATGTGTGTGGACCGCTTTCTTGGCTTGTGCCCTCAACCTGTAATCCTATAGAATAACAAATAGTTCAGTTGTCTGCTTTGCTGTATTGCTTGATTGGAATGCTTGTTTGTTATTTGTTACGCTATACCTGAGTTGGCCAATATGTCAGCAGTGCCTGCTGTACCATTGTAAAGAAATGCATGCCTAGTTCATTTGAGTCCTTAACTTTTCCTCTGAACTTCATCACAAGACTATCTTCGTAGTTTATATGAGGCCACACTGTTAAGTTCTTTCTCAAATTATTTCAACTGCTTAGATGCCTTGGCAACTTAAATATAGCGGTGGTACACTCCCTTTCAAGTTTTCATCTTACCATTTTAATTTATTTTCGGTTGATGCTGCTTCGAACCATTTAAATATAGCTTGCCATGCTCGACAAT
Source organism: Secale cereale (assembly GCA_902687465.1). NCBI lineage: Eukaryota > Viridiplantae > Streptophyta > Magnoliopsida > Poales > Poaceae > Secale > Secale cereale. The sequence continues at coordinate 623,042,242 of LR738711.1, forward strand.
AATTCATATGTCATTTACCATGTAAGCTTACTACATGGATCATGCGATAACTATATCTTACTTATGTCCAGCGGAAACCTTTCAGGATGTTGTTCACACTAGGACATAATGTACAACCCCAGAATCTATTTGTGGAAGCAGTGCGCCAGCCATGTTACCAGATGGTAGCAGATCAGAGGCAACACCGCCGGAGAGCAGTCTGAGCATAGATACTATAGTTCTTAAGGCTCTACTAGAGGCAGAAAGAGATGGTGTGGCTGCCATGAATAAGGTAATCTTGATCTTGAAGCTGGAAATTATTCAATTAGCTGCACACATTATGCAAGCAACCCAAGAATTGGAGGAAGAATGTTGCATTTGAAGACAGAAGAGGTCCTGCTGCTTCTGCTATCTGAAGCCCAGGGTAATCCTAGTTCTTCTTTAGATAACAGCTGAAATTGTCATTAGATTATTGTACTTGCATGTTGTGTCATGTCTCTGAATAGATTATGTTGTAAGACCCCCTATGTTGTCCATCTGTTGTAATGATCCGATTTTTTTTGGCGAGGTAATCCTCGGTACTTGTATGATTGACATAAGGTGAACAGTTTTTTGTGTGAGCATATTGTATTGGATGAAATAACTGTTTGACTCAAAGTGTATCCAACCTACTGAGTTCGAAGATCACGACATTTCTAAATCATAATCATATATAAAGGTGGAATAAATCTTTGTTGTGGTTTTGAAGAAATAAATAACAAAACGTAGAATTATCTGTGGATATTCGTAATCGAATAAAAATTGGATTTGGATTTAGTTGCCAGGGGCCAGGGCAAATGTGAATGCTAATTCTCCCAAGTTTTGAACGAAGCGGCTAAACATCCACTATCATTTGTGGGCCGCCTACTGTCTACCCTGACACTTGACATCCTTATCGACCGGATTTACACTGCTGTCGATAGGGGTAGACTAGTAACTTCAATCAGACGTGACACGACGGCCTCTGAGTCCATTCAGACACGGTGGGCGCCAAACGTGGGCGGCAAAACACATTTGATTCAAGCTTGTCCGAAAGACATGTGTCTCTCCCCTCCATTTCCCCATTCATCCACAGTGGGCGGCAAAACAAACTCTCCTCGTCCAAAATCGATGTAGGCTAATATTTTAAATAGGGGTAGATGTGTAACTTCCCTCAGACGTGACACAACCGCCCTACCTGTCAGCCCCGTTCATACACCGTGGGCGGTAAAACACCCTCTCCTCGCCCGAAATCGTTACCGGCAAATATTTGGGAGATGCGAGATTACCGTCCTATCCCCAACCGACATGATGTCCGAAATTTTAAATGGGGGATAAGTTCGTAACTTTGCCACATTTCAGACAAGCGCGTCCCAAAGTTTGAGATCCCCCTCCCCCTCCATTTCCCCATTCATACACCATCGGCGCCACGACAACCTCCCCACTGCGGCCAGCCTCCTCCGTCCGCCACCCCATCCTCCACCTTGCCGCAGCCGCCACCCCTACCCCGTCGTCCACTGCAAGAGATGGACGTCTCTCATCCACGGTGCCGGACCAGGATCCTTTCATCTCTTTGTCTCGCTTCATTGGCGACGTCGTCCACTTTGCCATTGCCGCTCCTACGACCGCCTTGTCCACGGCAACATGATTTATCCCCCAACCTGACCGTCTGCCATCTAAAGTCTTCTTCCCCGCTGCCGACAGCCATCGCACCCGCACCACCCTCAACGTATCAGCAGGGGCCTACACTGCGTTGCAAGAGGAGGTTGTATTCTTCCATATGTGCTTAAGTTATTGATCTCACCCAAAAAATAGATCTTAAATTGTTTACTGTACTTTTCTTGTCCGTACCAAATCATAGTGGCTAGTTGAATGCAAACATTGGTTGCGAAGTAGCTTTGTTCGGTTTGCACCTTCAGATCCGCCATGTCACGGTCACTATACTCGTAAAGCTTATGGTTTCCCCACTTTATATTCACTACCATCATCGTAGGTGCTTCACTGCTTCGTGTCGTGCTAGCATTGCTCCTCAAGACCTCAACCCATCAAGCTAAACAACATGCCACTCATAATTCCAAAGCTTACGCGTTGAAATATGAATCTGATATGATGCTCATATTACTAAAACAGAGAACGTTTAATTGGTCACCTAATGTTCCTATATTCGTTTTGAAAAGCATGTGCGCCACCCACTGGTCCAGCTAGTTCCACTTTCCTGATTTTACTCTTGATGCTTAGGGTTTTCCCCTTTTATCTACTCTACTATGATCTGTGTAGGTGCTTTCTGTCATACTAGCATTACTCCACCCTTCAAGCTAAACAACACAACACTCAAAATTCCAAAGCTTAGTTGTTCAAATATGATTGTGATATGATACTGATATTAGTTAACAGACACATTTAATTGGTTAGCTAAAGGTCCCACTTGAGTTTCCAAATGCATGTCGCGACATATAGAGAGACAACAGAATTGCATTTCTTTGTCACTTGTTGACTGTACTTTCTTATCCATACCAAATATTAGTTGTTATTTAAAAGCAAATATCGGTTGCTAACTACCCTTTGAGCGGTTTGCAACTTTAGATCTGCCATCCCACTGCCACAGTCAACACTATACTCATCATGCTTACGGTTTCCCCATTTTATGATGACCACGATCAGCCTACGTGGTTCGTGTCGTAATAGCGCTGCTCCACCCATCGAGCTAAACAAGCTTAGTTGTACAAATTCAAATTTGATATTATGCTGATATTAGTAAAACTGGGAGATGTTTAATTGGTCAGCTAAATGTTCCTACTTTAGTTTCTAAATGCATGTGAGCCACATATGGAGAGACAGGAAGGAATAGTATTTCTCTGTGCGCTCTGGTTAATCATGGGTGGCCAACCGACATTGTATAGAAAGACTTGTAATATCTTCAATCTGCTTGCTCTTCTGCTCTTCTTTAAGAAGATCCTCTTCTCTTGCGGTCGACTGGTCAAGTCGATTTATTCTCCATTAGTATATTTTGAATCTATCAGGTCAGGTCGACTTGTTCTTCTTTACTATATGTTGAAGCTGTCATCTGCGAAGTATCATCACTTCTGGAGCTCTCATATTTTGAGTAGTAGGCCACATTATATTAATGCACACACCAAATTACAGCATGCATGACACCTCTTAGAAGAATTGCAGAGATAGCACAAAGGGGTTTATAGGGAGGAAGTATTGGATTAGAATCACTTCTGCATTACAAAGATAATCTCACTTGTTTTTATGTTGTCATGCTGTCAGGTATTGAACATTATCAAAATGAATATGAGAATGGGTGCACGAGAGGAATATTGCAGAACAATCCACTGGCTAACAAACTTGGCATGGTGGACGATGGCCTATCTTATTCACCCATCAAGGTGCATGCTCTAACTTGGCAAGGTTGTATTGGTCGCACAGATTTTGCATCTGACCTCTTGCATTACTTCTACTTTGTTACACCATCTGCTTAGTTTAAGCATCATATATGAGTATATGCCATACCTATCCATTTTCTGTACCTATTCCATGTGTCGTCATACTATATTTTTCCAGTCAAATGTTGTTCTTTCGTAATAGATGTCCAAAAGGAAGAGGGTGATTGCAGATCCTCAAGGAGTACAAACTAGGTATTTGGAAAAGGTAGTGATACCTGTTAAATCAGATAGATCAGCAGCCACAGAAAACACAGGCCCAACTATAACAGACTTTACCCCTACTCCAGTGGCCAAATCCCTATTAGAACTGCTGACAGCCGAGCGTCAGGTACTATCTATGATATGAATGCAAAATTTGAACTCCTAAATTTCTGCATGTGCCTTACCTTCTCTCTTGTATGAAAACTAATTTCAGATGAATCTCCTTGCTCAAAGGATCATAGGATCTCACGATAATACCGGGCTCTGCATTGCTCTTGTTAGTACCTCTTGCCCTTTGTCAACATACTTACACTCATTGATGTTTGATTATGTAGCATCACTGTAAATGTTCGCTTCTTTATCCTCCCTTTGCTTGAAATTATAATATCTATATTTACTCTTAGATAAATGTAGAATTATCACAATGGTTATGAAGTTTTGGATTGCTCATGTAAGTACCTGTTGTCATGTACTCCCTCTATATCAAATTAATTGTTGTTCAGTTGGATGTATTTAGAACTTAATAGTGCTAGATACATCCATTTGAGCGACAACTAATAACGGATGGTGGTGGTATTACTGTACATGCATCGCGAGATAGTTGATTATCTAGCATTACTCTGCATCTTATCTGCCCTGCCCTCCACTTTCTCCAAATTATCATATCTATATTTACTCTTAACAAAATGTTGAATAAAGCCAATGCCACTTCACACGTTGATGTCTGCATTCCTCTTGTCAGTACCTTTTGCCTTATAACAATGTACTTAATTAATTGCTATTTGATTATGTGTCATCAGTTTGCACCTGAGCTTCATTATCCTCTATTTGTTCCAATATTATTTGATCTATATTTACTCTTTGCAAAATGTAGAATAATGGCAACGCTTATAAAGAATTTTCTTTGGGGAATTATTTGAATTGTCTTTCCATCAACATGGAGAAGGGCTTTGTCCATCCCGTGTTAACATGTAATGTAAGTTCATCCTTCTCAAGCTTTCAAACTTTGTTCTAGTATAGATTTGGATAGGCATCATTTCCTCCAATGCTGTTTATATCTGATTGGATGTTTGTAACAACTACTAGTTTTAAATTGTAGTTGTAAAAACATGTTCCTTATGCAGAACATATCCATTTATTTGCTTATATAATTGTGAAACCTGTTACATGTCTCCTTGTGTCTCTTTCAGAGTCGTATCTCTTATGCCAGGTAGAACTTTAGGAAAGATAGTGAGCCAAACCATCTTGAGGACAGTGAGATGACCCCAAGGTCCTGTCTTGATGAAGACAGTGAGATGACCCCAAGGTCCTGTCTTGATGAAGACAGTGAGTTGAAGCTACTCACCAGCAGGTGTGAGACAACCTCTGTGCAGTCGCTGCCTCAATCAGTTCGACTTATTCAGTCTCAACTTAAAGCGGAAAGGCTTGCTTCAGCTCAGCTCCGACTTGAAGTGCAAAATGTAATGAAGATGTCTGGGGACTGCCTTGCGCACTATGGTGCCATACAGCTAGGGATGAAGCATCTATCATTGACACAACTGAGGTCTCATCTGCTTGTTCGGCTGCTTGTGGGGCCCGAGCTTGCCAGGTCCAGTGCCTTCTGAAGTGCTCTCAGTTTTGTATATTCTTTTGTCGGCGCGTTTATATGCACTGGTGGCGACCTTTGATGCCTAGTGTATGTAATCCGTGGTCATGTTGCGCTTTATTATCATCGGTAGCGAACTTTGATTCCCAGTGGATGTAATATGTCGTAATTTCTTTGTTGTATAGTCTAGGTTTATTCTTTGGTCGGTATGCTATAATTTAGGCCGGAAGGTTCAGTGGATCTCAGTGTTGTCGGTCTTCAGGCCTGCCCGTTACTCATATGGGCCAAAACGTGGGCTTATAATCATCTTGGGCCATTAGCAGGTCTATACCTATAGTAGTTTCCCATATTTAACAGGCCATGGGCTACATATTTACTGTAGTGACACTGGGCTTCCTACGTTCCATAGAAACAATGGGCCTTCTACGGTCCATAAAAACAATGGGCCTTCTACGGGTCGTAGAAACAATGGGCCTTCTACGGGCCGTATCATCAATGGGCCTTAGACGGGCCGTATGATCGATTGACCAAACATGGGCCAAAACAGACCGCATTATGGCCGTAAACGGGCTAGAGTTGGAGTCATCCATTCATGGGCCGACCATAACTGGTCGTCGTTAATAGGCCGTATTTGACGACGCTATGAAAACGGCCCAACGTATTAATGGGCCACAAACGGGCCAACTGTAACCACAGGCTGAATTTGGCTCACAAGCAGAAAATGGCAGTAACAGGCCGTAAGTAACCGAATGCTGGAAATGAGCCCAAGAATAAATGGGCCCTGAGAAGGCCGAAAGATAACATGGGCTGCAAATGGCCCAATTGATTAATGGGCCGTTAATGGGTATAAAGTGATACACTACTCATTACAGGGCAGTTTCACCACGGGCCTTTAATGGGCCCTGAGAAGGCCGAAAGATAACATGGGCTGCAAACGGCCTAATGGATTAATGGGCCGTTAATGGGTGTAAAGTGATACACTGTTCATTACGGGCCAGTTTCACCACGGGCCGTTAATGGGCCAAGAGTTACAAAAGGGCCTCATATGGGCTGAAAGACGTCATGGGCCATACATGGGCCAGAACTTAAAATGGGCTGGAATCATATTGGACGGCCCAGATGATGCTAGTGGGCCTAATTCAGATAGGTCGTAACATGCCTTGGGTTAGCAGGTTGTAAATGGGCTATATGTGAACATGTCGTTACCATGCTTTCGTGGGCCGGCCCGCCACCTTTTGACTAAGTCAAACGGGCCGGACTTTTCACCGGAATGGGCCTCTGTTGGGCCGTGCCACGTGTTGACGTATCATAGGCGCTATGGGTCCAATGAGAGGATGACATATGTCCCAACGGTGAGCCGACACGTGTTTCCTCTAGCCAATGATGATTTTACACGTGGAAAATCCCCATTGGTCGGGGCTGTTAACGGGTTATCGGATCCAAAACCGGACCCGATAGCTTAACGACATTCCGTTACGGTGGATGCCATGTGTCGGTCACCCTTGACGAAAGCACTTCTGTGACGCTCGATTTATCGTCATGGAAGTGAACACTTCCATGATGATAATTTTGGTAATGTCATGGAACACTTCTACGGCATCACAGGTATGACTGTCTTGATTCTGACATAAATTTGTCATGGATGTACATGCATGACAGAAAACGTGACCTACTGTGACAAACATGTATCATCACGAAAGTGTATTTTTTGGTAGTGGGTGTGTGGGCGCATGTCGAATATACCACACGTGTGGCAGTTATCGTTGTCCTAGTACTAAGCTTAGCTGCTACATAGAGTATGACTTACGAGCCCCACCACTAATTAAACTAATTAAACAATCTATTATACAAATGACCCTATGACACCTAGGCCCTAGTGCGTAGTTTTGACCAGTCGACCCAGTCAATATTGACTGTTGACCCTACTGACTCAGCACCCCACTGGACCCACCAGTCAGCCTCTGTGGCTAGCACATGGTTGGGTGCACTTAGTGTTTTCTGTTTAATTTCGAATAAGAATAATTTTAGAATATTATTAAAACTTTGAAAATTAATATAAAATAAACTGTATATTGGATGAAAAAGTTTTGTACATGAAAGTTGCTAAAAAAGCGAGACGAATCCGAATATGCGATTTGTTCGTCTGCCACACATCCCTAGCGTAGCGAAATGCAACATTCCTCCTCCGGTTCATTTGTCCGAAAATGTCGAACACCGGGGATACTTTCCCGGATGTTTCCCCATTTGCAATTATCGCCTAGTATCGCGTTAGGACACACCTAGCACCGCTTAAGGTCATATCGTGCATCTGTGTTGCATTTGTGTGCTTTATATTTATTCTTTCTTCTCCCTCTTCTCTCTGGTAGACACAGACACTGCGGATGCTGCCCCTGTGATCGACTACGTCGATGACGACCCTTCTTCCCTTTCAGCGGAGCTTCCAGGCAAGCCCCCCCTTTCGATCATCCCGATATCGCCCATTCCATTCTCTCTCTTGCTTGCATTAGATTTTGCTACTGTAACTGATTGCTCCTATTCTGATGCATAGCCTGCTTTTGTACCTACTATTGTTGCCTACCTACTTATCCTAAACTACTTAGTATAGGTTGGTTGGTAATCCGTCAGTGACCCCACCTTGTACTTGTTTCCCCTGCTTCATCATCGTTGACTCGATCAACGTGATTGACCACCAGAGACCTACACATCACCGCACACCCCCTTAGTTCTACGACACTATATAGTTACTATCGAGTGCCGAGGGTGATACCTCATAACGCACTCCTGATGATAACTCTGTAGTGTAGCTATTCGCTCATGTTCATCGAGGGTGATTCCTCTTTCACCACCCTCAATACGACTGTCGTGCAACACCTCAAGTGTGAACCTCGAGGGTGATTCCTCCTAAGTTCTGCTTGACGATTACATCAAGTGAATTCCATCGAGGGTGGTTCCTCGGATTCCCCCTTGATGTAATGGACACAAGGTTACCTGAACTTTACTTGAGACCATTGTTGAAGTCGGGTAGGCCCTGAGGGGTACCCGCGAGTTGATGTAAAATTTGGGCGGGCCCGTGGAGCACCCGTGAGATAATTACAAGGCACCGTCGGGCAGACAGGGCTAGCCCTTGCCGTATTTCCTCAAGACGAGGCGATGGGGTCACATTATCGTGAGTCTCTGCTCGTCTCTGCGAGCTCCTAATACACTAATGGTTTGGGTATTTGATCTGAGTTGGCCTCTGGTCTTTACGCACTAACAGCCACACGAGAATAATTATGGGCCTCGATGTCATGGTATCAGCTGAAGCCTTGACATTAGTCCAGTTCAGCATTGTGGCATGGCCTGGTCGGCGCCCCAGTGGAGGTGGCCTGGATCGCCCTGCGCGCAATGACCCGGAGTGCAACGGGTGATGGCCCATGACCCGGGTGTGCTTAGGATGTAGACCGGCGGTGTAGCGACCACGATCCGAATGGACCGAAGTCTCTGTGTTTCCGTGTCATCCCTGGATCGGTAATGCTGACACACAATACTTGAAGGATTTATAATAGAGTGGCAATCACACACTTATTACATCGAGTGTCTCCAAAGAGAACTTATTACAAAATTCTATGGCTTAAGGCATTCTAACAAAATAACAGCGGAAGGCTTGGAAGATAAGTGAGTCCATCAACTCCAACGGCATAGCTGAGTGCATGACAAACGACCTAGAACGTCTTACTCCTTGTCTGAAAAGTCTGCAACGTAACATGTTGCAGCCCGAAACGGGTCAGCACATGGAAAATGCTGGCAAGATAACACAGTAGATGCAAGTAACAGAATAAAGGCTAACACTATATGCATATTTGGCTGGTGGAGGCTCTAAGGTTATAGTTTTTGCATAAAGCCAATTTTTCCCTACAACAAAGGAATATATTTTATTTTTAACTATCATGGTAGTTGAAACATCATTGAGAAGGTACCTCCAACTCAATCCGAATTAAAGTAATCATTAACCCAAAAAATTAATTTTAGAGTGATGAGATCAACCGATAATTCAAGTACCAGATACTCAAGATTGTCCATAACCGGGGACACGGCTACTCATGAATAGTTTGTACACTCTGCAGAGGTTTGTGCACTTTTCCCACAAGACTCGATCTCCTCCGTTGGATTTCTCGCACTTCATGGTGTTTGAGAAACGGATGACCGAGACACAGTCTTTCGGAAGCATTCACTCTTTACCCCGGGTGGACCGGTACACCTACTTTCCCCTACATATGCTAGTCCACCACTGAAAGAGCTCACACAACTTACTCATACTATGCCAGAGCCCATAATGGCATTGTGGGTGCACACGGAAGTTTCTAGCATGAATAATTTTATGATCTCTTTGAGCCTGGGTGGCATTCCATAGGACAATCACACGGAACCCCGTGATTTCCTAGGACAACACTTGATTCTCCAGGTGCCTTGCAACCAATCCACCAAGATGTGTATTCAAGTAGCCACCTTAAGTTGAACCATTAATTAACAACTCACATTTGTCATGGATTTCACTCAAACCCAAACCACGTCTACGAGCATAGCATGATCACCTAAGCATAGCGTAGAAGTAACTCCCAAGGGTTTGAAAATAATGCAGGTAATGAGTTCTACCATCAATCTACTTCCCAGACCCACAAGTTAAGAGATCCTACTCATGCAATATGTGAGGGTTTGATCTAATGCATAAAAACTGGGTAATAAAGGGGTATGATCAAATTGTTACTTGCCTTGCTGATGATTCGCAAAACCTAGAGACTCGTAGTAGCACGCTTCACAGTCCGGGTATTCTATCGCAAGCAAACAATAGCATACATAAGCAATCAAGCAAAGATGCACAAACAAAACTCCAAATAAAAAGATCTAACCACAAAGTTCAACTTAAGAACTCTGGTTTGCAAAAACAAATCAACTCGAACGAACCAACGAAACTCAAACTGCGAAAGAAACAGGATCCGTTTACTAGATTGATCTAGGGTCAAATTTCACAGTAGAAAAACCTTATTCAATTTGGTTAAACGGAAAGAGGGCGTCGAGACGAAGATCTGGGATTTTGAACCACCTGATTCCGACTCTCGAGCGAAAAGAAAAACGAAAAACAAGATCAGGGCAGAAATCGCGATCGAAATAATCGTGGATAAATACCCCGAAAAAGAAAAATGGACGAACAGGCTAACGAACGAACGTTCGCTGTCTACGGCTAACGGACGAACATCGTTCGTTAAAACGAATGTACAGACGAACGTCCGCAAACTAACTAAACCAAAAAAACACCGAACCAATCTATTTAGAAAAATAGATCTAGGGTTTTCTAAAAAAACAAATGGTTCCAACAACAAAAATGGCTGCGGCGGCAACAACCTCGGCGGCAGCGAACTCCGGCGGCGGCGGCTACCGGCCGCGGGCGGCGAGCGGCGGCGGGCGGCGAGCGGCGGGCGGCGGGCGACGAAGCGGGCGGCGAGGCAGCGCGGCGGCGGCGGGGGGTAGTGGCTGCGGCGGCGAGTAGGCGCGGCGGCGGCGGCACGGGACCCAGCGGTGGCGGCTAGGGTTTGGGCGACGGGGGCGAGCGAGGTTGAGGGCGGCTGGGCCTCGGCTTAAAAACGCCCGACTAGGCGGAGTCCTAGTCGGTTACGGCCCAAGGTCGGTTCGCCCCCTTTTGAAAAAAAAACGAGTCCTGACGCACGAAAACTAACGAAAGAAATACTAAACGGACTCCAAATATTCCGAAATAAAATCTCATCGTCCTCTAATAATATTTGAGGACATAGTGAACATTTTTCCCGGACCTAAATGCAATTTTGAAAAACGCGCATTTTCCCTATGAAAATAAAATCGCAAATAAATCCGAATAAAAACCAAAAGTGATTTTAATATTTTTCCTCCAATATTTCTTTTATTTGGCAGAAGTCATATTATCTCCACTCGTATATTTTATTAAGAAATATTTTTAGGAGAGAAAATTAATTAAAACCTTCGCTATCCTCGTACCAGTATTCGAGTAAACTCAAATACGAAAACGGTAGAATTCCCAACTCTCTCCGTAGGTCCTTGAGTTGCTTAGAATTTTCGAGGGTCGCAACGCAAAAAATGCAAATAAATATGCAATGCAATATGATCTATGTATAACATTCCAAATTGAAAATTTGGGATGTTACAGGCGGGGACATCTCCGCTGGGCCTAGGTAGGGCTGCGACGTGTTCATCTTCCGAGGCCGGGCATTGACTTAGAACAGTTTGGCCAGAGATGATCGAGCATGAGGGTAATGTCGTGCACCCCTGTAGGGAAGTTATCTATTCGAATAGCCGTGTCCACGGTAACAGACGTTTAGACTTATATCCCGATCAACTAGAAATGTATACTTGAGATATGTGATGGATATTGTTACAACATGTTTGTTAATTATAAAATGCTATTCTTTACCCCTTCTAAGTGCTGCAAGATGTTGGTTTCCAGAAGATGCTAGTCTTCGATAGGCTAGGCCTTTCCCGTTCTCTTCTGGCATTCTGCAGTTCAGTCCACAGATACAACTCATTCTCTTTGATACTGATGCATACTTAGTCTAGATCTGATGCTTGTGAGTACTTTGGATGAGTACTCACGGTTGCTTTGCTCCCCATCCCCCCTTCCTTCCTTTTTCCGGTTTTGCAACCAGATGGCGGATCCCAGGAGCCAGATGCCACTACCGACTACTACTACTACTACCCAGACGGAGCCTACTACTACGTGGAGACCACCGATGACCAGGAGTAATTAGGAGGTCCCAGGCAGGAGGCCTTGCCTCTTCGATCGTTGATGTTTGTGCTAGCCTTCTTCAGGCAAAACTTGTTTAACTTATGTGTGTACTCAGATATTGGTGCTTCTGTTGACTCTTGTGTATCGAGCTTTTGTATTCGAGCCCTCGAGGCCCCTGGCTTGTAATATAAAGCTTGTATTATTTTTATTTTGTTTCTAGAGTTGTGTTGTGATATCATCCCGTGAGTCCCTAATCTTTACCGTACACATTTGCGTGCATGATTAGTGTACTATCAAATCGAGGGCCTCACAAGTTGGTATCGGAGCCAACTGCCTGTAGGAATCCCCTTTCCAGCTCCCTGGCCGAAGTTGAGTCTAGTCCATGAAAAACTGATTTACTAACATGGTTGTGTGGCTTACGGTCCCACATCGCCATTGGGTAGTAATAGGATATTTTATTCCTCGTCTATAATCTAGGAATCTGATCTGTCTTCTATTCGGGGTAAATGATTTTGCTAACTCTTAACTCTAGGTTCTCGTAAATACTTTCTCCCGGAGAGCCCCGCATTCCAAATGATTGCTTGGTGGACCAGAAGATTCTGAAGATACTCTCTGATGTTTTCCTAAGACCATTTTGCCCTTCGCCATTGCGATCCCTACCACCGATAAATTCTTATGGGTAACTACCTGCATCGTCGTTCATACCTTCATCCCTAGTTGCTCTTTTTATTACAGGACGTCCTGAAATACTCTCCGATGTTTCGAGAATTCTTTATGCTTACTGCCCTGTAGTTCCTTGCTGCATGAATACCCCTACGGATAATTACTCGCGCTTGTCGAGTATCCATTTGTCCATAATTGTTCATGTGTTTCACAAAATTCTTTGGAATGATATTCGATCTTCCGAAACTCCTCAGTAGCCTATTACTCTTATTCCTCCTTACCTGCTTACATTATGGTTACTTCCATATGTCTAGCAATGTTCTTTAGCAACATTTGCCGTCATAATTTTGAGCATGTGATTCAATGTGTTTGTGAATGCTCGCAATTTTCAATCACAATTAGAATTCTTCCCTTCGGCTCAGACGTCACCCCGTACATGAGCTGGTGTTCGAAAAATCAAACCTTGATTGATTGTCATTCTGAGTCTATTCAGCTTATCCATCCTTAATCACAGTGTTTGCTTCTGGTCCCTTGACTCGGAAATCATAATTCCGTTGCATTTGAGCTTTGAATTAGTCAGTTGTTTCTATAATCTGATCTCCTTGCATTCGTTTTTCTTCTGGTTGAGTACCAATACTCACATCAGATCCCTCGTGAACCACCAGATCCTTTTTTAGGTTTTATCGGCCAACGTTCTTCATATTCAATAAACTTTTGAGCCTTTCCTTGGATACATAATGCCTTGGGTAAATTGTATCCCCCGCTCTTGTCAACCATACTCTGCTTCCGGGCTTGAGTTATTTACTCGTGAAGTTTGTGGTATATGTTCCTAAGATGCCCCTTTGGGTTGAATCTATGTCTTCTCTAAATCTGTGTGAACCCAAAGATTATGCGGGTTATCCCTATTGGCATTTCTTTAGATAAATTTTCTATTCTGTAACTTCATCAAGACAAGAAGGAAATGGAAGGTTATGCATTGATGAAGTGGGAGTCGACCTTGAACCTTTGTGTTCATGCCCATGGACCTGATGTGGAACTTATCATGGAACCTTCTTGTAATAATAATAACCCCCTTGTGATAAGTTCATCTTGCATCTATATTTGGTCCTTTGTAACCGTGGTTCCGACCATATTGTTCTTCTTTGATCCCATTTCTCGAACAAGTTGAAGTACTTGACTTCTGCAGATCATTTCACCTGTCCAACCTCTATTCTGCTCTACCCTCGAGTATTACCCTCTGATCTCGAGAATATCACAGAACTACATGACTTCTTAGGAGTTCTTCATCAACTATTATTTCTCGCCGATTCCAAAATTTCCAAGGGTTCTGAGTTGTTAGTCACTCGAGAACACCGATAACTGATTTGAGTCTACATTATCCTTTCCATTGTTTTGTTTAAACCTTTCTTATAACTTAACATATCTGAGCAGTGATAATTCCCTGCTTATGTATTCACCTCGTTGTACAAACTCTGTCAGAAAGATCTTGTTAAAATTCATAAAATCTATTTAAACTTTGGAAATTAATATAAAATAAACCGTAACTCGGATGAAAAAGTTTTATATATGAAAGTTGCTGAGAACAACGAGACGAATCCGAATACGCGGTCCGTTTGTCCGCCACACATCCCTATTCATACCGAACATGCAACCGACCCCCACTGTTTCATCTGTCCGAAAATGCCCAACTCCGGAAAAGCATTCCCGGATGTTATCCCCCTTCGCCGGCAATGTGTAACACCGCGTTAGAACGCCGCTAGCACCACTCTTTGTCTTGTTTTGCATCTGTGATGCAACTATTTGCTTTATATTTACTGTTTCTCCCACCTCTTCTCTCCGGTAGTCCCCGAGACTGATGCTGTCGCCGAGTACGACTACACCTCTGACGACGAGACCTTTTTCAGCAGAGCTTCCAGGCAAGCCCCCCCTTTTGATCATCCAAATTCACCCATTCTATTCTCTCCCATGATTGCATTAGATTTTGCTACTGTTATTGTTTGATCCTATTTTGATGCATAGCCTGCTTTTGTACCCGCCATTGTACCTTACCTGCTTATCCTAAACTGCTTAGTATAGGTTGGTAGTGATCCATCAGTGACCCCACCTTGTCCTTGTTGCCCCCACTTCATCATCGATGACTCGATCAACGTGATCAAAGACCACAGCCCGACACCTCATATCACATCACGCCCCTTTAGTTGCTTGACTCTGCAGAGCTACTATCGAGTGCCGAGGGTGATACCTCGTAACACACTCCTAATGATGACTCTGTAGTGTAGCTATTCGGCCGTGGTCATCGAGGGTGATTCCTCTTTCACCACTCTCAATACGACTCTGTCGTGCAACACCTCAAGTCTGAACCTCGAGGGTGATTCCTCCTACGTTCGCCTTGATGATTACATCGAGCGGAATCCACCGAGGGTGATTCCTCGGGTTTCCCCCCTTGATGTTTTGGACACACGGTTACCTGGACTTTACTTGAGACCTATTAAAGTCGGGTCGGCCCTGAGGGGTACCCGCGAGTTGATGTGAAAGTCGGGCAGGCCCGTGGAGCACCCGAGAGTTAATTACGAGACACGGCCCGGCAGGCAGGCCGCCCCGGAGTGGGCTGGGCTAGCCCTTGCCGTATTTCCTCGAGATGGGGCGACGGGGTCACATTATCGTGAGTCTCTGCTTGTTTTCGGGAGCTCCTAATACACTATTGGTTTGGGTATTTGTTCTGAATCGGCCTCTGCCCTTTACACATTAACCGCCACGCGAGAATAGTTATGGGCCTCGGCGTCGTGGTATCAGCCGAAGCTTTGTCAGACCTCCAGTTCAGCATTGTGGCATGGTCGGATTGTACCATCCACTACACAGGTGGTGCTGGTATCCACCCTGCACACAACGACCCGGAGTGCAACGGGCGATGGCCCATGACCCCGGAGTGCCGAGGATGTAGACCGGCAGGGACCTCTCTGCTGAGCCTAGGTAGGGCTACAACGTGTTGATCTTCCGAGGACGGGCATTGACCGAGAAAAGTGTGTCCGGCCAGAGATGATTGAGTGTGAGGGTAATGTGGTGCACCTGTCCATGGTAATGGACGTTCAGTCTTATATCCTGATCTATTACAACTAGAAATGGATACCTGAGATATGTGATGGATATTGTTACAACATGCTTGTTAATTAAAATGCTATTCTGTACATCCTTCTACTGCTGTAAGATGGTGGTTCCCAAAAGATGCTTGAAGATGCTAGTCTTCGATAGGCTAGGCGTTTCCCTCTATTCTGGCTTTCCACAGTTCAGTCCACATATACAGCTCATTCCTTTGATACTGATGCATACTTAGTATAGATCAGATGCTTACAAGTACTTTGGGTGAGTACTCATGGTTGATTTTCTCCCCCTTTTCCCCCTTCTTCCTTCTTTCTGGTTGTTGCAACCAGATGGCGGATCCCAGGAGCTAGATGCCACTACCGACGTCTTCGACTACCCCGGCGGAGCCTACTAGTATGTGAAGACTGCTAACGACCAGGAGTAGTTAGGAGGTCCCAGGCATGAGGCCTTACCTCTTCGATCATTGATGTTTGTGCTGGCCTTCTTAAGGCAAAACTTGTTTAACTTATGTCTGTACTCAAATATTGTTGCTTTCGCTAACTTTGTTGCTTTCGTGCTTCCGTATTCGAGCCGTCGAGGCCCATGGCTTGTAATATGAAGCTTGTATTATTTTAATTTGTGTCTAGAGTTGTGTTGTGATATCTTCCCGTGAGTCCCTGATCTTGGTCATACACATTTGCGTGCATGATTAGTGTACGGTCAAATCGGGGCATCACAACTATGGTACCTCCCTGCTAGACTTATAGCAAGGCACACATTAGGTCTGGTACACAGTATTGCATACATGATAGAACCTATGGCTGAAGCATAGGGAATCACTTTCATTTTCTCTCTATCTTCTGCAGTGGTCACGCATTGAGTCTGACTCAACTTCACACCTTGTAACACAATCAAGGACCCTTTCTTTGACTGATCTATTTTGAACTTCTTCAAAAGTTTACCAATGTATGTGCTTTGTGAGAGTCCAATTAAGCGTCTTGATCTATCTCTATAGTTCTTGATGCCCAATATATAAGTAGCTTCACCGAGGTCTTTCATTGAAAAATTCTTATTCAAGTATCCTTTTATGCTATCCAAAAATTATATATCATCTCCAATCAATAATATGTCATCCACATATAATATCAGAAATGCTACAGAGCTCCCACTCACTTTCTTGTAAATACAGGCTTCTCCAAAAGTCTGTATAAAACCATATGCTTTGATCACCTCATCAAAGCGTATATTCCAACTCTGAGATGCTTGCACCAGTCCATAGATGGATAGCTGGAGCTTGCATACTTTGTTAGCACCTTTTGGAGCGACAAAACCTTTTGGTTGCATCGTGTACAACTCTTCTTTGAGAAATCCATTAAAGAATGCAGTTTTGACATTCATTTGCCATATTTCATAATCATAAAATGCGGCAATTGCTAACATGATTCGGATAGACTTAAGCATCGCTACGGGTGAGAAGGTGTCATCGTAGTCAACTCCTTGAAATTGTTGAAAACCTTTTGCAACAAGTCGAGCTTGGTAGACAACAACATTACCATCAGCGTCAGTTTTCTTCTTAAAGATCCATTTATTTTCAGTGGCTTGCCGATCATCGGCAAGTCAACCAAAGTCCACACTTTGCTCTCATACATAGATCCCATCTCAGATTTCATGGCTTCAAGCCATTTTGTGGAATCTAGGCTCATCATCGCTTCCTCATAGTTCATAGATTCGTCATAGTCTAGTAACGTAACATCTAGAACAGGGTTACCGTACCACTCTGGCGCGGAACATACTCTGGTTGACCTACGAGGTTCGATAGTAACTCGATCTGAAGTTTCATGATCATCATCATTAGCTTCCTCACTAATTTGTGTAGGAATCACTGGAACCGATTTCTGTGATGAACTACTTTCCAATTCGGGAGAAGGTGCAATTACCTCATCAAGTTCTACTTTCCTCCCACTCACTTCTTTGGAGAGAAACTCCTTCTCTAGAAAGGATCCATTCTTTGTAGCGAATATCTTGCCTTCGGATCTGTGATAGAAGGTGTACCCAACAGTTTCCTTTGGGTATCCTACGAAGACACATTTCTTTGATTTGGGTTTGAGCTTATCAGGTCGAAGCTTTTTCACATAAGCATCGCAGCCCCAAACTTTAAGAAACGACAACTTGGGTTTCTTGCCAAACCACAGTTCATAAGGTGTCGTCTCAACGGATTTAGATGGTGCCCTATTTAACATGAATGCAGCTGTCTCTAAAGCATAACCCCAAAACGATAGTGGTAAATCGGTAAGAGACATCATAGATCGCACCATATCTAATAAAGTATGGTTATGACGTTCGAACACACCATTGCACTGTGGTGTTCCAGGTGGCGTGAGCTGTGAAACTATTCCACATTGTTTCAAAGGAAGACCAAACTCGTAGATCAAATATTCGCCTCCACGATCAGATCGTAGAAACTTTGTTTTGTTGTTACGATGATTCTCTACTTCACTCTGAAATTGTTTGAACTTTTTAAATGTTTCAGACTTATGTTTCATTAAGTAGATATACCCATATCTGCTCAAATCATCTGTGAAGATCAGAAAATAACGATACTCGCCGCGAGCCTCAACACTCATCGGGCCGCATACATAAGTATGTATTATTTCCAATAAGTCAGTTGCTCGCTCCATTGTTTCAGAGAACGAAGTTTTAGTCATCTTGCCCATGAGGCATGGTTCGCAAGCACCAAGTGATTCCAAAAGTCCATCAGCATGGAGTTTATTCATGCGCTTTACACCATTATAACCTAAATGGCAGTGCCACAAATAAGATGCACTATCATTATCAACTTTCCATCTTTTGGAATCAATATTATGAATATGTGTATCACTACGATCGAGATTCTACAAAAATAGACCACTCATCAAGGGTGCATGACCATTAAAGATATTACTCATATAAATAGAACAACCATTATTCTCTGATTTAAATGAATAACTGTCTCATAAAAACATGATCAAGATATAATGTTCATGGTCAACGCTGGCACCAAACAACAATTATTTAGGTCTAAAACTAATCCCGAAGGTAGATGTAGAGGTAGCGTACTGATGGCGATCACATCGACTTTGGAACCATTTCCCACGCGCATCGCCACCTCTTCCTTAGCCAATCTTCGTTTAATCCGTAGCCCCTGTCTCGAGTTACAAATATGAGCAACCGAGCCAGTATCAAATACCTAGGCGCTACTACGAGCATTAGTAAGGTACACATCAATAACATGTATATCAAATATACCTTTGTTCACTTTGCCATCCTTCTTACCGCCAAATACTCGGGGCAGTTCCATTTCTAGTGACCAGTCCCTTTGCAGTAGAAGCACTCAGTTTTAGGCTTGGCTCCAGACTTGGGTTTCTTCCCGGCAGTAGCAACTGTCTTGCTATTCTTCTTGAAGTTTCCCTTCTTTCCCTTGCCCTTTTTCTTGAAACTAGTGGTCTTGTTAACCATCAACACTTCATGCTCCTTCTTGATTTCTACCTCCGCAACATTGAGCATAGCGAAGAGCTCGGGAATTGTCTTTTGCATCCCTTGCATATTATAGTTCATCACGAAGCCTTTATAGCTTGGTGGCAATGATTGAAGAAATCTGTCAATAACACTATCATCATCAACATTAACTCCAAGATGAGTCATGTGGTTATGGTACTCAGACATTTCGAGTATGAGTACATATAAAGGCATGTTAAGTACAACAGACTAAACATCAACCAAATATATCCATGGTAGACAAGAGAATCTACAAATGATAGCTTCAGTGTGGAGGTTTAAGCACACTAGTTAAGAAAAAAAAAGAAGTGGAAAGGTGAGTTAACTGCATCAGGCATAACATTTAAAAACAAGCAAATAGTCATTCAAACTAGTATTGTGCAGGTCTAAAGTACACTACTTATTGTTAAAAAATGTAGCGACCAGACCTCAAACAGTCTGATCTCTGTGCATCAGTGTCATCCCTGGATCAGTAATGCTGACACGCACAGTACCTGAAGGATTTATAATAGAGTAGCAATCACACACTTATTACATCGATAGTCCAACGATGAATTTATTACAAGTAATATGGCTGAAGGCCATCTAATATGATAACAGCGGAAGGCTTGGAAGATAAGTGAGTCCATCAACTCCAGCGGCATCACTGAGTATAGAACCACGACCTAAAAAGGGCATCTTACTCGTCGTCTGAAAAGTCTGCAAGATGAAACGTTGCAGCCCGAAAACGGGTCAGCACATGGAATATGCTGGCAAGGTAACACAAGAGAATGCAATGATAATAAGCTATACTATATGCAATATGGCTGGTGGAAAGCTCTATGGTTAAGTTTTTGCGTAAAGCCAAATTTTCCCTACTTCAAAGGAATAGATTTTAATTAACTATCATGGTTGTTGAAACATCGTTGAGAAGATAGACATCCTCTCAACCCCAATTAAAGTTCATCATTAAACCCAACAAAATTGAATTAAAGTAACATGTTGAGATGCACATGATAATCCAAGTACTAGATAGTCACGACGTCCATAACTGGGGACACGGCTAATCATGATCAGTTTGTACACTCTGCATAGGTTTGTGCACTTTTCCCACAAGACTCGATCGCCTCCGTTTGGTTTCTCGCACTGCATGATGTTTGATAAATGGATGACCGAGACATAGTCTTTCAGAAGCGCTAGCACCTTACGATCGGGCGGACCGTACCAACCTACATCCCCTACATCTGCTAGTCCACCAGTGTAAGAGTTCGCACGACTTACTCATACTATGCTAGAGCCCATAATAGCATTGCGGTTGCACACGGAAGTTTCTAGTATGAATAATATCATGATCCCTTTGAGCCTGGGTGGCGGTCCAAAAGAAAAACAGGCGATCCTGGAATACCCAGATGCCTCAATCCACCTAGATGTGTATTAATGTTGCCACCTTAAGTTGAACCATTAATTAAACAATCTCACATCTGTCATGGATTTCACTCACCCAATCCACGTCTACGAGCATAGCATGTCCTAGCAGCAAACGTAGAGTAACTCCCAAGGGTTTGAATGTAATGCAGGTAATAGGTACTACCTCAATCTACTTCCCAATCCCACAATTTAATTGATCCTACTCATGCAATGTGTGAAGGTTTGACTAGTGCAATGAAAACTGGGTAATTGGAAAGCATGATCAAAGTGTTACTTGCCTTGCTGATGATCCGCAAAACCTAGAGACTCAAAGTAGCAAGCGGCGCACTCCGGGTACTCTCTCGCAATCAAACAAACAAGCATACAATAAGTACTTAACTAATGCACGGGTAAAACTCAAATAAGAGATCTAACCAGAAAGTTCAACTTAAGAACTCCGGTTTGCAAAAAGAATCAACTCGAAAGAAGCAACGAAACTCAAACTGCAAAAGAAACGAGCTCCGAATTACTAGTTGGCCTAAATTCAAATTTTACAGTAGCCAAAACTTTGTTCAAGTTGATTAAACGTAAAGAGGGCTTCGAGACGAAGATCTGGGATTTTGAATCACCTGATTCCGACTCTCGAGCGAAAAGAAAAACGAAAAACAAGATCAGGGCAGAAATCGCGATCGGAATAATCGCGGATAAATACCCCGAAAAAGAAAAACGACGAACAGGCTAACGAACGAACGTTCGCTGTCTGTGGTTAACTAACGAAAACCGTTCGTTAAAACGAACGTACGGACGAACGTCCGCTAATTATCTAAACCGAAAAAAAAACCGAACCGACCTATTCTAAAAAAACAAATCTAGGTTTTCCTAAATAAAACCGATCGGTTAACCGAAGAAAGAAAAAAACTAACTACCTCGAACTCCGGCGAACTCCGGCGGTCTCCGGCGAGGGGCGGCGGCGGCGCGGCTCGGGCGAGGCCTGCGGGGCGGCGAGCTGGCGGCGGCGCGGCGAGGCAGGGCGGCGGCGCGGCGCGGGCGAGCCGGCGGGGCGGCGCGGGCTGCGGGGCGGCGGCTGCGGCGGGAGGCTCGGGCTAGGGTTTGGGGCGCGGCGCGACGGGCTGTGGGGCGACTTGGGCCGGCGGCTGCGGCTTATAAAGCCCAGTCTCCCGGTCCGATACGAGACTAGGTCGGTCCCCCCCCCTTTTTTTTCTAAAAGAGTCCCGGCGCAGAAAAACTAACGAAAGAAATACCAAACGGACTCCAAAATTCCTGAAATAACTTTTCACCGTCCTCTAATAATATTTAGGACAAAGTGAACATTTTTCCCGGACCTAAATGCAAATTTGAAAAACGCGTATTTGTCCTATGCAAATAAATCCGAAAATAAATCCAGAAAAATACCAAAAGTGATTTTAATATTTTTCCTCCAATATTTCTGTTATTTTGGAGAAGTCATATTATCTCCGCTCATATTTTTTTTAGAAATATTTTTAGCAGAGAAAAATAATTAGAATCACACTGTCCTCGTACTGATATTCGAGCGAACTCAAATACGAAAACGGTAAAATCCCAACTCTCTCCGTAGGTCCTTGAGTTGCTTAGAATTTCGAGGAACTCCACGAACAAAAATGCAAAACATGCAAATGCAAATATGATCTATGTATAACATTCCAAATTGAAAATTTGGGATGTTACAAACCTACCCCCCTTAGAATGAATCGCGCCCTCGAGATTCGACTTGGCTAGAGAACAGGTGTGGGTGGTCCTTGCGTAGATCATCTTCTCGCTCCCAGGTGGCTTCTTCCTCGGTGTGGTGACTCCACTGAACTTTGCAAAACTTGATAACCTTGTTGCGTGTAACTCTGCTCGAAAATTCGAGAATCTTAACAGGCTTCTCCTCGTAGGTCAGATCACTGTCCAACTGAATTGCTTCCAGGGGTACTGTGTCTCTAAGCGGTATATCGGCCATCTCCGTGTGGCACTTCTTAAGCTGCGAAACGTGAAACATGTCGTGCACTCCTGACAATCCTTCCGGCAATTCCAACTTATAGGCAACCTCTCCCATGCGTTCCAAAACACGGTAAGGTCCCACAAATCTCGAGGCTAACTTCCCTTTAACTCCGAAACGTTTAACTCCTCGCAGAAGCGATACTCTCAAGTACGCTCTGTCTCCGATCTCATAGGTTATCTCGTTGCGCTTCGAGTCTGCATAACTCTTCTTTCTGGACTGAGCTACTTTCAGTCTATCTCGGATTAACTTCACTTTCTCCTCAGACTCTTTGATTAAGTCTGGTCCAAACAACTGTCAGTCTCCAACTTCATCCCACGACAACGGTGTTCGGCATCTTCTTCCATACAATGCCTCGAACGGTGCCATCTTCAAACTGGCCTGATAACTGTTGTTGTATGAGAACTCTGCATAAGGCAAGTTGTCATCCTAACTAGATCCATAATCTAATGCACAGGCTCTTAGCATATCCTCCAAAATCTGATTGACTCTTTCAGTCTGTCCATCTGTCTGCGGGTGAAATGCGGTGCTAAACTCTAGTCTGGTACCCAAAGTTTCATGTAACTGATTCCAGAACTTTGAGGTAAACTGGGTTCCTCTATCTGATACGATGCTCCTCGGAACTCCATGCAGACATACAATTATGGTCATGTATATCTTAGCCAACTTGGCACTGGTATAAGTGGTTTTCACAGGAATAAAGTGGGCTACCTTCGTCAATCGGTCAACTACTACCCAGATTGAGTCATATCCTGCTTTGGTCCTGGGCAATCCGGTGATAAAATCCATGCCAAGCTTCTCCCACTTCCATTCGGGTATTGGCATAGGTTGTAATAATCCTGCTGGTTTATGATGTTCTGCCTTCACTCTCTGGCATACATCACAAACTGCTACATACTCCGCAATATCCTTCTTCATACCGGTCCACCAGAAAATATCCTTCAAATCCAAATACATCTTAGTATTTCCTGGGTGAATCGAGTATGGTGAATCATGGGCCTCCTGTAAAATCAACTTCCTGATCTCCGGGTCATTGGGCACATAGATTCTATCCTCAAACCATAGGGTGTCGTGTTCATCCTCACGAAAACCTTTAGCTTTTCCTTCGCTCATCCTCTCCTTTATAGCGACAATCTCCTTGTCAGCTTTCTGAGCTTCTCTAATTTTATCCATCAGGGTAGACTGGATTTCTAGTGTTGCTACATAGCCTCTCGGAACTATCTCCAAACGTAGTTCTCGTAGGTCCTCGGCTAACTCCTTTGGAAATTCTTCCATCATTAGGGTATTGACATGGCTCTTACGGCTTAGCGCATCAGCTACTACGTTAGCCTTCCCGGGGTGGTAATGCAATCTCATGTCATAATCCTTAATGAGTTCCAGCCATCTCCTTTGCCTAAGATTCAGCTCCTTCTGAGTGAATATATACTTCAAACTCTTGTGATCCGTATATACTTTACAATGGTTTCCAATGAGAAAATGTCCCCACGTCTTCAATGCATGCACTACGGCTACTAACTCCAAATCGTGGGTGGCATAGTTCATCTCATGAGGTTTTAGTTGTCGTGAAGCATACGAAACAACTCTTCCTTCCTGCATAAGAACAGCTCCAAGTCCTCGACGTGAAGCGTCGCAGTACACCTCATAATCCTTATGTTGATCTGGCAGAATCAACACAGGGGATGATACCAACCTTTTCTTCAACTCCTGGAAACTAGTCTCACATTCTTATGTCCAACTGAACTTGGTGTCCTTCTTCAACAACTCCGTCATTGGCTTTGCAATCTTTGAGAAATTCTAGATAAATCTCCGGTAGTATCCTGCGAGTCCAAGAAAACTCCGGATCTCTCCAACTGTTGTTGGGGCTTCCCAATTGGTCACAGTGTCCACCTTGGCCGGATCTACTGCTATTCCTTCTCCAGATATAACACGTCCGAGAAATCCGACTTCCTTCAACCAAAACTCACATTTGCTAAACTTGGCATATAACTGATGTTCTCTGAGCTTCTCCAATACCAAACGCAAATGCTCTTCATGCTCCTTTTCATCCTTTGAGAAGATCAATATATCATCTATGAACACTACGACGAACTTATCCAAATACTCCATAAACACTTTGTTCATCAGGTTCATAAAGTATGCCGGTGCGTTTGTCAGACCAAACGACATAACGGTATACTCGTACAACCCATACCTAGTGGTAAAGGCCGTCTTAGGGATATCTTGCTCTCGGATCTTCAATTGATGGTACCCTGATCGCAGATCGATCTTAGAAAATACCTTAGCTCCTTGCAATCTATCGAACAGATCATCGATCATTGGCAATGGGTACTTGTTCTTGATCGTTACTTCATTCAATCCTCGGTAATCAACAACCATTCTCAACGATCCATCCGTCTTCTCCACTAGAAGTACTGGCGAACCCCAAGGCGAAGAACTTGGGCGTATGAATCCTTTATCTAGTAACTCCTTAATCTACTTCTTAATTTCCTCCAAATCCTTTGCGGGCATCCTATATGGTCTCTTAGAAATTGGCCTGGTGCCTGGAAAAAGTTCAATCAAAAACTCTATATCTCTATCCGGTGGCATGCCAGGTAACTCCTCTGGAAACACATCTGAATAATCCTTCACTACTGGCACTTCCTCCTGTACAACTCCTGACAAGGAATTTAACCTACTCCTCTTTGACTCATGCCGGGATACATACTTGATCCTTCTTCCTTCCGGCGTAGTAAGAAAAATGGTCTTACTGGCACATTCAATATTCCCTTCATACTTAGATAACCAACCCATGCCTAATATCACATCCTGTGGGGACCCCGACTTAGAAGTCGAGATCACCGAATGCACGTGTACAGTGATCCCAGAGATCAATGCTCACTAAACACACAGAAGCTGAAATAACAAGAGTCTTACATCCATACAAATAGTCTTACACGAATTAAGGCCATTATGGCCAAGTCTTACATAGATAGAGCCTCACGGGCTGAATAGCAAATAACTCAAATAGCGGAAGTCTTCGATAAACGGGTAGAACCCATGCCATCTGCCTTAACCCTACATGCATTCTGACTGGGATAGCGTCCTAGTTCGCATGATCGTCTCCAAAGAACTCTTCCTCATATTCCTGCTCTTCCATGCCTGGCCAATTAAATAACCAGTGGCAAGCCAATGAGTACTTTGAATGTACTCGCAAGCAACCCATGATGTGGTTCAAGTAACAGTGCAATTGAATAATAATGATCAATCTAGCAAGGCTAGAACAAATATTCTACCATCAAGTTTATGCATCAATAACCTCGCGTAACCTCGAAGACAGGTTACCGATATCAACATGAATATGATTCATCTCATCGAGTCAAGTCACCACCTTGACTCACATACACACGCATGGTTTCACAAACATTGGACGTAGCCCAAGAGCGGTTACCCAACTGTCCATGACCGTGGACACGGCTATTCGAATAGTTTGACACTCTGCAGAGGTTGCACACTTTACCCACTAGATCCGGGGAACTTCCGTGTCATCCACGACCCGCGGTACCTCAAGTACCCGGGGTAAGCACCCGATCACTATCTTTCCCTAGACGACACTAACATAGAGTCCACTCGATTGGTAACAGCCCCGTGCCAAACATTTCACATCTCAAGGTTTGTGGAGACTCGCTCCGAATTCATCACATATCACAAGCACGGGGTACCAACGGTGTGTCCGGTGCCCTGTAAAGACAGTCATGGCTGCCTATCCAAGCGCGACCCCGTCCCAAGAGTGACCTCATGTCACTCCCGTCAATAGTAATGCGGGCACCATGCTAGTATCGACCTAGGTAATCAATAATGCCCTTTCCCATATAAGGGTAGAGTGGTTGCACATGTAAGGTTGGAATAACGGTCGCAACTTAAACCAATCCGTTTGAAAAACACACACACTTGCCTTGGCACACCACTTCGTCATCAAGTGGTCACCCAACTCATCATCACCATCTCCCTCGGGCATAAATGGCACCCGACAGGGTTTATGCAAAGACTTCAACCATGAAGGTTCATGTCACACATGCATCACTAATCTTAACCACTATCCATATGCAAGTCATCTAGCACATAGCAAGATCAAGATCATGGCATGCATCATATGGTGGAATCAGCTAGGTCACTATCGTAACCCTAACATCATGCATCGGAAACAAACGGGTTCCGAAGAACAAGTGTATCATGGTCAAAGGGCTGCTTGCCTGGATTGGCTTGGTCTTCAAAGTCTTCAAATCCTTCTCCTTCTTCTTCCACAGCAACTTCATCAAATACGGGATCTATACGTCGCAATATAACCACGGAAAAATAAGAATACAAACAAAACAGAAAAATCAAAGTGCTCAAAAAATGTGAACTCATTTTTGTAAAATACTAGAGGGATTTCTAAGATGGGGAAAAAATCTTAGTTGGAGTTTTGGAGTTACAGAATAGAATATATTGATTTTTGAACAGGAGTTATACTGCTCAAATTTGAATTTAAATTTGAACAGTACAGAAAAGTTTCATGGATTTGAGTGAAAGTAGTACCATTAAATAGGTTGGAATATTACAAGATTTTAGGAGTTGGAATTATTTAATTTGGATCAATATTCTTTTCTGTAGAAATGTTTAAAACATTAACAAAAAAGAAAAAGGAAAAAGGGTCCTGTGCACTGGGCCAGAGGAGTCCACAGTGCACGGCCCATGCGGTCCAGCCCAACCGCACGGGAGCCTGCGCGCGCACGTCAGGTTTTCAAACCTGACGGGCGGGGCCCGTGGGTCAGTGGCACAGAGGAGGGGGAGAGAGGTGAGGGGATGACAGGCGGGGCCCGCCTGTCATCTCTAACCCCACGGCCACGGCGACGGCGAGCTCACCGGCGAGGATTCCGGCCACGGCGACGGCAACGGAGGGCAGGGATGAGCTCAGTGTCGTGTCGCGGATGCAGGGGTGGTGGTGTGGCACGGCGGGGAGGCCTGGTTCACCGGCAGCAAGGTGGGACGGCGGAAGCTCGTCGGAGGGTTGATGCTCCGGTCGTTTCCGACTGCAAACGGAGGGGGAAATAGGGGGAAAAGGGTCAGGGTGGCTCGACGGTTCCGAAACGGGTGGAAGGAGTGGCAGGGGAGGCCCGTACCACGAGATCGCCGGCGGCCTGACGCGGCGGCGCTCCGGTCGATCCCGAGCACTGGGACCTCTTGGGGTCGAACTGGAGGTGCTGGGGGGCTCAGTGGAGTGGAGTGAGGTCGCTGGTGGTGCTGGAGAGGCTCGGGAGGGGTTTATATAGCCGTGCCCGTGGTCCACCGTGGACCCGTGCGCCGGCGAGGTTGCAGGCGAGGCTAGGAGGGGTTCTGGAGCCTGGGAACACGCCGGGGAGGACCGTGGACTTGCTCCATGTCCAGCTGAGGGGAAAAGAGGAGCGGGGGAGCGTCAGAAGCGTGCGCGCGTGCGAGGCAGAGGAGTGGCCGCCGCGGGCGGCCAGCGCGCGTGCGACGACGGCCACTGGAGGGCGCAGGAGGAGGGGGGACAGCGCCGGGGAGGTCGCGGACGTCGAGGGGCCTCGACTAGCGCGAGGGGAGGCCCGAGGCTGTCGGGGTCAGCGATTGGCCGGAGCCAGCGTGCGGAGGTGCACTGTTGCGCGCTCTAGAGCGTGCGTATTGCTGGCATCAGCGCGCTCTCGCCGGTTTGGTCCGAACCAGCGTGTCCAACAGTGTCCAGCACGTAGAGGGAGGAGTAAAGAAATGGCCTGAGGCCTTGGATGCCCTAGAGATGCAGAGAGAGAGAGAGAGAGAGAGAGTGTTGGTGAAATGGTGAAAGCTTGCTGTACAGCAAGGTAAATCAGGGCTTTCACCCCTCAATCATGGAGCTGGGGTGCTGGGGGAGTTACTGGAGGTAGCTAGGAACTCAATGATCAAGTGGTAAGAAGTTGAGGCCATGGAGAAAAGTAAAAGTGATCAAGTTGGAGGTTCTAGCAATTCTGCAGAAGGTGTTTGATTAGTGTTTGGTCAAGTAAATGAGCTCCACTTGACATGGCACTTAACAGGGTTGAAAGACATGAGAAAATAGGGTGCTTCACCAAGTTTGGGCTCATTTGAAGAAACTATCCCATGTAACTTTGGTGAACCCTAGAAATCAACAGAAACAGTTTCATCTTGATTGAGTCAAGATAATCATCTCCCCTTGATGCACCACTTGGTGTAGCATCATCATTTGGGGTATTGATCATGCCCACAAAGTTTGAAGCTCCAGATAAAAAGTTGGTAATGTAAAGTTGTTCAAATTTGCATTTGAACAAAAAGGGTTTTGAGGTGATCTGATCAAGTTGCTCTATTTCAAATCTTGTTCCATTTGGTCTAGATGCCTTATTAGGTCATTCTAGCATGTGCACCAAGTTTGAGAGCATTTGGACAAGTTTGGCAATGTAAAGTTACTCAAACTTCAAATATGGACAGAATGGTTATGAAGGGGTTTGAGGATGTTTTCTTGCTTCCCAAGGCATGGGACTTGGCAAGATCATCAAATATGTCATATATGACATGATAGAATTTCCCTGGAATTTTTGGAGAAAATTTCCTTTGTAAATATTTCAAAAGCTTGAAATATCCAGAAAGGGTTTTAGAGGGTTTAGCCCATTATTTTGAACATGACCAAGTGTTGAAACTCTTATATATGGATAATATATGTCCTCTGAGTCTCTCTGAATTTTGGCAAATATTTTTGAAATAGTTAAATAATTCTTCCCTATTAAAGACCATTTCTGGCCTTAAGAAAAAGCTTTTAAATAAAATAGGAAAATAACTTTTAAAATTATACCTTTGTGGTTTCTGGGAGTCCTATGACTACTAGGTCTCAAATAAACCTTTTGAAATAATTTTCTCACCCTAAATCAAGTACTTGCAGTGCAAATCTCAATTCAGGGGTTTTTGGAAAACTAAATTTATAAAATACTTTTTGGCCAAAATAATTTTGTAAGAAAATACTATACTGCTATATAAGACTTGGCATGATCATTGGGCAGAAGTTTTGGGTATGGAGATGAAATCTACAGGAGATCATAGCTGACTTTAATGAGCACAAGAAAAAGCACATGAAGAAAACTCAATTCCAAATAAAAGCCAAATGATGCTAAAAAAATTTGCTGGTCCAAATTTTTCATGCTTCAAAGATACAAATAACATGTTACAAAATGCAGGGTGTGACAGACCTACCCCCCTTACAAGAATCTCGTCCCCGAGATTCCTAAACTAGGGCTTAAAAGAGGTCGGGAAACTCGGATCTAAGATAGTCTTCTCGTTCCCAGGTTGCTTCTGCTTCGGTGTGGTTGCTCACCTGGACCTTGAACTACTTGATGGTACGGCTCCGCGTACGTCGTTCTGCTTCGTCCAGAATACGAATGGGCTTCTCTCGGTAGGTCAAATCAGGCTGCAGATCAATGGCTTGGTGATCCACATCCTTGTAGAGATTGGGCTTGTCTGGAACTTGGAGACATTTCCGGAGTTGTGACACATGGAACACATTGTGCACATCGGATAGCTCAGGTGGTAGTTCCAACTGGTAAGCCACTTCTCCTCGTCGGTCGGTGATCTTGAAAGGGCCAATGAACCTTGGCGCGAGCTTCCCCTTGACGTGGAAACGCTTGGTTCCCTTCAGAGGAGTTACCCGCAGGTACACATGATCTCCGACACAGAAACTCATGTCTCGGCGTCGAGTGTCAGCATTACTCTTCTGCCTTGACTTGGCTGCCTTTAATCGCTCTCTGACTAGTTGGACTTGCTCTTCTGCTGCGCGGAGAATATCCGGTCCAAAGACTAGTCCTTCTCCAGTCTCCGACCAATTGAGGGGTGTGCGGCATCTGCGCCCGTACAACACCTCAAATGGTGCCATCTGAAGGCTTGACTGGTAACTGTTGTTATTGGAGAAATCGGCAAAAGGGAGACAGTCTTCCCACTTGGCTCCATATGCCAGGACACAGGCTCGGAGCATGTCTTCGAGAATCTGATTGACTCGCTCAGTTTGACCTCCGGTCTGTGGGTGGAAAGCTGTGCTGAAAGACAACTTGGTTCCCAAGGCTTCTTGGAATCTCTTCCAGAACCTAGAAGTGAACTGGGTGCCTCGATCTGACACAATCTCCTTGGGAACACCGTGAAGACTTACGATTCGGTTGATATAGAGAGTTGCCAGCTGGTTGCCTGAGTAGGTAGTCTTGACAGGAATGAAATGGGCTACTTTGGTCAAATGATCAACTATGACCCAGATGGAGTCATGTCCTCTATTCGACCTTGGTAATCCAGTGATGAAGTCCATTCCGACTTTATCCCACTTCCACTCAGGAACCTTGAGTGGTTGAAGCAATCCAGCAGGTCGCTGATACTCAGCCTTGACCCTTTGGCACACATCACACCTTGCAACATAGGTTGCAATCTCTCTCTTCATACCGTGCCACCAGAATCGTGCCTTCAAGTCTTGGTACATCTTGGTTCCTCCGGGGTGGATGGAATACGGAGTGTCGTGGGCTTCTTGCAGAATCAGCGTCTTCAGCTCGGTGTTGTTTGGTACGCAGAGGCGACCTTTGTACCAAACAATCCCGTGCTCGTCTTCGGAGAATC
Source organism: Secale cereale (assembly GCA_902687465.1). Classification (NCBI taxonomy): domain Eukaryota; kingdom Viridiplantae; phylum Streptophyta; class Magnoliopsida; order Poales; family Poaceae; genus Secale; species Secale cereale. Next base: position 623,073,513 of record LR738711.1, read on the forward strand.
CTGGGGCCTTGCCCAGCTTCATCTTCTTCTTGATGCCTTCGATGCTTGTGTGTCCATCTTGTGCCTTCTTGACGTCGTCCATCAGGGTTGGTCTGACTTCCAAATGATCCAGAAATCCAGGGGTGACCAATTCCAAACTGAATTGTTCGATCTCCTTAAACAAGGTTGGCTTCCTTTTCTGAATAATGGTATTCAAAGTGCAAGCCTTCCTGCTTAAGGCATCGGCCACCACGTTAGCCTTCCCAGGGTGATATTGAACACTGAGGTCATAATCTTTGATGAGTTCCAACCATCTCCGTTGCCTCATGTTCAATTCCTTTTGGGTGAAAATATACTTCAGACTTTTGTGGTCTGTGTAAATCTCACACCGTTTCCCTAGGAGGTAATGCCGCCATGTCTTCAAGGCATGAACCACTGCCGCTAGCTCAAGATCGTGAGTAGCGTAGTTCTCCTCATGGGGTCGTAGCTGCCTGGAGAGGTATGCTATGACGCGGCCTTCTTGCATCAGAACGCTCCCCAATCCGGTTCGAGAGGCATCACAATATATCACGAACTCCTTGTGAATATCAGGTGTTGCCAGAACTGGGGCGGTGGTCAATCTCTTCTTGAGCTCTTGGAAGCTCTCTTCGCATTTTGGCGTCCACTCGAACTTCTTGTCCTTTTTGAGGAGCTGAGTCATTGGTCGTGCAATGCTAGAGAATCCTTCCACGAACTTTCGGTAATAGCCCGCCAGTCCGAGGAAGCTTCTGACTTCCTTGACGGTCGTTGGAGATTGCCATTGGGTCACAGCTTCGATTTTTGCAGGATCAACAGATAATCCTTCCTCGGCCAAGACATGACCTAAGAATCCAACTTTATGCAGCCAAAACTCACACTTGCTGAATTTGGCATACAGTTGGTGCTCACGAAGCTTGTCTAGGACCATCCTCAGGTGTTGCTCATGCTCTTCCTCCGACTTCGAGAACACAAGGATGTCATCAATGAAGACAACAACAAACTTGTCCAAATATTCCATGAAGACTTTATTCATGAGATACATGAAGTAAGCTGGGGCATTGGTTAACCCAAAAGACATGACCGTGCACTCGTACAGGCCATATCTGGTTACGAATGCCGTCTTCGGAATATCTTGGGGTCTGATCTTCAGCTGGTAGTACCCAGATCTGAGGTCGATCTTGAAGAATACCTTGGCTCCGCTGAGCTGATCAAACAGATCTTCGATCTTGGGAAGTGGGTACTTGTTCTTGATTGTAACTTCATTGAGGGAACGATAGTCAATGCATAAGCGGATGGTACCGTCCCTCTTGGCCACAAACAGAACAGGAGATCCCCAAGGGGAGGCACTTGGGCGGATAAACCCCTTCCTTAGCTGCTCTTCTAGCTGCTTCTTCAACTCGGCTAATTCTTCCGTCCCCATTCTATAAGGCTTCTTATAGATGGGTCCTGCTCCGGGCACGAGCTCGATGATGAACTCAATGTCACGGTCAGGGGGCATTTCCGGTAGTTCATCCGGAAAGACATCAGGATACTCACATACCACCGGTACTTGATCTAGCCCAACTTCAGACAGACAGTTGACTTTAGCGGCTTGAGCGGAAGAGGAGTTGGGAGCAAACTTGACTTCGACTCCTTGGTCATTGGTCACAGTGACTGTCCGATTGGCACAGTCTAACAAGCCTTGGTGCTTGCTGAGCCAATTCATGCCTAGGATCACATCCAAGCCTTGCGATCTCAGGACGATGAGGTCTGCTAGGAAGTCTACACCGTTAATGGTAATACTGACTCCTTTACAGCCTATCTTGGCTCTCATCTCGGCTCCGGGGGTTTGTACCACCATAGGGTTATTCAGGGGTGTAGGGGTCATGCCACTTTTTAATGCAAATCTTTGAGTGACAAATGAATGCGTTGCTCCAGAATCAAACAAGACAGTTGCAGGTGCTGAGTTGACAAGGAACGTACCCAGCACGACGTCCGGGTCTTCCTGGGCTTCTTCAGCAGTGACGTGATTCACACGCCCCTTCCCATAGTTCGGTGGATTGCGAGGAGCTGGGTTCCTTGGTGGCATTCCACGGCCTTGTCCCTGGTTCTGCGCATTGGGGCGCGGGGCACCAGGCTTCTTGTTGGGGCACACCCTTGAGATGTGTCCGGGCTGACCACATCCAAAGCAAGTGACTTGGTTTGGATTGATCTTGTTGCCACCATTGGTATTGGGGTTGAAGGCTGGCCTGGGGTTGGCATACTGCTGAGGCTGAGGATTGGCACGAGGTGCAAGAGCTCTTGGCTGCTGATAGGTTGGCTTGGCCGGGGCTGACTGCCACGGACGAGGCTTCTGGTTGCTGGAACTTCCCTTACTGACCAGCTTGCGCTTGCGAGTGTCTTCCAAAGCACGCCGCTTGTCTTCAAGCATAAGTGCCTTGTTCACCAGGTCAGGGAAAGACGGGCAGTCGCACACGACAAGCGAGTATTGCAGAGTCTAATTAAGGCCTTCCATGAAGCGCTCCCTTTTGGCAGCATCAGTGCTGACATCTTCAGGGGCATACCTTGACAGAACACTGAACTTTTGCATGTACTCCTTGACAGTGCCACTTCCTTGCTTCAGGGCTCGGAACTCACGCTTTTTGATAGCCATGATTCCGGAAGGAATGTGGGCCTTGCGGAATTCTGCCTTGAAGTTAACCCAAGTGATGTCTTGCTCAGCATGCATGACCTTGAATCCATCCCACCAAGCTCTTGCAGTTCCCCCGAGGCAGTGGGCTGCATAAGCCACCTTCTCGCGATCTTCGGTGCATCCGACTAGTTCCAGGATTTCCTCAATGGAACGGACCCAGTCATCTGCATCCAGGGGTTCTGCAGTCTCGATGAAGGTTGGCGGTGCATGCTTCTTGAACTCTGCCAACGTGGAACGTCCGTTGCCATTCCCCGCCGGCTGGCGGTTGTTGGTGACAGCTTGAGCAATCTGCTGGAGAGCTGAAGTGTTGGCTTGGCATTCCTCTCGGAAAGCTTGGAGAAGCTGAGCCATGTCCATGCTTGGAGGAGGTGGTGGTGGAACTTGGTCGTTGGTTTGGTCGTGGCCTGCCTCTGGCTGAGAGGATGCCCCGGCTTCGGGCTGCTGGGTAGAGGTACCAGTACGAGTTACAACCGGCATCCTGTTGGAGCGGTAAAAGGTCTCATGACTCGGAAGAGGGAAAGCAAGATAGATGGGTGCCTAGTAAGGGGGTGGGTGTGACACTAAATCAAATCATGCAAGGGCCGAGAGGCCAAAACACATTCATTAAAATCCAAAGGGGTGATGTAGTCGTTTACACATTCCCGAAGGAAGATTATGACTTACATCCAGACACAACAAAAGCAAACACTAGATGGTTTCATATGAACCACACAAGGACTCGACTGCGCATAGGGGTTACACGACCTATCCTACCGTTGAGGTTACAACTGGCATATCCGAGTAGCGAATAATGCCTAAGCGGCGGAATGCTCGGTCGCGTATTCTGGCTCTTCTGGGTCTTCCTCCTTGTCTTCATCTGTCTGGGCTCCCTTGTCGCTTGAGGGAGTGGGGGAGTGGAGGAGTTGGATACAACGGTGCTTCGTCGGTGCTGCAGGGAAAAGCTTGCGGTATTCCCTGGCCGTCATCCGGCGTCGCCGAGGTGGTTCTTCACCCTTGGAAGACACATCCTCGGAGGGCCTTCCGCCTCGATATGCGATAGCGGATTGTCCAGAAGGTGCTCCTTCCTTCTTGATCCTGTTTGTCTTCTCTTGAGCTCGACGAAGAAGTGCCTTGGTCTTGTGAAGTTCTTCTCGAAGCTTCATCGATTCCGAGGCCAAGTCTTGTGCCAGACTATCGGCACATAGACTGAAGTAGGTCTAGAACCGAAGCGAGAGTCCTTCCTTCAGTGGAGGGGCTAGTGCGCTGCTTTCTTCGTCACCTTCCTTCCGGTAAGGTAAGAAGCGAGTTGCCATCTTGGCTGCCATCTCCAGAAGAAGCTCGCGGAGACGGGTTAGTGCCTTGAGTGCAGCAGCCTCGACAGCGAGTGGTAGTGTTGCCATCTGGGGTCCCTCGAAGAACCAACTTGTGGGAGGATCGTTTTCCTTCACGATCACTTCCACATGGTACTCCACCTCTGTGTCGCTCACCCAATGCTCAAGGTAGGTGAGGATGGGTGCTCGGTGGAACTGACACTCCTGGAGGCTATCCTCGAGAAGTAAGGGAAACCCAGTGGTCAGGTGCTCTTCGGGAACAGCGGCCATCTACAAAGGTGGAATGGGAGGGGTTAATAAGCTGATGAAATCTCGGGTTTAGAAAAGAAGAGAGGTTCAGAAGGTTTTTGAAAAAGGGTCTCAACTAACTATCGCCCATGCTAACTAAGGCTTCCTACAGTCAGGATGGCTCTGATACCAGCTCTGTGGGGACCCCGACTTAGAAGTCGAGATCACCGAATGCACGTGTACAGTGATCCCAGAGATCAATGCTCACTGAACACACAGAAGCTGAAATAACAAGAGTCTTACATCCATACAAATTGTCTTACACGAATTAAGGCCATTATGGCCAAGTCTTACATAGATAGAGCCTCACGGGCTGAATAGCAAATAACTCAAATAGCGGAAGTCTTCGATAAACGGGTAGAACCCATGCCATCTGCCTTAACCCTACAGGCATTCTGACTGGGATAGCGTCCTAGTTCGCATGATCGTCTCCAAAGAACTCTTCCTCATATTCCTGCTCTTCCATGCCTGGCCAATTAAATAACCAGTGGCAAGCCAATGAGTACTTTGAATGTACTCGCAAGCAACCCATGATGTGGTTCAAGTAACAGTGCAATTGAATAATAATGATCAATCTAGCAAGGCGAACAAATATTCTACCATCAAGTTTAAGCATCAATAACCTCGCGTAACCTCGAAGACAGGTTACCGATATCAACATGAATATGATTCATCTCATCGAGTCAAGTCACCACCTTGACTCACATACACACGCATGGTTTCACAAACATTGGACGTAGCCCAAGAGCGGTTACCCAACTGTCCATGACCGTGGACACGGCTATTCGAATAGTTTGACACTCTGCAGAGGTTGCACACTTTACCCACTAGATCCGGGGAACTTCCGTGTCATCCACGACCCGCGGTACCTCAAGTACCCGGGGTAAGCACCCGATCACTATCTTTCCCTAGACGACACTAACATAGAGTCCACTCGATTGGTAACAGCCCCGTGCCAAACATTTCACATCTCAAGGTTTGTGGAGACTCGCTCCGAATTCATCACATATCACAAGCACGGGGTACCAACGGTGTGTCCGGTGCCCTGTAAAGACAGTCATGGCTGCCTATCCAAGCGCGACCCCGTCCCAAGAGTGACCTCATGTCACTCCCGTCACTAGTAATGCGGGCACCATGCTAGTATCGACCTAGGTAATCAATAATGCCCTTTCCCATATAAGGGTAGAGTGGTTGCGCATGTAAGGTTGGAATAACGGTCGCAACTTAAACCAATCCGTTTGAAAAACACACACACTTGCCTTGGCACACCACTTCGTCATCAAGTGGTCACCCAACTCATCATCACCATCTCCCTCGGGGATAAATGGCACCCGACAGGGTTTATGCAAAGACTTCAACCATGAAGGTTCATGTCACACATGCATCACTAATCTTAACCACTATCCATATGCAAGTCATCTAGCACATAGCAAGATCAAGATCATGGCATGCATCATATGGTGGAATCAGCTAGGTCACTATCGTAACCCTAACATCATGCATCGGAAACAAACGGGTTCCGAAGAACAAGTGTATCATGGTCAAAGGGCTGCTTGCCTGGATTGGCTTGGTTCAAAGTCTTCAAATCCTTCTCCTTCTTCTTCCACAGCAACTTCGTCAAATACGGGATCTATACGTCGCAATATAACCACGGAAAAATAAGAATACAAACAAAACAGAAAAATCAAAGTGCTCAAAAAATGTGAAATCATTTTTGTAAAATACTAGAGGGATTTCTAAGATGGGAAAAAATCTTAGTTGGAGTTTTGGAGTTACAGAATAGAATATATTGATTTTTGAACAGGAGTTATACTGCTCAAATTTGAATTTAAATTTGAACAGTACAGAAAAGTTTCATGGATTTGAGTGAAAGTAGTACCATTAAATAGGTTGTAATATTACAAGATTTTAGGAGTTGGAATTATTTAATTTGGATCAATATTCTTTTCTGTAGAAATGTTTAAAACATTAACAGAAAAGAAAAAGGAAAAAGGGTCCTGTGCACTAGGCCAGAGGAGTCCACAGTGCACGGCCCATGCGGTCCAGCCCAACCGCACGGGAGCCTGCGCGCGCACGTCAGGTTTTCAAACCTGACGGGCGGGGCCCGTGGGTCAGTGGCACAGAGGAGGGGGAGAGAGGTGAGGGGATGAAAGGCGGGGCCCGCCTGTCATCTCTAACCCCATGGCCACGGCGACGGCGAGCTCACCGGCGAGGATTCCGGCCACGGCGACGGCAACGGAGGGCAGGGATGAGCTCAGTGTCGTGTCGCGGATGCAGGGGTGGTGGTGCGGCACGGCGGGGAGGCCTGGTTCACCGGCGGTGAGGTGGGACGGCGGAAGCTCGTCGGAGGGTTGATGCTCCGGTCGTTTCCGACTGCAAACGGAGGGGGAAATAGGGGGAAAAGGGTCAGGGTGGCTCGACGGTTCCAAAATGGGTGGAAGGAGTGGCAGGGGAGGCCCGTACCACGAGATCGCGGGCGGCCTGACGCGGCGGCGCTCCGGTCGATCCCGAGCACTGGGACCTCTTGGGGTCGAACTGGAGGTGCTGGGGGGCTCAGTGGAGTGGAGTGAGGTCGCTGGTGGTGCTAGAGAGGCTCGGGAGGGGTTTATATAGCCGTGCCCGTGGTCCACCGTGGACCCGTGCGCCGGCGAGGTTACAGGCGAGGCTAGGAGGGGTTCTGGAGCCTGGGAACACGCCGGGGAGGACCGTGGACTTGCTCCACGTCCAGCTGAGGGGAAAAGAGGAGCGGGGGAGCGTCAGAAGCGTGCGCGCGTGCGACGACGGCCACGGGAGGGCGCAGGAGGAGGGGGGACAGCGGCGGGGAGGTCGCGGACGTCGAGGGGCCTCGACTGGCGCGAGGGGGAGGCCCGAGGCTGTCGGGGTCAGCGATTGGCTGGAGCCAGCGTGCGGAGGTGCACTGTTGCGCGCTCCAGAGCGTGCGTATTGCTGGCATCAGCGCGCTCTCGCCGGTTTGGTCCGAACCAGTGTGTCCAACAGTGTCCAGCACGTAGAGGGAGGAGTAAAGAAATGGCCTGAGGTCTTGGATGCCCTGGAGATGCAGAGAGAGAGAGAGACTGTTGGTGAAATGGTGAAAGCTTGCTGTACAGTAAGGTAAATCAGGGCTTTTACCCCTCAATCATGGAGCTGGGGTGCTGGGGGAGTTACTGGAGGTAGCTAGTAACTCAATGATCAAGTGGTAAGAAGTTGAGGCCATGGAGAAAAGTAAAAGTGATCAAGTTGGAGGTTCTAGCAATTCTGCAGAAGGTGTTTGATCAGTGTTTGGTCAAGTAAATGAGCTCCACTTGACATGGCACTTAACAGGGTTGAAAGACATGAGAAAATAGGGTGCTTCACCAAGTTTGGGCTTATTTGAAGAAACTATCCCATGTAACTTTGGTGAACCCTAGAAATCAACAGAAACAGTTTCATCTTGATTGAGTCAAGCTAATCATCTCCCCTTGATGCACCACTTGGTGTCGCATCATCATTTGGGGTATTGATCATGCCCACAAAGTTTGAAGCTCCAGATAAAAAGTTGGTAATGTAAAGTTGTTCAAATTTGCATTTGAACAGAAAGGGTTTTGAGGTGATCTGATCAAGTTTCTCTATTTCAAATCTTGTGCCATTTGGTCTAGATGCCTTATTAGGTCATTCTAGCATGTGCACCAAGTTTGAGAGCATTTGGACAAGTTTGGCAATGTAAAGTTGCTCAAACTTCAAATATGGACAGAATGGTTATGAAGGGGTTTGAGGATGTTTTCTTGCTTCCCAAGGCATGGGACTTGGCAAGATCATCAAATATGTCATATATGACATGATAGAATTTCCCTGGAATTTTTGGAGAAACTTTCCTTTGTAAATATTTCAAAAGCTTGAAATATCCAGAAAGGGTTTTAGAGGGTTTAGCCCATTATTTTGAACATGACCAAGTGTTGAAACTCTTATATATGGACAATATATGTCCTCTGAGTCTCTCTGAATTTTGGCAAATACTTTTGAAATAGTTAAATAATTTTTCCCTATTAAAGACCATTTCCGGCCTTAAGAAAAAGCTTTTAAATAAAATAGGAAAATAACTTTTAAAATTATACGTTTGTGGTTTCTGGGAGTCCTATGACTACTAGGTCTCAAATAAACCTTTTGAAATAATTTTCTCACCCTAAATCAAGTACTTGCAGTGCAAATCTCAATTCAGGGGTTTTTGGAAAACTAAATTTATAAAATACTTTTTGGCCAAAATAATTTTGTAAGAAAATACTATACTGCTATATAAGACTTGGCATGATCATTGGGCAGAAGTTTTGGGTATGGAGATGAAATCTACAGGAGATCATAGTTGACTTTAATGAGCACAAGAAAAAGCACATGAAGAAAACTCAATTCCAAATAAAAGCCAAATGATGCTAAAAAATTTTGCTGGTCCAATTTTTTCATGCTTCAAAGATACAAATAACATGTTACAAAATGCAGGGTGTGACACATCCAGTCCTTGAGATTCCAATACTATTAGGTCCGAAGGGAATATGTAATTACCATTCCTTAAGGGCAACTGATCACACCATGACTTAGCCATATACTCTGCTCCTGGTGAGGTTACTAACATGGGCGATCTAAGGGCTTGGGTCGGCAACTTATACTTATCCACGAATCCCCTTGAAATGTATGAATGCGATGCACCAGTATCGAAAAGAACGAGTGCAGTAAAGGACTTAACTAAGAACTTACCTATAACTGCATCTGGTTGCTCTTCTACTTCCTCCACGGTCACGTGGTTCACTTGTCCTTTGTTGAACGGGATGGGCCTCTTCCCGGCGCTTCCATTGCCGTTCCCATTCTTAACTTCTGGGCATTCATTGGCATAATGTCCAGTCTTCCCGCACTTGTAACAAGTGACATGGCTGAAATCCCTCTTGGTGTGTGTGGATGGTGTAGGGCGGTTCTGGTTTCCATTGGCTCCATTCCCATTTCCATTCTTGGTGCCATTGTGGTTGTGTGAGCTACTTCCTCCATGGGTATGCTGAAACTGTCCTACTGCTTTAGGGGTAAAGCAAGGCTTCTGCTGAGCTCCAGAGTTATACTTTCCTTGCCCATACTTCCTCTTGCGATTCTCAATCTGTTGATGCTTCCTTTCAATCATCAGGGCGCGGTCAACCAACTCCTGGTAATTATTAAAAGTTGCCACCATCAACTGTACACTCATCTCATCATTCAGCCCTTCCATGAACCTCTCCTGCTTCTTGGCATCTGTGGCCACATCATCTGGGGCATAACGAGATAGGGTACTAAACTCATCCACGTACTGGGCCACAGTACGGTTCCCTTGGCGCAAGTTGCGAAAGTCCTGCTTCTTCATACTCATGGCTCCAGTTGAGACATGGGCGGTACGAAAAGATTGCTGAAACTGATCCCAAGTGACATTGGCTACAGGGTAAGTGGCTGTGTAATTCTCCCACCATGCTGCGGCTGGTCCAGACAACTGGTGTGCGGAAAATCACACCTTCTCAGCATCCGAGCAATTGGCGGTGGTCAAATCCCTTCCAATCTTGCGTAGCCAGTCATCGGCCACAATTGGTTCGATGCTGCTAGCAAACACGGGTGGTTGCAACCTTAAGAAACGTGTCAGGTTGTCCACGGGTGGTGTTGGTGGAGGGTTGTTGTTGTTGTTGTTGTTGTTGTTGTTGTTGTTGTTGTTGTTGTTGTTGTTGTTGTTGTTGTTGTTGTTGTTGTTGTTGTTGTTGTTGTTCTGGTTGTTCTGAGTGTTCTGGACAAGAAGTTGCATCAGGGTATTCTGCTGCTGGATCAACTGGGTGAGCTCAGCGGGAAACTCGAATTCACGTCTTGGAGGCATCTGATGGGTGTAGAGGGAAGAGATTAGAATAGAAAAGAGGTCTAAGGGAAAATCACTACCCATATGCACATGAGACAAACACACAATCATATCACACCAATCAATTTCAAACAAGGTCTTACAAATCTAACGATCGTTACAAAGGTGCTCTAAATCTAATATATGGAGGTAAACTACTAGTCACAGGGTGGTCATCTAAAAATATTGATCGGCAGAGGATTCCAGAATATCTGCTCCAGCTTCATCTTCATAGTCTTTGTCCTTGCTATCCTCAGCTTCCGAATCCGTGTCATCTATGATTATATAGTCTTCCGGTGGAATCTCCTTGGGTTCTTCTTCCTCGTCTTCTTCTCCCATGAGTATCCCTAACTTCCGGGTCAAATCATCATTCTTCTCCACAAGTATCTTCATCTCCTCCTCATATCCGTCGCGTGTAGACTTGAGTTCTTCCTCTAGCTCCAAATTCCTATTTAGGGCCTTCTTCAAATCTATCATCCCTGCACACATCTGGTGCTCTTGGCGACGAATGTGGTGGTTCAACTCCTGGATGAATGCTGCAATGGATATACCCTTCCGGGTGCTAATCATATCCCAATTCTCATCTCGACGTCCACAAATCTGGTAGATAGTGTCCTTTAGCTCCGTCTGGTAGACTTCTCCAATCCTTCCCATAGAAATGTGGGCTGCCATACTCTTTCCTAGGCTCCATGTAGGTGCATTAAAGGAAAATGCTATGAGTGAGGTGACGGGTGCGAACGTCCTTCCTGGAACTTGAGCTTGAATCAACCAACGCTCCTCCTCAGGTAGAGTGGCATTGTAGGTTCCGGTGAAACTTGGTAATCCAATGTTGAGATATTTGGTGACTTCCTTCAGGTGTCGTCCAAAGGGTGTTTCTTCATCCGGTTGCATGAACTTGTGCTTTGCTTCCACCATCCTAAAGGGTAGAAAAGATGAGGAGTCTGAAAAGAGAAGAGTGGTTTGTGTTCTAGGGCTTGTCTTAGTGGTCGTGTCCTATAGTCAGCATGTGCTCTGATACCATCTTGTAGCAACCAGACCTCAAACAGTCTGATCTCTGTGCATCAGTGTCATCCCTGGATCAGTAATGCTGACACGCACAGTACTTGAAGGATTTATAACAGAGTAGCAATCACACACTTATTACATCGATATTCCAACGATGAATTTATTACAAGTAATATGGCTGAAGGCCATCTAATACGATAACCGCGGAAGGCTTGGAAGATAAGTGAGTCCATCAACTCCAGCGGCATCACTGAGTATAGAACCACGACCTAAAAAGGGCATCTTACTCGTCGTCTGAAAAGTCTGCAACATGAAACGTTGCAGCCCGAAAACGGGTCAGCACATGGAATATGCTGGCAAGGTAACACAAGAGAATGCAATGATAATAAGCTATACTATATGCAATATGGCTGGTGGAAAGCTCTATGGTTAAGTTTTTGCGTAAAGCCAATTTTTCCCTACTTCAAAGGAATAGATTTTAATTAACTATCATGGTAGTCGAAACATCGTTGAGAAGATAGACATCCTCTCAACCCCAATTAAAGTTCAAAATTAAACCCAACAAAATTGACTTAAAGTAACATGTTGAGATGCACATGATAATCCAAGTACTAGATACTCAAGACGTCCATAACCGGGGACACGGCTAATCATGATCAGTTTGTACACTCTGCAGAGGTTTGTGCACTTTTCCCACAAGACTCGATCGCCTCCGTTTGGTTTCTCGCACTGCATGATTTTTGAGAAACGGATGACCGAGACATAGTCTTTCAAAAGCGCTAGCACCTTACGATCGGGCGGACCGTACCAACCTACATCCCCTACATCTGCTAGTCCACCACTGTAAGAGTTCGCACGACTTACTCATACTATGCTAGAGCCCATAATAGCATTGTGGTTGCACACGGAAGTTTCTAGTATGAATAATCTCATGATCCCTTTGAGCCTGGGTGGCGGTCCAAAAGAAAAACAGGCGATCCTGGAATACCCAGATGCCTCAATCCACCTAGATGTGTATTAATTTTGCCACCTTAAGTTGAACCATTAATTAAACAATCTCACATCTTTCATGGATTTCACTCACCCAATCCACGTCTACGAGCATAGCATGTCCTAGCAGCAAACGTAGAGTAACTCCCAAGGGTTTGAATGTAATGCAGGTAATAGGTACTACCTCAATCTACTTCCCAATCCCACAATTTAATTGATCCTACTCATGCAATGTGTGAAGGTTTGACTAATGCAATGAAAACTGGGTAATTGGAAAGCATGATCAAAGTGTTACTTGCCTTGCTGATGATCCGCAAAACCTAGAGACTCAAAGTAGCAAGCGGCGCACTCCGGGTACTCTCTCGCAATCAAACAAACAAGCATACAATAAGTACTTAACTAATGCACGGGTAAAACTCAAATAAGAGATCTAACCAGAAAGTTCAACTTAAGAACTCCGGTTTGCAAAAAGAATCAACTCGAAAGAAGCAACGAAACTCAAACTGCAAAAGAAACGAGCTCTGAATTACTAGTTGGCCTAAAGTCAAATTTTACAGTAGCCAAAACTTTGTTCAAGTTGATTAAACGTAAAGAGGGCTTCGAGACGAAGATCTGGGATTTTGAATCACCTGATTCCGACTCTCGAGCAAAAAGAAAAACGAAAAACAAGATCAGGGCAGAAATCGCGATCGGAATAATCGCGGATAAATACCCCGAAAAAGAAAAACGACGAACAGGCTAACGAACGAACATTCGCTGTCTGCGGTTAACTAACGAAAACCGTTCGTTAAAACGAACGTACGGACGAACGTCCGCTAATTAGCTAAACCAAAAAAACCGAACCGATCTATTCTAAAAAAACAGATCTAGGTTTTCCTAAATAAAACCGATCGGTTAACCGAAGAAAAAAAAACTAACTACCTCGAACTCCGGCGAACTCCGGCGGTCTCCGGCGAGGGGCGGCGGAGGCGCGGCTCGGACGAGGCGGCGGGGCGGCGAGCTGGCGGCGGCGCGGCGAGGCAGGGCGGCGGCGCGGCGCGGGCGAGGCGACGGCGTGGCGCGGGCGAGGCGGCGGGGCGGCGCGGGCTGTGGGGCAGCAGGAGGCGGCGGCGGCGAAAACCGGTGGCGGCGGCGGCGAAAACCGGCGGCGGCGGCGGGAGGCTTGGGCTAGGGTTTGGGGCGCGGCGCGACGGGCTGTGGGGCAACTTGGGCCGGCGGCTGCGGCTTATAAAGCCCAGTCTCCCGGTCCGATACGAGACTACGTCGGTTCCCCCCCCCCCCCTTTTTTTCCTAAAAGAGTCCCGGCGCAGAAAAACTAACGAAAGAAATACCAAACGGACTCCAAAATTCCCGAAATAAATTTCCACCGTCCTCTAATATTATTTAGGACAAAGTGAACATTTTTCCCGGACCTAAATGCAATTTTGAAAAACGTGTATTTGTCCTATGCAAATAAATCCGAAAATAAATCCAGAAAAATACCAAAAGTGATTTTAATATTTTTCCTCCAATATTTCTGTTATTTTGGAGAAGTCATATTATCTCCGCTCATATTTTGTTTTTAGAAATATTTTTAGGAGAGAAAAATAATTAGAATCACACTGTCCTCGTACCGGTATTCGAGCGAACTCAAATACAAAAACGGTAAAATCCCCAACTCTCTCCGTAGGTCCTTGAGTTGCTTAGAATTTCGAGGAACTCCACGAACAAAAATGCAAAACATGCAAATGCAAATATGATCTATGTATAACATTCCAAATTGAAAATTTGGGATGTTACAAAAAATGAAAAGGCGTGTTAACAGCAACATCCTTAACAACAACCAAATATCGTTCTTGTCTACATCATGTCATCGTTCTTATTGCATTACTATGTTTTTCCATGAACTTAATACACTAGATGCATGCTAGATAGCGGTCAATGTGTGGAGTAATAGTAGTAGATGCAGGCAGGAGTCTACTAATCTTGGACGTGATGCCTATATTATGATCATTGCCTGGATATCGTCATGATTATTTTAAATTCTATCAATTACCCAATAGTAATTTGTTTACCCACTGTTTGCAATTTTTCTCGAGAGGAGTCACTAGTGAAACCTACGGCTCCCGGGTCTTCTTTCTCATATATTTGCCTTTGCGACCTACTTTTTCATTGCATTTATTTTCAGATCTATTAAACCAAAATACAAAAATACCTTGCTGCAATTTATTCTTGTTTATTTTATTTGGCGTTTGATCTATCAATTTACTACAAATTCCTCATGTCTGTTTTGCCTAACTTGAGGCATCGTACCCCGAAAGGGATTGACAACCCCTTTAACACGTCGGGTTGCGAGAAGTTATTATTTGTGTGCAGGTGCTGTTTACGTTGTGTTGCTTGGTTCTCCTACTAGTTCGATAACTTTGGTTTCATATCTGAGGGGAATACCTACCCCCGTTATGCTGCATCATTCCTTCCTCTTTGGGGAAATACCAACGTAGCTTTAAGCGACATCAAAAGGAATTTCTGGCGCCGTTGTCGAGGAGCACCTTCAACATATACCAGGTTCCTAATCACAAATCGCATCTCCTCACAATTACATTATTTTCCATTTGCCTCTCGTTTTCATCTCCTCCACTTCACAAAAATTTGTCGTTTTTATTCGCCATCTTTTCCGTTTCCCGTTTTTCCGGTCGGATCTATCGCCACTTGTGTTCTTGTTTACAATTGCTCAAAAATGACACAAGAGAACACTAAGATGTGTGATTTTTCCAATACCAACAACAATGTTTTTATTGGCACTCCTATTGCTCCTCCTGCCACTAGTGCGGAAACTTGTGATATTAATACTGCTTTGTTGAATATTGTCATGAAAGATCAATTTTCCGGCACTCCTAATGAGGATGTCGCGTCCCATCTCAATACCTTCGTGGAACTATGCGAAATGCAAAAGAAAAGAGATGTGGACAATGATGTTGTGAAATTGAAATTATTTTCGTTTTCTTTGCGAAATCATGAAATTTTTTGGTTTTCTTCATTGCCTCGCAATAGTATCGATTCTTGGAACAAATGCAAAGACGCTTTTATTACTAAATATCTTCCACCCGCAAAAATTATATCCCTTAGAACCCATATCATGAATTTCAATAAAAATGAACATGATCATGTTGCACAATCTAGGGAAAGGATGAAAATGATGCTAAGGAATTGGCCAACTCATGGGTTAAATATTTGGATGATCATACAATTTTTTTATGCGGGATTGAATTTTGTTTCTCGAAATCTTTTGGACTCCGCCGCTGGTGGCACTTTTATGGAAACTACTTTGGGTGAAGCAACCAAATTGTTTGATAATATTATGCAGAATTACTCGTTTTGGCATACCGAAAGGGCGCCAACAAGCAAAAAGATTAATGCAGTTGAGATTGATTCTTTGAATGAAAAAGTTGATGCTCTTATAAAAATGGTTGCTAGTAAAAGTGCTCCTATTGATCATAATGATATGTCTTTGTCTACCTTGATTGAGAAAACTAGTGATATTATAGATGTGAACTTTATCTCTAGAAATAATTTTAAGAACAATGCTTATAGAGGTAATTTTAATCCTAGGCATTTTCCTAGTAATTCCTCTAATAAGTATGGTAATTCCTATGGAAATCAATCTTACAATAATAATAGGAACACCTCTGATCTAGAGAATAATATTAAAGAATTTATCAATACTCAAAAGATTTTCAATGCTTCATAGAAGAAAAATTGAATAAGATTGAGGATATGTCTAGGAGTATTGATAGAATTTCTCATGATGTAGAGAATCTCAAGTTGAAAATTTTTGTGCCTAAAGTTGAAGAATCAATTAAAGCTCTTTATGTTTCTATGGATGAAAGTAAGAGAAGAACCGCCATGCTTAGAGCTAACGAGAATGTCTAGAAAATGCATTTTCTAGTGATTGCCTGCATAAAAATGATGATGACATTAAATTGATCAGTGTTTCTTCCATTGATTCTTTGTTTAGTAAAGGTCAATTTGATGATAAAGGGACTTAAGAAGAGTCAACTTTAGGTAGAAGGCGTCCCAATATTTCAGAGGGTGAAAATCTTGTTGAGAAAATTGATAAAAGTGGGTTTGGAGAGGTCAAGACTTTAGCTAGTGATGTGCCCACTATCTTGGATTACAAAGACTTTAATTATGATAGTTGTTCCTTGATTGATTGTATTTCTTTGTTACAATCCGTGATTAATTCACCCCATGCCTATGAACAAAATAAAGCTTTTACTAAACATATTGTTGATGCTATGATAAAAGCTTTAGATGATAAGTTGGAATTAGAGATATCAATTCCTAGAAAACTGCATGATGAATGGGAACCTACCATCAAAAGCAAAATTAAAAATTATGAGTGTTTTGCTTTGTGTGATTTGGTGCTAGTGTTTCCACGATTCCGAATCTCTTTGTGATGTTCTTGGTCTTACCAATATTGAAGATTGCTCTCTTAATTTGCATTTGGCAGATTCCACTATTAAAAAGCCTTTGGTAAGGATCGATGATGTTCTTATTATCGCAAATAGGAACTATGTACCCATAGACTTTATTGTTCTTGATATCGATTGCAATCCGTCTTGCCCAATTATACTTGGTAGACCGTTTTTGCGCACAATTGGCACGGTGATTGACATTAAAGAAGGGAATATTAAATTCCAATTTCGCTTGATAAAGGGCATGGAACACTTCCCTAGAACCAATATCAAATTGTCTTATGAATCTATAATGAGAGCAACTTATGGAACATCCAACAAGGATGACAATACTTGAAATCTTGGTATTATGCCTAGCTAAGGGCATAAAACAATAGCGCTTGTTGGGAGGCAACCAACTTGTATCTTTTTGCTTTTTTATTTCCTTGCTGTTTTCAATAAAAAAACCTTTAATATCTGTATTGAGATGTGTTTTTGTGGTTTGAATAAAGGTTTGTGCCAAGCAAAGCCTTTGGAACACGTTGGGTGTTAGTAGATTTAATCTTGCTGAAAAAACAGAAACTTTTGCGCTCACGAGAAAAATTCTCATTTTTAACAGAAAAGTGCTTTTTGGGTGATTATTTTTTTAGAAGATTAATATACAAATTGACCTCGTGGCCCTATTTTTTCAAGATTTTTAGAGTTCCAGAAGTATTCGAAACTCCCTGATTACTACAGACTGTTACATTTCTGACAGATTCTGTTCTCTTTGTGTTGTGTGCTTATTTTGATGGCTCTATGGTTTTCTTTGATGAATTTTTGCCATAGAAAAGTTGGAATACAGTAGATATAATACAAAAACAAAATATTAATTGGTTTGATACAGTATTTACAATAGTGATTTGCTTTCTTATACTAACGAATCTCATGAAGGTTTTGTTGAGTTTTGTGTGATTGAAGTTTTCAAGTTTTGAGTTATCTTACGACGGATGAAGGAAGGATAGAAGAGCCTAAGCTTGGGGATGCCCCGGCATCCCAACTATTATAAAAAAATGAGCAATCAACTAAGCTGTGGGATGCCTATCCCCGCTTTCTTCCAACAACTATATTTTTATTCATCACATGATATGTGTTTTGCTTGGAGCGTCTTGTATGATATGAGTCTTTGCTTGTTTAATATTTCTTTTTAAGTCATCAACCCTTGCTGTACACATCTATTTGAGAGAGCCAAAATTATGCCATGACTTGTTAGAATAGCTCTCTATGATTCACTTAAATTTTTATGAGCAATGGACTTGCTCTAGTGCTTCACTTATATCTTTTAGAGCACGGTGTGCTTTAATATTTTTTAAGAAATACTCTCTTGCTTCACTTAGATTTATTTGAGAGTTAGAGAGTTAGTAAAAAATTAAAGAAATTCTCTCTTGCTTCACTTATATTATTTTTAGAGAATGAAGAAAAATTATGCACATGATCTTCACTTATATTTATTTGAGCTTATCAAAAGAAACACATGAAAATTAGTCCTAAAGTGATAGATATCCAAGAAGGATATAATAAAAACTTTCATGAAGATCATTGGACAAAATAAACTTGATTCCTTGTAATAGTTTTGAGACATGATGATATGATATGTGAGTCATGCTAATGAGTAATTATGCTTTAGTAAGAATATTCGTGTTAAGGTTTGTGGTTCCCTATGCAAGCACGAAAGACAATAATTATGCAATTAAATTATATCCTACTTGTGGTGCATTATTCGGTGTTATTTATGCTCAGTGTTCGCTTATAAGATTATTTGTTTCATGGTTGGTCGCTTCCCAGTCTTTTGCTAGCCTTCATTTTGCACTAAGTATGATCACTGCTTGTGCATCCAAAATCATGTATCCTGGTTTTGCCACATGAGTCCACCATATCTACCTATATGCGGTATTACCTTGCCGTTCTAAGCAAATTTGTATGTGCCATCTCTAATTTTCGAAATAAATTTCCCTTTTGTGTGCCCGTACCGCTCGCAAGGCAGTGAGGGGTGGCCAATATTTTTCATGCTAGATGTGTTATTCTCACGATGAGTGTTTATTCACTTGTCATTGCACGAGAGTAAGGAAAAGTTATTAGGGATGCCCAATCCCAAAATGAAAAACAAATTTACTTTATGTTGTCAAATAATAAATTCCTTGGAAAGTGTTGGTATGGAACGCAACCGTGAATTCGGCTAGCCATGGCTTGTGAAACTTTGGTGGAAAAGGAATAAACTTTATTTTCTACTTGGGAACCGCCTATGATATATCTAGCATGGAAAGTGTTGGGAACCTCGTGTCATTCTCGTTGGTGGGAAAGGTATACCTCCCCAAAAAAATTATCTCTAAATTTAAGCTTTGAGCTCTGGCACCTCTACAAATCCCTACTTCCATCTGCGAAGGGCCTTTCTGTTACTTATGCAATTTTTATTATTGAATTTGAGTCTCCATCTTCTCTTACAAGCACCAAGTAGGAAACACTATGATCGTACTTGAGCATTGGGTGTAACTAATATGCAAGTGTGTTTCATGAATGGATCAATGGTTGAGCATAATGGGCTAGGGATAACTTATTTTAGCGTTGTTATTTTGACAGACATGGTTGCCTATTGATATGTTTGAGTATTTAAATCTCATGTCGAAGCTAGACTATTGCTTTGAACCATATAAAAGTCCAATTGTCCATGCTATAAAGAAAAGAATATGATATGACATGATAGGCAGTATTCCACATCAAAAATTCTATTTTTATCACTTACCTACTCGAGGACGAGCAGGAGTTAAGCTTGGGGATGCTGATACATCTCCAATGTATCTATAATTTTTTATTGTTCCATGCTGTTATATTATCGTTCTTGGATGTTTTACAATCATTTTATGGTCATTTTATATCATTTTTTGGTACTAACCTATTGACATAGTGCCAAGTGTCAGTTGTTGTTGTTTTCTGCATGTTTTTTACATCGCAAGAAATCAATATCAAACGGAGCCCAAACACCGCAAAACTTTTTGGAGAATTTTTATGGGCTAGGAGACACATGATGGGCCACAGGTGCACCTGGGGGTGCCCCGAGGGGGCACAACCCACCAGGGCGTGATAGCCCCCCCTGGCGCGCCCAGGTGGGTTGTGCCCACCTCGGTGGCCTCCTGCGCTGCCTCTTTGCTCTATAAATACCTCAATATTCTAGAAACCCTAGGGGAGTCGACGAAATATTCATCCAGCCGCCGCACAGTCCAGAACCACCAGATCCAATCTAGACACCATCTAGATGGGGTTCACCACCTCCATTGGTGCCTCTCCGATGATGCGTGAGTAGTTCGTTGTAGACCTACGGGTCCGTAGTTAGTAGCTAGATGGCTTCCTCTCTCTCTTTTGATTATCAATACTATGGTCTCTTGGAGATCCATATGATGTAACTCTTTTTGCGGTGTGTTTGTTGGGATCCGATGAACTTCGAGTTTATGATCAGATCTATCTTTTTATATCCTTTAAAGTATTTGAGTTTCTTTGATCTCTTTTATGCATGATTACTTATAGCCTTGTGTTTCTTCTCCGATATTTGGGTTTTGTTTGGCCAACTTGATCTATTTATATTGCAATGGGAAGAGGTGCTTTGTAGTGGGTTCGATCTTACGGTGCTTGATCCCAGTGACAGAAAGGGAACTGACATGTATGTATCGTTGCTACTAAGGATAAAACAACGAGATACATATCTACACAATAGAATGGATCTTTTCTACATCATGTCATCGTTCTTATTGCATCACTCCGTTTTTCCAGGAACTTAGACGTCATAGTAGTAGATGCAGGCAGGAGTCGGTCTAATAATCTTGGACGTGATGCCTATATAATGATCATTGCCTAGATATCATCATGATTATTTGAAGTTCTATCAATTTCCCAACAGTAATTTGTTTACCCACTGTTTGCTATTTTTCTCGAGAGAAGCCACTAGTGAAACCTACGGCCCCCGGGTCTTCTTTCTCATATATTTGCCTTTGCGATCTATTTTTTCCTTGCATTTTTTTCCAGATCTATTAAACCAAAAATACAAAAATACCTTGCTGCAATTTATTCTTATTTATTTTATTTGGCGTTCGATATATCAATTTACTACAAATTCCTCACGTCTGTTTTGCCTATCTTGAGGCGCTGTACCCTAAAAGGGATTGACAACCCCTTTAACACGTCGGGTTGCGAGAAGTTGTTATTTGTGTGTAGGTGTTGTTTACATTGTGTTGCTTGGTTCTCCTACTGGTTCGATAACCTTGGTTTCATATCTGAGGGAAATACCTACCGCCGCTGTGTTGCATCATCCCTTCCTCTTTGGGGAAATATCGACGTAGCTTTAAGCGACATCACATACTTGGTAAGTCCTGAGAGGTAGTTGTTGGGGCACTTCATCTTGGCCAGAACCCACCGAAAGTCAGCGGCAGCGGAGGCGAGTTGTTCCTCCGGGTCGAAGCATGGATCTGTGCCACTGACATGTGTACCTATAGGCAACCAGAAAATGGTAGAAGTTAAACTACAATTGCACAAATGATGTGAAATACTGTAAGACATGGATGCAGCTAACCTCGACGGCAAACAACAGCATTGGCCGTTATGACCCTGCGTAAGTACATGGACATGCTTGTTAAGTAGAACAGGGTTAGCATCCACCAAAAATAGCAAATGGACAGCATCTCTAGTGATATCCCGAGTCATGTATTGTATGTTTGTTGCTGGTATTGGTAGAATTGAGCTGGACATGGTAATATTTGAACATCACACAGTGTGCAGTACTGAAATAAACAACGCACGAACATGCTTAATACATCAACCATAGAAATCATAGCCGTTGCAAGTGGTATTGGTAAGATTTATCTAGTTAGATCTTACCTGTTAAGTCCTGGGGGTAGTCGCTGGGGGACTTCATCTGGGCCAGAGCCTGCACCATGTCGGCGACGGCGGCGGAGGCAAGGTGTTCCTCCGGGTCAACACGCACCGTGGCCATCGCGCCATGGACCTCCATCAGCTACTGGCGGTGGGGATTTGGAGGCATGAGGATGTTCGCAGGCGCCATTTAAGCAATCAGGCCTGGGCAATGATAGAGATCCGAGGGTTACCTGACTGGATCTGAGCAGAACATAGATGTGGTTGAAGCTATGGTTGCAATGACGGCGGTTTGAGATGCCGGTAGGGGGAGGCACGAGGGGGGGATACTGAGGGTGGGGATGTGTTTGGAGGAATAAATTCTAAAATTGCGCGCTAATGAAAATTTCGCTGCAAAACTTGAAACTTGGGCGGGGGAAACACACAGCGCAGAAGAAGCGCGTAAAATACTCGTGTGTGAGAAAAAAGAAAGTTGGCAGATCCCGTCTCCAAAAAATGTATACGTGTACTTGATTTTTTTTCAGTCAATGGTATGCCTGGTTTATTAGGAAACATCACACACGTAACTGACTTATGTAAGAGCTCAACGACAAACGAAAATAGAAATTTTGCTTCCCTTACCATTTTGCTCGTCCATTATCGCACACAGCTCATCTCCGTCGCTTCCGGAAATAGTGTGCGCTGAGCCTATTGTGTGTTGCGTTATGATTGGCCCGAACCCTAGCCACACGGATCGCGCGTGTGCACCGTAGGATGCACCGCGATCGAACGGCAATCCACATCCCTCACATCACACCCGTGCACCTGTAGATGGATTGGATTTATATGCACTAAATGCCTACAAAATGCACATAATCCCCTAAATATGGTAAATGAGCCCGGAAAAATGCCAAATTTGAACACGGTGATTTGCAAGGTGTATGTTCGTCATAGAAAAAACCTCTAGGGCAAAGAAAAAAGAAAATTGGGATTCCCCTTCAATCTTGGAGATTTCCCTCGAAAGCATGGAACTTCCTTGGTGATGGTTTGATTTATGAAGGGCGTGCATGACAACATAAGCCAAACCTTCTCAAATTTTTACCAGGGCATGGTGAGGTCATACCATGGCACCATGACAAGCGTCATGTTTTAAGCATTTATTTCATTTTTTCTATAGTTGAAAACCCAACAAACAAATATTTGTTGTTGACTATTGCCACACATTTCATCGAAATATCTGTCCCTTCCTTGTATAAGGCATGAGAATTTACTAAATGGCACGAGCATGGTTTTCCAGGCCGTTCATGTGCACCCTTTCATGTACCGATTGTTTGAACTTGAATTATATGTGCAATAATGCCTAGGAAATGCACATAATCCCCTAAATATGGCAAATGAACCCGGAAAAGTGCCAAATTTGAACACGATGATTTGCAGGTTGTATGTTCATCGTAGAAAAACACTCGTGGTCAAAGGACAAAGGAAATTTGGATCCCCCTTCAATCTTGGTGATTTCTCCCTCGAAACCATGAAACTTCCTCGGTGATGGTTCAATTTATGAAAGGTGTGCATCACGACATAAGGAAAACATTCTCCAATTTTTACCAGGGCATGGTGAGGCCATACCATGGTACCACGCCAGGCGTCATGTTTTCCAACCATGTGTTTCATTTTTTGTACAATTGTTAACCCAGTAAACGACGTGTTTATGGTTGACTATTGGCACATATTTCCTTGAAATATCTGCTCATTCCTTGTAAAAGGCATGACAATGTACTAAATAACACGAGCATGGTTTTCCACACCATTCTCGTGCACCTTTTCATGCATCGATTGTTCGAATTTGAATTATGTCAATTAATGCCTAGAAAATGCACATAATCCCATAAATATGGTAAATGAACCCGGAAATATGTCAAATTAGAACACGTTGCATTTGAGGTGGTGTGTTGATCGTTGGAAAAAAACTGAATGACAAACTAGGACAGAAATTTGGATTTCCCTTCAATCTTGGGGATTTCCCTCTCGAAAGCATGGAACTTCCTCGGTGATGGTTCGATTTATGAAGGGCGTGCATGACAACATAAGCCAAACCTTCTGAAATTTTTACCAGGGCATGGTGAGGTCATACCATGGCACCATGACAGGAGTCATGTATTTTAAGCATTTGTTTCATTTTTTATATAGTTGAAAACACAACAAACAAACATTTGTGGTTGACTATTGCCACACATTTCATCTAAATATCTGTCCCTTCCTTGTAAAAGGCATGAGAATTTACTAAATGGCATGAGCATGGTTTTCCAGACCGTTCTTGTGTCATACACCGATTGTTTGAACTTTAATTACGTGCATTAATTCCTAGGAAATGCACATAATCCCCTAAATATGGCAAATGAACTCGGAAAAGTGCCAAATTTGAACAGGGTGATTTGCAGGTTGTATGTTCATCGTAGAAAAAAAACTCGTGGACAAAGGACAAAGGAAATTTGGACCCCCTTCAATCATGGTGATTTCTCCCTCGAAACCATGAAACTTCCTCGGTGATGGTTCAATTTATGAAAGGCGAGTATCACGACATAAGGAAAACATTCTCCAATTTTTACCAGGGCATGGTGAGGCCATACCATGGTACCACGCCAGGCGTCATGTTTTCCAACCATGTGTTTTATTTTTTGTACAATTGTTAACCCAGTAAACGATGCGTTTATGGTTGACTATTGCCACACATTTCCTTGAAATATCTGCTCATTCCTTGTAAAAGGCATGACAATGTACTAAATAACACGAGCATGGTTTTCCAGACCGTTCTTGTGCACCTTTTCATTCACCGATTATTCGAATTTGAATTATGTCAATTAATGCCTAGAAAATGCACATAATCCTATAAATATGGTAAATGAGCCCAGAAAAATGTCAAATTTGAACACGTTGCATTTGAGGCGGTGTGTTGATCGTTTGAAAAAAAATTGAATGACAAACTAGGACGGAAATTTGAATTCCCCTTCAATCTTGGGGATTTCCCTCTCGAAAGCATGAAACTTCCTCGGTGATGGTTCGATTTATGAAGGGCGTGCATGACGACATAAGCCAAACCTTCTCAAATTTTTACCAGGGCATGGTGAGGTCATACCATGGCACCATGACAGGCATCGTGTATTTTAAGCATTTTTTTCATTTTTTCTATAGTTGAAAACCCAACAAACAAACATTTGTGGTTGACTATTGCAACCCATTTCATCAAAATATCCGCCCCTTCCTTGTAAAAGGATTGCGAATTTACTAAATGGCACGAGCATGATTTTCCAGGCCGTTCTTGTGCACCCTTTCATACACCGATTGTTTGAACCTGAATTATGTGCATCAATGCCTAGGAAATGCACATAATCCCCTAAATATGGCAAATGAACCCGGAAAAGTGCCAAATTTGAACACGGTGATCTGCAGGTTGTATGTTCATCATAGAAAAACTCATGGACAAAGGACAAAGGAAATTGGATCCCCGTTCAATCTTGGTGATTTCCCCGTCGAAACCATGAAACTTCCTCGGTGATGGTTCGATTTATGAAAGGCGTGCATCACGACATAAGGAAAACATTCTCCAATTTTTACCAGGGCATGGTGAGGCCATACCATGGCACCACGCCAGGCGTCATGTTTTCCAACCATGTGTTTCATTTTTTGTATAGTTGTTAACCCAGTAAACAACGCATTTATGGTTGACTATTTCCACACATTTCCTTGAAATATCTGCCCATTCCTTGTAAAAGGCATGAGTATGTACTAAATAACATGAGCATGGTTTTCTATTAACGCGTTCTTGTGCACCTTTTCATGCACCGATTGTTCAAATTTGAATTATGTCCATTAATGCCTAAATATGGAAAATGAACCCGGAAAAGTGCCAAATTTGAACACGGTGATTTGCAGGTTGTATTTTCATTATAGAAAAAAAGTCATCTCAAATTAATGAAACTTGGCATGCTATCATGGAGTGGCATCAACATGTCGTGGTGAAATTTTTGTCCCATTTGGGGCAGGTTTGGGTATAAGCTTCTCACAAACCAGAGCTTCTCACAACAAGCCTGATGGTTTCGGTAGGGAACGTGCCACCTTTGGGAACGAAACGATATCTGTTGCCTCTTATTGCTTTCAAAAAAATTCTAGTGCCAACATAGAACAACATGAGTGTTGTGTTAAGTTTTGGAATTTTTCGGGGTTCGTTTGGACATGTTTATACTTAACATGATTTTCTAGGCATTTTATGTGCATAATTCAAATTTGGACTACATGCACATGATCTAGTGCATATAAATTGGTTAAAAAATCAAATATGTGTCCTTTGGGTGCATGCATAGGTCCCATGCAAGAAACGGGAATGAATTTCAAACACCAGGGCTCTGTTGATTGCCGGCAAAACGTTAAGCAGTTGTTCTCACCAGGAAGTGAGACAACCTTTGACCGCCGCCCGCGTCGCTCCCACTGGTCTGTATTAACGGCGCACCCGAGAGGTCGCACCCCTCCCATCCTCGCCACACACACAATCCTCTCTCTCCGCCAGCATCCTCGACGCCGCTCCTCAAAGCCGTCAGTGTATGAGGATGTCGCCGAAGTGCCCCATCAGAGGGAGTGGCGACGCCGGGGCTGCTGAAGCGCCAGAGCACAGAGTGAATATGGAGACAGAGGTTTCCATCGCTGCCGATGTGGTGGAGAACGAGTCTGCCAACCAGCGAGGCGAGTCGAGCAAAAACCGCAATAAACTCCAGCAGGCCTAGACTTCATCAGCAACCTCCCCAATGATATGTTGATAGTCATCATATGCCTCCTCCCAATCAAATATGGGGCGAGGACAACCACCCTTTTGTTGGGTAATATAGTATTTCAAAAATTTCCTACAATCACGCAACATCTATCTAGGAGAAGCATAGCAATGAGCGGGGAGAGTGTGTCCACGTACCCTCGTAGACCGAAAGCGGAAGCGTTTAGTAACGCGGTAGATGTAGTCGAACGTCTTCGCTATCCAACTGATCCAAGCACCGAATGTACTGCACCTCCGCATTCAGCACACGTGCAGCTCGATGATGTCCCTCGAGCTCTTGATCCAGTTGAGGACGTGGGAGAGTTTCGTCAGCACGACGGCATGGTGATGGTGATGATGAAGTTACCAAAGCAGGGCTTCACCCAAGCACTGCAACGATATGACCGAGGTGTGTAACTGTGGAAGGGGGCACCGCACATGGCTAAGAGATTGTCTGGTGTCCTTTGGGGTGCCCCCTGTCCACGTATATAAAGGAGGGAGGAGGAGGAGCCAGCCTAGGAGGGTGCGCCTATAGGGGCAGTCCAACTAGGATTCCCAATCCTAGTTGGAGTCCCCTTCCTTTTCCAAGAGGGGGGAGAGGGAAGGAGTAGGAGATGGAGAAGGAAAGAGAGGGGGGCATCGCCCCCTCCGTAGTCCAATTTGGACCAGCCCATGGGGGGTGCGCTGCCTCCCCTTGTGGCCCTTCTCTCCTTTCCACTAAAGCCCATTAAGGCCCAATACTTCCCCGGACGAATTCCCGTAACTCCCCGGTACTCCAAAAAATATCCGAATCACTCAGAACCTTTCCGATGTCCGAATATAGCCTTCCAATATATGATTATTTATGTCTTGACCATCTCGAGACTCCTCGTCATGTCCGTGATCTCATCCGGGACTCCGAACAAACTTCGGTCATCAAATCACATAACTCATAATACAAATCGCATCAAACGTTAAGCGTGCGGACCCTACGGGTTCAACCACTATGTAGACATGACCGAGACACATCTCCGGTCAATAAACAATAGCGGAACCTGGATGCTCATATTGGCTCCTACATATTCTACGAAGATCTTTATCGGTCAAACCGCATAGCAACATACGTTGTTCCCTTTGTCATCAGTATGTTACTTGCTCGAGATTCGATCATCGGTATCATCATACCTAGTTCAATCTCGTTACTGGCAAGTCTCTTTACTCATTCCGTAATACATCATCTCGTCACTAACTCATTAGTCATTTGCTTGCAAGATTTATTATGATGTGTATTACCGAGAGGGCCCAGAGATACCTCTCCAACACTCGGAGTGACAAATCCTATTCTTGATCTATGCCAACACCACAAACACCTTCAGAGACACCTGTAGAGCATCTTTAATAACCCAGTTATGTTGTGATGTTTCATAGCACACAAGGTGTTCCTCCCGTATTCGGGAGTTGCATAATATCATAGTCAGAGGAACATGTATAAGTCATGAAGAAAGCAATAGCAATAAAACTAAACGATCATTATGCTAAGCTAATGGGTGGGTCATGTCCATCACATCATTCTCCTAATGATGTGATCCCGTTCATCAAATGACAACACATGTCTATGGTTAGGAAACTTAACCATCTTTGATTAATGGGCTAGTCTAGTAGAGGCATACTTCCATGTCCAAGGAGCCAATCGTCATCGATATCTTAGACAATGAGGAGTAGCTTGTATTATTAGCTCACTATAAGGACCCATGTTTAATTTGCTAGCTACTGCCTTTCCTTAACAAATTCTAGTGAATTGTCTATCTACTTTTACCATGCAATCTTTTGCTCTAGAGTATATGTTTTATATGTCGTGCTATGTGGTGTTCAGTTAACTGTATGGTTCAATTCTGCAAATGTGATGTTCAATTCTTCAGGGTGCAATTTTCCAAGTTGTCAAGCATGCTTGTTTTGGTTAATTGTCTGATCTTCTATTAGGAGTATGTTATATTGTGCAATGTGGTGCTCAGTTAACGTTTGGTTCATTTGTTGTGGTGTTTAGTTAACTGTTTGGTTCAATTCTCCAATGCGATGTTCAATTGTTGTGGGTGCATTCTGTTATTGTATACCATGTGAGAAATAAATCAAATTTGGTTGTACTAAATACATGAGAAACAAATGCAATTGCTATATTTCGAAGTTGGTAAGCATGCTTGGTTTGGTTAACTATCTGATCTTCTATTAGGAGTATGTTATATTGTGCAATGTGGTGCTCAGTTAACGTTTGGTTCATTTATTGTGGTGTTTAGTTAACTGCATGGTTCAATTCTGCAATGTGATGTTCAATTGTTGTGGCTGCATTCTGTTATTGTATACCATTTGAGAAATAAATCGAATTTGACTGTACTAAATACACGAGAAACAAATACAATTGCTATATTTCCAAGTTGTTAAGCTTGCTTGCTTTGGTTAACTATCTGATCTTCTATTAGGAGTATGTTATATTGTGCAATGTGGTGCTCAGTTAACATTTGGTTCATTTGTTGTGGTGTTTACTTAACTACATGGTTCAATTCTGCAATGCGATGTTCAATTGTTGTGGCTGCATTCTGTTATTGTATACCATGTGAGAAATAAATTGAATTTGGCTATACTAAATACATGAGAAACAAATACAATTGCTATATTTCTAAGTTGTTAAGCATGCTTGCTTTGGTTAACTATCTGATCTTCTATTAGCAGTATGTTATATTATGCAATGTGGTGCTCAGTTAACGTTCGGTTCATTTATTGTGGTGTTTAGTTAACTGCATGTGCATGGTCTGTTGTCTAATAGCATATTATTGTGCAATTGTAAGAACCATTCCAATATTTAGGTTTTTAACAATTCGGTCTTGCACATGTAGGTCCTGCTGTCAGAGGTTTTGACCCACTGTTCGACCCATTTTGCATATGGGGAAATGAGTTGTCCATGAAATCAATCAAGTCAAGAAACTCAGAAAGATTGTTAGGATAAAGAAATTAGCGGTAAAAAACAACAAGAACTTTATCTGCGAAATGAAGAAGACGTCAGTTCACTACAAGATGGTACTAACTATTATACCTTGCCTTTTTTATTCCTTTGCCCCATTTCCAATATAGAGAAGATATTTATGCACATCCTTGTTTTCAGGCCTTTCCAAAGCAGTTCATTGATGATTACCTCTCAAACGACTTCTATGGTTAGGAGGCGAGGAAGGTTTTCATACAACACCCACGGTTCAATATTGACGTGTTTCTGAAGAGGACGAAGGACGGACAGTCAATCATCCACAGACACTGGCTTAAAGTTGCAAAGACCTTCAACATGAATGAAGGATCAATATTCGCCTTCCACTTCAGGAGTTTTCCAAATGAGATGCATTTGTCTATATACCGTCTATGATGATAATTTCAAAAGGTTCTACATGTTGCATGTGAAACTTGGTGCTGGTGCAGTTGGGTAATGAGGTAGCTGAGTGCTGAAGCTATATCATGTTGTACTCTGATGTATTTCAATTATGAAATCCTGCTTCCTTAATATGGAAAATGAAATATATTATGTGCTTAATATGAATGTCAATTAGATTAATAAATGGATTATTGATAATAGGGCAGTTAGCCTACTAATTAGGTTTTGCTATTGCAAATGATTATTGAGAAAATACTAGGGCGATGAGCACAGGCAATGCACACAGTTTCTAGGAATAAACCGTGTTGGATCAATGAACAATTACACACGACCTTTTCTTGAAAATTGTTTGCGTTAGGCCACCTTGCACAAACGTTTACCACATAATAACTGTGTGTTATGGACAGCCTTTGCCACACAGTTTTTTCTACGCCCCGTGTGTGATGCAAACAATAACGCAACGATAAAATTGTTAATATCGTGTGCAATGGCAACACTATCACAAAAGATTTAACGACAAAATTTGTGTGTGATGTACTTGTGAACGGAAATGTTTTCCTTGGAGCGACTGTGTGGGATGTACATACGAAAGAAAACGTTTAGCGGGGACTGACAGTGTGGGATGTACTTGCGACCGGAAACAATTTCGCCTGTATAATTGTATTTTTATCTCTATTGTATGTATTTTTGTATTTGAGCGGTCTTCGGTCGCACACGACCTCATTTTGCCGAGCGTGTGTGCCAGGAGGGCATATCCTCAACGGTTTCTAGGTTGTGTGCGAAGGAACCCCGTATCACCCACACTCACTAGGCGACGGTTCCAAATGCCATCGTGGAAAGGGGTTAAAAACCATTTGTATAGCACCGATGCGTACTAGTGTGCTCTCATTAATGCTCCCAAGGGGAATGATGATGACATTGATGTCTATGGGAAGCCAAGGATGGACCACAACTCAATGGCAAACATGCACAAGGAAATTCCTCCCAAGGATTTGGAAACTCACAAGCTTGGATCCAGATATCATTTGCTAGCTGGTTTGGCCACCACAAACACCATTTTGAGGCACACTCTGTTGCCCAAATCTGGAGATGATAGGATGATCCGTGGACACTTCATCAACTTGCTGCACTTGTTTGATATCCCGCAAAAGTTGAAAGTCACGAGTTTGATTGTAGAGACGATCAAGAGGATAGCTACTGACCAGAAGAGGTCTTGTGGATATGCCCCACACATTCAGATGATTATCAACTCCAAGGTTGGTACATGCACATGTCTACTAGACCGTGAGCACCTCCCTCTTCAGCCAAAGTTCGAGGACAATGTAGTGGTGATGGATCTTTCACACCCTACATCAGTTGAGGCTCAAGAGAAGGCTCAGGCAGCAGCCGCCGCAAAAGCAACAAAGGAAGTCTCTGCACCCACTGCCCCTATTGCAAATCTAAAGACGAAAAATTACCAAATGACATATCTGTTGGAAGCAACACTGAGGATTTAGCAAATTCTTGCCAACTTAGCTAAGAACCAGGAGAGGTTAGAGCGGATTGTGGAGGATAAGATATACAACTTAGATGTCAAGGTCACAAAGATTCAATCTATAGTGGAGAAGCTTTGAGATGATGACGAGGATGTGGAGATGAGCACCCTACTACTAACAGGTTCCAGACTGTGCCAAGGGCACCTAGATCTTCAGCTGTACCAGTTGCAGACTCGAGGACCACTCACTCTACACCAGCTGCAACTGCTCTAGTGCCACCTCCAGTGTCTACACCGCCTGTTCAGCAGACATCATTAGAAGCATTTGCAGATGTAGATCTTTTAATGCCATCTATGCACACCAGAGCCGCAAGCCAGAAGACCCCTTCAAAAGCTTCGGAGGATCGTGCCTAGAGAGACGTATAGCTCTATACCTTTTCGAAATTTTTGGTAACTTGCTGCCAAAGGGGGAGAAATTGTATAGATCATTAGGCTGAGAGAGAGAGAGAGCATCTTACCTGTTTCTCTTTGTTTTATTGAGTTTCTTTGCTACTACGTTCGTTTGATCTGTGCTACTTATTTTCTTGACGTTCATGAGATACTATGTTTGGTTGTGTGATTGATCATACTATGCTTAATGTGTGCTTAATGCTTATCCCTATCACTTTTATGTATGATCATTCACTTATGTCTTTGGTGATGCGTGCATGTTATTTCACCTATATCATTTTGTGCGCTCCAGCAAGATGTATGTGACATGGAAGAGTAACCCATGATCCTAATCGAGTGTGCATGTACATTCAACCGCAAATTTTAATAATGCATAAAGGGGGAGCTCTTGCTTATCACATACTTCTCAAAGCGACGACGTATTTCATTCATTTAATAATTTGTCGAAGCTTTGATCTACATATTGTCATAAATTACCACAAACGGGGAGATTGAAAGTGCAACTAATCCCCGGGTGGTTTTGGTAATTGATAACAACATATAGCTCATTGAACTAATATCCATTCAAGATAAATATTTTAGGATGTTCAATGATTGGCATGGCAAGGACTAGAGAAGTGGACCCCTCAAAATGCTAAGGACAAATATTGGCAAAAGCTCAGGGCTCTTCATTTCTTTTTTAGTGATCCAAGATCACATTGAGTCCATAGGAAAGCCAATACTATTAAAAGGGGATGAGTGTTGCTTAATTATCTGGTTGCTCAAGTGGTTGTTCCAAAACCCTCAACCACTTTCTCCATCCAAATATGTCCAAACTCGAATTTCCAAACTCAGCCCCACCGATTCTTTCTACCCGGGGCCACCGAGTTCATTTGACATAGCCACTGCTAGAAACCCTAACAAATTAGTCCGACCGATACGGATCTCGATCTCATCGAGATGGCCTTGCCAGTGCTCTATGATCAGTTGCATCCACTTCGGTCCCAACCAGTTTATGCAACCGGTCTCAGCGAGTTGGCTTGACAAATTCTCTATTTCTTATTTCTTCACTTCGGCCCCACCGAGTTCATGCAATCGGCGCCACTAAGAAGATGTTTGTCGTAAGTCCTAGCACATTGGTCCCACCGAGTTGTTCCAGTCGGTCCCACCATTATTCCTAACATTCATATATTTGAACATATCGGTGAAACCGAGTTTAACTATTCAGTCCCACCGAGATTGGTCAAATGTGTGTGACGGTTGGATCTTGTGTGGATGCTATATATACCCCTCCACCCACTTCTCAATTTGTGAGAGAGCCATCAGAATGTGCCTACACTTCCACCATTCATTTTCTGAGAGAGAACCACCTACTCATGTGTTGAGATCAAGAGATTCCATTCCTACCATTTGAACCTTGATTTCTAGCCTTCCCCAAGTTGCTTTCCACTCCAATTTTTCTTCCACCGTATCAAAATCTGTGAGAAAGAGTTGATTGTTGGGGAGAATATAATTTGAAGCACAAGAGCAAGGAGCTCATCATCAACACACTGTCTATTACCTTTGGGAGAGTGGTGTCTCCTAGATTGGTTAGGTGTCGATTGGGCCGTCGTGATGCGGAGTTGAACCAAGAAGTTTGTAAGGGAAAGGAGATCGCCTACTTTAGGAAGATCTACCCAACTGAGGCAAGTTCTTCATGGGCGATGGCCATGGTGGGGTAGACAAGGTTGATTCTTCATGGACCCTTCGTGGGTAGAGCCCTCTGTGGACTCGCGCAACTGTTACCCTTCATGGGTTGAAGTCTCCATCAACGTGGACGTACGATAGCACCACCTATCGGAACCACGCCAAAAACTCTGCGTCTCCATTACGTTTGCCTTCTCCAAACCCTTCCCTTTACCTTCATATGGAATGTTTTACTTTCCACTGCCATACTCTTAGAATTGTATGTGTAGGTAGATTGCTTGACTTGTGCTAATTGCTAAAATCTGCCCACAACTAAAATTGGGAAAAAGATAGATTTTTATTTTGTCAAGTAGTCTAATCACCCCCCTAGACATACTTTCGATCCTACAAATAGAGATGATCTTAACAAATTACTATGCAAGTTGAAATAAAAATCCTTGAATGCTAGAATGAAACATGATCCCAAGATTGCTACTTCACCTATCTTTATTACTAATAAGGAGTATCAATTAGCTGTTGATACGTCTCCAACATATCTATAATTTTTTATTGTTCCATGCAGTTATATTATCAGTCTTGGATGTTTCACAATCATTTTATAATCATTTTATATCATTTTTCGGACTAACCTATTGACATAGTGCCCAGTGCCAGTTGCTGATTTTTGCTAGTTTTTTACCTCGCAGAAAATCAATACCAAATAGAGTCCAAATGCAGAGAAACGTTTTGGATATTTTTTTGGACTAGAAGACATCCAGTGGGCTGGAGACTACCAGTGGGGTGCCCCGAGGGGGGCACAAGCCACCTGGGCGCGCCCTGGTGGGTTGTGCCCACCTAGGTGGCCTCCCACACTGCCTCTTCGCTCTATAAATACCCCAATATTCCAGAAACCCAAGGAGAGTCTACGGAATTTTATTGCAGTCGCCGCAAGTTCAAGCACTCTGCTGGAGGGGAACACGATCACATAGGGGTTCATCTTCCTCATTGGCGCCTCTCCGATGATGCGTGAGCAGTTTCTCGCACACCTACGGGTCCATAGGCAGTAGCTAGATGGCTTCTTCTCTCTTTGTATCTCAATACTATGGTCTCTTGGAGATCTATTTGATGTAATGACTTTGTTCGGTGGGTTTGTTGGGATCCGATGAATTGTGATTTTATGATCAGATTTTCCTTGATTTAATATCCATTCTTGATTATTATAGCCTCGTATTTCTTCTCTGATATTTGGGTTTTGTTTGGTCAACTTGATCTATTTATCTTGCAATGGGAAGAGGTTCTTGGTGATGTGTTCGATCTTGCGGTGTCCTTTCCCAATGAAAGAACGGGCAGCAAGGCACGCATGTATCATTGCTATTAAGGATAAAAAGATGGAGTCTAGTCCAAGATGAATATATCTTATCTACATCATGTCATCGTTCTTATTGCATTACTCCTTTTTTCCATGAACTTAATACACTAGATGCATGCTGGATAGCGGTTGATGTGTGGAGTAATAGTAGTAGATGCAGGCAGAGTCGGTCTACTAATCTTGGACTTGATTCCTATATACACGATCATTGTCTTGGATATTGTCATAATTATTTGCTTTTCTATCAATTGCCCAACAGTAATTAGTCTACCCACCATTGCTATTTTCCATGAGAAGCCACTAGTGAAATCTACGGCCCCGAGTCTATTTTCCTATCATATAAATAATGCTAAATTTTCTATGGATAATGTGTTTCAAGTTATTTTTGCAATACCCCTCACAAGAACACATCTACGGAAAGTAAGGATGATAACACTTGAGATCTATTTGTTTTGCCTAGCTAAGGGCATAAAACGATAGCGCTCGTTGGGAGGCAACCCAACTTGTATCTTTTTGCTTTTTGCTTTTCTTGTTGTTTTCAATAAATTACCCAATTATACCTCCGGTTAGATGTTTTGTTGTTGTTTAAATAAGTGTTTGTGCCAAGCAAAGCCTTTGGGATGATTCGGTTAATAGTTGATTTGACTACATTGAATTTTAGAAACTTTTGCATCCAGAGTTAGAATTTCTGACGATGACTGGAGTGTGATAAATCTTGAATGTTTTACATATTATCTGGATACAAATTTTCCATGTTTTCCTAATTTTTCAGAATTTTCAGAGTTACAGAAGTATGATAAAAAATCGCGTCTTTATAGACTGTTCTGTTTTTGACAGATTCTATTTTCGTTGTGTTATGTGCTTGTTTTGATTGATCTATGGTTTATTTTGAAGAGGTTTTGCAATGTAAAAGTTATAATATAGTAGATATAATACAATTACAAAATATGAATTGGTTTGCTATAGTACTTAAAGTAAAGATTGGTTTTGTTATACTAATGGATCTCATGAGGTTTTGTTGATTTTTGTATGATTGAAGTTTTCAAGTTTTGGGTGAGATCACGATGGATGAAGGAATAAGGATTAGCAAAAGGCTAAGGTTGGGGATGCCCGAGGCACCCCAAGATAATGTTCAAGTATCAAGCAACTAAGCTTGGGGATGCCCTCGAGTGGCATCCCCTCTTTCTTCTAACGACCATCAGTATATTACTTGAGACTATATTTTTATTCGTCACATATTATGAGTTTTGCTTGGAGTGTCTTGTATGATATGAATCTTTGCTTGTTTTGTTTGCTATTTTGTCACAATCATCCTTTCTGTACACACCCATTTGAGAGAGCCAGAATTATGCTATGATTTATTAGAATTGCTCTTTATGATTCACTTAAAAATTTTTAGAGCTATGGAATTGCTCTAGTGCTTCACTTATATCTTTTTGAGCATGGTGTGCTTTGTTATTTTTTAAGAAATGCTCTCATTCTTCACTTATATTTATTCGAGAGTTAGTAAATTTTTGAAGAAATTCTATCATGCTTCACTTATTTATATTTCTTTGAGCTTATCAAAAGCAACACATGAAACTAGTCCCAATATGATAGATATCCAAGGGGGATATAATAAAAACTTCCATGAAGATCATTAGACAAAATAAACTTGATTCTTTGTAATAGTTTTGAGATATGATGATAGTGATATGTGAGCCATATTAATGAGTAATTATGTTTTAGTAAGAATGCTGATGTTAAGGTTTGTGATTCCCTATGCAAGCATGAAAGTCAATAGTCATCCAATGAAATTACATCCTACTTGTATTGCACTATTCAGTGTTAGTTATGTTTAATGTTCTCTTATGATGGTTTTCATTCCTTGGTTGGCCGCTTATCAATATCTTGCTAGCCTCCACCTTGTACTAAGTACAAATACTACTTGTGCATCCAAATCCTAAAACCCAAGTTGTGCCAAATGAGTCCACCATACCTACCTATAGGCGGTATTTCCATGCCGTTCTAAGCAAATTTGTTTGTGCCAACTCTAATTTCAAAATAATTTTCTCTTTTGTGTGCCCGTACCGCTCATGAAGCGGTGAGGGGTGGCTAATATTTTTGATGATATATGTGTTATTCTCAGGATGAGTGTTTATTCATTTGTCATTGCACGAGAGTATGGCAGTAATAGGGATTCCCAGTCCCAAAATGACAAAGAAATTTACTTTATGTTGTCAAATAATAAATTCCTTGGAAAGTGTTGGTATGGAGGGCACCCATGGATAAAGATAGCCATGGACTGTGAAAGAATGGTGGAAAAAGTAATAAACTTTATTTTATGTTTGGGAATCGCCTATGATATATCTAGCATGGAAAGTGTTGGGAACTCTAAGTTATTTTTGTTGATGGGAAAAGTATGCCTCCCAAGAAAAATTTATCTCTCAATTTTTAAGCTTTGAGCTCTGGCACCTCTACAAATCCCTACTTCTCTCTGCGAAGGGCCTATCTTTTACTTTATGCAATTTTTATTTTATTTGAGTCTCCACCTTCTCTTATAAAGCACCAACTATGGAACACTATTATCACACTTGAACATTGGATGTAGTTAATATTTGGATGTGTTGCATGAATGGATCAATGGTTGAGCATAATGGGCTAACTTGCTTTAGTATTGATATTTTGAAAAGACATGATTGTTTGTTGGTATGCTTGAGTATTAAAGTCTTCATGTCAAAACTAGACTATTGCTTTGAATCATATAAAATTCCAAAGTTCCATGCTACAAAACAAAAGAATATGTGATGAACATGATAGGCAACATTCCACATCAAAAACTTTGTTTTTATCATTTACCTACTTGAGAACGAGTAGGAATTAAGCTTGAGGATGCTGATACGTCTCCAACGTATCTATAATTTTTGCTTCTTCCATGCTGTTATAGTATCAATCTTGGATGTTTTACAATCATTTTATAGAAACTTTATATCAATTTTGTAGACTAACCTATTGACATAGTACCCAATGCCAGTTGTTGTTATTTGCTTGTTTTTTTACTTTGCAGAAAATTAATATAAAAAGGAGTCCAAACATAGCGAAACTTTTTGGTGATTTTTTCTGGACCAGAAGACAACTAGTGGGCCAAAGAATTTCCAGAGGGGAGTTCCGAGGTGGGCACAACCCACTAGGGCACGCCAGGAGGCCCAGGCGCGCCTAGGGGGGTTGTGCCCCCTCAGTGACATCTCGCACCGCCTCTTCGCCCTATAAATTTCTAAATATTCCAAAAAACCTAGGGGAGTCGATGGATTTTTTTCCAGCCGCCGCAAGTTCCAGAACCACGAGATCCAATCTAGAGCCCTTTTCCGGCACTCCGCTGGAGGGGAACACGATCACGGAGGGGTTCATCATCCTCATTGGTGCCTCTCCGATGATGCGTGAGTGGTTTACCACAGACCTACGGGTCCGTAAGCAGTAGCTAGATGGTTTCTTCTCTATTTGTATCTCAATATGATGGTCTCTTAGAGATCTATTTGATGTAATGACTTTGTGCAGTGTGTTTGTTGGGATCCGACGAATTGTGAGTTTATGATCAGATTTCCCTTGATTTAATATCCATTCTTGATTATTATAGCCTTGTATTTCTTCTCCGATATTTGGGTTTTGTTTGTCCAACTTGATCTATTTATGCTGCAATGGGAAGAGGTGCTTTGTAATGGGTTCGATCTTGCGGCGTCCTTACCCAGTGACAGAAGTGGCAGCAAGGCATGCATGTATCGTTGCTATTAAGGATAAAAAGATGGGGTTTATTCCTATGTGAATAGATCTTATCTACATCATGTCATCGTTCTTATTGCATTACACCATTTTTCCATGAACTTAATACACTAGATGCATGCTGGATAGTGGTCGATGTGTGCAATAATAGTAGTAGATGCATGCAGTAGTTGGTCTACTAATCTTGGACGTGATGCCTATATACATGATCATTGTCTTGTATATCGTCATAATTATTTGTTTTTCTATCAATTACTCAACAGTAATTAGTCTACCCAGCGTTGCTATTTTTCGAGAGAAGCCACTTGTGAAATCTACGGGCCCCGGGTCTATTTTCCTATGATATACTTTCAGATCTATATTGCTTTTTTGCTTTTTCCTCTATTTGAAACTTTTACTTTCAGATCTATATTATCAAAAACACAAAAATACATTGTTGCGTTTTATTTGCTTTTGTTTGCATCTTTCAGTCTACTACAATTTTATCCCGTCAAGTTGACAATTTCTGGCACCGTTACCCGACAGGGATTGACAACCGCTTTAACGTGTCGGGTTGCAAGTATTTGTTCTTTGTGTGCAGATACCGTTTACATAGTTTTGTGTGGTTCTCCTACTGGTGCGATAACCTTGGTCTCATCACTAAGGGAAATACCTACCCTAGTTGTGCTGCATCATCCCTTCCTCTTTGGTGAAATACCAATGTAGCTTTAAGCGACATCAGCTGTCGATCCGGAGTTAAATACTTTGATTGAATCTGATCCTTGCCATGGTTATGAAACTGAAACTGTTGTGGCACATCTTACTAAATTAAATAATATAGCCACCCTATTTTCTCATGAAGAAAAAAACTCGCTATTACTATATTCTAAAGCTATTTCATTTCTTGTTAAAGGGTGATGCTAAGATATGGTATAATACTCTTACTCCTGTCTGTGTGCATAGTCCCCAGGATATGATTTGTTACTTCTCTGGAAATTATTTTCCCGCCCATAAGAAACAAGCTGCCTTATAGGAAATATTTAACTTTGTGCTAATTAAAGAAGAGAGTCTCCCACAAGCTTGGGGGAGGCTTCTCCAGTTACTTAATGCTTTTCCTGATCATCCTCTTAAGAAAAATAAATACTTGATATCTTTTGTAATGAACTAACCGATGCTTCTAGGGACTACCTAGATAGTTGTGTTGGTTGTCTTTTCAGGGAACAAACTATTGGACAAGCTGAGGAACTATTAACAAATATTTTGAAGAGTGATAATGATTGGACACTTCCTGAACCACCACCTAAACCCACTCCGGAAAAGAGGGGTATTTTATTTCTCAGTCCTCCAGATATACAAGAGACAAAGAAATGTATGAAATAAATGTATTAAAGCTGAAGATGTTAAGAATTTACCACCTATTGAAGAAATACATGGTCTCGACACACCACCTCAGGTGGTAGAGGTAAATTCTCTTTAAAGTTTGATGAAGGTGATATCCCTTCTAATATATCTCCTATCCAATGCGTGTATGAATATGACAACTACATTATTAAGTAAGATCACTTCAGTGCAAATGTTTGATCGCTTGAGTGACTTGTTGTTTAGAATTGTGAATGATGTCAAAGGTGTTAGTAAACATGATTCTATGGTCCAAACTTAGTTAGAACAAGTTGTTAAATCTTAGGGAGAATTGCTTAATGAAATGAATAATAATATGAATGATCATGTTGTTAGAATAATGATCAGAGGAGGTAAAATGACTCAGGAGCCACTTTATCCTGAAGGTCACCCTACAAGAATTGGACAAGACTCTCAAAGAATTAATGTTGATGCACCTAGTCCATCTAAAAAGAAAAAGGAAAAGAAAAATAATAGGACTTTGCATACTTCTAATGAACCTGAGATAGACAAACCTTCTGAGGATAGTAATGATGTTTCTATTTCTGATCCTGAAACTCAATCTGGCAATGAAAACATAGTAAAGAAAGAGAACCATGGGTCCAAAAACCCATTCCCTTTCCACCTGAACCATCTAAGAAAAAGGATGAGGAAGAATTTGAACACTTTCCTGAAATGCTTAGGCCAGTCTTTTTGCGTAATTGTTTGACTGATATTTTAAAGATGGCCCCTTATGCTAAATATATGAAAGATATTGTCACTTATAAAAGAAAAAAAATACCTGAAGCTTAAATCTCCACCATGCTTGGAAACTATTCTTTTAAGGATGGAGTACCCAAGAAATTAGGAGATCCAGGAATACCAACTATACCTTGCTCCATTAGAAGAAATTACGTCAAAACTGCTTTATGTGATCTAGGAGCTAGTGCTAGTTTTATGCCTTTCTCTTTATACAAAAGACTTGATTTGAATAAAATCACACCCACTGGGATATCATTGCAAATGGCTGACAAATCAACTGCCCTACCTATTGGTGTCTGTGAGGATGTGCCCATTGTAGCTGCAAATGTGATTATCTTAATAAACTTTGTTTTACTTGATATGCCCGAGGACGACAACATGTCGATTATCCTTGGTAGACCATTTTTGAATACTGTTGGGGCTGTTATTGATGTCAACAAAAGCAAGGTCACTTTTCATATCAATGGTAATGAGCATACGATGCACTTTCCGAAGAAACAATTCCAAGTGAATGGTATTAGTGTTATTGGAAAGACTTCGAGAATGATTAATGGAAGTTTTCAACTCCCTCTACCTATTGTAAAAAGGAAATATGAAACACTTATTTTTGGGGAGATGTATATCCCCGTTGAGGTAACTTAGTGTTTTACGAAGATTCTTCGGGTTCATGCTAATCAAAAGTGGTTATTAAGACTTGGTCAACATTATTAATGGATTATTTTCGAGAGGCATGTTGATGAATTTAGTAGGCACAACCTTCTGTACCCACTTTACATTCTCTATTTTTTTAGTTAAATACAATAAACTGCCTCGAATATCCTGTTTTCTGAATTACCCGTGCAATAAAAAAAGTGCCCAAAAATGGAAGTGCTCAAAATGACCTAAAAATTTAACATGATTTTTCGCTGAATATTTGATAATTTCTGGCACTCAAAACACCACAGGGGGTGCCACGGGTGCCCACTAGGCACCACGGTGCACCACACCCACCTGGCGCGTCTTGGTGGGTAGTGGGCCCCACAAGCACCCCCACACTCTCTCCCTTACCTTACATTGTCACTCACCTAGAGAGAAAAATACCCCTAGCTCTCTCTCTCGCGTTCTTTCTCCGAAGGCTGAGATTTTCGATCTCTATGCTCAGAGCTCCGTTTCTGAAACTTTTTGAGGGATTGCTACTTGGTATGTGACTCATTCATTGATCCAATTAGTTTTTATTTTATTCGTTTATATTTTGAGTAATTAGCTACTCTTGGTGCTACAGAAAATGAGCTTGCATGTTGAAATATATTTGAGTTCCAAGTAGTTTGAATGCTTGATATAGCCTCTAGACATACATATGAGTAGTTGCTATCAATATTGTGAAGTTTTGTTGACATTATTTTGTGGCCCAAATATTTTAGAAATTTGTTCGTAGGAGAAATGAATATTGTCGGTGTACTAAGGTAGGGGTACCTTAGTACCCCTAACTTGTGCACGGGCAGTAGCA
The DNA here is from genome assembly GCA_902687465.1 of Secale cereale. NCBI lineage: Eukaryota > Viridiplantae > Streptophyta > Magnoliopsida > Poales > Poaceae > Secale > Secale cereale. Next base: position 623,115,434 of record LR738711.1, read on the forward strand.
GCTTCCCGCGGCAGGGCTTGCCCCGCGCTTGCCGAGGCCCGCTCCAGACTCCTTCAAGCCATTCAAGAACAAAGTATTCAAGTTAGAAGACAAGACCCCGGCAAGAGGAGCTTGCCGGGAAGGCCGCACCAGGCTCAAGGTCATCTTTTTAGCACAATACCCTGGCAAAAGGTGCTTGCCAGGAAGGCCAAAGGATAGCACCGCAAAAGATACATCGCGGAGCATCGTGCGCCCCAGCAGGACCCGGGAAGCGGCAAGCTTCCGGGCCCGGCAAGATAGCGGCCCCGGCAAGGCACTTGCCGGGGGAAGCTCACACTATGTGCATGCGCTCCAGCTCACTCAGCCACGCGTCGCCCTAGGGCCCTTCCAGGGGCGCGTGGCAGATGGCTGTGCAGCCTGAGGGACACGCTGGCGAGCCGCGGTGACAAGGCTACCGCCGTGGCGAACGGAGACGCATGGACAGACGCTTTTGGGGTCGACGGCGACGGGCATTAAATGCCCTTGTCCCCCACCATCAAGGTTAGGTGAAGACCACTGTTCATACACTGTTCATGCACTGTTACAACTACCACCAAATTTACACTTTTACCCTCCTCTACGTTGGCACTTGTCGGTGACCCCTTGAGCTATAAAAGGAGGCCCATGCACAACGTAGAGGGGGTTGGACTCCAGAAACTTGCTCACTCCACGCTCGGTGCAGCTGGTACTGTAGATCTTCAAGCTCTCGAGCCCTGAAAACTCAATACAACCAAAAGCAGGAGTAGGGTTTTACGCGTCATCGCGGCCCAAACCTGGGTAAACTGCCCGTGTGTGCCCCTCGATCTGCTCTCCGTGCTCCCTCCGCTCCCTTACCGCAACGTAGAAGGGGCTCCGGTCCCATAGGTGCTCGTGGGAGGACAGTTTCCCCCGACATCTTTGGCGCAGGTAGGGGGGCGTCGAGGTTGTGCGAACCTGATCCGGCGCTCACGCGGGCACATTCTTCATCAACCTCTCCAACTTCATCGGCTACATCAACATGCCTCCGAAGAAGAAAGCTTCGGAGGTTGGAGGCCCGCCTACGTCGATCCCGCCACCACCAGAGCCGACGGTTGGTGGGGGAGGCGCCGGCGAAAGGGTGGACGCCGGTGGGGACACTCACGGCGCCACCAAGTCCAAGGACAAGACGGACGACCGGGCGAACTCCAAGGCCTCGGTGTCCGTACACGCGCCACGTCCCTCTCAGGAGGTGCCAGACCAGCAGCGGCGTGGTACCGAAGGTACCATACGCTTGCTGGGACGTGGCCAAGCCGGCGAGTCACGTGAAACTCAAGGCCACCGTCCCGGCATGAGCAAGGCGCGGTCGCCGGGACGGGAACATGCTCCCTCTAACGCGGTTAGAAGTCCGAGCGTGTCCCGCTCCTCGCACCGTTCGCCACCGTTTCCCTCCTCTCCAGCAGAAGCCCTGGCCAGGGCCCAGCTGCTCCTCGACTTCCCTCCAGCGGCGGACAAGGCCGAAGACTGGAGGGCGACGATCCAGAGCCTTATCGCCTTCGCCAACAACGATGCGCCGCAGCAGCCGGCAACCTCACGGCCGTGGCAAGTCGACCAAGCGAAGGCCGATGGCGACAAGACCGTCTGGGGTGCAACTACCGTGCACTCCCCGCCGCGGAAGCAGAAAACGCCGCCCCGCCGGATCAACGTCGACGACGACTCCACGGCGTCGTCGGATCCGCGGGCTCGCCGCGATCAGCGCCAAGTCCTCGACGATAGGCGACAAGAGGACGCTCGAACTCGCATCGAGCGTCGTCGGGTGCTTGCCGATGTTGGTTTCACCAACAATCCGCAACCTCAAGGTCACCAAGATGTTGGTTGACGGCGGGGCCGGCCTCAACTTGATCTCCTCCGCTGTGATCAAGAAACTGCAGATCCCCGACAGCGAGCTCGAAGAAATCGGGACGTTCCAAGGAATCAACCCGGGAAGGAGCAAGCCGAAGGGGAAGGTTACACTGCCAGTGACCTTTGGTGGGGAGCTCAACTTCAGGACGGAGAGGATTACGTTCGACGTTGCCGATATCCCATTGCCGTACAATGGGATACTTGGCCGTCCTGCGCTCGCCAAGTTCATGGTAGCTTCCCACTACGCGTACAATATGCTCAAGATGCTAGGGCCGATAAGCATCATCTCTGTCCCCGGCGACAAGAAAGATGCACTTATTTGCGCCGACAAGATCTACCGGGATGCAGCAGCCGCGGCAGACAGCAAAACACTTGCCGCTGAAGCTCCCGGGGGGAAGACCAAGACCAAGTCCGGCAAGAGCTCTGGAGCCCACTCCGGCAAACGCACCTCTTCAGAGTGCTGCGCTGCCGTCGAGGACGCACCATCGAGCTCCACCGGCAAGTGTAAGAAAGGAATGGCAGCTCCACCGGCAACCAAGAAGGTGTCCGCGAAGGAGGACGGCACTGGTGGTACCTTCACCATCAGCGCTACACTCGACCCCAAATAGGAAAGCGCGCTCGTTGCCTTCCTGCGGGCGAACGTCGACGTGTTCGCATGGCAACCGTCTGACATCCCCGGCGTTCCCAGGAAGGTAATTAAGCACAAGCTTGCTGTTTGTCCTCGTGCGTGGCCCGTTAAGCAAAAGGTCAGGAAGCAAGCCGTGGAGCGCCAAGAATTCATCGCCGAAGAGATAAAGAAGTTGGAAGCAGCAGGCCTGGTTAGAGGCGTAATCCATCCTACGTGGTTAGCCAATCCAGTTGTCGTGCGCAAGGCCAATGGGAAGTGGAGACTTTGTATAGACTTCACTGACGTGAATAAAGCGTGTCCCAAGGATCCATTTCCCTTGCCGCGTATTGACCAAATTGTTGACTCCACCGCCGGATGCGAGTTGCTTTCATTCCTTGATGCATACTCAGGTTACCACCAGATATTCATGGCCAAGGAAGATGAAGAAAAGACTACATTCATTACTCCATGCGGCACATACTGCTTCATACGCATGCCCTTTGGATTGAAGAATGCAGGCTCAACATTTGCGAGGGTGGTGCACACTGCTTTTGAGCCACAGATACACAGAAATGTAGAAGCCTACATGGATGATATAGTGGTCAAGAGCAAGAGCAAAGATACAGTGATCCAAGACTTAGAGGAAACCTTTGAGAATCTGCGCAAGATACAGCTCAAGTTGAACCCCGAGAAGTGCGTCTTCGGAGTCCCCTCCGGCAAGCTTCTCGGGTTCTTCGTGTCCCAGAGGGGGATTGAAGCCAATCCCGACAAGATTAAAGCCATCGAGCAGATTGAAGCCCCGAAGCGCGTCAAGGACGTAAGGAGACTTGCTGGTTGTGTGGCTGCCCTCAGTAGGTTCATTTCAATGTCTGCAGAACGCGCCCTGCCTTTCTTCAAAATCTTGAAAAAGGCAGGTCCTATGAAATGGACTCCGGAAGCGGAGGCTGCGCTGCAAGACTTGAAAGGATACCTATCCTCCACTCCAATACTTGTCGCACCTAAACCACAAGAGAAGTTGCTGCTGTACTTAGCGGCGACCAATCAAGTGGTTAGTGCTGCGCTAGTAGCGGAGAGAGAGGCAGATGAGGAACCCACATCCCCGGCAAGCGCATCCAGCGGCAAGGACGGGGCATCCCCGACAAGTTCTGGCCCCGACAAGGACAAGTCTGCGCAGGAACAAGAAGAAGTGCGAAAGAAGATGGTGCAGCGCCCAGTTTATTTTGTAAGTTCCCTCTTGCAGGGGGCTAGATCAAGATACTCCGGGGTGCAGAAGTTGCTTTTTGGCCTCCTCGTGGCCTCAAGAAAGCTGCGCCATTACTTCCAAGCACAGGAGACAACAGTGGTCACTCGCTTTCCGTTGAAGAGGATATTGCAAAATCCGGAAGCAACAGGCAGGATCGTTGAGTGGGCGCTGGAGCTGTCAAGCTTTGGTCTCAAGTTTGAGAGTACTTCAACCATACAGAGCAGAGCTTTGGCAGAATTCATAGAGGAATGGACCCCAACACCGGATGAAGAAGTTCCAGAGACAAGCGTCCCCGTCCAAGAAGCAAGCAAGGAGTGGATAATGTATTTTGATGGTGCCTTCTCGCTGCAAGGCGCCGGTGCCGGCGTGTTGCTTATAGCGCCCACCGGGGAGCACCTCAAGTATGTTGTTCAAATGCACTTTCCCAAGGAGGAAGCGACAAACAATACTGCTGAGTATGAAGGACTGCTTGCCGGCCTCAGAATTGCGGCCGAACTTGGGATCAAGAAGTTGATTGTGCGGGGAGACTCATAGTTGGTGGTCCGGCAAGTGAACAAGAGTTACCAGAGCCCCCTGATGGAAGCTTATGTAGATGAAGTGAGAAAGCTTGAGGAACACTTTGAGGGCTTGCAAATGGAGCACGTTCCAAGAGCTCAGAATGATATCGCAGATGGCCATTCAAAGTGTGCTGCAATGAAATTACCTGTGGAACCAGGGATCTTCGTGATCAAGCTAACTCAACCATCTGTTACACCATCAGCTGGGCAAAGCAAGAAGAGGAAGTTGGTCTCCGGCGACTACTTGCCGGCGGATCTTCCTGAAGCCGCCGCCAAGGTCCCCAAGATCAACAACCAAGTTGCTGAGGAACAGTCTGCTCCTGCTGACCCAAGGGTCTGTACAGTTGAAGCAGGCGTTCCCGACAAGCCTTGCCCCGGCAGGCTTGACGGGGAACCCTCAGCTCCGGCAGAACCGCAGGTTCTTGCCGTAGAAGCTGAGGTTCCCGCAGCAGCGCTGATGCCTTTAGTCCTTGTTGTTGAGCCTTAGGCTCCAGCATGGGCGCAGCAAATCGTCCGTTTTCTTCAAACTGGAGAACTTCCCGAAGAACCAGAAGAGATAGAGAAGATAACCAGGCAGTCAAGTATGTACCAGTTCGTTGACAACGAACTATACAGAAGAAGACTCAATGGTGTCAGGTTGAAGTGCATTTCCCGGGAAGATGGACAGAAGCTGTTGGCGGAGATACACGGAGGCATATGTGGTCACCACATTGGCGCAAGAGCACTTGCCAGAAAGGCATTCCGGCAAGGTTTCTTTTGGCCAGAAGCCCTCCAAGATGCAACTACACAAGTAACCAAGTGTGAAGCGTGCCAGTTCCATGCCAAGCAAATTCACCAGCCAGCTCAAGCTCTCCAGACGATCCCTTTGTCCTGGCCCTTCTCGGTCTGGGGGCTCGATATCCTCGGCCCCTTCCCCCGCGCTGCCGGGGCTTTGAGTACTTGTACGTTGCAATCGACAAGTTCACAAAGTGGCCAGAAGTCGAACCAGTGAGAAAGGTGACAGCACAGTCAGCAGTCAAGTTCTTCAGGTCAATTGTTTGCCGTTTCGGAATCCCTAACAGGATTATCACCGACAACGGTACACAGTTCACAAGCCGCACCTTCATGCAGTACGTGCAAGACCTTGGCGCCAAGGTCTGCTTTGCTTCTGTTGCTCACCCGAGGAGCAACGGTCAAGCGGAGAGGGCCAATGCTGAAGTGCTGCGCGGATTGAAGACAAGAACCTTTGACAGGCTGCACAAGTGTGGAAAAAACTGGATAGAGGAGTTGCCGGCGGCTCTTTGGTCAATCAGGACGACACCGAATCGAGCCACCGGACAGACACCCTTTGCTCTTGTCTATGGAGCAGAGGCAGTTCTCCCCACGGAACTCGTATACGGATCTCCTCGAGTGCTCGCTTACGACGAGCTCGAGCAAGAGCAACTGCGGCAAGATGATGCATTGCTCCTCGAGGTGGAACGTCTCCAGGCTGCTGTACGAGCTGCTCAATACCAGCAAGCCTTGCGTCGCTATCATAGCCGCAAGGTCAAGGCCAGGAGTCTCGAGGAAGGCGACCTTGTTCTTCGGCGTGTTCAGTCCGCCAAGAATTCCAACAAGTTGACGCCGAAGTGGGAAGGCCCTTATCGGGTGAGACAAGTCACAAGGCCCGGCGCTGTCCGCCTTGAGACCGAAGAGGGCTTACCGGTGAGCAACTCCTGGAACATAGAGCATCTTGGCAAGTTTCACCCATAAGGCGCGGTTGCCATGATCCGCTCCGGCAACCACCTTTTGTACAAGTAATACCGCTGTTGCATGTAAACCTATGTACAAAGCCGGGCGCATACCCCGTGCATCAGTAAAACTTTCATGCTTCGCACCATTTGTCATTTTGTGCTTTTCCTTGTATTTGCATATATCATCTGACATCTCGTGCAGCACAAACTCCCGGTAAGCAGTAACAAGCCGCAAGGCTCCATACTTGTATTTTCTCCTCCTTTGCTTTTCTCTCTGGAACAGAAGGAGTGTCTCCTCGCGCACAAGTTTGCCGGAGGGGGGGGGGGGAGGG
>LR738711.1:623121849-623147456 GCA_902687465.1 Secale cereale
GCTTTTCTCTCTGGAACAGAAGGAGTGTCTCCTCGCGCACAAGTTTGCCGGAGGGGGGGGGGGGAAGGAGATAGCAATATGGACCAAGTGATGTTCAAGAAAGAAAAGTCTCGCCGGGAAGTAAACAACCCAATGAAAGCTAAGTTATCAAAGTTTGAGCATTCAAATTTTTAAATTTTAGTTATCTTCCTTGAACAACCACACTTTGGATGGAAAACCTGTGCGCGAAGGAACCTACCCGTAGCTAGCCGCGCCCTTACTTTGTTTCGAGCACGCTCAACGGCTTAAGTGAGCTGCGACAAGTGTCGCGCCCTTACTTCGTTTCCAAGTTCACTCAGCAATGTAAGCGCGCCGCGACTAGCTGCGGCAAGGTTACTTGCCGACAAGGACCTTGCTAGCAGGCTGCTAAGAGTCCCGCACTCAGCGCTCGCGGCAAGGGCCCCTTACCGGAAAGTTCCCTAAAAGCGTAGGGTGAAAAGCATACAAAGTGAAGGACCAAAAGCAAGGGAGATAACACTGCATTGATTACCCAAAATAAAAGTATATATTACAAAGATAGCTTGCCGCTGCTCTAATCAACTACTGCCTATGACTTAATTGGCAGCGGCAAAGGAAGCAAGAAGCCTAAGTCCTGCGGTCTCCCTCGACCCTCTGGATCTTGCCCACCTTGGCTACAATGTGGGCAACTTGGGCCTTCAACGCCTCATGATCAGCCTCGGGCGGCAAGGTGCGGAGGACATTGACGAGGTTGATGCCGGGGTTGCGGTAGACAATCTTCGACAGCACCCGCTCCATGGTGCCCATGCAGAGCCGGCGTGCCTCGTCGGCCAGCTGCTCGGGGATCTTCTCCCGCAGCCTCACAAGCGCCGGCGCCACTCCCCTGAAGAACAGACTCAGTTTGGCGCTGTGGGGGAGGTTCTCGTCGGGGGAGTACATGAGATGCTCCGCCCTCAGCGCCATCATCTCCATGTCTATGTTGGCGGCGGAGGTGACGAGGTCCTCGGTCCATCGCTCCACATTCTGCTGGAATTGGGTCTGCGAGACTGCGGTGCTTTCCAGCAGGGCCCTCTCAGCGCGGAGATCGTCCTTCAGCTTGGTCTCGCGGTCCCGGGCAGCGTCAAGCGAATCGGTAAGGGTGGAGACCTTCAGCTCTAGATCAGCAATGGAGTCCTTAGCATCAGTGAGCTCTTTACCCTTATCGGAGAGGCGGATTTGCAACTCCGAGTTGGTGTGGGCATCCTTCTCCCGCTCCACGTTGAGCGCGGTGACCCTGTCTTCACTGGCCTTCAAGAACAGCTCCAACTGCACTACTCTGGCCTCCAGCTCCTTCTTGGCGGTCTCTACGGCAGCGGCAACATCCCTCGCCTCCCGCAGAGCCCCGCCAATAGCCTGATCCCGGGCGGTGAGGTCGTCCTCGTGGCTGTCGAGGTCGATCTTCCGCTGGTTGAGCGCCCCTTCCCGCCGAGATAGCTCTTCGGCGGCCAGCCGCTGCTGCTCCTCGACCTCGGCCTTTTCAAGGACGAATGCTTGCTGCGCCCCGGCAAGCTCCTCGCGCTCCTCCGCCAAGTTCCGGAGGGCCGCCTGGTTGGCGGCACGGAGCTCCGCGGCGCGCTTCTCCAGGTCAGCACCAGCCTTGGCAGCCAGAGCCTCCCGAGACTCCAGCTTCGCCTGCCTGGCCCGGTACAAGGCCAGGAGCCGGCGAAGGAGCCGCTCTTCTTCGGGCTCGTCGCTGCTGCCGGGCGCATCCACGACCTTCAGTCCGGCGGAGGCGAGAACCTCTCCGTCGAAGGTCTCTCCCTCCGCGGGTACCCTAGACGAGGACACCCACGGGACTTGAATGAAGACCCCGTTGGCGGCCTCTAGGTAGACACCCGACCGCTCCGTGGAGGCGGAGGGGTCGGCGTCTGGTGCAGCGTCCGACGCTCCTGCAACCTCTGGGCCAGTAGTGTGGTCGCCGGTCCCCTCCCCGGCCGCGGCGTCGGCGGTCGGGGCGGTCTCCTCGACGGCTGGCTCGTCGGCTCCAGCCATTCCCTCAGCAGTAGTGGCGTTGCCGCCGTCGCCATGCACACCCTCCTCGGCGGTGGCCTCCGTCTCCATCGGCTCCGGGGCGGGAGGATCTAGTAGAAGAAAAAGAAAAGAAAGATTGTCAAGCAAATATCCAAAAAGAAGAATTCGAGAAGAAGAAGCTACAAGGGCTTACCTTCACGGACTTCCTCGACGACGGGGTCCCTCGCCGGGGAATTCTCCCTTGGCGGCGGAGTAGCAGACCTTGCTGGCGGAGGGCCGCTTGCGCCCTCCCTTGTCGGGGTGCTCGCCCTTGGCGGGGTACTCGCCCTTGGCGGAGTACCCATCCTTGGCGGAGCACCGTATCTTGCCGGGGAGCTCCTCCTTGGCGGGGAGGGCGGAGCAAGTGGCTCGTCGGGGGCAACCTCCTGGTGCTCCTGCGGCTGCGGCTCCACCTCTGCACGAAACAACAAAATGTCAGTACAAGCGATAACCTCGAGCGCGCCCGTCAAACAGAAAAATGGATACCAGACTTACGCTGGGGGCTGCTCCTCGGAGCAACAGGCTGATCCGGCAAGTCTGCCGCTGGCGCGTCTCCTGTCGCTGCGGCGGGCTCGTCGTCTTCGATCTCGACCACAGGGACCTTGGCCCTCTTCGCCATCCGCTGGGTCAAGGTCTTGGAAGCCAAAACAAGATCAAGATCAGAACCAAGCAAGGGAAATCAAGACAAAATCAAAGGAAATGAAACTAGCAAGTACTTACTCTTCCTCCTCCTCTTCGTCGGAGCTGAGAGCGGAGAAGTCAAATCCCGCCTCGGCTGCTCCAGCGCGAGGAGCCGGAGGAGAGGGCTCCCTCGGGCACTTGGCGGGCTCCGGAGCTGCGGGCTGTGAAGACCCAGCTCCGGTCGTCGTTGAGGTCCGAGGAGCAGAAGGTACCCCGGAGTCACTCCGGGAAGACCCCCCTCCGCTTGTCGCTCGAGCGCGGGGCGCCTCCTTGGCGACCTTGCTCGTCGTAGTGGCGCGCGTCGCCCGGCGCTGCGGTCGTTTCTGAGGCGCCGGCGGCCTCGCCGTCTCGACGGCCTTGCGGAGGCGCTTCTTCGGTTGCGGCGGAGGGCTTGTGCTCGGTGGTGGCGGAGAGTTCTCCGAGGACGAGGAGCCGTCGTCGTCAAGGTTCAAGGATCTGCCGGAGTCTTCATCAGAATCGCCGGACTCGGCCTCCTCCTCCTCCTCCTCGGCAGGCCCGCTGGACTCGGTTCCCTGCCCGGCAGCCTCGCCAATCCCGGCAGGCTCCCCGGTAGGCTCCCCGGCAAACTCCTCGGGTGTGATCTGCAACAGCTTGAGGATTTCCTCCTCCTCGGCCTGGCTCACCGCGTCCGCCGCCTCCGCTTCGTCAATGGTGTATCCAAACTCCCCTGCCGCTACTGCCGCGGCGGCCTCCTCCATCCTGGAGGCAATGTACGCTATATCCCGCGCGGTGGTCTCCTGGGTGAGCCCCTTCTTCTCATCAGCATTGCGTGGTTTTTCAACCAAGTTGTCAAAGAAGGCTTGCACGGTCTCCGCTGAGGGCTCCAGCCAAGTGGGGACGACCCCGTGGGAGTCACACTCCGGCATTGCCGCGCGGATGTCACTGAGGGCCGTGTTATTGCACAAAGGGACCACTCCGGTCGACGGTTTGAACCACTCCGGGTGCTTGGGGTCATGTTTGAACAGTTCCCGGACCATCCCATTCAACTCCAAGACGGTGAAGTTGTAGTTCAACCCGGGGCGCAGCCTCATGCGGTCTGCTGCATTGCCGAACTCCCAAGCAGGCCTTTTCCATTCCTGCAGAGGGGCGATGCGGCGACGGAGGAAATCAGCTCCAACTTCACCCACTGTCAGACTGGCACCCCGGAGACGAAGAATCCTAGTCAAGGCGATCTGCAGCTTGTCGTCCTCCGGGGCCAGGTCACTCCAATCCTTGCCGCGCACTATGGCAGTCTGGCGCGGCAACGTAAACTGCTCAGGATCTTTCTCCAGGATCCAACACCAGTCCGTCCTCCACTCCTCCCACTTGCCACGGAGCTCTCCCTTCAAGTACGCCTCCTTCTTGTTCAGTCTGAAGATCCAAGAGATGCCGCCGGAGAGAGGGGATCCGGACTCTACTCTAGGCGTGAAGAAGTGGCGGAAAAGTGCTACATTTGGGTGGACTCCTACGTAGTTTTCGTACAGATGTGCGAAAACGGCAAGGGTGAGGACTGCGTTGGGGGTGAAATCTAACAGACGGAAGCCGTACGTGTTCATCACGTCGCAGAAGAACTCCGAGAACGGAGGGCATAGACCACAGTAGAAGAATGCGGCGAAAAAGTAGTAACCTCCCGGGAACATGTCGACAGCCACGGCGGGGAGGACTTGGGTGCGGGGATGATCCTTCGTCTCCCTCGCCCAGAACAAGTAGTACTTGTCCCGCAGCTCCCTCGGGCCGAGCCTTGGCGGGAAGACCACACTCTTCCTCCTCATGGCTGCTAGCCTCGCCGCCTGCTCGGACTTCTCCTTCTTTGCCTTGTCGCTCTTCGCCTTGTCGCTCTTCGCCTGGTCGCTCTTCGGGGCCATGGCGGGGGCGGCGAGGGAGAACGGCGGCACGGCAGGTGGGGAAGACGGTGGAGGAAGGGCAGAGGCAGGAAGCAGCGGGGGTTTCTGAGAACTCAAGGCGCAATGAAGACGATGGGGGGAACTGCCCCTGCTTCCTCTGCTTTTAAGGGGGAAGTGGGGGACGTTCCGCATTTCCCATTAAAAAACAAGCCACGATCACTCCCACGACGCCGCAATCGACGCGTGCCGTTAGGGAGGGATGCGGCGGATACGGAGAGGGATACGGCTTGCCGTGGGCCGCGTGTGCCCGTGCACTGTCTTGGGCCTGGCCCAACAGCGCTCGGCACCGTGTGTGGCCCAGGCCCGGGGGCTCCTGTCGGTGTACTAAGGTAGGGGTACCTTAGTACCCCTAACTTGTGCACGGGCAGTAGCAGCTTCCCGCGGCAGGGCTTGCCACGCGCTTGTCGAGGCCCGCTCCAGACTCCTTCAAGCCATTCAAGAACAAAGTATTCAAGTTAGAAGACAAGACCCCGGCAAGAGGAGCTTGCCGGGAAGGCCACACCAGGCTCAAGGTCATCTTTTTAGCACAAGACCCTGGCAAAAGGTGCTTGCCAGGAAGGCCAAAGGATAGCACCACAAACGATACATCGTGGCGCATCGTGCGCCCCAGCAGGACCCGGGAAGCGGCAAGCTTCCGGGCCCGGCAAGATAGCGGCCCCGGCAAGGCACTTGCCGGGGGAAGCTCACACCGTGTGCCTGCGCTCCAGCTCACTCGGCCAAGCGTCGCCCTGGGGCCCTTCCAGGGGCGCGTGGCAGATGGCTGTGCAGCCTGAGGGACACGCTGGCGAGCCACGATGACAAGGCTACCGCCGTGGCGAACGGAGACGCATGGACAGACGCTTTTGGGGTCGACGGCGACGGGCATTAAATGCCCTTGTCCCCCACCGTCAAGGTTAGGTGAAGACCACTGTTCATACACTGTTACAACTACCACCAAATTTACACTTTTACCCTCCTCTACGTTGGCACTTGTCGGTGACCCCTTGAGCTATAAAAGGAGGCCCATGCACAACGTAGAGGGGGTTGGACTCCAGAAACTTGCTCACTCCACGCTCGGTGCGGCTGGTACTGTAGATCTTCAAGCTCCCGAGCCCTGAAAAATCAATACTACCAAAAGCATGAGTAGGGTTTTACGCGTCATCGCGGCCCGAACCTGGGTAAACTGCCCGCGTGTGCCCCTCGATCTGCTCTCCGTGCTCCCTCCGCTCCCTTACCGCAACGTAGAAGGGGCTCCGGTCCCATAGGTGCTCGTGGGAGGACAGTTTCCCCCGACAAATATCTTTCGGAGGATTTGCTCGAAGTGAAGTGCCAAGGGGGTCCTTGGTGAATCCTCGGACAATTACCTCAACACTCCTCGCAGGACGGGGCTCCGTCCGTGGGAATGGCTGCACATTGCTTTCATGAATGAAGCTGGATTTTACCAAGAGTTTGTGCAATCCATTGCATATGCTGGACTTACCAACTTCCTCACAAATGAGTGTGACCAAGACCACCTCCTCACAAATTCTTTTGTGCAAAACTTTCATTTCCTGAATAGGCTCGAACCCCCTGAAGTGCACTTTGATTTATATTCTGAACATCATCACATACTACTTGCTGAATTCTGTGTATATGTTGGATCCCTTATGATGGGGAATTGAGAGAGCCCAGGCCGGCGGAATTCAAGGATTTCCTCCGCGCCTTAATGGTGGGTGAAGAAAGGGGCGTGTCTAAAGCCACAACTGTTAGTCTGCAATTTCCTTTTGTGCATTACTTTGCCTTATTTATCACGAAATGACCGACCGCCAGAGAGAAAGGCAGTATACTTAGTGCCCCCGACCTCGCCATTCTATGTTGTGCACTTCACAATGACCATACATATAACTTAGGGGCCATCATTGCACGTCGTCTGCATAATAATAGAACTAAAGGCAAAATTCATGGCGGTATCTATGCTACTCGCTTGGTGAGACTCTTTAATGTTCAGTTATGCCTGCATGATTACTTACTGCCCAGAGTTTATTTAGATCACTAGGCGATGGAGAACTACCACTTTATTGATGCTCCCATGCCTCCTCACCACCTTCATTATAAATTGGTTTTAGTGAGAATACTCGTGATACTATATCGTTGCATGCACCAGCTTTGTTTGACTCTTATGCGAGGAACGGATACATCGTACTACCAGAGGACATTTTTGCATATCATAACACATAGGCAGTGGTAGAGGAGGAGCCCCAGGAGTGGGACGCTCAGGTGTCGCCGCCCCAACTCTTTCACATGGGACCGAACAACTACTATGGATGGTGATTACCAAGCTAGGGAAGAGCCTAATCTTGGGGGAGTACGTATTTCCCATCGACATTACTATCATGTTCACACACTTCATTCAAATTCTCTGTGCTCACAATTTTTCATTATATAATCCATGTTAGTTTTATTTTCTCCCTTTCTTCTTGTGTGTTTGAAAAATTTAAGAAATTCCAAAAAAATCTATTTCATTTTCTATTTTTTTTCTAGTTTCATTTAATGTAGTATTAAAAAAAACCAAAAATATTTCCCTTTTCTTCTTTTGCTTGTTGGGAGCTTACCCGTGTAAATAAGTTTCTCTCATTTTTGTTTTTCTTTCTTTAATTTGCTTTCTTCAAGAAAAAACCAAAAACACCAAAAATATTCAGCGTGTTTCTGTGAACTTCTTTTCTTTCATTGAGTCAGTACGAGGAGAAGACCACAATGAAAATATTGAGTGGCTCTCATATGCACTATTGTTGATCTAACAAAGAGCCCATATTATTTTGTCTTCTCCTTTGAATAGAATGTTTGCAACTACCAGCTTAGTCCACATCACCCTTGCATTACTATTATTTTCATATTGTTCCGTTGTGCAAGTGGAAGGCAATAATGACGACATTTGATGAAGTGAATGTGGCAAGGAAAAGCAGGTATGAACTCGACTTGTTTTTGTAAATATGTTTAACTTTGTATCCATGATTCAGTATATTATGATTAAATAAGTTCATGATAACAATTAGAGATTATAGTTGCTCATGCCATGTTTAAGTAGCTAGGACTGGATAATGATTTATCTTGGGTGTCAACATGCATTAAAATGGTTGTGTTGTAGTATGGTGGCCTCCTCTGAATGTTTCAAGTGGCTTGACTTGGCACATGTTCACGCATGTAGTTGATTCAAAACGAACGTAGCCTCCATGATATTTATGTTCAAGTTTCCTACTCATGCTAGTATTCAATGTTAATTATTCATAATGTATGATTATGGCCATTTTCGCTCTCTAGTTGATCGCTTCTCCACCTATTAGGTAGCCTTCGCCTGTACTAAGCGGCAATACTGCTTGTGCATCGAAATCCTTAAACCAAAGTCATTCTAGACGATTCCACTATATCTACCTATATGCGGTATTACTCAGTCGTTCCAAGTAAATTTGCATGTGTCACCTCTAAATATTCAAATGAACATTTGTTTTGTGTGCCCATACCACCCATGGAGCGACGGGGGGCGGGCAGTATCTTCCATGCTAAGCAGGTTATTCTCATGATGAGTGTTTATTCACTCGTCCTTGCACGAGAGGCGCCGGTATTTGGGATTTCCCATGATAAAAATTTACAATAATAATGAAACAAACTCCCCAGGAATGTTGCTGGTATGGAAGGCACCCGAGGATTTGGCTAGCCATGGCTTATCTTTGTTGGTGGAGGAGTAGTAAACTTTACTTTTTCCGCTTGGGAACCGCCACTAATTTGTTTAGCATGGAAGATATTGAAAACCCTGGGTCGTAACGTTGACATAAAAGGTATACCTCCCAAAATTACATTTATCTCTCATTTAAGCTTTGATCGCTGGCACCTATGCAAATCCCTGCTTCCCTTTGCAAAGGGCCTATCTATTTAATTTTATGTTGGGTCAACACCTTCTCAAAAAGGCACCGGTCCTGAGAGCACTATTGTCATTCTTATTCATTGAGTATAGTTAATGTTGGGTGTTAGCATGCATCTCTTCTACCATGAATTACAATGTCTAGTCGGTGCTTGAACTTTGGAGGTGCTCTGCATTTGTGTTTTGCGGTCTCAGAAAGGGCTCGCGAGATACCATCATTGTCATGTTATATAATGATCGTTTTGACAAAGTGTCGACATTTGAGATATTTTATTATTGCTCGCTAGTTGATTATGCCATTGATATGAGTAAATATAATATCTAAGATTTATCATTTGCACGGTGGGTATTATTTAAGCATACATATAGACGCAAAAACAAAATAGTTCATAAAAGTTTTTCTTTATCACTTTTAGTTTGTCAACTGAATTACTTGAGGACAAGCAATGAGTTAAGCTTGTGGAGTTGATACATCTCCATTGTATCTATTTTTCCAAACACTTTTGCTCTTGTTTTGGACTTTAATTTGCATGATTTGAATGAAACTAACTCGGACTGGCACTGTTTACAACAGAACTACTATGGTGTCGTTTTTGTGCAGAAACAAAAGTTCTCAGAATTGGACGAAACTTTTTGGAGAATTATTTTGTAATAAAAGAAAAATACTGGAGCAAAGACCCACTGGAGGGGGGCCAGGCTGCCCACTAGGCTCCAGGGCTCACCACCCCCTTCTGGCGTGCCCTGGTGAGTAGTGGGGCCCATGAGGCTCCGCTGACCCTAACTACAACTCCATAAATTCCTATTTTGGAGGAAAAAGTAACAGAGGAAGTTTCATCCCAGTTTACAATACAGAGCCGCCACCACCTCCTGTTCTTCATCAGGAGGCCAGCTCTGGAGTCCGTTTGGGGCTCCGGAGAGGGGGATCTTCCGTCTTCGTCATCGTCAACCGTCCTCCGTCACCAATTCATGATGCTGATATACATGATCATTGCCTTGGATATCATCATAACTATACGCTTTTCTATCAGTTGCCCAATAGTAATTTGTTTACCCACCGTATGATTTTAATTTGACAGAGAAGACTTCAGTGAAAACAATGGCCCCCGGGTCTATCTTTATCATACGTTAAAATCCAAAAATATCTTACAGAAATTTATTTACCATTACTGTATTTTGTGTTTTTGTTTATCTACCTATCACTACGAGATTTGATCCTTGCAATTAACTGCCAAGGGATTGGCAACCCTTTGTTTGCGTTGGGTGCAAGTATTTGTTATTTTGTGTGTGGGTGTTGTTCATGCGGTCTTGCGTGGTTCTCCTACTGGATTGATAACCTTGGTCTTAACTGAGGGAAATATTGTGACGCCCCCGATTTGACCGTACACTAATCATGCATGCAAATGTTTACGGTCAAGATCAGGGACTCACGGGATGATATCACAACACAACTCTAGACACAAATTAAAAATAATACAAGCTTTATATTACAAGCCAGGGGCCTCGAGGGCTCGAATACAAAAGCTCGATGCACAAGAGTCAGCGGAAGCACCAATATCTGAGTACAGACATAAGTTAAACAAGTTTTGCCTTAAGAAGGCTAGCACAAACATCAACGATCGAAGTGGCAAGGCCTCCTGCCTGGGACCTCCTAACTACTCCTGGTCGTCGGTGGTCTCCACGTAGTAGTAGGCTCCGTCGGGGTAGTACTAGTAGTCGATAGTGGCATCTGGCTCCTGGGATCCTCCATCTGGTTGCAAAACCAGAAAACAGAAGGAAGGGGGGAAAGTGGGAGCAAAGCAACCGTGAGTACTTATCCAAAGTACTCGCAAGCATTAGATCTAGACTAAGTATGCACCAGTATCAAAGGGAATGAGTTGTATCTGTCGACTGAACTGCAGAATGCCAGAAGAGAAGGGGAAAGGCCTAGCCTATCAAAGACTAGCATCTTCTGGAAACCACCATCTTGCAGCACTTAGAAGGGGTAAAGAATAGCATTTTATAATTAACAAACATGTTGTAACAATATCCATCACATATCACAGGTATACATTTCTAGTTGATCAGGATATAAGTATGAACGTCTGTTACCGTGGACACGGCTATTCGAATAGATAACTTCCCTACAGGGGTGCACCACATTACCCTCATGCTCGATCATCTCTGGCCGGACACACTTTTCTGAGTCAATGCCCGACCTCAGAAGAATAACACGCCGCAACCCTACCTAGGCACAGGAGAGAGGTCCTCGCCGGTCTACATCCTAAGCACACCGGGGTCATGGGCCATCACCCGTTGCACTCTAGGTCGTTGCATGCAGGGCGATCCAGGCCACCTCTACAAGGGCACCGACCAGGCCGTGCCGCAATGCTGAACTAGATGTCTGTCAAAGCTTCAACTGATACCACGAGCCGAGGCCCATAACTATTCTCGCGTGGCAGTTAGTGCATGAAGGCCTGAGGCCAACTCATATCAAATACCCAAACCATTTGTGTATTAGGAGCTCACGGAGACGAGCAGAGACTCACGATAATGTGACCCCATCGCCCCATCTCCAGGAAATACGGCAAGGGCTAGCCCAGCCCACTCGGGGGCAGCCTTCCTACCCGGTAGTGCCTCGTAATTATCTCGCGGGCGCTCCATGGGCCCGCCCGACTTTCACATCAACTCGTGGGTACCCCCTTAGGGCCGACCCAACTTCAACAATGGTCTCAAGTAAAGTTCAGGTAACCTTGTGTCCATAACATCAAGGGGGGATGCAAGGAACCACCCTCGATGGAATCCACTTGATGTAATCGTCAAGCTAAACTTAGGAGGAATCACCCTCGAGGTTCATACTTGAGGTGTTGCACGACATTTGTATCGGCGGTGGTGAAAGAGGAATCACACTCGATGACCACGACCGAATAGCTACACTACAGAGTTATCATTAGGAGTGCGTTACGAGGTATCACCCTCGGCACTCGATAGTAACTATGCAGAGTCGTACAACTAAGGGGGCGTGCGGTGATGTGTTGGTCTCTGGTCGTCGATCACATTGATCGAGTCATCGATGGTGAAGCAGGGGCAACAAGTACAAGGTGGGGTCACTGGATCACCAACCAACCTATACTAAGCAGTTTAGGATAAGCAGGTAGGCAACAATAGTAGGTACAAAAGCAGGCTATGCATCAGAATAGGAGCAATCAATTACGGTAGCAAAATATAATGAAAGCAAGAGAGAGAATGGAATGGGCGATATCGAGATGATCAAAAGGGGGGGCTTGCCTAGAAGCTCTGCTGAATGGGAAGAAGGGTCGTCGTCGACTTAGTCGATGATAGGTGCAGCATCAGCGGTCTCTGGGTCTACCAGAGAGAAGAGGGGGAAGAAACAATAAACATAAAAGCACAAAAATGCAACACAGATGCACGATATGACCTTAGGCGGTGCTAGGTGTGCCCTAACGCGATACTAGGCGATACTGGCAAATGGGGGAAACATCCTGGAAAGTATCCCCGGTGCTCGATATTTTTGGACAAACGAACTAGAGGAGGAATGTTGAATGTTTGCTATGCTAGGGATGTATGGCAGACGAACGGATCGCGTATTCAAATTCATCTTGCTTTTCTGAGCAACTTTCATGTACAAAACCTATTCATCCGAGATACGGTTTATTTTATATGAATTTTCAAAGTTTTAATAATATTCTGAAATTATTCTAATTCGAAATTAAACAGAAAATACTAAGTGTACCCAGCCATGTGCTAGCCCAGAGGCTGACTGGTGGGTCCAGTGGAGTGCTGAGTCAGCAGGGTCAACGGTCAATATTGACTGGGTTGACTGGTCAAAACTACGTAGTGGGGCCCAGGTGTCATAGGGCCATTTGTATAATGGATTGTTTAATTAGTGGTGGGGCTCGTAAGTCATGCTCGATGTAGCAGCTAAGCTTAGTACTAATACCTGCCTTTGGTTAGTTAAATAAGACTAATTCTAATCTGATGACCAGCTCGTTTGGAAGTGGCCCATTCCGTCACGCACACACAGGCACACTTGGCCATGGCCAGCATCAGTAGCAGCCGGGCGCAACAGCGTTAGCAACAGAGCATCTTTAGCAGCGGTCGTAGAACATCGCCGCCGCAACAGCAAGTAGCAGCAGTGCAAGGAACAAGCAGCAGCGCGTAGTGGCATCAGCTTGAGCATCAGCAGTGCAAAGCAGTGGCTGAAAACTTAGCAGCAACAGGCATGTGAGCAGGGGAGCATGCACGGTAGGCAGCAGCGACGGTGTGCCGGCGGCCAGAGGCAGGCGCGGGCAAGACACGCGGCCATGGCGTGCACAGGGCGCGGCCAAAGGCGAGGCGAGCATGGCCAGGGGCGCGACAGCGAGCCCGATGATGGAGGCCGAAGCTCGAGGTCGACGACTAAACAGTGATGGAACAGGGCAGGAAAAGGGGGGATCCAGAGGAGGTGCTCCCCGCGGGGTCGGCGGGGCAAACAGCGAGGCCAGGGTGGTCGAAGTAGTGCAAATCGATGATGAGATGGCGGCGGCCAAACGCGGAGAAGACCAGCGATGGCGAGCTTCATGGCGCCCTGGCTTCAACCGATGCCCAGAACGGACGAGGGCGACCATGGAGGACCTTCTGGACGTGCTCCCGAGCGACGGCGTCGACGGTGGCCGCGACAACGACGACGATGAGCTCGGTCACCGCGTTGAGCTCTGAGCTCGAATTCGAGCAGTTTAGGAGGGGCCGACGGGGGCAAGATGGGGGGAATGGACGAGCATGGGTCAGGGTTTGCGATGGGCATGTTGTATAGGACGAGAGGGCACGTGGTGGCCATGCATGGCCATGGCCATCGTGGATGTGCGCCACGCACGTCCTCTGCCTCCTGTAGAGGGAGGTAGGGGAAAGGCTTTAGGTGGGCTGGGAGGTGGGCTTCTGGGACAGTAGGCCGTCTGGGCTAAGTGGCCCAAGGGGAGGGGAGGGGCCTTTCTCTTTTGTTTCTAATTTGGTTTTCTTTTCTATTGTTTTCTCCTTTTCCTTTTATGTATTTAACTAGCTACTGATTTGCTTTTATTTGAGTGACCAAATGAATTTATTCGAATGTTAAACTCAACACATAAATTAGGCACAACATTGTAGTGTTGCATAAAAAGTTTCAGAGCCAAAGGAATTGTTGAAGCAGTTTTAGAAGTTGAATAAGTCAACTAATATGTTGTTGGACCACTATATAATTTGTTAGGGCATTTTTAATAATTCAAAAGAGGTTGGTTAATTCATCACAATTTCTTATTGAATATCTGCAACACAATAAATATTTTTGTTTTGACATTTTGAAAACTTTAAAAGTTTGACTTGATTTTAAATTAGAATTTGAACGGGCTTTGAATTAACGCGAGTTTATAACAGTAACCATGATGACGTGTCATCATTAGTAGAGGGTTACTGTAGCTTAATTATCCGGGCGTCACAATTCTCCTCCACTACAAGAAATCTCGTCCCGAGATTTAAGGGGTGGGGTAAGGGGGAAAGACTCGGGAAGGATAGATGTCAACACAAGATAGGTACCTGGGGGGCTATCTTAGTGAATGTGGCATAGAGGCATCTCTCGAGTTGAAATTCGAGAAAGTCATCGAGAGCAAGGTAACAAGGTGCAATAAGAAGCTTCAAGTGGATAGACAATTGTTCATTTCCTGAAACAGAGGGTGTAAGGGGTTCAGAGCAACGGGATTAAGTATTGTGTTTGATACCAGAACAGATCGTCTCTCGGAAGGTGGCTCGTGATTTTCATATGAACCCAAGCGTGAGGAATAACTTTAGAAATGAGGGTGTACATGAGAGTCAGGTTTCGATCCTATGGATCTATGGGTTATGGTCCCACCATGTGGGTTAAAAGCGGGAAGGGTCCTAACATTTTGCACGGCCATGATAGCAAGGCAGGTCAGAGGATAGCCTATCAGTATGTTGGTAACGACGTTGGTACAAAGGGCGAGGGACGTAGAGAACCATTTTCCTGCTCGTTAAGATGAGGCAGACCAATAGGCAAAGTCCTCGTCCATCGGTGGCCACCGGAATGTGATTTAATTTTATTTCGAAATTAAAACAGTAAAATTACTCTTGTCACCTAGCGTAGTGCCAGCCACAGTCAAAGACAAGTGGGGCCAGGTCAAAGTCAACAGCACAGTCAGCCTTTGACTGGGTCAATGTTGACCAGGCAAACTAGAAGGTGGGGCCCAGGTGTCATACTCTATAGTTAATATAATTTAGTTAGTTAAATTAATTAGCTAGATGGGGCCCCACTGTCACTGTCATATTTTAGCTGAATCGTTATTTAACAGATTTAATTAGTTAAGAACTAATCTAGTTAGCTAGTGGGCCCATAGGTCAGTGGCCCATAGGGGGGATTAGGGCGTTAACGACGTGCCACGTCAGCGGCTTAACGCCGGGGCTAAGTACGGCATGGTGGCGCTCCCGGTCGGCCAACTCCAGCCACGAGAAGTTGCCCGGCTTGGCCCACAGGAACCAGCGCAGCGAGGCGCATCAGTTGGTGGCACTCTCTAGTGCTAGGGGGTCGGAGTCGGGCACGGTGTTGATAATGACGGCGACCGGAGCTTAGTGGTTCAACGGTCGCGGCGCGGGCACGTAGCCAAGGCAGCCAAAGCGCGTGGGGCGGCGAGTGTTGGGCACGCAGGTAGGGCACGTCCACGAAGTGGCGGGGCGCGAGCTGGGGGGAACAAGGGGCGCCGGAGTGCGTGCGTGACAGAGAGGGGGAGGGCGAGGCCCTTACCGATGTTGGAGGGTAGGGGCGACGTGGCTCGGTGCCGGTTGACGAGGAGGAGAAGAGGAGGTGGCGTGCGGCGGCGGGCGGCGGCGCGCGAGGGAGAGGGAGACGGGGCGCGATGATGAGGGCGGGCCGGTGAGAGGAAGATGGTGAAGTCCGACGGGGGCAGTGGCGAGGTGGCGCCGGCGACGGGATCGGTGTCGGGGCGCCGGTTTGTTACCCTGATCCAGTTGGGGGAAGGGGAGAGGGGCGAGTGGGGAGGGGAAGTGGGTTGGGGGCTAGGGTTTCACGGAGTGGGGGGATAAGGAGGCCCGGTTGGCCTAGTGGGCCGGCCAGTGCGGTGGCCAGCTGGGCCGTTTGACCCAGCGTGTGGGAGGGCTTGTTTCCCTTTTTTTACATTTACTTTCAGTTTATTTGATTTTAGTTATTATTTTTAGAAGATTAGGAAATTAAAGCCCATTATAAAATATAGGATCCAACATGACAAATAACCAGAGATTATTTGCCATACCTTGAACATTTTAGATTCGACCTTTGAAAACTCTTAAAGTTTGACTCAATTCTAAATTCGAATTCGGACGTGATTAAATCATCGTGAGGTTAATAACACAAATTGCGATGAAGTGGCATCATTAGGACGGGATTACTGTAGCATAATTATCCGGGCGTTACAATTCTCCTCCACTACAAGAAATCATATCCCGAGATTTAGGAGGTAGAAGGAAACAGTTCGGGGTATTCTTCACGCAGACGATCCTCATATTCCCAAGTGGCTTCGTCTTCAGAGTGATGCGACCACTGGACCTTGAAGAACTTGATCGCCTTTTGACGAGTGCGGCGTTCAGCTTGGTCGAGAATGCGGACCAGATGCTCTTTATAGGAAAGGTCTTGTTGCAACTCGAGCACTTCATGATCCACTGCTCGGATTGGGTCCTTGAAGCAGCGGCGGAGTTGTGACACATGGAACACATCGTGAACCTGAGAAAGATTCGAGAAAAGTTCCAACTGATATGCCACTTTTCCATGGCGCTCGAGAATAGTTAATGGACCAATATAGCGAGGAGCTAGCTTTCCCTTGATCCCGAAGCGGTGTGCACCCTTCATTGGTGTGACTCGAAGATAAGCCTTTTCGCCAGGTTGATAGACCATGTCTTTGTGATGACGGTCATACTGACTTTTCTGATGTGACTGAGCAGTCTTGAGATTCTCGCAAATGACGCGGACTTGTTCTTCGGCATGTTGGATAATATCCGGACCGAAGAGTGGACGTTCCCTAGTTTCTGACCGGGGCCATCTTCAGACTAGCCTGATAGCTATTGTTGTAAGAGAACTCATCATACGGGAGAGATTCCTCCCATTTCTTGCTGAAGTAAATAACACAAGCTTGAAGCATATCTTCAAGAACTTGATTGACGCGTTCAACTTGTCCCTGAGACTGAGGTTGAAAAGCAGTGCTGAATGACAAATGAGTTCCCATAGCTTCTTGGAAACTTGCCTAGAATCTTGAAGTGAATAAGCTGCCACGGTCTGAGATAATAAACAGTGGAATACCGTGAAGTGAAACAATTCTGGACATATAGAGAGTTGCCAGCTGACTAGCAGTGATCGTTTCTTTGACGGCTAGGAAGTGTGCAACTTTAGAAAGCCGGTCAATGACGACAAGAATAGCATCATTACCCTTCTGCGATTTGGGAAAACCAGTGACAAAGTCCATTTCAACATGGTCCCATTTCCATCCAGGAATAGAGATAGGTTGCAGAGTTCCAGCAGGCCTTTAATGTTCTGCTTTGATACGAGGGCAAACGTCACATTCAGCAACATAACGAGCAATGTCTTGCTTCATATTTGACCACCAGAATCTCTGACGAATCTCTTGGTACATCTTGGTACTACCGGGATGAATAGACAGAGGCGTATCATGAGCTTCTTTCATAACCTTTGGAGTCTGATCCAGGTTTTTCCTTGCACACGGCACCACTAGGCTACCATTGAAGTACAAGGCGCCATCATTGGCAATGGTGAAGAATGAGGGTTTTCCTTCCGTGAGATAGCGTTTAATCTTCTCGACTTCAGAGTCATAATGATGAATAGCCTTGATACCGCTCACGAGATTGGGTATGACAGCCAGGGTATTAAGGGAACCCTGGGAAACAACACGGAGATTCATCTTCTGAAATTCTGGAGGAGGGGGAGCGAGTGCTCCAGGAGGAATGAGGTTTAGCTTTCTGAATTCTTCAACAAGCGAGGGCAGAACCTTGTGAACCCGGAGGTGGTTGCAATATGACTTGCGGCTCAAGGCATCCGCCATCACATTAGCCTTGTCTGGGGTATAGGAAATACCCAAGTCAAAATCTGCTACGGTCTCCATCCATCTTTGCTGACGGAGGTTCAGGTCTGGCTGAGTAAACAAGTACTTCAGACTTTGGTGGTTGGTGAATATCTCGCAACGATTACCAAGAAGGTAATGTCGCCACTATTTTAGAGCATAGATGACAGCAGCAAGCTCGAGGTCATGAAATGGATAGTTCTCCTCATGAGGGCGCAATTGACGAGAGGCATAAGCAATCACTCTATGTTCTTGCATTAGGACACATCCTAATCCTTGACGGGAAGCGTCACAGTAAATGACGAAGTTCTTCTTAGTATCAGGTGGAGCAAGAACTGGGGCAGAAGTCAGCTTATCCTTGAGTGCCTAAAAACTTTCCTGGCATTTGTCTGTCCACTCGAACTTGATGCCTTTGTGAAGTAGACCAGTCAGAGGCTTGACAATCTTGGAGAAGTTCTAACCAAATCAACGACAATAGCTGGCGAGTCCGAGAAAACTTCTGACTTATTTGACATTCTTCGGAGGAGTCCAATCGAGAATAGCCTGAGCTCGCTCGGGGTTGATGGCAATACCATCCTTGGAGATCACATGGCCAAGGTAGGTTACTTCGGGAAGCCAGAATTCACACTTGTAATACTTAGCATACATTTGATGCTCTCGAAGTTTTTCCAAAACAAGTCATGGTGTTCAGCATGTTCTCATTTGTTCTTGGAGTTTACCAGTATATCATCCAAATAAACCACGATGAACTTGTCGAGGTATTCAGTGAATATATAGTTCATCAATCGGGAGAACGTTGCTGCAGCATTGGTTAAACCGAAAGACATGACGGTGTACTCGTATGAACCATAGCGAGTAACGAAGGCGGTCTTGGGAATATCCTCTTCATGAACCCGGATCTGGTGGTAACCCAAGCTCAAATCAAGTTTAGAGAATACTGAGGAGCCATCAAATTGATCATACAGATCGTTGATCCTGGGAAGCGGATACTTGTTCTGAGTTGTTGCTTGGTTGATAGGTCGGTAATCTTGGACCAAACGATTTGTACCATCCTTCTTCTTGAGAAAGAGAGAAGGTGCTCCCCAAGCCGAGGAACTTGAACGGATACAACCCTCACGAAGTGAAGTGTCGATTTCCTCCTTAAGCTTAGGGAGTTCATGCGGCGGCATCTTGTAGGGTCGCTTGGCTATAGGAGTAGTGCTCGGTTTCAAGTCTATGACGATTTCGACAGCTCTAGCAGGGGTATTCCTAGAAGTTCTTCTGGAAAGACATCTTCGAAATCACAAACGACTGGAATGTTCTCTATTCCTTCCAGAGGTGAAGCATTCAATGCATTCAGTACATATATCTAGTTCTCGGCATCTTGGGTCCTCTGAGATGAGTAGTTGATCAACTGGCAAGAAGGGTGAGTGAGTTGGACTGACTTGGCGGCACAGTCGATCTTAGCATTATGGGTTGTCAACCAATCCATATCAAGAATGATGTCTATGTTGGAAGGTCCCAGTACAATGAGAGAAGCCGGAAAAAGTAAGCCTCCAATTTTGATATGGTTGCTAGGGCTTACCATTGTTGTTTGCCACTTGGATCTCGGAGATTGGACAATTAGAGGAGTGGGTGATTTTTTCAGGTATAACTCATGTGACTAAGCGAATTGTTGGGACACAAAAGCGTGCGATGCTCCTGAGTCAAAGAGAACAGAGGCTGGTACTGAATTAACAGAGAGAGTTCCCAGCACAATAGTTGGTTCCTTCTGAGCCTTTTCAACATTGACATGATTGGCATGGCCAAGTACAACAGCTGGCGGTATGATATTATGGTCTCTGAACTAGCGGTTTCGGCAACTCTTCTTACGGCCAACAGGAGGACGTGGTGCATCCTGAGAATGACCCTAGTGACAATCAAGGGTAAGGTGTCCTAGTTGTCCACACTTGTGGCATAAGCCATCATTATTGGGAGGAGCCTCAGCATTGGACTGTCCACCCTGAATCGTTAGCTGTCTCGGCGGCGGAGGCAGACGAGGTGCATCATAAGAAGGCCTTGGTGTTGGAGCAGGTCGGTGATGAACATTATGGGGGATCCAGACTTGACGTTTCTGAGAAGGTGATGACCCACAAGTGTAGGGTATCTATCGTAGTCCTTTCGATAAGTAAGAGTGTCGAACCCAATGAGGAGCGCAAGGAAATGATAGGCAGTTTTCAGTAAGCTATTTTCTGCAAGCACTGAAATTATAGGTAACAGATAGTTTTGTCATAAGGTAATTGGTAGCAAGTAACAAAAGGTAAAAGTAAATAAGGTGCAGCAAGGTGGTCCAATCCTTTTTGTAGCAAAGGAAAAGCCTGGACAAACTCTTATATAAAGGTAAGCGCTCCCGAGGACACATGGGAATTATTGTTAAGCTAGTTTTCATCACGATCATCTGATTTGCGTTCGGTACTTTGATAATTTGGTATGTGGGTGGACCGGTGCTTGGGTGCTGTCCTTACTTGGAAAAGCCTCCCACTTAAGATTAACCTCTAATGCAAGAATCTGCAACTACAAAAGAAGTATTAAGGTAAACCTAACCATAACATGAAACATATGGATCCAAATCAGCCCCTTACGAAGCAACGCATAAACTAGGGTTTAAGCTTCTGTCACTCTAGCAACCCATCATCTACTTATTACTTCCCAATGCCTTCCTCTAGGCCCAAATAATGGTGAAGTGTCATGTAGTCGACGTTCACATGACACCACTAGAGGAGAGACAACATACATCTTATCAAAATATCGAACGAAGACCAAATTCACATGACTACTTATAGCAAGACTTCTCCCATGTCCTCACGAACAAAAGTAACTACTCACAAGACATAATATTGTTCATGATCAGAGGGGTATTAATATGCATAATGGATCTAAACATATGATCTTCCACCAAATAAACCAACTAGCATCAACTACAAGGAGTAATCAACACTACTAGCAACCCACAGGTACAAATCTGAGGTTTGGGTACAAAGATTGGATACAAGAGATGAACTAGGGTTTGAGAGGAGATGGTGCTGGTGAAGATGTTGATGAAGATAGCCCTCCCCAAGATGGGAGAGTTTTTGGTGATGACGACAGTGACGATTTCCCCCTCCCAGAGGGAAGTATCCCCGGCAGAACAGCTCTGCCGGAGCCCTAGATTGGTTTCCGCCTCGGTTCCGCCTCGAGACGGTGGCGTCTAGTCCCGAAAGCCTCCTTATGATTTTTTTTCCAGGTAAAAACACCTCATATAGGATAAGATGGGCATCGGGGGGCCTTCGAGGGGCCCACGAGACAGGGGGCGCGCCTAGAGAGGGGGTGCACGCCCCCACCCTCGTGGACAGCAGGTGGCCCCCCTCGTGATCTTCTTTCGCCAGATATTTTTTATGTTTTCTAAAACGTAGTTCTGTGAAGTTTCGGGGCTTTTGGAGTTGTGCAGAATAGGTTTCCAGAGTTTGCTGCCTTTTCAGCCCAAAATTCCAGCTGTCGGCTTTCTCCCTCTTCATGTAAACCTTGCAAAATAAGAGAGAAAAGGCATAAGTATTGTGACATAACGTGTAATAACAGCCCATAATGCAATAAATATCAACATATAAGCATGATGCAAAATGACGTATCAACTCCCCCAAGCTTAGACCTCGCTTGTCCTCAAGCGAAAGCCGATATCGAAAAATATGTCCACATGTTTAGAGATAGAGGTGTCGATAAAAACAAAATACGGACATGAGGGCATCATGATCATTATCATAACAACAATATATATATATATATGATCCTTATGTGATCCTTATGCTAAAGTAACAATTCATTCACCATATCAAGCATGAATCGTAAACTTCATTGAAAACTAACAAACTTTGATCTCAGTCATTGAAGCAATTGCAATTTATTGTAACATCGGAAAGAGTCAAAATAAGAGATTTTGAGCAAGCCTACATACTCAACTATCATATAATCTTTCACAATTGCTCACACTCACGCAATACTTATGGTTATGGAGTTTTAATCGGACACAAACAAAGATAGGGGCTTATGGTGTTGCCTCCCAACCTTTTACCTCAAGGGTAATGTCAACAGTAATAGACCATGAAAACTTACATCCAAGTGGATATATATGTCAGAATCTTTCCAACGCAATGTGCTTGCCAAAGGATAAAATGTAAAAAGGAAAGGTAAATTTCACCTTGACTCTTATAAGGCAAGAATAATACATAGGCCCTTCGCAGGGGGAAGCAGAGGTTGTCATGTGTTTTTATGGTTGGATGCACAAAGTCTTAGCACAGAAGAACATCACTTTATATTGCCACTTGTAATAAGGACCTTTATTATGCAGTCTGTCGCTTTTATTACTTCCATATCACAAGATCGTATAAAGCTAATTACCTCCACACTAATAAATCATACATATTTTAGCGAGTTTGCAACATGACAACTTACTAGGAAGGATCTTTCTCAATCCAAAGGTAGGTATGGTGGACTCTCATGGCAAAACTGGGTTTAAGGATGTGTGGAAGCACAAGTAGTATCTCTACTTGGTGCAACGGGTTTTGGCTAGCATGAGGGGGAAAGGCAAGCTCAACATGTTGGATGATCCATGAAAATATACTTTATTTCGGATATAAGAAAACATAACCCATTATGTTGTCTTCCTTGTCCAATATCAACTCTTTAGCATGTCATATTTTAATGAGTGCTCACAATCATAAAAGATGTACAGGATAGTATATTTGTATGTGAAGCCTCTCTTCTTGTATTACTTCCTATTAATTGCAACGATGATCAAAACTATGTTTGTCAGCTCCCAACAACTTTTATTTATCATACTCTTATATGTGAAGTCATTACTTCCCATAAGATCAATATGATCTCTTGGATACTCTTTATGTTTTCTTTCTTTTTATCATGACTAAACTGAGGAAATCAAGCCCTTGACTCAACACTAATCTTTATTATATAGCTCACGGACTCGATTACAAAGGGTAAAGATCATAAAGCAACAGCTCACAACGGGATCATGCTAACTTTATTCTACTAGATCAAGATACTACCAAAAGGATCGAACTAAAAAAATGGTAAAGATAGGAGTGATGGTGATATGATACCGGGGTCACTCCCCCAAGCTTGGCAGTTTCCAAGGGGAGTGCCCATACCCATATGATTATGTCTCCTTCTTTGGGGGTGGTGATGATGGAGTTGAAAGTAGTGATGTCGGATCATCATATATCGAGCGTAGGAGATCCTCCATCTTGCGGATAATACATTTGAGTGCAGCTATATATTCCTTTAACAAAATATTTTCACTTGTGAGATGCTTGTTTCGAATTTGAGCTAACTCAATCATCTTGAAGGCTTCAATCTCAGTTGAGGTAAAGAGGTTATGAAGAGATTGAGGGGTGTCTTCTTCTCCCAATGCCGGAGCCGGATCTTCCACCTCCTTCTTGATCTTCTTCTTCTTGTTAATCTCATCGGGTCCTTCCCTCTTCAGGTCTATCTTCATTAGCCAAGCATCGTTGCCCTCATTGCTGGAGGATGGAGAAGACATGGTGCCTGGCTTCTTTAACCCTAGCAGAAAACAGCTCGAAACAAGAACAGAGGATTTTTGCATGATACAGAGGTCAAAGCCTTCAGGAGTTTATATAATGAATTTTTACCAACCAAAAGGAGTAACATACAAGAAATCAGAGTCCGGGAGGCACACGAGCTGCCCACGAGGCAGGGGGCGCGCCCTCCACCCTCGTGGATGGCTCGTGTCTCTTCCGGACTGCTGCTTATTTTTCTATTTTTAAAAAAATTCAAAACGGAGAAAAATTGCCTTTAGAGTTGTTTTGGAGTCGGTTTACTTACCGTACCAGATAACTCTTCCTTTTCGGGGGCTGAATCGTTCTGGAAGGTATCCCTTATGTATTCCTCCAGGGTTACGGTTTCAATAACATTAGTTTCAACATTTATAGGGTTACCTGAGATATAATGTTTGATTCTTTGACCGTTCACCACCTTCGGATTTGTGCCTTCGAAGTTGTTTATTTTTATGGCACCGGAACGATAGACCTCCTCGATAACGTAAGGTCCTTCCCACTTAGAGAGAAGCTTTCTTGCAAAAAATCTTAAACGAGAGTTGTATAGCAAGACATAATCACCTCCGTTAAACTTGCGCTTTTGTATCATTTTGTCATACCATCTTTTAACCTTTTCTTTAAACAACTTGGCATTCTCATAAGCCTGGGTCCTCCATTCATCAAGGGAGCTGATGTCAAATAACTTCTTCTCACCGGCAAGTTTGAAATCATAATTGAGCTCTTTAATAGCCCAATATGCTTTATGTTCTAGCTCAAGAGGTAAGTGACATGCTTTTCCATAAACCATCTTATATGGAGACATACCCATAGGATTTTTATATGCAGTTCTATAGGCCCATAATGCATCATCAAGTTTCTTGGACCAATTCTTCCTAGACCTATTAACTGTCTTTTGCAAAATTAATTTCAACTCTCTATTACTTATTTCTACTTGACCACTAGTCTGTGGGTGATAAGGGGATGCAATTCTATGATTGACATCATACTTTGCAAGCATTTTACGGAAAGCACCACGAATAAAGTGTGAACCACCATCAATCATTAGATATCTAGGGACTCCAAACCTCGGGAAAATAACTTCTTGAAGCATCTTAATAGAGGTGTTATGATCAGCACTACTAGTTGGAATAGCTTCTACCCACTTAGTAACGTAATCAACAGCAACTAAAATATGTGTATACCCATTAGAGGCAGGAAACGGTCCCATATAATCAAAGCCCCAAACATCAAATGGTTCAATAACAAGTGAATAATTCATAGGCATTTCTTGATGTCTACTGATATTACCAATTATTTGACATTCATCACAAGATAAGACAAACTTACGGGCATCCTTGAAGAGAGTAGGCCAATAAAAACTGGATTGCAATACCTTATGTGCAGTTCTATCTCACGCATGGTGTCCTCCATAAGCTTCGGAGTGGCACTTGCGTAGGATCTGTTCCTGTTCATGCTCAGGTACACAATGTCTAATAATACCATCTACTCCTTCTTTATAAAGATGTGGGTCATCCCAGAAGTAATGTCTCAAATCATAGAAGAACTTTTTCTTTTGCTGGTATGTGAAGCTAGGAGGTATAAACTTAGCAACAATATAATTAGCATAATCGGCATACCATGGAGCAGTACGAGAAGTGTTTATGATAGCTAATTGTTAATCAGGAAAGCTATCATCAATAGGTTGTGGGTCATCAAGTATATTCTCTAACCTAGACAAGTTGTCTGCAACGGGGTTCTCAGCTCCCTTTCTATCAATAATATGCATGTCAAATTCTTGCAACAAGAGAACCCATCTAATAAGTCTAGGTTTAGCATCTTTCTTTTCCATAAGGTATTTGATAGCAGCATGATCAGTGTGAATAGTTACTTTAGAATCAAAAATATAGGGTCTAAACTTATCACAAGCAAATACAACTGCTAAAACTTCTTTCTCAGTAGTAGCATAATTTCTTTGGGCACTGTTGTAACACCCCCAATGTCATGCTACAATAATCCCTATTAATGGTGTCATATCATCACATTACTGTTGCTAATCTTCACTTGTTCCAATTCACATTTAAAATTCAAAACCAATCTAAAGTCAAAAATTCATATTTGTCAGACATGGAATCTAAAATGTTCATCTTGTGGCATATAATCCATAACTAATATTGGTGGTGAAACAACTTTTTGAAAAGTGTCTTAATGACCTAAACTATCCAAAATAGAGGCAAAACAATTAATTAAGTGCCCTTTTATTTAATAGGAGTTTACAAACTAAATTATTTAATTACTACAGTTTTTGGTGGTAGTGGGCTAACTCATAACATTAATTGTGGAACTAGTATTATATTTTTGAATAAAAAAAATAAAAGGAACTAATAAGATAGCAGACAACTAAAAGAAAGAGTAAAATCAAAGCTTTTTGCTTAAAGAAAAGAAGAGGACCCGGAACGCCCCC
>LR738711.1:623155270-623187736 GCA_902687465.1 Secale cereale
CCCCCCCCCCGCCGGGGCCTCGGTCCATCCCACCGAGCCGGCCCAACCGTTCCACCTGCTGGGTCGCCCTCCTCCTTCCCTGTTCATCCGACCGAGGTCCTCCCGCGCGTCCCCGCCACACCACATCGCCGGCGATGCCCCGAAGGGGATAAGAACGCCGTGAACCTCCCTCTCGGCCTCGTCAGCCCCTACTCCCACCCTCTGTGCATATATTTTTCCTCGCCCCTCTCCTCCTTGCTCTCCTCGATCTGGAGCTCACCCGGACATAGCCACCGCCGCACATCGCCGTCTTCGCGCTGTAGAGCTTCCCCGAGCTACCGTTGCTGTCCAGGGGCCGTGCCTCGACATCCCCGACCTCCACGACTGACGGAAGCAAGCAGGGGCCTCTCCAGGCCGTCGCCATCAACCCCTCCTTCAGCCCCGGACAGTCGAGGACGTCGTCGACCAATCCATCTCTGTCGGCTCCCTCCGGCTCCCTCGTCCGCTTCTCTACAACTATTGTGATCTCCCCTCCCCGTCCCCTACTTTTTCCCCCACCTCGGACTGTCGCCGTTAGCCGCCCCGCACGTCGATTGCCATGGCTGGGAGTTCGGCTCCGCCCCCCTGTTAGCTCCTAGCTGCGGTCACCTTCGCCCTGGTTGCACCCCGTACCCCGCGCGCGCTCGCCCGCACCACCGCCATGGCCATTGGCCACGCTCAGCTCGCTCGCGCCCGCTGCGGATGCCTACCCTTGTCGCGCCCGCCGGAGTCCCCGCCTCTGCCTGATGTTGCTTCGGCAACCGTCGTCGTCCGCAGTTTCCACCGCCACGCGCGCGCCGGCGGACATCTCATGCGCCCCGCACCGGCGTCAGGCCGCGCCCCGGCTCCCTCCGTCGCGGCTTCCCCCGCTGCGGCAGCCGCTGCCGCTTGCCCGCTACCGCATCGCGACTCGCCTCCGCACCGCTAGGGCCGCACCTTGCTCCGCCGCGCCGCGCCACTTCCCCCGCTCGCCTAGCCCCTTCTTGCTCGCCGCCCCCCTGCTCTGCTTCTCCCTCGCGCTTCTGCGCCGCGCATCGCGCCGACCGCCCACCGCGGCCCCTCCTCCGGCCATGGCCGACGGCCGTGCCGCGCCCGATGGCCTTGACCGCCTAGCGCCGCCGCTGCCCTGCCCGACTCCGGCCACCGCTGGGCGCCGCGGCGACCGCCCCGTGCGCTGGTCACAGCCCGGGCTCGGTCGTTGCTCGGCAACGCCCGGTGCCCGCTAACCCGCCCCGCTTTGGCCTATGGGCCACTGACTGTGGGGGCCCAGCCCCCCCCCAAAAAAAATAAGTAAATAAATTAATTTTGTAAAAATAATTAATTAGTTAGTTAAATGAGTAATTAACTTGGTTAATTAATCCTAATTTGCCTAATGCTTCTATGATAGAGGGGCCCTGCTGTCAGTTAAACAAATAGGCTTGTTAAAATAAAACAGAGTCAATGACAGGTGGGACCAAAACACTATTCAACTTTTGACCAGTCAAAAGTTGACTGGGGTCAACTCTGTTGACTGGACCACTCCTGGCCCCATCGGTCATACACTCAGGCTAGAGTAGAGCTAGGTGACAAATGTTTATTCTGTTTTTAATTCGAATTAATAATAATTTGAGAATATTATTAAATCTTTGAAAAATCATATAAAATAAACCGTAACTCGGATGAAAATGTTTTATATATGAAAATCGCTCAGAACGACGAGACGAATCCGAATACGCGGTCCGTTCATCCGCCACACGTCCCTAGCATAGTGAACCTGCAACTTTCCCCCTCCGATTCATCTAACCAAAAACACGAAACGTGGGGGATACTTTCCCGAGTGTTATCCCCCTTCGCCGGTACCGTGTACCACCGCGTTAGAGCACCCTAGCACTGCGTGCTGACGTGTCGTGCTTCTTTGTTGCAACTGTTTGCTTTATATTTACTGTTTCTTCCCCCTCTTCTCTCCGGTAGACCCCGAGACCGATGATGCCCCGGTGATCGACTACGGTGTTGACGACCCCTCCTTCTTGCCAGAGCAACCAGGCAAGCCAACCCCCTTTGATCATTCCGATATCGCCCATTCTCTTCTCTCTTATGCTTGCATTAGAACTGCTACTGCTTTTTGTATGATCCTATTCTGATGCATAGCCTGTTGTTGATACTGCTTTCATACCTTACATGTTTATACTAAACTGCTTAGTATAGGCTGGTTAGAGATCCACCAGTGACCCCCTACCTTGTCCCGACTACCCCGCTGGATTATCAGAAGACCCGATCAACGGGATCGAAGACCAGGACCCGACACCGCACATCACTTTCCCATTAGTTCCTCGACACTACTGAGTTACTATCGAGTGCCGAGGGTGAGACCTCATCAGCACTTCTGATGTTAACCTTGTAGGTTAGTTCATCGGTTGTGGTCATCGAGAGTGATTCCTCTTTCTCCACTCCCGGTAACGACACTGTCATGCAACTCCTCAAGAGTGGACCTCGAGGGTGACTCCTCTTTCGTTCACCTTGACGATAAACATCAGGTGGAATTCCATCGAGGGTGACTTCCTCAGGTTTTCCTTTGGTGTCAGACACACAGTTACTATGGTTACTATGACTTTACACTGAACCTGGTTACTAAAGACGGGTCAACCCTGAGGGGTACCCGCGCGAGCTTAATTGTGAGTGATGTGTAGTCGGGTTGACCTGGAAGGTGCCCGCGAGATAATTACGAGGCGTGGCCGGGCACTCGCCTTTGCCGCAAGTCCTCAAGACAGGGCGATGGGGTCACATTATCGTGAGTCTCTGCTCGTTACCGCGCGTTCCCAAGACACTAAACGGTTTGGATATTTGATCCGAGGGGCCTCTGGCCTGATAGCACTAACCATCATGTGGGCATAGTATGGGCGTTCTGCGTCGTATGCATCAGCCGAAGCTTAACTGACGTCATTGCGACTGAGCGGCGCGCGCCGGGTTGGACTGGTTAGGCTCCTACCTTTTTGAAAGGTGGTTGCTAGGTCTGCTCACCGGCCGCCCACGCAACGTGCAGGAGTTCCCGGGGCGATTGGCCCATGACCCCTGGGAGCATAGGGTTTAGTCCGGCGTGCATGACCTCTCTATTAAGCCTAGGTCGGGTTGCGGCGTATTGTTTGGCCGAGGGCGGGCATGACCTGATGGTGTGTCCGGCCGGAGTTAAGCAAGCGTGTTGGGTAAGTTGGTGCACCCCTACAGGGAAGAAAACATCTATCGATAGCCTGTCCTACGGTAACGGACACTTGGAGTTGTATCCCGATCGCTACAACTAGAACTGGATGCTGAGGCATTGTTTGGATATATTGCTTCGGGAGTCGAGAAAGGATCCCGGAGCGTTGGAACAATAACATAAATATGACTTATGTTATACTACTCTACTTCCCCCTCTTGCTGCAAGACGGTGGTTTCCAGAAGATGCTAGTCTTCGATAGGACTAGCTTCTCCCCTCTCTTATTCTGGCATTCTGCAGCTTAGTCCACAGACACTACCCTTTTCATTGATACTGATGCATATGTAGTGTAGATCCTTGCTTGCGAGTACTTTGGGTGAGTACTCACGGTTGCTTTGCTCCCCCTTTTCCCCCTTCTTTCTTCTTGCTGGTTGATGCAACCAGATGGTGGAGTCCAGGTGCCAGATGCCACACTTGACGACTGCGACTACCCCGACGGAGTCTACTACTACGTGGAGACAACTAACGACCAGGAGTAGTTAGGAGGTCCCAGGCAGGAGGCCTTGCCTTTTCGATCGTTGGTGTTTTGTGCTAGCCTTCTTAAGGCAAACTTGTTTAACTTATGTCTGTACTCAGATATTGTTGCTTCCGCTGACACTTGTGTATTCGAGCTTATGTATTCGAGCCCTCGAGGCCCCTGGCTTGTAACATAAAGCTTGTATTATTTTAAATTTGTGTCTAGAGTTGTGTTGTGATATCTTCCAGTGAGTCCTTGATCTTGGTCGTACACATTTGCGTGCATGATTAGTGTACGGTCAAATCGGGGGCGTCACAACTGTCTAGAGTTTTAATAGCATACTGAATAACATTTAATTTCTTATCAACTCTTTGTCCTAGAACAGCACCTACAACATAATCCCTAGCATTGCACATAATCTCAAAGGGTAAATTCCAGTCGGGTGGCTGGACAACCGGTCTAGAGATCAATGCTTTCTTAAGTATTTCAAATGCCTCTAGACAATCATCATCAAGGACAAAAGGAATATATTTTTGTAAGAGATTAGTCAGAGGCCTGGAGATTTTGGAGAAGTCCTTTATGAACTTCCTATAAAACCCGGCATGACCAAGGAAACTTCGTATACCTTTGATGTCCTTAGGGCATGGCATCTTTTCAATAGCATCAACTTTGGCCTTGTCAACTTCAATACCTCTTTCAGAAATTTTATGTCCCAAGACAATGCCTTCATTAATCATAAAGTGGCACTTCTCCCAATTCAAGACAAGCTTAGTGTCTTCACATCTCTGCAAAACTCGATCAAGGTTGCTTAAGAAATCATCACGAAAAAATCATCCATGAAAACCTCAACAATCTTTTCACAAAAATTAGAGAATATAGCCATCATGCATCTTTGAAAGGTAGCAGGTGCATTACATAAACCAAAAGGCATACGTCTATAAGTAACGGCACCGAAAGAGCAAGTAAAAATGGTATTTTCTTGATCCCCTTTTGACACATGTATTTGAGAGAAACCAGAATAACCATGTAGAAAGCAAAAATGAGTATGTTTGGATAACCTTTCTAGCATTTTAGAAATAAATGGCAAGGGGTAATGATCTTTCTTACTAGATTTATTTAACTTATAGAAATCAATTACCATATTATAACCTGTAACTATTCTTTGCGAGGTCAATTCATCTTTATCATTAGGGACAACAGTCGCACCTCCCTTCTTAGGGACACAATGGACAGGACTTATCCACTGGCTATCAGCAACTGGATAGATAATACCTGCCTCTAGAATCTTTAGTATTTCCTTCCTTACCACTTCTTTCATCTTAGGATTTAATCGTCGCTAATGATCAATAACCGGTTTAGCATTTTCTTCCAATTTTATCTTGTGTTGGCATAAGGTGGGACTAATGCCCTTAAGATCATCCAGAGTATAGCCAATAGCAACACGGTGCTTCTTCAGAGTTTTCAATAGTTTTTCTTCTTCTTGCTCTGAAGGGTTAGCACTAATAATAACAGGATATATCTTCTTTTCATCAAGATAAACATACTTAAGATTATCAGGTAAAGGTTTAAGTTCAAACACGGGATCACCCTTGGGTGGAGGAGGATCCCATAGGATTTCAACAGGCAAGTTGTTTTTCAATACGGGTCCCTGAGTAAAGAATATTTCATCTATTTCCCTTCTCTAATTCATATGCATATCATTTTCATGGTCTAGCACGTATTGTTCTACACGATCATTAGGAGGCACAACAATAGAAGCAAGACCAATAATTTCATCCTTACTAGGTAATTCTTTATCAAGGGGTTGTCTACGGAATTTAGCTAAGTTAAAATCATGAGACATATCCCCTAATCCAACAGTAACAATATCTTTCACGCAGTCTATCTTAGCACTAACAATGTTCAAGAAGGGTCTACCAAATATAATGGGACAAAATTCATCTTGTGGGGAACTAAGAATAAGAAAATCAGCAGGGTATTTAACCTTCCCACACAAGACTTCAACATCTCTAACAATCCCAACTGGTGAAATAGTGTCTCTATTAGCAAGCTTAATAGTAACATCAATCCCTTCTAACTCAACAGGTGCAATGGCATGAATAATTTCTTGATATAAGGTAAGAGGGATAATACTCGCACTAGCACCTACGTCGCATAAACCATGATAACAATGATCTCCTATCTTAACAGAGATAGCAGGGAAGCCTACAATAGGTCTATGTTTATTCCTAGCATTGGGTTTGGCTATTCTAGCAGACCCTTCTTGGAGGTAAATAACATGTCCATCTAAATCTTCTACCAAGAGATCTTTAACCATAGCAACACTAGGTTCAACTTTAATTTGCTCAGGGGGGTGTAGGTTTCTAGTATTACTCTTACGAACCCCAGTTGAAGCTTTAGCATGATCCTTTATTCTAACAGGGAAGGGTGGTTTCTCAATATAAGCAGTAGGAATAATAGGATCAACATTATAAGTAATAGTCTTTTCTTCAACTTTAACAGGTTCAACAACTTTTACTTCAATACGGGGATGATATTTAAACCACTTCTCCTTGGGGAGATCAACATGAGTAGCAAATGATTCACAGAAAGAAGCTACTATCTCAGAGTCAAGTCCATATTTAGTGCTAAACTCACGGAAAACATCGGTATCCATAAAAGCTTTAACACAATCAAACTTAGGGGTCATACCTGACTCCTTCCCTTCGTCGAGATCCCAATCATCAGAGTTGCGTTTAATTCTTTCCAATAAATCCCATTTGAATTCAACAGTCTTCATCATAAAAGAACCAGAGCAAGAAGTATCGAGCATGGAGTGATTATTGAGAGAAAGCCGAGCATAAAAGTTTTGAATGATCATTTCTCTTGAGATATCATGATTGTGGCATGAATATAACATTGACTTAAGCCTCCCCAAGCTTGAGCGATGCTTTCTCCTTCTCGAGGCCAAAAACTATAAATATAATTACGATCACGATGAACCTGGTGCATAGGGTAGAACTTTTGATGAAATTCCAACTTCAGACGATTATAGTTCCATGATCCAATATCATCACATAGCCTAAACCATGTCAATGCATCTCCCTTCAAAGATAAAGGGAAGACCTTCTTCTTGTTAACATCCTCGGCCATACCTGCAAGCTTAAATAATCCACAAACTTCATCCACATAGATTAGGTGTAAATCAGGATGCAGTGTTCCATATCTTGTAAAGGGATTATCTAGCAGTTTCTCTATCATACCCGAAGGAATTTCAAAGCAAACATTTTCAGTAGGTGCAGTATGTTGAGGAAAAAAGTCTTTGCTCTTCTGGTCGGGGTGAAGATACCCCGAACAAGCCCATCAAAGGATTATGAGCCATAGTAGCAAGTGACAATAAATTTCAGCACACTTTATAAATTTTTCCTTACCAAAGGCGCTTCACTCCCCGGCAACGGCGCCAGAAAAGAGTCTTGATGACCCACAAGTGTAGGGTATCTATCGTAGTACTTTTGATAAGTAAGAGTGTCGAACCCAACGTGGAGCAGAAGGAAATGATAGGCAGTTTTCAGTAAGGTATTTTCTGCAAGCACTGGAATTATAGGTAACAGATAGTTTTGTGATAAGGTAAATGGTAGCAAGTGACAAAAGGTAAAAGTAAATAAGGTGCAGCAAGGTGGACCAATCCTTTTTGTTGCAAAGGACAAGCCTAAACAAACTCTTATATAAAGGTAAGCGCTCCCGAGGACACATGGGAATTATCGTCAAGCTAGTTTTCATCACGATCATCTGATTCGCGTTCGGTACTTTGATAATTTTGTATGTGGGTGGACCGGTGCTTGGGTGCTGTCCTTACTTGGACAAGCCTCCCACTTATGATTAACCTCTAATGCAAGCATCTGCAACTACAAAAGAAGTATTAAGGTAAACCTAACCATAGCATGAAACATATGGATCCAAATCAGCCCCTTACGAAGCAACGCATAAACTAGGGTTTAAGCTTCTATCACTCTAGCAACCCATCATCTACTTATTACTTCCCAATGCCTTCCTCTAGGCCCAAATAATGGTGAAGTGTCATGTAGGCGACGTTCACATGACACCACTAGAGGAGAGACAACATACATCTCATCAAAATATCGAACGAAGACCAAATTCACATGACTACTTATAGCAAGACTCCTCCCATGTCCTCATGAACAAAAGTAACTACTCACAAGACATAATATTGTTCATGATCAGAGGGGCACTAATATGCATAATGGATCTGAACATATGATCTTCCACCAAATAAACCAACTAGCATCAACTACAAGGAGTAATCAACACTACTAGCAACCCAGAGGTACCAATCTGAGGTTTGGGTACAAAGATTGGATACAAGAGATGAACTAGGGTTTGAGAGGAGATGGTGATGGTGAAGATGTTGATGAAGATATCCCTCCCCAAGATGGGAGAGTTTTTGGTGATGACGGCGGTGACGATTTCCCCCTCATGGAGGGAAGTATCCCCGGCAGAACAGCTCTGCCGGAGCCCTAGATTGGTTTCCGCCTCGAGATGGCGGCGTCTGGTCCCGAAAGCCTCCTTATGATTTTTTCCAGGTCAAAACACCTCATATAGGAGAATATGGGCATCGGGGGGCCTTCGAGGGGCCCACGAGACAGGGGGCGTGCCCAGAGAGGTGGGGCGCTCCTCCCACCCT
Source organism: Secale cereale (assembly GCA_902687465.1). NCBI lineage: Eukaryota > Viridiplantae > Streptophyta > Magnoliopsida > Poales > Poaceae > Secale > Secale cereale. Next base: position 623,163,659 of record LR738711.1, read on the forward strand.
CGTGGACAGCAAGTGGTCCCCCTCGTGATCTTCTTTCGCCAGATATTTTTTATATTTTCTGAAACGTAGTTGTGTGAAGTTTCAGGGCTTTTGGAGTTGTGCAGAATAGGTTTCCAGAGTTTGCTCCCTTTTTAGCCTAGAATTCTAGCTACCGGCTTTCTCCCTCTTTATGTAAACCTTGTAAAATAAGAGAGAAAAGGAACAAGTATTGTGACATAACGTGTAATAACAGCCCATAATGCAATAAATATCAATATATAAGCATGATGCAAAATGGACGTATCAGAAGGCTGGCCCGAGGATGGGCCAACATCTCTAGTACGCTTGAGCGACTCCTGGTACTCGGTCAGACCAGTTTCAGTTCGGAAAGCTTGGCTGACAAGCGTCGCAAAGTCTACGCAATCATGAGCAATAAGTACGAGCTTTATATCAGGATGCAATCCTTCGCGGAGTTTCTCCTGCTTGCGAGCGTCAGTGTCGATGTCATCCTCATCATAGCGGGATAATTCAAGGAATTTCCTCTGATATTCGTCCATAGTCATTGTGCCCTGTGAGAGTTTGCGGAACTCCTTCTTCTGGTCCATCAAACCTTGAGGAATGTGTCGTGCACGGAAGGCTAACTGAAATTCTTGCCAAGCGGTTACAGCTTCTGCAGGCAGCATACCATTGTGACTTTCCCACCATTGAGCAGCTGGACCCTTTAAGTGAAAGGTCGCAAAGGTGATGTAACTGGCAGGGGCAACATTAGCTGACTTCATCTCAAACTGGATGTCACGAAGCCAATCCTCAGCATCCATAGGATTGGTGGAGCTGCGGAAAATGGACGGGTTGGGGTGCACAAATTCTGGCAGAGTTATTGGGGCGGGCTGTTGATGAGCATTCTGGTTTGGAACCTGAGCCATTACTCCAGTCATAAACTGACGATTCAGCTCAAGCGCTACATCATTGCGGCAATATAGGGTGGAGGTGGAGGATCGTCAGCCATCCTGCTAAAATGTAACAGGGGTAGTTTAGCATTGAGAAATTACTAAAACTAGGGACTGTTCATGACGAAACTTGCATAGTGAAAGAAACACTATGAATGGATCATAGTGGTCAACATGACATAGTGTGTACTATCCAAAACTACTATTCTAAGTAAAAACTATTGGATTTATCCATCTTTGTGGTGAACGTGGTCACGGGATCCTAATGTTAGAGTTATCAAATTCATTTAACTCGAAGAGAAGAGATATCAGAATCCCAGAGTATAGACGAGGAGTAAGAGATCGTAATACCACCCAATTGGTGACATGGGCCCATAAGCCACACAGCCATGTTAGTAAATCAGTTTTTCAAAGACTAGACTCAACTTCGGCCAAGGAGTTGGAAAGGGGGTTCCTACAGGCAGTCGGCTCTGATACCAACTTGTGACGCCCCCGATGTCGGTGTCAAAACCGGCGGATCTCGGGTAGGGGGTCCCGAACTATGCGTTTGAGGATTGATGGTAACAGGAGACTGGGGACACGATGTTTACCCTGGTTCAGACCCTCTTGATCGAGACAATACCCTACTTCCTGCTATATTAAACTGGATGAATATGATTACAAGAGTTGATCTACCTCGAGATCGTAATGGCTAAACCCTAAAGTCTAGCCTATGAGGATGTTATGATTCTCTACCCTCTATGGACTAAACCCTCCAGCTTATATATCCACCGGAGGGGCCTAGGGTTTGTACATAACCATCTTGCAGAGGAAGGAAAGATTACACCCGAACCTAAAACCTACCATTATACGAATACAGGAGTCCTATCCGGATACGAGAGACGATCTTCAACAATGATCTTCACGGCCCACCAGTCTGGCCCACCACGAGTTATCCGGCCACCCAAGGACCCCTCAATCGAGGACTCCCTTAGTTGCCCGTGAACCTGTCTTTGATGACGATGAGTTCGGCTTCCCTATTGTCATCGGCATTGCAAGGTGGGTTGCTTCTTCCAAATATATCTTCTGCAAAAGGTGTATTTTGTTCGGCTCTGCATGGTTAGTACAACCCTTAGCCTCGAAGGCGACGCATCAAAAGAAAACGAATATTATGTCTTAATGACAACTTTTTGGTGAAGCATCGTGTCCATCCCATTAACATACCGAACCGTTTTACTTGGTCCTAGTTTCGCGTTACGAGATATAACCCCACCAACACGTCTTATCAGAGCAGAGATCGTGCCCGCTTATTATGGGATCCTTATCAACGTGACGTCAGCATCCAAACCGCGCATTACACATGACCGCTTTGGCAACCGGCGAGGTTTACGACTAAAGTGGGGAGACGTTCTGTATTCCAGCGTTATAAAAGGATTCCAATCCCTTTCATCAGCCCCACGCCTTCCTCAAGCTCGAGTTCTCCAATCTTCCTAGCCACAGCACCCTTATCTCTTGTGCCCGCTGTTCTTCGTTTCTCAACCACTACTTCCTTACCCAGCAATTGCTAGATCCGGCGCCAGGGGCAAGTGGGAGGCCTCTACGGTTACTGAGAAAAATGTGGAGGATCTTCGGAGCGCGGGCTATCTCGCTGCTGACATTGCGCACCGAGTCCCCGCCAAGGGCCAGGTGGTTCCCGTCCCAGAGGCGGGTGAGGGAGTCGTGTTTCTCTCGCACTTTGTTAGCGGGCTAGGGTTTCCGATCCACCCCTTTGTTCGGGGTTTGCTGTTTTTCTACGGGCTAGATTTCCACGATCTAGCCCCGAACTCAATTCTCCACATCTCCGCTTTTATAGTGGTGTGTGAAGCTTTTCTGCGCGTTCCCCCACACTTCGGCCTATGGCTCAAAACCTTCAACGTGAAGCCGAAGGTGGTGGACGGACAACACACGGAGTGCGGGGGTGATATGGTAAGAAAGCTCCCGAATGCAACTTGGCCAAAAGGGTCGCTCGTGGAGACGAACAAGGTCTGGCAGCAGGAGTGGTTCTATATCATTGAACCCCGTGAAGCCAAATGGGCGGCGGAACCTCCTTTCAGATCTGGATCCCTGGAGAGGTTGACCTCCTAGACCGATAAGCGTCCGAACTAGGGGTCTCAGGATGAGGTGACGACACTCCAGGGCCATGTGTCCGGCATGATTTCCAAGGGCTATCAGCTCTCGACCATGGTCCAGGTAATGCTAGCCCGGCTTGTCCTTCCTTGCCAAAGCTGGGACTCCTCCCTATAGGAGTTCGATCCGGTGGGAGATCAGCCTCTGAAGCATCTCTTTGGCTTTACGCACAAAGAGATCTCGAAGCATCTCTTCAAGAGCCAGAAGGAGTGGCCGAAGGAAACCGAGGATGTGGGCTATAGTACCGCGTTCAACGTTCCAAAGGTAATAGAAAATTCTGTCGAACATATATCCCCTTTCTTATTTAATGATAATAGGAATTGGAGTTTTTGCGTGATATACAGGGCTGGACGAAGAAGGCAATCCGGATTAAGTGACCTGCGCCTTTGCCTGAAGACCCAGAGACGCCTCGACTGACGGCAATGCTGGTCCCGGCGCCGGTCAGGAAGCCCAAGAAGAAGAGCAAGGAGGCCGAACGTGGCCCCCGCCCTCTGGACGGGAAGTCTGAGAAGATCAAAATCCTTTCCTCCGGAGAGGAGGAGGATGACGAAGAAGCAGAAGAAGAAGAAGAAGAAGAAGAAGAAGAAGAAGAAGAAGAAGAAGAAGAAGAAGAAGAAGAAGAAGAAGAAGAAGAAGAAGAAGAAGAAGAGCCCCCTGCGCAAGGCAGGGGGACGAAGAGGGTGGATGCCGCTGATGCGGGCACGGCCGCACCCCGGAGGAGGCTGAACCTCTCCGCTCGTTCGGACTCATCGTCCGAACATAGCTTTGTGGTGAAGCTCAGGGAGAAGCCCCCAATCGAAACATAAGATTGTCTCGATATATTAATTGCTACACCTTGTTTGTTTAACATTTTAATGCTTACTTAGTATTTCTCACCCGCTGTCTTACAGCCCTCCTCGAGCACACCCTGACGCCTCCTTATCGGACGGGAACTCTCTACCACCTGGAGAGATGGAGAGTGACCCGCTAGTCCGAGCTCCATCGCCCGTGACTGGCGGGGATACCGAAGCATCCTCCCAGCGTGTGTCTTCCGCCCAAGGAGATGGGGGTGGGGCAAGTGATAGGGCTACCGAGGGTAACACCTTGGCTATCGCTGACCATGGGGGAACAATCCCCATGGAGACCGAAGACAGGGGGCCCAGACAGCCCGGGGCCCTGCCGAATACTGATTCGGAGCCTAGCACGGCTCCGGGGTCCGAAGAGCAAACCCCCAAGGCAGGGGAGGATATGATGGCGCCCGGAGTCAATCCGGAGGCGCCAGACCCTCTGTAGGGAGCATTACAGAGTGCTTCCGTCGTGGAGGAGCACCACACCATGATGGGTGCGGTGATGAAGAAGATTCAGTCCATCAAAGGCGGACTGAATGAAGCCTTTAACAGCCTGTTAACAGGCTTTGAGGTAAGCAATGTAATGTTCTTTATGGAACTTTATTTGTCTTATATGCACATATATAGCCAGTAGCCCCTGATGCTTTGTGTGATTCTGAACAGAATAGGACGAAGTATCCATAGTATAGCATGTTATAGAGTTGAACTGTATGCTTCTATATTTGAACATGCTTCACTAGTTACGGCAACCGCACGAGATGCAGAAGTTACCGAACTAAATCAGAATCTTTTATTGGCCAACGTGGACCTCGACCGCGTCAACCAGCGTTTAGATGAAACGCAAGGTATGAGTATTTTTAAAGAATTAAGATGTCAAGAAGACTAAGTAATTGGGTATGAGTATAAACTCTTTATGATATTCTGTATTACATAGTTGGCTCCACTGAGCTCGAGGCCCTCAAGGGCGAGCTCGCGAAGTCCAAGAAGGAGGCCAAGGCGAGCAGGATAATCGCTGACAAAGCGATTGCCGATTCAAAGGCCGAAAAGGCGCATGCCAAAAGCACGTGGCTCGGGTGTCCGAAGTCGAGGACGAACTCAAAGATGCTATTCGCAAATGTGAGGTATTGGAGTTGAAAGCTTCGGAACAAGCGTCTGAGCTTAATGCGGCAGTTAAGACCGCCCAGGATGCGCAAAGAGAGTCACGCAGCGCATGTGAAGCAATCAAGCAGGCGTGGCAGATAGCATCTGGTAAGACCTTTCTCTTACAGAGCATCTTCGGAGGGCAGAAGTATCTTGGGCTAACACGGTTATGGAGTTCTCCAGGTGTGTTTGCCGATCTTCCGAGGAGCAGCGCTGACGCCGCCCAATACTTCCGAGCATAGGAGGGGAATGACACGAAGAAGTTGTTTTGGTCGCAGTTCTATGCGCCAAAACATCCGGTGCCCCTCAACGACCAGATGAAGCAGTTGGTCGAGTTGCACAATATGGCAGGTTCGGCCATGAAGGACTTGATAGTCTGGCTATGGCCCGCCGATCCAATCCCAAGTAGCAAATTTGGATTGGTGAAGCGGCTCATCAAAGCAAGTACGCGGGTCGACGCGTTGAAGCATTCGGCCTGTATAGAGGGTGCTCGGATGGCCTTCGCTCGTGTAAAGGTGCACTGGGCGAAGATGAAGGCGCGGGATATAGCTACTGCTGGCCCGCCCTCAGGCAAGGAGCAACACAAGACGGAGAAATACTTCGAGGACGTCATAGAAAGCGCCCGCATTGTAGAAGGTCAGTGCTCAAAATATGTTATCTTTGAGTAGTTGTATCCGGTTGTATAGACTTGAGTTTATGAACTGATGTATATAACTTTTGCGCTATTATAATGTGAGCGACTTTTACCTCCTGTGTGACTGTTTATTTAAATCTGAAAGTTTCCAGTCGTCGGCTTCAGCCCCCATGTAAATAGTACTGGGGTGTTCGGTCATATGCATAGACACTCTTTATCCAACGTCTGGGTCCGTGTAGGAGGTGTATGCGGAGCGAACCAGGCAATCAGACTATGCGGCATTATTGCTTTCACTTAGCCATAGGAGTTCGGCAAGTGGGGCTAGGTACTAGCCCCTGGTGCAGATATGATATTTCCGAATTAAGGTATCCATTTGCACGTGGCTGGGCGAAAAAACCAACTCTTCGTATAACACAGAATAGATCTCCATCGATCATAGTATATCACTAAGTCACCGGATCACGGACCAGGTTCTCACATATCATGACAGCCAGTTTTCGGCTTTATCTACTGAGGTACTTGACCGGACGAGCCAGAAGTACAATCGCAGTAGTTCTCCCTTTACACCCTAGCCAAACAATCGGGAACATAGGGTAAGCGCTGGAGCCTGGCAACCCAACTATTGACCCAAGACATGATTCGGAACTGATGCATATAGAGCAAATATCCTCGACGCTAAACACTCCTTATAGGTGGCCGGACTTTTCGACATATATCGGGCTGAATACAGCCCCTGGTAATGGACCCTGTTGACAAGGCACATGTGGCAACCTGACATGGGGAGAGAACACATGTGGTGAGACAATAAAACTCCAACTTTAATATGAACCAAGCTGTTTCTATAATATCCCGTTATAGTACGGTGAGCCGTACACTTACAGATAATGGCGATAACTTTCTTGGACATTTTAAATGCCAGAAAAGTATAAAACAAAAAGAGAAAAGAGGTTTACACAGGGTCTTAATCTATAAATAAACCTTAGCGCGGGTCCCTGCTGCACGTCTGCGTTGTTCTCTCCTCTGTGATGTGTCCTTGAAGGGGGAGTGTTATGGCCATCTGTGAAAAAAAAGGAAAAAACCTGGAAAAGAAAAGTAATCCAGTGTGGCCATAAACAGAACTGGTTCATTTAGTGAACCTTGAAAGATAATTTTAGAGTCCAAATAGGGTTGAGCCGAACTATGGACTATGTGTATGCAGTGTGCCCCCAGCGTCGCCCAAGGGATTTTGAGGGCATAATTATGTACATGAGGCACGTACGCTATCACCTTATGGGGCAGTCAATGGGGGTGTAACTACTAATCTAGCTCAGGTTCATCTGGGCTGCTGCACTCAGGCGTATGCCGGACACGTTTAGATGTGTTTGCCGTTTTAACGACCGATAGGTTGTCCGGCTTGAATATGCCATTTTGGACTTCGGCTGCTAAGGCCGCAGTGTCCTCCTCCGTACGGAGAGAGCGCTCCATATTTCCATTGACCATGATGACGTCACATGGTCCAGGAATTTTAAGCTTTAGATAAGCATAATGTGGGACTACATTAAAGCGGGCGAAGGTCGTTCTTCCGAGTAGTGCATGATTGCCACTTTGGAATGGAGCTATGTCGAAGATTAGCTCTTCACTTCGAAAGTTATCAGGAGAGCCGAATACGACCGCCAATGTTAAAGAGCCCGTGCAGCGGGCTTCTACGCCCGGTATCACTCCTTTAAAGGCCGTGCTGTTTGGCTTGATTCTTGACGGGTCGATCCCCATCGTACGGACAGTGTCCTGATATATCAGATTAAGACTGCTGCCGCCATCCATAAGGACTCGAGTGAGATGGTATCCATCGATTATTGGGTCGAGCACTAGGGCAGCCGAACCCCCATGAAGGATACTAGTCAGAGGATCCCAGCGATCAAAAGTGATCAGAAAGGCCGACCATGGTCTGAATTTGGGGGCAACAGGCTCGACAGCGTAGACATCTCAGAGTGCACGCTTGCGCTCCCTCTTTGGGATATGAGTGGCATAAATCATGTTCACTGTTTTGATCTCCGGTGGAAATTTCTTCTGTCCCCCTGTCTTCGGCTGGCAAGGTTCATCCTCGCCTTCACTCTGAGGTCCCTTTCCCTTGTGTTCGGCGTTGAGCTTGCCGGCCTGCTTGAAGACCCAACAATTACGATTGGTATGGTTTGCAGGTTTTTCTGGGGTGCCATGGATCTGGCAGGGCCTATCTAATATTTTGTCCAGGCTGGATGGACCATCTTTATTGCCTTTGAATGGCTTCTTCTGTTGACCGGGTCTGGAGCCGCTAAATCCGGTGTTTACCATTGTATCATCTGGGCTTCCAGCATTATTTTGACGTTTGTTTTTATTACGTCGTGGCTTCCCATTGTTTTCCATGACTTCAGATGTTCCAGGGTCGTTGGTGCTGCTACGAGCTAGCCAGCTGTCCTCGCTCGCTCAAAAGCGGGTCATTAGTTTAGTTAGGGCTGCCATTGTCCTCGGCTTTTCCTGGCCAAGGTGTCTAGCTAGCCATTCGTTTCGGACACTGTGTATGAAGGCCGCTAAGGCTTCGGTGTCCGGACAGTCGACGATTTGGTTTTTCTTAGTGAGAAACCAATTCCAAAGCTTGCGGGATGACTCCCCAGGTTGTTGGATGATGTGACTTAGATCGGCAGTATCCGGGGGCCGGACATAGGTCCCTTGAAAATTAGCCCGAACAGTATCCTCAAGTTCCTCCCAACTTCCAATGGAGTTCTCTAGGAGGCTGTTTAGCCAGTGGAGAGTTGGTCCTTTCAGCTTGAGGGGTAAGTATTTGATGGCGTGGAGATCATCTCCGCGAGCCATGTGTATGTGAAGAATGAAGTCTTCTATCCAGACGGTAGGATCCGTCGTTCCATCATACGCCTCGATATTTATGGGTGTAAACCCTTCTGGAAAATCATGATCCAGCACCGCATCGGTGAAGCACAGGGGGTGTGCGGCACCCTTGTATTTTGCTATGTCATGGCATATGTCCGACAGTTGTGATGTTAGGTATTGACCCCTGCTACCTCTTGAGCATGCGTTGGTTTTCCATTGAAGAGGAAAGTGTGATGCAGCAAAATTGCATAAGTATTTCCCTCAGTTTTTTAGAACCAAGGTATCAATCCAGTAGGAGACTACACTCAAATCCCTCGTACCTACACAAACAAATAAGAACCTTGCAACCAGCGCGATAAATGGGTTGTCAATCCATTCGCGGCCACTTGCAAAAGTGAGATCTGATAGAGATAATAAGATAAATATTTCTGGTATTTTTGTTGTATAGATTGAAAAGTAAAGATTGCAAAATAAAAGATAGTTAGTTGATTGAAGATTAATATGATGGAAGATAGACCGGGGGCCATAGGTTTCACTAGTGGCTTCTCTCAAGATAGCAAATTCTACAGTGAGTGAACAAATTACTCTCGAGCAATTGATAGAACAGCGCATAGTTATGAGAATATCTAGGCATGATCATGTATATAGGCATCACGTCCGTGACAAGTAGACCGAAACGATTCTGAATCTACTACTATTACTCCACACATCAACCGATATCCAACATGCATCTATAGTATTAAGTTCATAAGAACAGAGTAATACCTTAAGCAATATGACATGATGTAGAGGGATAAACTCATGCAATATGATATAAACCCCATCTTTTTATCCTCGATGGCAACAATACAATACGTGCCTTGCTGCCCCTGTTGTCACTGGGAAAGGACACTACAAGATTGAACCCAAAGCTAAGCACTTCTCCCATTCCTAAAACGATCAATCCAGTAGGCCAAACCAAACTGATAATTCGAAGAGACTTGCAAAGATATTTTAATCATGCATATAAGAATTCAGAGAAGAACCAAATATTGTTCATAGATAATCTTGATCATAAACCCACAATTCATCGAATCTCGACAAACACACCACAAAAAGTATTTCATCGAATAGATCTCCAAGAAGATCGAGGAGCAGTTTGTATTGAAATCCAAAGAGAGAAAAGAAGCCATCTAGCTAATAACTATGGACCCGAAGGTCCATGGTAAACTACTTACAACTCATCGGAGAGGCTATGGTGTTGATGTAGAAGCCCTCCCTGATCGATTCCTGATACGCCTCCAACGTATCTATAATTTTTTATCGTTCCATGGTATTATTTATGATGTTTTGGATGTTTAATGGGCTTTGTGATACACTTTTATATTATTTTTGGGACTAACCTATTAATCCAAGGGCCCAGTCCAGATTGCTGTTTTTTGTGTGCCTATTTTGGGGTTTTCGCAGAAAAGGAATATCAAATGGAGTCCAAACAGAATGAAACTTCGGGAGAGATATTTTTGGAGCAAAATACGCACGGGAGACTTGAGAACCATGGAGTAGGGCACACGTGGCGTACACGAGGGTGGGGGGCGCCCCCCTATAGGGCGCGCCCCTTGCCTCGTGGGCCCCACGTTTGGCCCCCAGTGCCCTCCTTCCTCCTATATATACCTACGTACCCCGAAACCATCAGAACAAGAGAGAAAACACTAGTTCCACCGCAGCAACCTTCTGTTCCCGTGAGATCCCATCTTGGGGCCTGTTTCGGAGCTCCGCCGGAGGGGGGATCTACCACGGAGTGCTTCTACATCATCATCATCGCCTCACCATGAGTTGTGAGTAGTTTACCGCAGACCTTCGGGTCCATAGGTAGTATCTAGATGGCTTCTTCTCTCTCTTTGGATCTCAATACCAAGTTCTCCTCGGTCTTCGAGGGGATCTATTCGATGTAATCTCTTTTTGCAGTGTGTTTGTGGAGATCCGATGAATTGTGGGTTTATGATCAAGATTATCTATGAGAAATATTTGGTTCTTTTCTGAACTCTTTATGTATGATTATAATATCCTTCCAAGTCTCTTCAAATTATTGGTTTGGTTTCGCCTACTAGATCTATAGTACTTGCAATGGGAGAAGTGCTTGGCTTTGGGTTCAATCTTGCGGTGTCCTTTCCCAGTGACAGTAGGGGCAGCAAGGCACGTATTGTATTATTGCCATCGAGGATAAAAATATGGGGTTTATATCATATTGCTTGAGTTTATCCCCCTGCATCATGTCATCTTGCTTAAGGCGTTACTATGTTCTTGTGAACTTAATACTTTAGATGCATGCTGGATAGCGGTCGATGTGTGGAATAATATTAGTAGATGCAGAATCGTTTCGGTCTACTAGTTTCGGACGTGATGCCTATATATAAGGATCATGCCTAGATATTCTCATAAGTATTCGCTTTTCTATCAATTGCTCGACAGTAATTTGTTCACCCACCGTAGAATTCCGCTATCATGAGAGAAGCCACTAGAGAAACCTATGGCCCCCGGGTCTATTCTCAACATATCAATCTACAATCTACTTTACTTATCCGTTTTTACTTTCTATTCTTATATCCAAAAATACCAAAAATATCAAACTATCATCTCTATCAGATCTCACTTTCGTAAGTGACCGTAAAGGGATTGACAACCCCTTATCACGTTGGCTGCGAAGTTCTTATTTGTTTGTGCATGTGCGAGGGACTCACGCGCGGTCTCCTACTGGATTGATACCTTGGTTCTCAAAAATTGAGGGAAATACGTACGCTACTGTGTTGCATCACCCTTTCCTCTTCGAGGGAATACAACGCAAGCTCAAGAAGTAGCAAGAAGAATTTCTGGTGCCGTTGCCGGGGAGGCTTACGCAAAAGTCATATAGCAAGTACCTGTAACAAACCCTTATCATTCGCATTACATTTATTTGCCTCTTATTTTCCTCTCCCCCACTTCACCCTTGTCGTTTTATTTGCCCTTCTTTTTGCTGTGTGCTTATCGTTTGCTTTGCCTTGTCGTCATGGCTAGTCCCTTATCCGCTCCTTTGTCTCCCGAGATTGAAGTTCTTCACTTCAAGCAAAAGCAAGGAGAAAGCTTAAAAGATGCTTGGTTTAGGATGATGGAATCTTATCGTAAGTGCACCTTAGAGGTGAATTTTAGAATCTATGTTGGATTAAATATGTCCCATAGACAACTCTTGGATTGCGTTGCCAAAAGGAATTTTATCGAAGTTGATCCTAGTATTGCGCATGAAATTATAGAGGGAATAGTGGGAACACTACCTCCACAAAAAGGGTCACATCCAGCCAAGGAAGGGACACATGTTTTTGAGAAAATTTGCGAAGTAACAAAAATATTACAAAAGTCTCTTGAACCTCTTAAGAGTGTTAGTGGTAATCTCCACCACATGAATATGTTGATTACCCTTTGTAATAAGCGGTTGGATTATTTAGATCTAAAGATTTCCGAATATGAAGGGAAACATAAAGAACCTCCCGGATTCGATCTTGACACCATTAAAAGGGTGAAGATCAAAGATGGCAATACCTAGATCTATCCATGTATCGTGCCTAGCTAGGGGCGTAAAATGATAGGGCCTGTTGGGAGGCAACCCAATTTTACATTTTTTTTTGCTTCTGTTTAGGAATAAATATTGCATCTAGCTTCTGTTTAGATGTGGTTTTGTGTTTTAATTAGTGTTTGTGCCAAGTAGAACCTTTGGGAAGACTTGTGTGAACTTTATATGATCTTGCTGTGAAAAACAGATCGTTAGCGCTCGCTAGAATGGTCACCAGATTTTACTGGAGTGTGCTATTTAGTTGATTCTTTTTGCAGATGATTAATAGACAAATTCCTCACGTTTACCTATTTATTTCATATTTTTTGGAGTTACAGAAGTATGCGAAAGTTATAGATTACTACAGAATGTTCTGTTTTTGACAGATTTTGTTTTTCGTGTGTTGTTTGCTTATTTTGATGAATCTATGAGTAGTATTGGAGAGTATGAATCATAGAGAAGTTGGAATACTATAGGTTTAACACCAATATAAACAAAGAATGAGTTCATCACAGTACCTTTGAGTAGTGGTTTGTTTTCTTATACTAACGGAGCTCACGAGATTTTTGTCTAAGTTTTGTGTTGTGAAGTTTTCAAGTTTTGAGTATTGCTTTGATGGATTATGGAACAAAGAGTGGCAACAGCCTAAGCTTGGGGATGCGCAACGCACCCCAAGGTAAAATTCATGGACAACCAAAAGCCTAAGCTTGGGGATGCCCCGGGAAGGCATCCCCTCTTTCGTCTTCATCTATCGGTTACTCGGAGCTATATTTTTATTCACCACATGATATGTGTTTTACTTGGAGCGTCATGTATAATTTGAGTCTTTGCTTGTTAGTTTGCCACAATTATCCTTGCTGGACACACCTTTTTGAGAGAGATAAATATGGCCTAGGAATGTTTAGAACACTCTATGTGCTTCACTTATATCTTCTGAGTTGAATAGTTTGCTCTAGTGCTTCACTTATATCTTTTAGAGCACGGTGGTAATTATATTTTGTAGAAATTGTTGATCTCTCATGCTTCACTTATATCCTTTTGAGAGTCTATTAGAACAGCACGGTAATATGCTTTGGCTATAAAACTAGCCTTCACATGATAGGCACCCAAGATCAATGTAGTAAAAACTTTCATACTAAGTGCATTGAATATGAAGAGAAGTTGGATGCTTGATAATTGTTTTGAGACATGAGGATAGTGATATTAGAGTCATGCTAGTGGAGTTATTATGAAATTGAGAAATACTTGTGTTAAAGTTTGTGATTCCCATGGCATGCACGTATGGTGAACCGCTATGTGACGAAGTTAGAGCATGAGGTATTTGTAGAGTGTCATCCTTTGTGTGGAGGTCGGGGGCGCGCGATTGCTAACTCCTACCAACCTCCCCCCTAGTAGCATGCGTTGATTGCTTTGTTTTGATGACTCGTAAATTTTTGCAATAAGTATATGAGTTCTTATGACTAATGTTGAGTCCATGGATTATACGCACTCTCACCCTTCCACCATTGCTAGCCTCTCTTGTACCGTGCAACTTTTGCCGGTACCATACACCCACCATATACCTTCCACAAAACAGCCACCATATATCTTCCTCAAAACAGCCACCATACCTACCTATCATGGCATTTCCATAGCCATTCCGAGATATATTGCCATGCAACTTTCCACCGTTCCGTTCATATGACACCCTTCATATTGTCATATTGCCATGCATGATCATGTAGTTGACATCGTATTTGTGGCAAAGCCACCATGCATAACTTTTCATACATGTCACTCTTGATTCATTGCACATCCCGGTACACCGCCGGAGGCATTCATATAGAGTCATACTTTGTTCTAGTATCGAGTTGTAATTCAATATAAGTGTAATGATCATCATTATTAGAGCATTGTCCCATGTGAGGAAAGGCCGAACAAAAGAAAAGGCCCCTCCAAAAAAGGGGACAATTGCTACTATCTTTTTCCACACTTGTGCTTTAAAGTAGCACCATGTTCTTCATGATAGAGAGTCACATGTTTAGTCACTTTCATATACTAGTGGGAATTTTCATTTTAGAACTTGGCTTGTATATTCCAACGATGGGCTTCCTCAAATGCCCTAGGTCTTCGTGAGCAAGCAAGTTGGATGCACACCCACTTAGTTTCTTTTGTTGAGCTTTCATACATTTTTAGCTCTAGTGCATCCGTTGCATGGCAATCCCTACTCACTCACATTGATATCTATTGATGGGCATCTCCATAGCCCATTGATATGCCTAGTTGATGTGAGACTATCTTCCTCCTTTTGTCTTCTCCACAACCACCACTCTATTCCACCTATAGTGCTATATCCATGGCTCACGCTCATGTATTGCGTGAAAGTTGAAAAAGTTTGAAAAATTAAAGTATGAAACAATTGCTTGGCTGAAACCGGAGTTGTGCATGATATGAATATTTTGTGTGATGAAGAGGGAGCATAGCCAGACTATATGATTTTGTAGGATAACTTTCTTTAGCCATAGTATTTTGAGAAGATATGATTGCTTTGTTAGTATGCTTGAAGTATTATTATTTCTTATGTCAATATAGACTTTTGTCTTGAATCTTTTAGATTTGAACATTCATGCCACAATTAAGAGAATTACACTGAAAACTATGTTGGTTAGCATTCCACATCAAAAATTCTGTTTTTATCATTTACCTACTCGAGGAAGTGCAGGAATTAAGCTTGGGGATGCTTGATACGTCTCCAACGTATCTATAATTTTTGATTGTTCCATGCTATTATTTATTGTGTTTTGGATGTTTAATGGGCTTTGTTATACACTTTTATATTATTTTTGGGACTAACCTATTAACCCAAGGGCCCAGTCCAGATTGCTGTTTTTTTGCCTATTTCAGGGTTTTACAAAAAAGGAATATCAAACGGAGTCCAAACAGAATGAAACTTCGGGAGAGATATTTTTGGAGCAAATACGCACGGGAGACTTGAGAACCACGGAGTAGGGCACACGTGGCGTCCACGAGGGTGGGGGTGCCCCCCTATAGGGTGCGCCCCCTGCCTCGTGGGCCCCACGTTTGGCCCCTGGTGCCCTCCTTCCTCCTATCTATACCTACGTACCCCGAAACCATCAAAACAAGAGAGAATCCCTAGTTCCACAGCCGCAACCTTCTGTTCTCGTGAGATCCCATCTTGGGGCCTGTTTCGGAGCTCCGCTGGAGGGGGGATCTACCACGGAGTGCTTCTACATCATCATCATCGCCTCACCATGAGTTGTGAGTAGTTTACCACAGACCTTCGGGTCCATAGCTAGTATCTAGATGGCTTCTTCTCTCTCTTTGGATCTCAATACCAAGTTATCCTCGGCCTTCGAGGAGATCTATTCGATGTAATCTCTTTTTGCGGTGTGTTTGTCGAGATCCGATGAATTGTGGGTTTATGATCAAGATTATCTATGAGAAATATTTGGTTCTTTTCTGAACTCCTTATGTATGATTATAATATCCTTACAAGTCTCTTCGAATTATTGGTTTGGTTTGGCCTACTAGATCTATAGTTCTTGCAATGGGAGAAGTGGTTGGCTTTGGGTTCAATCTTGCGGTGTCCTTTCCCGGTGACTATAGGGGCAGCAAGGCACATATTGTATTGTTGCCATAGAGGATAAAAAGATGGGGTTTATATCATATTGCTTGATTTTATCCCTCTACATCATGTCATCTTGCTTAAGGCGTTACTCTATTCTTATGAACTTAATACTCTAGATGCATGCTGGATAGTGGTCGATGTGTGGAGTAATAGTAGTAGATGCAGAATCGTTTCGGTCTACTTGTTTCGGATGTGATGCCTATATATAATGATCATGCCTAGATATTCTCATAAGTATTCGCTTTTCTATCAATTGCTCGACAGTAATTTGTTCACCCACCGTAGAATTCTGCTATCATGAGAGAAGCCACTAGAGAAACCTATGGCCCCCGGGTCTATTCTCAACGTATCAATCTACAATCTACTTTACTTTTCCGTTTTACTTTTTGTTCTTATATCCAAAAATATCAAACTATCATCTCTATCAGATCTCACTTTTGTAAGTGGCCGTAAAGGGATCGACAACCCCTTATCATGTTGGATGTGAAGTTCTTATTTGTTTGTGCAGGTGCGAGGGACTCGCGCGTGGTCTCCGACTGGATTGATACCTTGGTTCTCAAAAACTGAGGGAAATACTTACGCTACTGTGCTGCATCACCCTTTCCTGTTCTAGGGAATACAACGCAAGCTCGAGAAGTAGCAATTCCCCCTCCGGTGGAGCTCCGGAAAAGGCCCCAAGATGGGATCTCACGGGTACAGAAGGTTGCGGCGGTGGAAATAGGTTTCATGGTGCTCACTGATGTATTCAGGGTATTATAGCATATATAGGACAAATAAGTATGTCGGTGGAGCTACGATGGGCCCACGAGGGTGGGGGTGCGCCTACCCCCTGGGCGCGGCCTCCTGCCTCATGGCCACCTCCTGGCTTCCCTGCCATGTACTCCAAGTCTTATGGGTTGCGTTTGTTCCAAAAACGATCCTCGCAAAGGTTTCATTCCATTTGGATTCTGTTTGATATTCCTTTTCTGCGAAACACTGAAATAGGCAAAAAACAGCAATTTGCACTGGGCCTTGGGTTAGTAGGTTAGTCCCAAAGATAATATAAAAGTGCATAATAAAGCCCATTAAACATCCAAAACAGATAATATAATTGCATGGAACAATCAAAAATTATAGATACGTTGGAGATGTATCAAGCATCCCCAAGCTTAATTCTTGCTCGTCCTCGAGTAGGTAAATGATAAAAACAATTTTTTTGATGTGGAACGCTACCCAACATAATTCTCAATGTAATTCTCTTTATTATGGCATGAATGTTCAGATCCAAAAGATTCAAGACAAAAGTATAATATTGACATAAGAATAAGCGATTTTTATTTCTGTGCCCCTGGTTCCTTAGCTCTACTCATTCATCCCCACTCTGTTAACTTTTTTCTCACTTTTCCCCACTCCCTTGCCCGAAACCCTCAGAACAGGTTATAACGGACGTTGCCGTCGGGTCAATGCCTTTGACCGTTAGTTGACGAGTGGGGCCGCGTGTACGTGGGCGCATGCAAGACCGCGGTCGTGGGGTAGCACGTGTCCATGGACATGCCTAAAACGTCCCATCCTATAAAGAGGCCAACCACCTCCATCGCCCCTACCATTTTCCCCCAAATCACCTCGCTGCCGCTTCGTCTTCCTCTCCCCCACCGGCGTCGTCTCGCTCTCCTCCACTGCCCCCACCGCACCGTCTTTCTCTCCCCCACTGCATCCTCTTCGTCGCCTTCATCGCCTCTATCTGTCAGATGGCTGACGCTCGTGGCGACACCGGCACAGCGGCCGGAGATGTGGTGGAGCTGCAGGGTCAGGGCATGGTGACCGGGCATGTCGGCGGCGTCCACGGTGGTGCGGGGGAACTCGGAACCGCTGCAGGAGGTGGCGGGGCTCTGCCTCATCGCTACAGGAGGTGACGGCACCGTCGAGCGGCGCAGTCCATCCCGATGCCCCCGTTGCACCGCCTGCCATGGAGGAGCAGGTATTTGCACTTGCTTAGCTTGTAGAGTTAGTTGCTCCCTAGTTGCATTGGTTAGATTGTGATTCATACTGTAGTTCAGATGGTTAGAGTAGTCGGTTTGACGGATGGGCCGGGGTTTTTTGTATGGGTTGGGGGATGGGGGTTTTTGGACTAGGGTTTGTTGGATAAAGGCTAGCTAGATGTTGTGAACTATGATTTTAGGTGCTGCAATGATTGGGGTTTTTAGATTTGTTTATAGATTTGGGTAAATTTGTTGCAAAAATGCTAGATTTGTGAATAGATTGGGGTTTTTAATGCTATGATGCTTTTTATATTTGTTCTTAGTGCTCACAGATTGGGGTTTTTAATGCTATCATGCTTATTAGACTTTTTTATGCTTATTAGATTCGTTGCCAAAATGCTAGATGTTGTGAACAGATTGGGGCTTATTAGATTGATTAAGAAGTTATTTGATTCAAGTTATATTAGCTCTGTTGTTCACAATATGTCCACAATATATAGTTATATTAGCTCTGTTGTTCAATGTGTGTGCATGACAATGAAAAATGCAAATAGGATCATAGTATATTAGCCCTATGTATTTACTAGTGATGGATGTAATTGTATATTTAGGAGGATGGTGGTTGGGGGAAGAAGAGGAACATACACTATACTTTCGACGGCCCGTACGATCGAGCGTATGGTGACGACAAAGAGTGTGAGGAAAGCCTACTTCAAATTTAGATTGTTCATTTAGTTCGTTTGACATGGTGTATTCCCATGAATCTATAATGTACTAATTTAATTCATTCGTGTGTGCAGTATGTCTCTGGGGAAGATATGGATGTGGACCGCGGCAACTTCACCTCCTTCAAAGAGAAGGAAGAGGAGAAGATCAGGGTCAAGGGCGTGGGTTACTACTACAAGAGCAGGACTAAAAATTGGCGCTGCCCCTACTGCACCACCAAGACAAAGCCAAAGTCCGGCCGCTTCGCTCACCTTCTAGCCCATGCAAAAGATGTGGCCATCCACGGCGAGGACTACAAGATCATGGGGCACCATGCTGCCCAAGGCAAAGTCATGTCTCCCCATCCCTGATGTTATGTTATGATGTGTTTTAAGTACTTTAGGTTGTTTGTTGAACTATGTTGGTGCACTGTGTTTGTGGGGCCCCATGTTTGTGAACAGGATGTGGGTTAACTTTTGGTGGTTTGATGAATTTTATATGCATGTGGCTATCTATGTTGGGTATTTTCGTGTTTTTAAATTTATCTGCTATGATTTGTTTCAGTGTTTTCAAAGTTCAGGTGCTGCAATGACCACACATATGCTGCAATCCATCCTTTTATCAAGGGTTCCCTTTTATCAAATATTCCAATAACAGAGCAAAAAACAACATTTTAATGAAGATGTATTATCAACTATCTATGTTTGTGTAGGAGATCATGTGTGCAAAATTTGAGGTGATTTAGAGGAGGTCAAAGAAATTTGGATTTGAGAAATGTGCTCCAAATAAGCTCCCAGGCTAGGGTAAACAACACATTTGTAATCAAGTTTTTTTTGGACCTACTCTAAATGAGCCAAATGTCTTTTATTAACACATATTCAATCTATATAGTGTAGATTCGAAGTCTCACTATTTTATTAATTAATCTTCATATTTTTACGTTTTCTTTTGCAAAAAATGCTTTAATATAAAAACTATTAAAACACGTTTAAAATATGAAAATGGAAAACTAACTTCAGATCCTTCTTATTCACTTTAAAACAAAGGTTTAGTGATTTTTTGATATTTTGATTTTTTTTTTTCAAAAACCAAAGGTAACACCACCTCCTCTCCTTGAACTCTATGAAATCATGTAGGTGATAGCCCATATGTGTGAATGTTTTCTCATGAAAATGACCATAGACCAAGTTTATGATTTTTGGTTGGTAACATGTCACATAAGACAACATTGTGCGCATATTTTGTATTTTTTGATTTTTTTAAATATATGGTGCTCATTTGACCTCGATCATGCTAGCTAGGTTTTTTCATGAAAATGACCATAGACCAAGTTTAGTATTTTTCCTCGTAAGTGTGTCTTATAAAACGACGAACGGCGAAGGTTTCATATTTTTCGATTTTTTTTAAATTAGTTATGCTCTGTCAAAGCCTTCAAAACCCTGTTGACCAGCTCATAACCCCTCTAAACCCCGCGGGGTTTCGCCTAACCCTGGCTCCCAACGTCAGTCGTTCGATCATACCTTCGCGCCAAGCAACAGCCCTCAGATCCGGCCTTCTAGAAGGAACTAGGTGGGTTGCTGTGTGCAGGCTCCGCGCAGTTGGATCACAAGGACGGCTCCGCATCGTTGGATCGTGGGGCGATCCGCGAGAGGCGATCCTATTCGTTGTGCTCGGCTGCTCGCCCACCAGTGACGCCGTGAAAAAAAACGTTGTTATTGGGCCCAAAAGGAAACCAAGCTCTGGTTGGGCCATCGAATTGCGTCGTTTGTTTTTGCATCGTTTGCTCTGTTTTTTGTGAACGTGTTGGTTCTGTATTTTTGCATCATTTGTTCTGTTTTTTGTAAACGTGTTGGCTCTATATTTTTGCATCGTTTGAAATCAATTGGCATTGCGTAGAAAATGACCAATTTTTAGGGGCCAATTTTATTTTTATCATGCAAAATGGCCACAAACTATTAAAAATTTGTATCCTTTTGTTCATATAATATATATGACCACGGATTCCCATGCGTGCAATTAGCTTCTTTTTCTTCTTATTTTTCAAACCACCGTTTCCCACGCGTGTACACTCCCAATGTTGCGGTGGGTTTGAAAACGGGTTACTTCACATTTGACCCCATTATTGCCACAGCCAAATAACACGTAGCAATATGGCTATTTAAGCCACCCTCTGCCTCTGCCATCGCTCATCCATCTCCCATCCTCTCTGACATCTGCCATTCTTACACATCCTCGGCCATGCAGTACATCAGACCAACCTACCACTTCCCACCCACCATGCCGGAGAGGATCTACCCTCCTGGCGTGTACGTTCAGCGCACACTATGTGTGTGGGCAATATCAAGGTGGAGGACCGCAAAGAACTTCACCGAGTTCTTCCTCGCGTCCGGCTACCACCACCTCCCGTGGGGATATCCAAGGATATTCCGTGTCGATGAGGTCATACAAAATGGGGTGGTGGTTGCTCTCGCTGCCAACTTCACCAACACATTCGACGCCTTCTACCTCCTCGGCTGGGTGTTTTGGTGTGGCTGTGAGTTCATCGCTTTCACCACCCACAACATGTTCACGGAGTACACCAACATTTTCCCCACTGCGTCCCGCATGCACACTCTTCCGTACCCCATCGACAACACCACGGAGGAGCAGTGAAGGGCGCCCGGAGGAGGAGCGAGGTGGAGAAGGCGGCGACTAGGGTTCTAAACCCTCTATCAATTTTTTTGAGTCTATGTTATGTTAAGTTGTAATCCCATTGAACTATGTGAGAGATGCTATGGGCTTGTTGGCCCTTTTATCAAGTTCTATTATTAAGTTTTCTATCTATTCTATTATGATGTTCCTCCTAGTTTCAACTATGTGATCGTGCTATGGGCTTGATAGCCCTATTTACATGTATGTTGATTCTTTCCTCAGAGAGATCACTTTTGTTAGTAACCACCTAGTGCATGCAGCCACAACGAACCCTTCTTTTCTTACACAAGCCACAAATATGTAGCCACCTAGCTAGTGCATGCATCCACAACATATTTGTTCAATTTATTTGTCGTAGAAAATGGGTTCTAAATCGAGGGGACAAGTGTGCGAGAAGAAAGGAACCAGCGGCAGCGACCGTCGCTGCATCCATGGCGGCTGGCATGCACGAAAGCGGCTCGGTCAGTGCATCACGGTGACACGCATCAGCGCATGCAGGCTCGGTCGACACATCTCAACGCATGCAGGCAGGCTTGTTGGGTGAATGCATAGCAGGCTTCTGTCATGGCGGCGCGAGCAGGCATTTAATGCTAGGGACGGCCCAACGGTCGAACAACTACACCCCCAACATGACCCCACTCGTCAGAGTTAATGGTTAAAGCACTGACTCGATGGCGACGTCTGTTGTGTCCTCTTCTGAGGGTTTCGGGCAAGGGAGTGGGGAAAACTGAGCAAAAGTTAAGAGCGTGGGGATGGATGAGTAGAGCTAAGGAACCATGGGCACAGACGTAAAAATCCCTAAGAATAATAATACTTCAAGCATACTAACAAGTCAATTATGTCTTCTCGAAATAACAAGGCCAAAGAAAGCTATCCCTACAAAATCAAATAGTCTGGCTATGCTCTATCTTCATCACACAAAATATTTAAATCATGCACAACCCCGGTTTCAGCCAAGCAATTGTTTCATACTTTAATTTTTCAAACTTTTTCAACTTTCACGCAATACATGAGTGTGAGCCATGGATATAGCACTATAGGTGGAAAGAGTGGTGGTTGTGGAGAAGACAAAAGGAGGAAGATAGTCTCACATCAACTAGGCATATCAATGGGCTATGGAGATGCCCATCAATAGATATCAATGTGAGTGAGTAGGGATAGCCATGCAACTGATGCACTAGAGCTATAAGTGTGTGAAAGCTCAACTAAAGAAACTAAGTGGGTGTGCATCCAACTTGCTTGCTCACGAAGACCTAGGGCATTTTGGGGAAGCCCATCATTGGAATATACAAGCCAAGTTTTATAACGAAAATTCCCACTAGTATATGAAAGTGACAAAACAAGAGACTCTCTATCATGAAGATCATGGTGCTACATTGAAGCACAAGTGTGGAAAAAGGATAGTAGCATTGCCCCTTCCATCTTTTTCTCTCATTTTTTTGGGCCTTTTCTTTTCTTTTTCTTTTTATGGCCTCTTTTTTTTTCTTTTCTTTTTTTTTCTTTCTTTCGTCTGGAGTCTCATCCCGACTTGTGGGGGAATCATCATCTCCATCATCCTTTCCTCACTGGGACAATGTTCTAATAATGAAGATCATCACACTTTTATTTACTTACAACTCAAAGATTACAACTCAAAGCTAGAACAAAATATGACTCTATGTGAATGCCTCCGGCGGTGTACCAGGATGTGCAATGAATCAAGAGTGACATGTATGAAAAATTATGCATGGTGGCCTTGCCACAAGTACAATGTCAACTACATGATGATGCATGGAAATATGACAATGAAGAAGCGTGTCATAATGAACGGAACGGTGGAAAGTTGCATGGCAATATATCTCGGAATGGATATGGAAATGCCATAATAGGTAGGTATGGTGCCTGTTTTGAGGAAGGTATATGGTGGGTGTATGGTACCGGCGAAAGTTGCGCGGTACAAGAGATGCTAGCAATGGTGGAAGGGTGAGAGTGTGTATAATCCATGGACTCATCATTAGTCATAAAGAACTCATATACTTATTGCAAAAATCTACAAGTTATCAAAACAAAGCACTAAACACATGCTCCTAGGGGAAGGGTTTGTAGGAGTTAACCATCGCGCGATCCCGACCTCCACACAAAGGAAGACAATCAATAAATAAATCATGCTCCAACTTCATCACATCACGGTTCAGCATACGTGCATGCTACGGGAATCACAAACTTTAACACAAGTATTTCTGAAATTCACGATTACTCCACTAGCATGACTCTAATATCACCATACTCATATCTCAAAACAATCATCAAGTATCAAACTTCTCCTAGTATTCAATGCACTTTATATGAAAGGTTTTATTATACCCATCTTGGATGCCTATCATATTAGGACTAATTTTATAACCAAAGCAAATTACCATGTTGTTCTAAAGGACTCTCAAAATAATATAAGTGAAGCATGAGAGGTCAATAATTTCTACAAAATAAAACCACCGCCGTGCTCTAAAAAGATATAAGTGAAGCACTAGAGCAAAAATATCTAGCTCAAAAGATATAAGTGAAGCACATAGAGTATTCTAATAAATTCCGATTCATGTGTGTCTCTCTCAAAAGGTGTGTACAGCAAGGATGATTGTGGTAAACTAAAAAGTGAATACACAAATCATACAAGACGCTCCAAGCAAAACAAGTATCATGTGGTGAATAAAAATATAGTCTCAGGTCAAGTTACCAGTAGACGAAGACGAAAGAGGGGATGCCTTCCAGGGGCATACCCAAGCTTAGGCTTTTGGTTGTCCTTGAATTTTACCTTGGGGTGCCTTGGGCATTCCCAAGCTTAGGCTCTTGCCACTCTTTTGTCCATAGTCCATCAAATCCTTACCCAAAAACTTCAAAACTTCACAACACAAAACTTAACAGAAAATCTCATGAGCTCCATTAATATAAGAAAACAAACCACCACTTTAAGGTACTGTATTGAACTCATTCTTCATTTATATTGGTGTTAATCCTACTGTATTCCAACTTCTCTATGGTTTATACCAC
>LR738711.1:623187829-623250166 GCA_902687465.1 Secale cereale
CCCCCCCCCCCCCGATACGAGCCATAGATTCATCAAATTAAGCAAACAACACACGAAAAACAGAATCTATCAAAAACAGAACAGTCTGTAGCAATCTGTAACTTTCAAATACTTCCGTAACTCTAAAAATTCTTAAATATATTGGTGGGCGTGAGGAATTTTTCTATTAATAATCTGCAAAAATAATCAACCTAAAAGCACTCTTCAGTAAGAAATGGTAGCTAATCTCGTGAGCGCAAAAGTTTCTATTTTTTACAACATGATCGCAAAGACTTCACCCAAGACTTCCCAATGGTTCTACTTGGCACAAACACTAATTAAAACACAAAACCACATCTAAAGAGAAGCTAGATGCATTATTTATTACTAAACAGAAGTAAAAGTAAAGAAAATAAAATTGGGTTGCCTCCCAACAAGCGCTATCATTTAATGCCCCTAGTTAGGCATGATACAAGAATAGATCTAGATATTGCCATCTTTGGTAGGCAATCCATAAGTGGATCTCATAATAGATTCATATGGTAATTTGATTTTATTTCCAGAAAAGTGTTCCATGCCTTTCCTTAACGGAAATTGGAATATAATATTTCCTTCCTTCATATCAATAATTGCACCAATCGTTCTAAGGAAAGGTCTACCAAGAATAATAGGACATGCGAGATTGCAATCTATATCAAGAACGATGAAATCTACGAGCACATAATTCCTATTTGCAACAATAAGAACATCATTAATCCTTCCCATAGGTTTCTTAATGGTAGAATCCGGAAGATGCAAATTTAAAGAACAATCATCAAGTTCATGGAAACTTAACATATCACACAAAGTTTTCGGAATTGTGGAAACACTAGCACCCAAATCACACAAGGGCTAGCATTCTTGATCTTTAATCTTAATTTTAATAGTAGGTTCCCACTCATCATAAAGTTTTCTATGGAGGTTTTCTTCATAAGATTGCATTAGAGCATCAAGGATGTGTTTGGTAAAAGCCTTATTTTGACTATAAGCATGAGGAGAATTTAGCACGGATTGCAACAAGGAAATACAATATATCAAAGAGCAATTATCATAATTAAATTCCTTGAAATTCAAAATAGTGGGTTCATTCCTATGTAAAGTTTTGACCTCTTTAATCCCACTTTTAACAATTTTTGCATCAAGATCTAAAAACTCTGAATCATTGGAACGCCTTTTAACTAAAGTTGACTCATCTCCAGTCCCATCTTTATCAAGATTCATATTAGAAAATAAGGATTTAATAGGAGACAGATCAATCACTTTTAGAACATCATCTTTATTATCCTCTAAACTAGAAGAACACGCTTTCACAAAGCAATCTGTTTTAGCACGCATCCTAGCTGTTCTTTCTTTGCACTCATCAAGGGAAATTATCATGGCTTTGAGAGGCTCATTGATATCATGCTTAGGTGGAATAGATCTAAGTTTCAAAGAATCATCATCAAGAGAAATTCTATCCACGTTCCTAGCCAACTAATCAATTTTAAGCAATTTCTCCTCAAGCAAAGCATTGAAATTCTTTTGCGAATTCATAAATTCTTTAACACTAGTCTCAAAATCAGAGGGCGTCTTATTAAAATTTCCATAAGAGTTGTTCTAGGAATTACCATAATTATTAGAGGAATTACTAGGGAACGGCCTAGAATTAAAGTTTCCTCTATAAGCATTGTTACCAAAATTATTCCTAACAACAAAATTCACATCCATAGATTCATTATTATTCTCAATCAACGTGGACAAAGGCATATCATTAAGATCAGAAGAAACACTCTTATTAGCAAATAATTTCATAAGTTCATCCATCTTTCCACTCAAAAGATTAATCTCTTCAATCGCATGGACTTTTTTAATAGTGGATCTTACGGTGTGACATTGAGAGTAATTAACCATAATATTATTGTCGGGTTCAGGGCTCCACAAAACCCGTTAAGTTTGAACACAGGGGCGTGAACAAAGATCTCTCCCACTCACGTCTACCTAGCGCCTCGCTCTCGTCTTGGTGGAAAGATTCAAGCAAACAACGAACAAGAACACAAGAGTTTATCCAGGTTCGGGCCACCGTGTGGTGTAACACCCTACTTCCTGCTTTGGTGGATTGGCTCCGGGCGAGATAGGATATGAGCTAGTACAAGGGTTCCTGGGCTCAGGAGGCGAGCTCAGGAGGGTCAGGAGGCTAGTGTTCTTGCTCCTTGTGCGGTGGTCAAGTGTGTGAGTCAATCCTGCTTCTCAATGGGAATCCTAGCTACGTATATAGGCGGCCACGGTCCTCTTCCCCCGAAATGTTTAGGTGGGAAGGGATCCCACAACGACCATTTTTGAGCGGGAACACATGGACGTTCCTACCCTGACAAAAGCAGTCTTTGACTGCAAAAGGATCAGGCGGTGACACGGTGGTGGGCTCGACAATGACATCCTCCTTATCGTCCTTGCGGTCTTCGGTCTTGTTGCACCAAAGAGCAAACCTTTGCCCCACTCCTTGGGAACCAACGGCTGCGCTGTCCCCTTTGCACCGAAATGGCAACTGCGCTGCTGGCGGACACTGGCACCCGCTGGCGCGGTGCGTCACTGCTGACATCACTGCCTCCTCCTGAGGCAGGCTTGGCCTTGGATTCTCCGCCCCTCCGGAATGCCTTGCCGAGGCCGCTCCCGAGGAGGACTTGGCGTCGTTCTCCTCGCGAGGGTCTTGAGAAGCTGGTCGATCAGCTGGGCCGTACCAGGCCGCTTGTAGGAGCGCGTCGCGACCCGTAGATAGGCAAGTCTCGGTACCCTGGTTCCCAGGACGCCGACAGTAGCCCTCGGGCCCAAGGCGCGCGCAGAGTTGGCTTCAGGGCGAAGCCTTAGTCGAGGACGAAGCGCCGCGGGCCCCAAAAAGGTTGCGGGCCAGGCTGGCTTGTGATGGTTGGATGGGACGTGAGCGACTCCACTTCCCACGCAATCTTGGCAACCGTGTGACTTGACAACTCCTTGGCGCGGGCAGCGGGGCCAATATGTCTGGGCGCGAGTGGCCGCCGGTTGATATTCTTGGCTTATAAACAGGGGGTGAGGCTCCACGCCTCTCACTTGACCGTTGCAGGCCGATCCTCACATTTCCATTGCTCCCAGGGCTCCATGGCGCCGATTCGCAGGTTTTCGGTCGCGAAGAAAGGGAAGAGCCCGATGGTAGAGCCCGAACGGCTCCCCCCGAAGAAGAGGCGACGTGATTCCCCGGGTGCGTCCTTGAGGCCGGCGGACGCTAGCACATGGTGCACGCGGGCTCCACCAGGATTTCCGCTTCCCTTGCACACCTCAATGGCAGGCAGATTGAGCGGGGGCGGCGATAGGGGTGGCGCCGCCAGTCGCCCGGAGAGACGGGCGTCTCCTCGCACCCTTCTACCATCCCATTCGGAGGATGTTGCCCGCGAGTTCATCATGTGGGCGGGGGCCCCTCCGCATTCCTGGATCCTTCTTCTTCCGTTCCTGAGGGAGGTACTCCCGGCTCGTGGCCGAGTGATGATGGAGCTGAGGCACGAAGGGTGTCGCCTTCCTCCTTCGCATGCCGACGTGGAGGTGGTTTTTCTGGCCAGGTCTTCATAACCTGGGGCTGGGATGTGGTGCGCCGCGTCCGCGCCCCCACCGGGAGGCATATTCTTCACTTCAAGCTGGATACGACGGGCACGATGACCTTCAAAGTCTTTGGGGCAAACGGCCTCCGGCTGCCGTGCGGCGCTGGGAATGGGCTCGCCGGCGACCATTCTCCATGACGTCAGGGCAGCAAGGCGCTCGCCGTTGGCTGTATCTCCGACTCTCCTGGTAGCAGTTATGCTACCCCTGAGACAGCCTCGAGCTCCGACGAGAGCTACGTGCCGCCAAGTTGCCGCCCCTATCGCCGGAGGGAAACGGTGTCCTCCCGGCGTCGCCGTTGTTGAAGGAGTTCAAGCCGAGTCCTTTGGGAGTGTCTTCCTTAGCTTAGTTCCTGTGGGACATCATGGAGGGCTTCACAAGGACATGTAAATTCCCGTAATACTTTTGTTACTATCTAGCGTTATAAACTTATGTCCTGCATGAGCCCCTTGTTAGGGCATGATTTCCCTTTTCTTTCGTTCCTGCAGTAGCTTAAGGCCCTACGCCTGCGAGACCCAGTCCCGGAACCAGCCTCGGCCTGTGCTGGTATGCCAGGTCACGGCACCGTGGCCAAGGCCAGGAGGCGAGGGGTCCAGGATCTGGTTAGAGCCCCCGAGGCGCAATGCTCAGGAGGTCCCTCTTGGCGTGCAGGCAGATGCCCACTGGTCCATTGGGAAGGGCTTCGTAACTATAGTAAGTGGTGGTGTATGTATGCAAGCGGGTGCCGCGTTGAAAACTTATCTTAGCAATTCCTGAGGTCAAATGGTGCTTGACTCCTGCTGCCCTTCCCTTGAGGCAAGGTTTGGCGTCCAAGCGCCTTCGTGAGCAGGCGGCAGTGACCGCTCCCAAGGCCCTGGGAACTAAAGCCACGTTGTCGGTGGAGACCTTTCTCTGGGCCATTACCATCGCAGCCAAAGAGGTGGGGCCTGGTGATGTTGCGCTTGGTGATGCCTGATCCGTCCTGCTTAGTGAGAGAAGCGCGAGTGCCTCGGGGAGGCGTAAGAACTTTGGTTGAATTTGAAAAAACTTAACGTTATTGTAATAGCTAGATGATTCCATGCTTGCTTCCTTTCATGTTTGCTTTAGGTGCTCTACGTCGGCAGGGCCCAACCCCGCGCATACCTCGACCGCCGCTGAGCCCTCTGGATGACCGGGGTTACCGTAGTAACTAGACTCATTGCTGAGCCCTCCGGACACCAGGGTTACCGTAGTAACTAGACTCAAGGGATGAGGGGCTACGTGGCCAGTGAGGCCCTTGGGTCGCGATGCCCAAGGGTCCCCCTTGACGTTCAAGTGATCCCGTTTTCGTTCTGCGTTGGCAGGGCCCAACCCCGCGCATACCTCGATCGCCATTGAGCCCTCCAGAGGACCGGGGTTATCGTCCTAACTAGGTTCAAGGGAATGAGGGGCTACGTGGCCAGTTAGGCCCCTGGGTCATGATGCCCAGGGGTCCCCCTTGACATACGAACGACTCTCATGAAGGAGAACGAGCACCATACCTTGCCCATGAGCCTTCGCCTGGGATGGGGGCACGAGAAGGCCAGGTGTCTGGGAACCTGGTAGGGTGGCGTCTGCCAGGCGTGACCTGAGCATAGCCCCCGTGCCTAGCCCCCCTCGGGACACCCATCCAAGGAGAAGCTGTGAGCGTCGTGATCTGAAAAGCTCCCTGAGGTTGGTGCGACCACTGGGGGCCACCCTCAGTTGTTTATAACTAGCGCGGAGCATAGAGCTACCACACTTGCGCGGAGTGTGGGCATAACCGCTCCTCGGTCGTATCGGCCAGCGCGGAGCTTGGTGCTTCCACTGGTTCGTGGGCATAACCGCTCCTCGGTTGGATCTGCCAGCGCGGAGCTTGGTACTTCCACTTGACCGTGGGAGGGAGCCTCCCATCGGGAGAGACTCCGTGTCATGTACAGCCCCGTCCTGACATGTGGCTTGCACGGTAGGACAGCCAAGGTGTATATGGGCCCTCCTCAGGACGAGCTGGACGACTCTGAGGAAGTTCTCGTGAGCTTACGCATCACTCACAAGACCCTACCCTGAGGCGGGTTGCGCCTGAGTCTTCTTCTGCAAAATGTGAAAAGAGAGGTGTTGTGTCGACCTGCGTCGAGTGCATCTCGAGGGGATATTGCATGAGAAGGCCGCAGCACCAGCGACTCCAGGAGGTGACGTCACGCGGTTAACCCGCGAGACAGAGCTCAGCCACTAGATTTTCGACGCTGCAGGGACAGACCCGAGCACAGACGTCGTGCCCAGTCTTCTCATGCCACGGTCCAAAGGAAAAACAGCCGGCGCGCGGTTCCCACATGAGCGAGGCACCTGCCGCGGGCCCCTACTTACCCATCCACCATTACCCCATGCAAGAACAAGGCACCAAGGACCATGGGAGGTGTCGTCACGGAAATGGCTCGCTAGGCAGAGATCAGTCCTTGGGTTTATCGACGCTGCGGGGACGGACCTGAGCATAGACATCGTGCCAGTCATTAATCATGGGGCGGTCACGAGTGGGCTCACAAGGGCTCATGACCTTAGTGGCGGTGAGGACGCCGAGCATATATATCTGGCCTTGATCATGCAAAAAGGGAGACAGCCACAGGGAAACAGCCCCCAGCAGCCCGAGGATGATGCAGCCCGAGAGGCGCCCTCGTTTGGATACCTGAAGTGTCACCTGATACTTGGCGAAGGAGAGTTGGGTAGCTGAAGACGCGAGCTGTGCGGGTCGCTCTCGAGGTTCGTCGGACTCCCGAGGCCGAGGGGCTCCAGAGGCTCTCAGTGGTCGCGCGGGCCCGGCTCCCGCTCCGTCCAGACCTCCTGCCACTCAGCCTCCCGAGCCCCCAAGGCCCGCTGCGCGAGATGCTGGAACGTGACAGCTGCGTTGAGGAAGCCGAAGAGCGTGCGGACGTAGCTGGAGGGAGGGCCCTCCTATAGCCGACCGCCGTCAGCCAGAAGGGCTCCTGAGAAGCGGCTCGATTGAGTCCCGCGATGTCGACGCAGACGCAGAAGCAGTCGCTTGGGCTGCGAGCAGGTGGACTTGGGATTGTGCGGTTATGCCCATCGCGGATGAGTCTTGCGTACTGAAGTTCCTCTGTAACTTGGTCGATGAAGTCATGAGCCCCCAGCGCTGGATGGCTCGCGCTGGGCTCACAAAAACGCGCATCAAGATACGCTTGCAGGTGGTGCTCGAACACCTCCCTCAAGGCACGGGTCAGCTCGGTGACACTCCAGAGGAGAGCCCCCGAGCCCTTCATGAGAGGGGCATCGAGCGCGCCTCCCTGTGCGAGGTGGAGGGCGTCTTGTCAGCAAGCGCGAGTCTTGAGGCCAGGCCGTCGGGAGCCCCCGCGTCCTGAGGTCCATCGACGGGTAGGTTCTTCTTCTTCTTGGGGGCGGTCTGCAGGGCGAGGACGGTTCCATCCTCATCGGATTACTCAACCGCCGTGATATGGTAGGCACGCTCCAGGGAACGCACCGCTTCCTTCTCGTCGGAGGCGATCGTGATGACTCCGCTGCTCCCGGGCATCTTGAGGACGTTGTAGCCGTGATGGGTCGCCGCCATGAACTTGGCAAGGGCAGGATACCCCAGGATGGCGTTGTACGGGAGGTGGATGTCGGCGACGTCGAAGTCGATGAGCTCTGTGTGGTAGTTGTCGCGGTCGCCAAAGGTGACGGAGAGGCGGACCTGCCCCATCGGGAGCGTGGAGCCATCTGTGACTCCGTAGAATGGCTTGGTGGGGTGGAGCTGACCGTAGGAAACCTGGAGTGTCTCGAAGGTCTGTACGGAAAGGACGTTGAGCCCTGCTCCGCCATCGATGATGGTCTTGGTTACGAGAACGTTGCTGATGGACGGGGTGCAGAGCAGCAGGAGTGCGCCTGGGGCCGCAGTGCACTTGAGCTGGTCCTTGGGGTCGAAAGCGATGACTTTCTTGGTCCACCTGAGGTTGCGCGCGGCGTCAGGCCTAGGAAGCGCCGTGTTCACCTCACGGGCGAACTGCTTGAAGATGCGGTGAGAAGCCGGGGCATGGGCTCCTCCCAGAATGCATGCGACTGCACGCGGTTTCTGGAAGCCCCCTGCCCCGTCTCCCTGGCGGTCGTCGTCGTTCCTCCTTGGCGGTGGTGGCAGCGGAGGCAGGCCTCCGTTGCACTGAGGGCGACCCTCACGAGGCTGGTCACACCAGGGGGCGTCACGAGGCTGCTCCTGCTAGTGGTCTTCACGAGGTTGCTCACCCCGCCCTTGGCGCGAGTTCCTGCCGTCCCAACGTCCTCCTCCTCGGCCTCCTCCACGGCCGTAGCCGCGGTTGTCACGCTCAGGGCGCTGCCCAACGCGCCCGCCGCGCATCGCCCTGAGCTCCTGACAGTCGTTGGTGTTGTGGCTGTGGACGTTGTGGAAGACGCAGTACAATCGGTTGTCCCTGGGGAGGTCATCGTAGCCACAGCCACGCTTCACTTCTGGCTCAGCGGCCAGCACGTTGGGTCCCTTGCGCTTCGACTCCTTGGCCTTGGTTTTCTTGTCGTCCGCCTCCGACTCAGGCAGCTCCTGAAGGGAGAGGCGCCCTTCCTCCGCTCTGGCGCACTTTGCCACGAGTTTGAACATCTCGAGGGCTGTGCACAGGTCTTCGTGGATGGCGAGTTC
Organism: Secale cereale; assembly: GCA_902687465.1. Lineage (NCBI taxonomy): Eukaryota > Viridiplantae > Streptophyta > Magnoliopsida > Poales > Poaceae > Secale > Secale cereale. The sequence goes on from LR738711.1 coordinate 623,196,075, forward strand.
TTCCCTCATCCTGACGTCGTGGACGCCATCGGAGAACCCGGAGATGATGGCCTCGTCCGAGACCCTGGGGATACGGAGGCGCATGGTGTTGAAGCGTTGGATGTACTTTTGCAGGGTTTCTCCCGGCTGCTGCCTCACGCGACGCAGGTCAGGAGCTGCCGGGGCTCGATCGCGGGTGCCTTGGAAGTTAGCGACGAAACGCTCGCGAAGCTCTCCCCAGGAGGATATGGATCCCACCGGGAGGTTCAGGAGCCAGGAGCGCGTGCCGTCCTTCAGAGCCATGGGGAACTAGTTCGCCATGACCTGCTCAATGCCGTTGGACGCCTCGATGCTCAGCTCGTAGAGTTGGAGGAACTCCGTGGGGTCGGTGGTGCCGTTGTAGCGCAGAGTCAGGTCCGGCTTGAACTTGCCGGGCCAGACGAGGCGCCGTAGCTCAGGGGCTAGGGCGCGATATCCAGCCACGCTCACAATCGCAGGCGCCCCCTGCGCTTGTGATGCTGGTTCTTGAGGTGCTGGCGCCACCACCTCCTGTGGTGCGCGGTCTGGGCGCTGTGGGCCAGGGGGCCCACGAGCCCCTGCATGTGGGTGCGGGATCACCAGACAACTCTCCTCGTCGCGGGCGTGGGCTATGCGGGGTTGCTCACGCGCGGGGCCTCGCGCCGGCCCTCCTGGCCGGCGTGGTGGAGGGGAGGCGGAGCCGGGACCCCATGGCCCTCATTCGCCGCCGGGGGCGACGGAGGACGTGAGGAGTGCGTTGGTGCAGGCGCTTCCCCAGCGGCGTTGACAAGCTCGGTGATGCGGTGGAGCCACTCGTCGTAGAGATCATTTGCCGGGCGGTAGCGCAAGAGGTCCCGCGCCATCAGTAGCGCAGGCTGCTGGTAGACTGGCCCGCGGCGGACTAGCAAGGACGACGATGCGGCCGGCGAGGGTGAAGGTGTTGCCGTGCGGCCGTCCCGCCGCATGGACAGCGGCAGCAAGGAGTCCTGCTGCTCGTGGACAGCTGGGTCGGTGGCGGCGTTGGCGACCGGCGAGTTGGGGCGGAGCGGTGCGTCATTTCCCGCGAGCGCCGTCTGAGCGACATTCGCAGCGCGGCAGGCGGCGCGAGCTCGGCGTGTGTCCACCATGGCTGTGCAGCAGGGTCGGTGACGAGAACGCGATGAGGTCGTCGGAGAGGCGAGATTTCGACATGCCCCCTACCTGGCGCGCCAAATGTCGGATTCAGGGCTCCGCAAAACCCGTTAAGTTCGAACACAGGGGCATGAACGAAGATCTCTTCCACTCACGTCTACCTAGCGCCTCGCTCTCTTCTCGGTGGAAAGATTCAAGCAAACAACGAACAAGCACACAAGAGTTTATCCAAGTTCGGGCCACCGTGTGGTGTAAGACCGTACTTCCTGCTTTGATGGATTGGCTCCGGGCGAGCTAGGATATGAGCTAGTACAAGGGTTCCTGGGCTCAGGAGGCGAGCTCAGGAGGGTCAGGAGGCTAGTGTTCTTGCTCCTTGTGCGGTGGTCAAGTGTGTGAGTCGGTCCTGCTTCTCAGTGGGAATCCTAGCTATTATATTGGCGGCCACGGTCCTCTTCCCCCGAAATGTTTAGGCGGGAAGGGATCCCACAACGGCCATTTTTGAGCGGGAACACAAGGACGTTCCTACCCTGACAAAAGCAGTCTTCGCCTACAAAAGGATCAGGCGGTGACACGGTGGTGGGCTCGACGGTGACATCCTCCTTATCGTCCTTGCGGTCTTCGGCCGTGTTGCACCAAAGAGGAAACCTTTGCCCCGCTCCTTGGGAACCAACGGCTGCGCTGTCCTCTTTGCACCGAAATGGCACCTGCGCCGCTGGCGGACGCTGGCACCCGCTGGCGCGGTGCGTCACTGCTGACATCACTGCCTCCTCCTGAGGCAGGCTTGGCCTGGGATTCTCCGCCCCTCCGGAACGCCTTGCCGAGGCCGCTCCCGAGTTGCTCTTGGCGTCGTTCTCCTCGCGAGGGTCTTGAGCAGTTGGTCGATCAGCTGGGCCGTACTAGGCCGCTTGTAGGAGCGCGTCGCGGCCCGCAGATAGGCAAGTCTGGGTACCCTGGTTCCCAGGACGCCGACAATTATCTAGGAGTTTAGTAGATTCTCCTAAAGTGATTTCCATGAAAGTGCCTCCCGCTGCCGAATCTAAAAGATTTCTAGAAGCAAAATTCAATCCAGCATAAAAGTTTTGTATAATCATCTGATGACCCACAAGTGTACGGGATCTATTGTAGTCCGTTCAATAAGTAAGAGTGTCGAACCCAACGAGGAGCAGAAGGAAATGATAGGCAGTTTTCAGTGAGGTATTTTCTGCAAGCACTGAAATTATCGGTAACAGATAGTTTTGTGAAAAGGTAATTGGTAGCAAGTGACAAATAGTAAAAGTAAATAAGGTGCAGCAAGATGTCCCAATCCTTTTTGTAACAAAGAATAATCCTAGACAAACTCTTATATGAAGGAAAACGCTCCCGAGGACACATGTTATCGTCAAGCTAGTTTTCATCACGTTCATATGATTCGCGTTCGGTACTTTGATAATTTGGTATGTGGGTGGACCGGTGCTTCGCTGCTGCCCTTACTTGGACAAGCATTCCACTTATGATTAACCTCTATTGCAAGCATCCGCAACTACAAAAGAAGTATTAAGGTAAACCTAACCACAGCATGAAACATATGGATCCAAATCAGCCCCTTACGAAGCCACGCATAAACTAGGGTTTAAGCTTCTGTCACTCTAGCAACCCATCATCTACTTATTACTTCCCAATGCCTTCCTCTAGGCCCAAACAATGGTGAAGTGTCATGTAGTCGACGTTCACATGACACCACTAGAGGACAGACAATATACATCTCATCAAAATATCAAACGAATACCAAATTCACATGACTACTTATAGCAAGACTTCTCCCATGTCCTCAGGAAAAAAAGTAACTACGCACAAGACATAATATTGTTCATGATCAGAGGGGTATTAATATGCATAATAGATCTGAACATATGATCTTCCACCAAGTAAACCAACTAGCATCAACTACAAGGAGTAATCAACACTACTAGCAACCCACGGGTACCAATCTGAGGTTTTGATACAAAGATTGGATACAAGAGATGAACTAGGGTTTGAGAGGATATGGTGTTGGTGAAGATGTTGATGAAGATAACCCTCCCCAAGATGGGAGAGTTGTTGGTGATGACGGCGGTGACGATTTCCCCCTCCCAGAGGGAAGTTCCCCTGCAGAACAGCTCCGTCGAAGCCCTAGATTGGTTCCGCCAAGGTTCCGCCTCGAGATGATGGTGTCTGGTCCCGAAAGCCTCCTTATGATTTTTTTTCCAGGTCAAAACACCTCATATAGGAGAAGATGGGCATCGGGGGGTCACCGGCTGGCCGACGAGGCAGGGGGCGCGCCCAGAGGGGGGGGCGCCCCCCCACCCTCGTGGACAGGTGGTGGCCCCCCTCACTACAAAAAAGACACATCCGTGACATTTTGGGCCGAACGAAACTTTTTTCTGTCATACTTATGACACTTCTATGACAATAATTGGGACAAAACACGGTATCATCATAGATGTGGTGGGGTCCTACTTCTATGACAAAAAATCATGACAGAAAATGGGCTTTTATCCTAGGCGGGCCGGAGACGCAGCTGCATGACATTCTTTGGGCCGTCCATGACCGAAATAAACCGTGGTAGAAGCAAGGGCGAGGAAAATATCGGGTTGTTCCCGGTTATGGTGGGTGGTCGGGGTCGAGCGACGCGCGTTTCTCTCATACACGCACGCGCGTGGGTGCGAGGCGTTGGGCTCTAACTGAAGTAGAGCGAGGCGTTGGGCTCTAACTGAACCCGAGGGAATGCACTGCAGGCTACGTGTTACTGAACCCGGGCAATCGATCGACGGCTGTTAACTGAACCCAATTGAGCGATTCCTTCGCTACTGCTGCTAACTGAAGCCGATCGATGTTGCCTCTGCATGAACAGTGAGCGTTGCTCGGGGGTTTGGATGAACAGTTCCCGCTGGGGGTGGCTGAACAGGACCCCTTGGTGTTGCCTCTGCATGAACAGGACCCCGTTCGATCGAGCCGGTCGGGGCTGCATGAACAGGACCCCGTGGAGGGCTGCATGAACAGGACCACCCCGTGGAGGGCTGGATGAACAGTAGACGGTGGAGGGATGGATGAATAGTAGCCCGTGGAGGGGTGGTTGAACAGGAGCCCGTGGAGAGGGCTGACTGAATAGTAGCCGATGGAGTAGCACGCGGTGGAGGCTGAACAGACGCAAGTGGAGGCTCGAGGAGGTCGACGGTGGATGAACAGTATCCCGTGGAGGCTGGAGGGGGTCGACGGAGGTGAAGAACAGTATCCCGTGGAGTCCCGTTTTATGATACGCCACACCCCTCCCGATGAACAGGACCCCCGTTTCGACCGTAGCGCTCCAACACAAGTCTGTTTCCTCCGTTTTGCGGTACGCCACATCCCTCCCGATCAACAGGACCCCTGTTTCGACCGTAGGAGGTCCGTTTCCTCCGTTTTACGGTATGCCAGACCCCTCCCGATGAACAGGATCCCGTTTCGACCGTGGCCGGTCAAACACAAGGCCGTTTCCTCCATTCTGCGGTACGCCAGGCCTCGTTTCCATCGGCTGTTCCGTCCAAGCCCTATCGATGAACACGACAATGCATTCCGTTCCGACCCAGCCGTTTGGCTCCCCATGAACACGACGATGACGATGTTTCTCCGTTCTGACCCAACCATGTACACGAGCCCTGGCCGTACGTACGCGCGAGTAGGCGTTCGAGACCCCACCCGTATGTACGTACATGGCCGTATTTACTTTCTTGCACCCTGGCCGATGTACGTACGTGTACATGCTACGTGCGCGCCTCTACTACGACACGTGCGCGCCTCTACATCGACCAGTATGTACGTACACGTTCGTGACCAGAATGACAACGCTGCGTACGCTTCGACCAGGTTGGTCCCGACTGTTAGGCACTTCCTTGCATGCGAAGATGTAGCTGGTGGGTCCCAGCAGTCAGGGGGGTGAATTGTTTTTTTTTTGCACGGACGCACCTCCTTGCGTGCGAAGATGTAGCTGGTGGGTCCCAGGAGTCAGGGGGAAATGTTTTTTTCACGAAATACGGTGGCCTGACCGGTGGGTCCCCGTTGTCAGGTGGAGGAATAATTATTTTGCGCGTAATAAGGAGGCACTTCCTTGCTGCGGCCGTGGACCCAGCTGTCAGCCTCTCCACGTACAGTCCACGTCTGATGCAAGGCCGTTCCTTGACCACATTGACCATGCCACCCCGAGAGCACCAGGGAGGTGGACGACGGTGAGGCCTAGGAAGGGGACGATGCGGAGCCGGGGAAGACATGGCAGTGGAAGCCCGCGCAGAGAGGAGTACGAGGGTTCACTAGTTTGGCGGCTGGAGCAAGAAGACCAGAGGTTGAAGAAGCACTACGGCCGTTGGATGGACATCATACGATCACTGGAGCTAGAATCGTGCATATTGACTAAGTTGACCCCTCCGTCCCTGTCAACTTAGTAGGCCCACAAGTCAGCCTGCCACTATACTGCGTCCCAGCTAAGAGGGGGAGTATTCATTTTTTTGTGTGTAATAAGGAGGCACTTCCTTGCGTGTGAATATATAGCTGGTGGGTCCGAGCTGTCAGCGGCAGTAACGTTTTTTCGCGAAATATAATGGCCTTTTCGGTGCATCCCAGATGTCACGTGTAGGAATCATTTTTTTGCACATAATAAGGAGGCATTTCCTTGCGTGCGGCCGTGGACCCAGTTGTCAGCCTCTCCATGTACAATCCACTTCAGATGCATGTCAGTCGTTGACCACGTTGACCAGGCCATGCCGAGAGCACCAGGGCGGTGGACGACGGCGAGGCCTAGGAAGGGAACGACACGGAGGCAGGGAAGACTCGGCAGTTGTTTCCCACGCGGAGGGGAGTACGACTGTACGAGGGTTTACTGGTTCGTCTGGCGCCGCTGGAGAATAACAGCAGGTGTGGGTGAGTAGAGGGATGGCTAGGCCAGCGATGGGAGTAAAGGCCTGCACGGCAGCACAGTCGGCCGCGGGGAGGAGAGAGCAGGCAGTCCCGCCGGCGTTTGTTTGATCGGCTGGAGTAGGAAGAGCAATGATTGAAGAGCACGACGGTCGTTGGATGGACATCCAACAGTCACTGCTTGTGCATCAACCTTTTTTTAAGGAAAGCCTCAAATCTGTGGAAAACATCATACAACCCATCTGCCATTATTAATAATAATTTACAACCCATTTATTAATTCTTAAGGTTTTTTTGGAGCCCATATTCTTTTTGTTAGCATTACAGCCCATATTGTGGCCACGGTTAAAAAATTATACGAAATTTTGCATATTTCGGTGCGGTCCGAACAGTTTTTAATCCCGAAATTTTGAGTCACATTCAAACTAATTTTAAAAATAAATGTATATCAATATAAAATCCAACAAATTGTCCACGCATAAAAATCAATGCATTTTAAAATCTCGAAATGAAAAAAAGAAATTTGAAACTAATTGCCGGTTTGATCTATTTTAAAAATGTACAACCCATTTCTCATTACTGATAGGCCATTTTCTCAGCCAGCCGAATGAAGCTTTCCTTGATTTGCAGCCCAACAGGCCTGACAAAGCGATTTACTTGGCAAATCACAAAAAAACTGGGCTGTGGCCATGGACCCAGTTGTCAGCCTCTCCACGTACAATACTCTTCCGATGGAAGTCGGTCGTTGACCACATTGACCATGCCACACTGAGAGCACCAAGGCGGTGGATGACGGCGAGGCCTAGGAAGGGGATGACGCAGAGCTGGGAAGACACGGTAGTGGATGCCCACGCGGAGAGTAGTACAAGAGTTCACTTGTTCGGCTGCGGTGTGAGGTTGTCGTCGCCGCAGAATAACAGGGGGTGTGGGTGAGTGAATGGATGGCTTGGCCAGCAGTGGGAGTAGTATGGGGGCGGTGAGTCCTCCACGGCAGCACAGCCGGCCACGGGAGGCAGGAGCAGGCAGCACGACCGGCGCTGCTTTGGGTGGCTGGAGCAAGAAGACCAGAGGTTGAAGAAGCACTATGGCCGTTGGAGGGACATCGTACGGTCACTGGAGCTAGAATCGTTCATATTGATTAACTTGGCAAAGCCCTCTGTCCCCGTCAACTTAGTAGGCCAATAATTCAGCCGCCAACTATGGTGGGTCCCAGCTAGCAGGGGGTATTCATTTTTTGTGCGTCATAAGGAGGCACTTCCTTTCGTGTGAAGATATAGCTGGCGGGTCCGACCTGTCAGCGGGGGGGCATTTTTTTCGCGAAATACAGAAGCCCTTCCCGTGGGTCCTAGCTGTCAGGTGGAGAAATCATTATTTTGCGCGTAATAAGGAGTCCTTTCCTTGCGTGCGGCCATGGACCCAGCTGTTAGCCTCTCCACGTACAGTCTACTTCCGATGGATGTCGTTCATTGACCATGTTGACCAGGCCACGCCGAGAGCACCAGGGCGGTGGATGACGGCGAGGCCTAGGAAGGGAACGACAAGGAGCCAAGGAAGACTCGGCAGTTGTTTCCCACACGGAGGAGTACGAGGGTTTACTGGTTCGTCTACCGTCCCCGAAGAAAACAGCAGGTGTGGGTGAGTAGAGGGATGGCTAGGCCAGCGATGGGAGTATGGTGGGGCGGTGAGGCCTGCATGGCAGCACAGCCAGCCGCTGGGAGGAGAGAGCAAGCAGTCCCACCAGCGCTTGTTTGAGCAGCTGGAGGAGGAAGAGCAGAGATTGAAGAAGCACGACCGCCGTTGGATGGACATCCAACAGTGACTGCTTGTGCATGAACCTATTTTTTTAGGAAAGCCTCAAATCTATGGAAAACATCATACATCCCATCTGCCATTATTTCTTATAATTTACATCCCATTTGCTAATTCTTAAGGTTTTTTTTGGAGCCCATATTCTTTTTCTTAGCATTACAACCCATATTGTGGCCACGGTTAAAACATTATACGAAATTTTGCATATTTCGGTGCGGTCCGAACTGTTTTTAATCCCAAAATTTCGAGTCACATTCAAACTGATTTTAAAGATAAATGTATATCAATATAAAATCAAACAAATTGTCCACGCATAAAAATTAACGCAATTTAAAATCTCGGAATGAAAAAAAGAAATTTGAAACTAATTGTCGGTTTGATGTGTTTTAAAAATGTACAACCCATTTCTCATTACTGATAGACCATTTTCTCGTCCAGCCGAATGAAGCTCTCCTTGTCTTGAAAGATTTGCAGCCCAACAGGCCTGACAAAGCGACTTACTTGGTAAATCACAAAAAAAACTGGGCTAGCCATTTTCAGAAAGAAAAGAAACTACTGGGCTGGTCTGCGGTAAACATAAAAGAGAAGGCTGTCTAGACAGGCCAGAGTGCCCCGCACAGCCCAGTTGACACCCTGCTTCCGTCTCAAAAAAAAATTAGATAAATGCCACACCAATTATGGCGATTCATAAAAATGGCACTGCAATTTCCAAACTTTGAAATATGACACTACAATTTTTGCAAACTTTGGAAAACGCCACTGCAATTTGCAAACTTTGAAAAACGCCACTCCAGACTTCGAAAAATGCCATTGGAAATGGCATGAAATGGCATTTTTCAAAGTTTGGAAATTGCAGTGGCCTTTCTTAGAAACACCAGATTTGGAGTGGCATTTATCAAATTAACCCAAAACAAAAATAATTGGGCGAGCTGTTGGGTCCCTGGTGTGAGCCACTCGTTGTGCAATTCTCTCGTTTATTGACTACGTTGACAATGGCATGGGACTCAGATGTCAGAAACCCATTAGGATGAGCCATTTTTTATTGGCTTGAAATAAGGAGGCACTTGCTTGCGTACTGCCATGACCTTGGCGGGTCCCTGCTATCATCCTCTCCACGTACAATCATCTCCTGATTATGTACGCGTCAACTTGGTAGGCCCACAAGTCAGCCTCTAAACCCGTGGAGGACAAATACAACCAATTTAAAAAAATAACAACCCATTCCATACGTTCAAACGGAAAGTTCAACATTCAGAGCAAAGTAATAGGACTGATCCACATATAGAGTATTGAACTTCCACGTTGACAACCATCATAGCCAAGTTAACTATCTACTCCCACTAATACTCTAGTAGCGTACAAGTACTAACTTACTCTTAGCTAACTAGACGATGCTGGCCGCCATCTGCAGTACACGCTAAACACCGGCACTAGCATCCTCCGCCTCGCTTCAGACTTTCCAGAGGTGCGATATGGCGCGTTGCTCGCGCGCGTTGGCCCTTTGCATGCCGGCGTGGTCCACCGAAGCTTCGGCTTCTAAGCGGGAAACCCACTTGACGAGCTGGTAGTAAAAATCAGCGTCGCGAACGCGTGCGTGCCCGACAGCCTCCAGGGCTATTTGTCGGGCACCGACCTCCACGTAGTCGGCCTAGTTGCGGGAGCTCTGCTCGCGACTCAGAGCGTCGGTGCGCTGCTGCTCCATGTCCCGCTGGCGATGCAAATCAGCGATACGCTACTCCTCCGCCAAGCGGTCGTGCTCCAACCACTCCTGCTCCTCCGCCAGGCGGTCGCGCTCCAACAAGTCCTCGATCTCCGCATTGCCATCTAAAGACCGATAGAATGCCTCCGCCCTCCGTCTGCCTTCCGGTGAAAAACTAAACACTAGTTCTGGCAGTGACCACCTCCGGCCTCGCCTATCGCGGACGGGCGGGAGCATGGCGGACATGGCGAGAGCGAGGATAAGTGGCGAGCGACGTCGGGCCGGTGGGGGCTTATGAGGATAGGGCGAGTTGGGTCACGGTGCCACCATAGAAGGCCAGGAAACAGTACTTATAGGCGGAGGTAGCGCGACGGTCATCGCAATTCAATGCATAATTAAGTAGGCATGGCTTAGCGCGCCAGCTTGCCGTGGAAAACTAGAGAAACTAAAATTCTGACTGTGCCATCCCATCCCGTCCATGTTGGGTCGCACGCCGGCATGACGGTCAAACGAGTTCACTCAAATCATCTCCCTCCTTGTCAATAATGATTCCACGGATTTAAAAGGCCCGCAACAATTAAAGCGCATCTTTTTTCGCATCAGTTAGCTGCCTTAATTACGGCCGGCTGCATGCAGGCACTCAAAATCGCTCGCAGCCAGTACGCAGAGCAGCATGCAACGAGTCGTAGCCGAGGGCATTAGTTGATGAACTTTAGCTAGGAGATAAGGCATTTAGCTGGGAGATAAGGCATTTGCGAACTCGAATCATCCAGATGAGGTACTCCCTCCTTGTCAAAAATCATTCCACCACTCATCATCTACCTTGGTTGGTGAGATTTTTGAATTAAGCCATGTAAACCGAAAAGGAGGTAGTACGTGTGTGATCTGCTATTTATTTGTGTAGGATCGAGTAGGTCGTTTTTTGACTTGAGCCCTGCAAACCGGAAAGGAGGTAGTACGTGCATGATCCGCTATTTATCCGTGTAGGATCAAGTAGGTCGGATGCTGTACGTGTACGATCCCATTAACTGGTGAACATTCACTGGGAGATAAGCCGTTTGCGAACATTTTTGCTGGCAGTTTCTTCAGATTCGCATGGCATTTTCTTCAGAGCAGCTTGTCAGTTTCTTCAGAGGTAGGCATTTTTATTCAAAAAAAACTGTCAGTTCGGATCTTGCGTTGCAACTAAAACTGCCAGGAGCGCATTAGTAGGCTAGCTAGTGATCGATCAGTAACTTGTAAACACTGAGCGAACAGATATAAGGAAATGTTAATGCATCTCAATGATTCACAGATCATATACAAATATGTAGCTCCAAAAGCAAAGATCAGCCACAACTAAAACCAACTAGTACGATTCCCATACATAAGATCAACATGTTAATGCATCTTAATGATTCACAGATCATATACAAATATGTAGCTCCAAAAGCAAAGATCTAGAAAAAACATATGTTCTTCCTACTAACATGGATGCTTCTCTTGGCCAACATTCAGTACAACCTGAAAGACAAATTTGTTTGTGAAGTCTACAATTCCTCTTGCAAACGTAAGTTGTTTCACCAACAGCTGGAACCATCAGAATGAACCACACATGATGGAGGAACATCCACTGCAATATGATTTGGTCTTCTCTCGATCACAAGGCGAGACTATTTTTGGAATACAAACTTTAACTTAGGCAAAATGATGCCCATTGTATAATCAGACCAAAGCAATGAAGCACCTAGTGTTGGCCAATAAATAGTACAGTACTACTTTTCTGCAGTCCATGAAGTGACTATCCAATCTTTTGTGTCTATTTTCAAATGGCATTGCATGCAGTGACTATACTATTCTCTTGTGCAGTTCAACCAAAATTGCGGTCACTTTGTCTGTTTGCCAAATAGCAACGGGCAGACATCTCTGTCTGCACAAATATCAAGCAGCTAGTAAACATATACCCCCACCTTGTATTTTCGGTTTAAACATGTCTCTTCCGCTTAGCATCTGTCATGTTTTGCACTGGACAATTTGATACAGTCATGTTTTGCCCTGGACAATTTCATACTGAATTGATTTGCTTGTTGAGAGCATAAATATAGCGCCTATTCTTCATCAGACCAAGGATATCCATGTTCGCAGTGATGGAAGAGGTGAAATCGATACAACCGAAATTGAGCATCCAATCATTGAATCTTGTCCTGCACCTCCAATGTAGGTCCACCCTGCCAATAAATTCACATGCAAACCACTAGTATTACTATCTAATGACAGTACAAAAAGAGTAGCAAGATAGTAGCAAACCATGTACCTTCTTAATGAACAGCTCATACTGCCACCAATTGGATATAAAGGTTTGGAAGAAAACATGCTCCTAATGTTGAACCAGTTGGACAGTTCCACTAAAATCGAGCATCCCTGTTTGCATAGATATTGAAAGTGTGATTACTATAAAAGTGGCACTAGTTGAAGCATAGACTCACAAATATAATCATTCCAATTTCTTAATGGGAAAAGGTTTCTATAAGCTCTAGCACTGGAAGATTTCTATAAGAATTAACAATACAAAATGTAAAGGTAACAAGTTTAAGCATTGGTATACTATCTGTGCAAGAGCATTAAACCAAATACAAAAGTCTGAAGGTAACTAACATTATTAACTAATGACAGTATTAAAAATTTGCAAACCATGTACCTTCAAGGTAAATATCATTTCGAACTCGGGTGAACATGAAAAATTGCTATCCTAATCTTAACAAAGTTGTGGCTAGCTTTACTGGCAGTATTTGAGTGAACTCTACACCCTCTGTACCAATGTTGAAACTTGTTGCACAGCTAGTATACCAATGCTGAAACTTGTTGCTCTCGGAAAGCTTGCCACACCTTATATATGTCGATACGCTAATGCAACACTACTCAAATAGTACATATACACACTAATCCACTGGCTAGTGGAACAGTGGAGTAATTTTTTTATTACGGGGTAGAGTATAATGATTTTACTGAACTGATCTCCATAAGCTAGCACTTGAAGATTTCTATAAGCATTAACAATACAAAATGTAAAGGTAACAAGTTTCAGCATTGGTATACTAGCTGGCAGCAACATTAAACCAAATACAAAAGTCTGAAGGTAAGTAGCATTATGAACTAATGATAGTATAATTTTTTTTGCAAACCATATACCTTGAAGGTATATATCATTTCAAACTCGAGAGGACCTGAAAATTGCTATCCCAATCTTGATAGTCGACTAAACATAAAACTTGACCAACAGAATCAAAGAGAACAGCCGAATAAGGAGGTGCCCACTCTTGACCTTTCCTCTTGTCTTCATAATTTTTTGTGCAGTTTAACCAAAATAAAATGACATCAGCGCCTTGGCATTTTGGTGACATTGTACAAAAAAATTGACTTATCTCATGAAAGTGAGGTATGTAATCTATAAGCATTAATAGTGCAAAAATCTAAAGGTAGTAACAAGTTTCATCGTTGGTATACTGGTTGTGCAACAACATTACAATGCCTTAGCTGAAAAATCTTTAATACATCCAAAATCAAGAGCTAACCTTGAAATAATCCAGAGACATTAAATGGCATTGCTTAAATTTATCGGTGGCATTAGACTGAGTGCGACATTAGTTAAATGTGGCATCACTTTAGCAGTAGCATTGGTTGACTTTACCGCTGGCGTTATACTAACATCAAAAAAGTGGCAATAAGAGCATGGGAGACCCATTCGGACAGTGGGCGCACCAGTATGATGTACCTCCACGGACGCATAGAGTGGTGAGGGAGGTATGGTTGCCCAGAGCAACAAATATCCATGCAGCATATGTGGATTACGTCCCATTATTGTTATGTTCAGCCACTTTTTTCCTATGTGAGGACAACAAACCGATCGACCTGGTCATTCTCTATTGCGTTGTCATGCCTATCTACCCTTCTTCAACCATGAGACACGAGACTCGTTCCATAGCTACTGACCCCTTTTCAACCTAGATGCGGGTTCGATGCCTACTCTCTTGGACAGTACAGTCTCCCTTCCTTTCCTTATTCACCCAGACATGGATTAGTCTGCATGAAGTAGGGTTTCCTTTAATAGTGCAAATTAAGGTTTTCGTCTGCGTGACCAGCAGAGCAGAGGATAGTAAATTGGGAAGATGGTGGAGTGGAAAAATATCCACATGCAGCGACGTGGCAGATGGGGCAATAGAACAAGGGTATGGTTTGAAAATAGGTAGCATACCTGAGGGTCGGCGGGAAGTGGCTTCGCTCATGGTCGTCGTCCTCCGCACGCACTACGGCAGCGAGCTTAGGGACGGAGGCCATCCCGCGCGGGCGCTAGGTCTGAGAGGACGGCCTTGTTGTCAGTGCGTGACCTCGCTCGCCGATAACGAGTGCATCAACAATGCACGTCCTTTTCTTCCCCGGCAGATCTGTGACCACCGATGAGGAGGGAGAGATAGGTCGTCTTTTCTAGATCTGGAGAGAGGGTGATACTGTGAGAAGCAAGTGGGCAGCCCTTAGCAAGAAAGCTCTGAAGCTCCAGCCTATATATCTTTTTTATACTACTAGTACTAGAGGTGGAGTAGTGGTAGAGTAGTTTATATTTTCTCTGCAAACAGTACTAGTTAGTCGTGCTTCAAAACTGAATGGCACGCCATTAAAAAAATAAAGGTCGATAACTAATGCGGCACCTCGGGCCAATGTGGCCACATCGCATTTTGCACGAGAAATTACACACCATGTTTCGTTGACATGTGGTCCCGTGTACCAGATGAATGACTCCAAGTTCGACCACCAGGATGCTAGGTGCGAGCCGAGGAACACTGTTAGAGATACCCCCCTCATAATTTTCCTACATTGGTCGTTTGATTCATAGGATAGAATGCTATAGGATTTTTTTCCTATGTAATCATGTTTTAATTGGAAATATAGCATCCACTCCAACTTTTCTTTCACTTCCTTTGATCCTACGAAGAGAGTACTTGCTCAAAATGATGTGCCGCTGCAAGAGCCGCCTATATTAATTAACCATGCTCCAAAAAGGGGTACCAGCTTTGGCTATAGTAGTAATGTAGGTTAGTAGGTGACCTTGCGCTTGGCTCTTCTCCTCTTCCGGAAGTCGAACAATAATGATGGTACTACTTCTGGCAATCTGACACCAAATGAACTGTTGCATGTCCACCGCTTGTAAGCAAAAGTTTCTCCTCGTGCTGCGAGCCATCGCGCATGCGTTGGCGAGGGAGAAGGCGTAGTAAGCAAGCTTCTCGTCGTTCTGTGAGTTGATGGGACACATCAAAGTTACGTATTTATTAGTACTCTCTTCTAAAAGGGCTCACCATGTCCATGGCTACCATCCCGTTCTCTGTCATTGAGTATGTGCACTATTCACGTGCCATCGAGGAGAAAAAATATTGCGTAGTGCTAGGTGCCATCGAAGTGCACGACTCACTTACGCACTGTATATCTCCATTTTCTTGCATGACACGCCACCTTGATGCTAGATATCCCGCGTGTCATGGAGGCATATAGTATGATTTTGTAAAATGGAGGCATATAGATGTCCCGCGTGCCGGCAACAAGATGAACAAAGCTCATGTCTTAACCGAAAGAGTGGAAGAACATAGATTCCCGACGACTGAGAAGGAGCTACAAACCTCGGGGTGGAGCGTCTGCACTCATAATATTTTATATTATTCAGAGATAACTAATGCGGCACCTCGGGCCAACGCAGCCAGATCGCATTTTGCACGAGAAATTACACACCATGTTTCATTGACATGTGGTCCCGTTCCAACATGTCAGTGAGACGACGGCGAGTCCTTTTGTATAATTTCCGAAAGGACGTGTAGGCCGGGGCGCCTCTTCGTGTACCGTGGCAAAATGGCAACCATCCACCGACTCTTCGCCTTTCCCTCTTGATTTGGAACTGATGTCGCATGCTCTTCCCCCCTCCTCCATTTGCCTTCACCCTTCCTTCTGCCATTGTTTGATCATCTACTCTATGGAGGGAACAAGCCAGAATCGACCCCGTTATTCTTGCCCCGATCTGAAAGATGACGTGGTGGGGGAACTCATTGATCGGTGCAATGTCATCACCTCGGCTAGCATGGCAGGTTCGTTCAAGAGCATTCTCGACTCAATTAATAACATCATTACAAGGAGCCCAAGGGTCCAGGAGCGGTTTGATCTCCCCTATCTTCTTCGCCGTGACCCTGCTGACTGGCGCGGGGACGAGGGAAGCCTCGCCTTGTGCAAGTTGATGCTGCTTGATAATGATACGTATGATGTTAAGATGCCATCGCTTGAGGGCAAGCATTGGGCAGGCACAAATGGAGATTGGGTTGTTTATATTGGGTACAATTGCGAGTGAGAACTTGTGAATGTGTACATGTTGAAAATATTAGCACTTTTCCGACTAATCTAATCCACGAGTAAACAGTAAGCATGGCAAATATGGTATACATCTCATACCGATACCTAAGCATGTGAGCACGTACAGTACATAGAACCGAAACATCTATGAACAACATATATATGGCTAGCACATGAATGAGCAAATAGGGGATGAACGAGTCATACCCTCCGGTTGGCCAGGCAACGCGGCGGCAGCAGTGGCAGCCTTGGCATCGGCTGAGGCCTTCTTCTCGGCGGGGCGTCGTCAGCCATGGGGTTGATGCAGGGGAAGTAGTGGAAGCAAAGGCGGACGGAGACGGGGACGGATCAGGAGCAGTCGCGTCAAGACGCTCCCCAAAAACCTTATTGTCGTTCTCCCGGGCAGGATCTCGAATGACAGGGTTCCGGAGGCACCTGCTCTCCCGACCAACCGTGCACGCGGTCGTCAGATGGGATCGCCGGAAGCAGCACAAGGAGAGGAACAATAGATGATGGCTAGGGTTGTGCGAGAGGGAGTGAGTGAACTGAGTTAGGGTTCACACCACTGGCCAGTGCCTTCTTATATAGGCCGTCAGGTAGATGGGCCTGGGCCAGGCCCACGACCGAGTCCGCGAACAGCCCACGGTCCAACGTCTCAGACAGTGGCGCTTCCGTAAGCAACTCGTTAATTAATTAACCATTCATGAGCGGCAAAAATAAGCTTCGGCTCGGCTCATTCCTGCAACCCGCGGTGCGCGCGCGCGTCGTGACGAGGCGAGGCGAGGCGTGGCGAGGCGAGGCGGGCGGCGGAGGAGGAGGAGCGCGCGTGTACAACTCATATTCCCAAGCTCCCAATAGCAAGTGGTAGAGCAGCCTGTATAAAGGGGTCTCACTCTTCTTACTGTAGCAGTATGGGACTAAACTTCCCACACTTCCGACCACTTGCTGTACACATACATGGGCCTTGGAGATTAACTAGGGATTATTTTCTTATATGGGCCTAAGCCCATCCATAATCTAGCGATCTCCCACCAGATCTCAAGGCACATAAGTTTGTCAACTGTTCCAAACAATGTTTGATATACCAGAATTTTTAGTGCAGACTGTTAAGCTGAACTTCCACCTATAGCAATAGGATTAGACTTATTCACAACTGAACAATGGACTAAGCCTTGAATTGTCAGTTTGGCGTGTAGAAGTTTCGCCTATTGTCAGTTGATACGTGGCTGCTGAAGGCTAAACCCCATGGGTGGAGCTTATTAGTCATACTACGTACCTTCTCATGAGCTTCCTAGAGATCACCCAATCTCATAGACTGTGACCAGCAGTCGAGCTCACATAGGTGTGTTCCTCCAAATAATGCTCTATAGGTTAGCATCTTGCTTACATAAGCTTTGGAACACATTAAGACAAAAGTCAGCCTTTCTTACAGAATTGAGAGTATTATTGCATCTCCAACGGAGTGGGATAATTAAGGATACTCTCCTCAGTTGACCGCTAGTTTGTTTTCCCAGGTCCTAATTGACGGGATCTCCGATCACATAGGTTGGGTTACCCCCATGGCAACTTACGTGGGTCTCATACCCATCTCCCTCGATGCATTTTCTATCACAATCCGTGATAGCCCTTTTGTAAAAGGGTCTGCCAGATTCTTAGCCGTCTGGATATAATCCAACGCTATTACTCCAGAGTTTCTTGATTTTCTGACAGATTTTAATCTTCTTCTTATGTACTTTGTGGATTTCAAGTTGTCCTTTGAACTCTTAGCCTTGGCAATCACTGTTTGATTGTCACAGTTCATAAGGACAGTCGGGACTGGTTTATCAGCCACCGGCAAGTCCGTCAAAAGCTCTCGAAGCCATTCTGCTTTGATGCATGGTGTGTCTAATGCTGTGATTTCTGCATCCATAGTCGATCTGGTTAAGATCGTCTGCTTGCAAGACTTCCAGGAAATAGCACCACCACCAAGTGTGAAGACATATCCACTTGTGGCTTTCATCTCATCACTATACCCCTCAAGTACCGTCGGGTACCCAAAATAGTGAATCTCGTAGTTCGCAGTACCTTGCAAATAGCGCATCACTCGCTCAACAGCATGCCAATTCACATCTCCCGGATTGGAAACAAATCAGCTCAGTTTGCACATAGCAAATGAGATGTCAGGGCGAGTAGCACAAGCTAGGTACATGAGTGAACCAACCACTTGAGAATATCTCAATTGATTTACAGCCATGCCTTCAAACTTTCGAATCCGCATGCTAGGATCATATGGTGTTGCAGAAGGTTTGCAGTCCGAATATCCAAAACAGCTCAAAATCTTCTCAACATAGTGGGATTGCAAAAGTGTAATTCCACCCTTAGTATTTCTTAGTAGCTAGATGTTCAAAATAACATCAGCCACGCCCAGGTCTTTCATCTCAAAGTTATGAGATAGAAAAGCCTTGACCTCCTCAATGACCTTGATGTGGGTTCCAAATATCAGTATGTCATCAACATACAGACACAGTATAACTCCTTCGCCCCCACCAAAGCGATAGTATACACATTTGTCAGCTTCATTAACAACAAAGCCAGCAGATGTTAAAGTTGTATTAAACTTCTCATGCCATTGCTTAGGCGCTTGTTTCAGGCCTTACAAAGATTTCACTAGCTTACACACCTTTCTTTCCTGACCATTTACTACAAAGCCATCCGGCTGTTGCATGTAAATTTCCTCGTCTAGCTCTTTGTTAAGGAAAGTCGTCTTAACGTACATCTGATGAACGAGAAGGCCATGCGAGGCAGCCAAAGCGAGTAGCACTCGAATGGTGGTCAGCCTAGCCACAGGTGATTAAGTGTCCAAGAAATCATCTTCTTCCTTTTGGGTATAACCCTTGGCCACAAACCTAGCCTTGTACTTCTCAACAGTACCATCGGGCCTAAGCTTCCTCTTGAACACCCACTTACATCCCAATGGTTGGAAACCATAAGGACGATCAGTGATCTCCCATGTCTCGTTAGCCATGATGGAATCCATCTCGCTACGGACTGCATCCTTCCAGTAGTCAGCATCCGGAGATGCATAAGCTTCTGAAATGGAACTGGGAGTGTCATCAT
Source organism: Secale cereale (assembly GCA_902687465.1). Classification (NCBI taxonomy): domain Eukaryota; kingdom Viridiplantae; phylum Streptophyta; class Magnoliopsida; order Poales; family Poaceae; genus Secale; species Secale cereale. The sequence continues at coordinate 623,215,072 of LR738711.1, forward strand.
CCACGAGGTACACAGGGAAATCATCACCAAAAGACTTTGCAGTCCTTTCTCTCTTGCTCCTAACAGGAGCTTCCTCATCATCCTCTGATGAACTTTCATCACTTTGTGTTCATAATATTCCATCGGAATGGCAGGTCCAGGAGCCTCATTAGATTCTAGTCTAGAAGTGCTTTGCATATCTCTCATGGGGAATATATCCTCAAAGAATGTAGCATCCTTAGACTCTATAATTGTACCGACCTTCTGGTCAGGTACCTCATATTTCACCACTAGAAATCTATAGCCAACGCTATTCTTAGCGTAGCCCAAATTAACGCAGTCCACGTCTTTGGTCCAAGCTTACACTTTTTGGGGATCGACGCATTAACTTTCGCCAAACAGCCCCAAGTGCGCAAGTAAGAGAGTGTAGTTATTTTCTTCTCCCATTGCTCATAGGGAGTAGTCTCATTATCCTTCACGGGAACTTTATTCAAGACATGACACGATGTCAATACAGCCTCCCCCCACCATGCCTTGGATAAACCCGATGTATCTAACATGGTGTTAGCCAAATCTGTTAGAGTACGGTTTTTCCGTTCGGCAACCCCATTTGATTGGGATGAATAGGGAGGCATCCTCTCATGAATAATACCATGTTCCGCACAGAATAAATCGAACTCGCTAGAAAAGTACTCTCCACCACGATCAGACCGGACTTGTTTAATTTTCTTCTCAAGTTGGTTCTCAACTTCAGCCTTATAGATTTTAAAGTAGTGTACAGCCGCATCCTTTGTGTTTAACAAATACACATAACAGAATCTAGTGGAATCATCAATCAAAGTCATGAAGTATTTCTTTCCACCTTTAGTCAACACACCATTCATCTCACAGAGATCTGAATGTATGAGCTCTAGTGGTGCCAGGTGTCTCTCCTTCGCAGGCTTGTGAGGCTTACGAGGTTGCTTTGCTTGCACACACGCATGGCACTTAGAGCCTTTGGCTAAAGTGAAACTCGGGATTAGATTTATCTTAGCCAGCCACGTGATACAACCGAAATTTATGTGACAAAGATGTGAATGCCAAACCTCACATTCGTTCACATTAGAATGAATTTGGTTAACAACTTTATTACAGAAATCCTCCAGGGAAAGGTGGAACAAACCACCACAATCATATCCTTTTCCAACAAATAGTCCATACCGAGATTCGACTACTTTGTTAGACTCAAATACTAACTTAAACCCTTTTTACATAGAAGGGAGCCACTAACGAGATTCTTCTTGATGGCGGGGACATGTTGTACATTCTTCAGTTGCACGATCTTTCCCAAAGTAAACTTCAGATCTACCGTGCAACACCATGAACAGAAGCATGCGATCCGTTCCCCATCAGGACGGAACAATCTCGTGTGACCCGGTAAGAAGAAAACAAAGGCACATCAGCACACACATGAATATTGGCCCCAGTGTCAACCCACCAATCGGTGGACTGGCAAACTGAAAGTACGGTAAATAGATTACCATACCCTGATGTCGCATCATTGTTGCTCAGAGTCACATTGACAGACTTTGCGTCCTGTCCTGGCTTCTTATACTTGTTTGGGCACTTGTTTGCCCAATGTTCCTCTGAACCACAAGTGAAGCAGCCATCTCTCTTCTTATCTTTCTTCTTACCCTTCTTCTTGAAGGTAGTATTCTGCTGGACAGAGTTCTTTCCCTTGAACTTGTGGGAGTTCTTCTGCACCACATTGGCGCTAGAAGAACCCTCTGCCCCTTTCACGTGTGAGTCCTTTGCTCTCGAGTTCAGCTCAACACTTAGATGACCAATGACATCCTCAACAGAGAATTCATGTCTCAAGTGCTTGATAGAAGTAGCAAAGTTCCTCCATCTAGGAGGGAGTTTTGCAATAATGCAACCCGCGACAAACTTGTCCAGTAACTCACACTTCAGGAGCTCCATCTCCTTAGCAATGCATTATATCTCATGAGCCTGGTCCAATGCAGGACGATTATCAACCATCCTGTAATCATGGAACTGCTCCATGGCATACAACTCACTGCCAGCATCGGTTGCGCCGAACTTAGCTTCGAGCGCATCCCACAAATTATTGGCAACACGCATATGGATATATGCATCGACTAGCTTGTCTCCGATCACAATAAGAATGGCTCCATCAAAGATGGTGGTTGCCTCCCTAAACGCATTCTCCTGCTCAGGAGCAATCGTTACCATGGGAGACACACTACCAACCCAGAACACGTTCATTGTTGTGAGCCACAAGGTAGTCCTCGTTTGCCAACGCTTAAAATGTGTTCCAGTAAACTTTTCCGGTTTCAGAGTAGCGGCGAAGCCATGAGTCGAAAAGTGCCTAAAATAAGGTTTTTGGATTGTTGGAAATATTAGCACTTTTCCGACTCTTCTAATCCACGAGTAAACAGTAAGCATGGCAAATACGGTATACATCTCATGCCGATACCTAAGCATGTGAGCACGTACGGTACATAGAACCGAAACATCTATGAACAGCATATATACGACTAGCACATGAACGAGCAAATAGGGATGAACGAGTCATACCCTCCGGTTGACCAGGCCAACGCAGCGGCAGCAGTGGCAGCCTCGGCATCGGCCGAAGCCTTCTTCTTGGCGGCGGCGTTGTCGGCCATGGGGTTGATGCAGGGGTAGTAGTGGAAGCAGAGGAGGACGAAGATGGGGATGGATCGGGAGCAGTCGCGTTGAGACGCTCCCCAAAAACCTTATTGCCGTTCTCACGGGCAGGATCTCGAACGACAGGGTTCCGGAGGCACCTGCACTCCCGACCAACCGTGCACGCGGTCGTCGGGATGGGATCACTAGAAGCAGCACAAGGAGAGGAACAGTAGATGACAGCTAGGGTTGTACGCGAGGGAGTGAGTGAACCGAGTTAGGGTTCACTCCACTGGCCAGTGCCTTCTTATATAGGTCGTCAGGTAGATGGGCCTGGGCCAGGCCCACGACCGAGTCCGCGAATAGCCCATGGTCCAACATCTCGGACAGTGGCGCTTCCGTAAGCAACTCGTTAATTAATTAACCATTCCTGAGCGGCAAAAATAAGCTTTGGCTCGGCTCATTCACGCAACTCGCGGCGCGCGCGCGCGTCGTGTCGAGGCGAGTCGAGGCGTGGCGAGGCGAGGCGGACGACGGAGGAGGAGGAGCGCGCGTGTACAGTTCCTATTCTCAAGCTCCCAATAGCAAGTGGTAGAGCAGCCCTTATAAAGAGGTCTCACTCTTCTTACTATAGCAGTATGGGACTAAACTTCCCACACTTCCCACCACTTGTCGTACACATACATGGGCCTTAGAGATTAACTAGGGATTATTGTCTTATATGGGCCTAAGCTCATCGATAATCCATCAGTACACTCGTCAGCGGATTCCACTTCCAAAAATCTTCGAGTGCCCTGAGGTTGAGCACACAGATGATCTACATACGTACAAATATGATCACGGTGACTGTCGTCTACGGAAGATAGCAATTTCTCAAGTTCCCAACCGCTCTTGGAATTACAAGAACTATAAAGTTGTTGCTATGTTCGACAAGTTTGTTGCCGTCCTTCGTGGTTCGACTGGATGGATATTGCTCAAAAATTAGTTTCTATACATGGATGTGTACTGTGATGCAATTGAATACGAGAGGCTTTTGTTTGCTGCCACCACTCTTGGCACTGTTTTTGCTTGGGATCCTTATTGTTTCGGTACATTTGTCTTCCACCGTAATTATAATTGTTTCATCCACATGCATGTGAGTTAGCAAGTTTCCCTTCTCTACTAATTAACCTTCTTCTTGTGTTTCCAAGGTCCTGTGAACATTCCACCACCTATACTTGAAAAAATTATAACCAAGGGGGAGATGACGATGGTGATGATCACGAGCATGAGGACGAGCAGGGCCCATATGCTCACTGGCGGCTGGCAACTAATTCCAATGGATCACCACTTCTTGTCTGTATACAGCCCACTGTTGATGTTACTACTGAGGGAGCAGGTGTTGTCTCCCATGGTCGCACTCTCCGGACCTATTCCAACACCCGTTGCATGGTATTCGGGGTGGATACTAGTGTGCTAGTGCCAACACCTTCTCCCTAGTACAGTATTGATAGTCTTGGAGGAAACTTGCTCTTCCTTGGACAAAACTATCCAATGATGGTGAAACGCGATCCAACTGCTGTTAACACAACGTTACTACCATTTATGCGAAGCAACTGTATCTATACGTCAGACATTGCGGTGGCTCCCTACCCTGGTCGTGATATAGTAGGCCGCTTCAGCCTGGATGTTCAGTCCTGCGTTGGTCTCAATATTGACACTAGTTGGCCCTTCCCAGAGAATCACTTGTGGTTCAAAGCAAGCGTTTCCAACGACAAGGATTGGTTGAGTTGAAGTTCGTTTCATTCCTTGTTATTTGTTGTGTGATGGAAACTTTAGTATTTATAATGTATCCTCGTTGTCGTTGTGGGTTGATGACCTGTTGTCAGGCCCAAGATGCAATTCTATCCCGATCACGTGACACTTACGTGATTGGGGCACAACCGCATTTCGGGCGCTTAGCAAGATGGATATCATTACATTGTACCATTACATACATACATGGGGGATACAACAATACATACAAATCTCATGAATACAACAACATCAATACAAGTATCCGACTACGGATACAAACAATAAAAGCACAAAGACATCCATCTGCTATCCCAGGCTGTCGACCCGGAACCTAACCCAAGACTGAAGAAGAAGAACTCCAACAAAAGAACAACGCTCTCACGTCAAGACATCGGAAACCTGCACCTGCAACTGTTGTTGTAGTATCTGTGAGCCACGAGGACTCAGCAATCCCATAACCATGGGTAACAAGACTATCAAAGCTTAATAGGTAGGAAGAGGTAAAGTGGTGAGGTTGCAGCAGCGGCTAAGCAATATATGGTGGCTAACTTACGAGTACAAGAATAAGATGAGCATCTACGCAAACGGTCGCAACTAGTAGTGATCGCTAAAGATCCTGAACTACATACGAGTCAAACATAACCCCACCGTGTTCTCTTCTCAAAGTGAAAAGAGACAGTCACGGTTACACACACAGTTGTGTGTTTTACTTCGGATCATCTGTCAAGTTTTCTACAACCGGACATTAACAAATTCCAATCTGCCACATAACCGCGGGCACGGCTTTCGAAAGATCATAACCCTGCAGGGGTGTCCCAACTTAACCCATCACAAGCTCTCACGATTAGCTGAAGTGATAAATATAATATCATCACCCCTTATCTTAGGGAAAATCCGATCAGGCTCGGCATCCCGGTGCACAAGACATTTCGACAATGGTAAAACAAGTACAGCAAGACCTCCCGGCGTGCCGATACCCTGATGGTAGCCGCGCGCATCTCGTCTCAGGCCACGTCCGGATGAGCACTACGTACAGCAACCGAAGACCCCAGATAACTGGGTGGCACCGCAAGTGGCTCTAGTTTGGGGCCAACACCATCAGCACTGGCCCCCCTGCTATGTAGAAAAAAGAATCCCGAGGGCACGACCCCCTGTGCAATTTTAATTAATTAATTAAGTTGTTGTTATGAGGCAAATTAAAACCAGTGTTGGGCCTTGCTGGAGGAGTTTTATTCAAAGACGAACTATCAAGGGGTCCCCATATACCCATCGTGCAAGGAACGCAAAATCAAGGAACATAATGCCGGTTTATCGGCGCCTAAGGTGGCATGAGTGGAACAAAACACTGAGCAAAAGGCCAAGCCTTCCACCCATGCCCAGTATATAGGTGTGTTAATAATAATAATAATAGATATTGTGATATTCCAACAACAAGTTCCCTCCTGGAACGATCTTCATCTTCACCTGCAACTAACAACGCTATATGAGGGGCTGAGCAAGCGGGTAACATAGCCAAACAGTGGTTTTGCTAGGAAGGATTCAAAGGTTAGAGGTTTCATGGCAACAAGGAGAGGGGCTGACAATAATGATGGGTAGCGCGACATGTAACGATAGAATCGAGACACTAAGCATGGCAATGATAGTAAGGTATCCAAGGGTATGGTCATCTTGCCTGAGATCTCGCAAGGAAGAAGAACGGTTCCGTGAAGAAGACGGAGAAGAAGCCTTGAAGAAGAACCACGGATAGACGATCGAATCCTCACGAACACAACGGAACAAGAACTAACGAGAAGAAGCAAGCAATACGGTAAACAAACCACTCAAGAACATGACAATAGGCACTACCAAGTATGATGCAAAACAAGTCTACTTATGATGCACAGAAAGTCTACACAGGAAGCAAAACATGGCAATGTAGGAAGCACAGCAAAACACACAAGTCTATATATATGATGCAATACATGGCAAGGTATGATGCATGACAAGACTAAACAGGAAGCATAACATGGCAAGGTAGGAAGCACAGAAAACATCACAGGAAACATGGCAATGTGCTTAAGCAAGTATGATGCAAACAAGTCTATATAGGAAGCAAAACATGTCTATACAGGAAGCATTACATGGCAATGTAGGAAGCACAGAAAACAACACAAGTTTATATGATGCAATACATGGCAATGTATGATGCATGACAAATCTATACAGGAAGCACAGAAAATATATACAGGAAGCATAACAAGTCTATACAGGAAGCATAACATGGCAAGGTAGGAAGCATAACATAGCAATGGTGCAAGATGCACCCAAACATAAACCAACTCACTCCAAACATGTTAACAAGATGAAATTATGATTCTACATGCAAAATCACTCAAGTTTCATATAAAGAACACCCCAAACGGAGCAACGGGCTAAAAGATACACATGAAACAAGAATAACAACAAGCTGAAATTAACAGCCACATAGCAACTTTGAAGCATGATAAATATAAGCTACATCACTCAAACATGGTGATAAGAAGCATGAACATGAAGTAGACATATCCTACAGCAAACATCTCCATTGGAGCATCTCCATAGGAGGCATGGATCAATAGCAACAAGCTACAACATTTTGAACATGACAACAAAAACCTGACAGCAATATTTTATAGCAACTTGGGAGCAAGAATTAAATATGCTACAGCCACCCAAATGAGTATGTGAGAGCATGAATGGATAGGCAACAACATATACAACAAGGAATCATCAATAGTCACCCCAAAACTAGCATGGATTTGCCTAGAACAACAAGCAAACATGGCATCTGGAAATTACAGATTCCAGACTTGGTGAAATTTCACGAAGTGTTAAAACAACAATAACAACATGGCATGTTTGTGAGCATGTTTAAGTCAACACAAGGCATATCATAGAAAGTTAAATGCACCATATCAAAGAACACATCATGGGGATTCTGAAACATCTAGGCATGTGACAAGGGGACAAACACAAAAATAGCAACGAGCTCCTCAACTAGGCATCTCGTAACAAGTTTCAGAACATAACAGCCAAATGCACTTTTGCAACATAGATAAACATGGCAATATGAATTCTATCATGCAAGCTAAAGCAACCAACATGTAGAGCATCTCATGATGAACATGTGGGCATATCATTTGCATCATTTGGATAAACATGCACCAAGTTATAATATCTCAAACATAGCAACAAAATAACAAGTAGCAGCAGTTTATAACAAGTAGCACCCTTGCAACAGATATTTAAGCATCTAGATGAACTCAAATGAGCATGGCACAATGAAACAAAGTGTAGAGCATATCACCACGATCATTTTGACATATCATTCACTCAAAACGGATAAGCACACAAAAAGTTATCATCATGCAAAGATGCAACATTATGCTGACAGAAAAAGGACTTAGCAGAATTTTACACAAGGGAAAAAACACACGGGCGTCTAATACTAAGCAGCGCCTGGGCGAAGGAAGCAGAGGGATTACCATGGGCCGAGCCCATTAGCAGAGGAGGAGGCCGGCTGGATCTCGGGGAGGCTGGGAGCCGGGCCTTGGGCGCTGGAGGAGTTGGGCCCAGGCGGTTCTGGCCCATGAGGCCGAGGCGAGCGAGGCCCAGGAGGGGAGCCGAGGTTGCGGCCTCGTCCACCTCGACGGAGGAAGAGCCCGGTGGCGCAAGAGGGCGGGAATAGCGCGGGAAGAAGCCCTCGACCGGATCCCGCCGGATCCGGGCCAGAGGTGGCCGGAGTTGACACCGGAGGTGGTGGAGGCGGCGGATCCGGTCAACTCCCTGCCGGATCTGGTGGATGGGGTCGGTGGCGGAGCTCCTCCGGCAACCGGCGGTGGGACTTGGCGAGGAGATCGGCGGCGGGGGCTGCAGGGTCGCCGGCGGGAGATGCGAGCAGGGCGGCGCTGGCATCCGGGCGGCGGGGTGCTGGCCGGAGGTGGCGAAGGCGGCGGGAGCTCCGGCGAGCTCGACGCTGGGGCACGGGGGCTGAGCGGTCGGGCCTCACGCAGGCGGCGCGGACGAAAGGGCTCGGCCGGGCCCAATCTGGGCCCGCAGGGCCGCGCGGTGGGAGGAGAAGAGAGAGTGAGGTGGCAGTGGAAGCACGGTGCAGCGGCCGTGGAAGCACGGTGCGGCGGCAGTGGAAGCACTGGGCGACGACGGGGGTGGAAGAACGGCGCGGCGAGGGTGGAAGCACGGCGCGGCGATGGTGGAAACACGGCGCGGAATTTGAGGAGGGAGGTAGGGGAAGGCCAAAATGAACTAGGAGGAGTCCATTTATAGCAGGAGGGCTAGGGTTTGGAGTTTGGAGGGGTTTTAGAGCCCTCCGATCTCGATCCGACGGATCCGATCGCGAGGGGAGTTAGGATGGGCCTAGGGGAGGTTAGTGGGCTGTGCAGAGGGCCTTGGGCTTAGGGAAGAGAAGAGAGAGGAAGGCCCGCGGAGGTTTTCGGAGACCGAAAACGTCCGACGAAATAACCGGCGACTAGTGCCGCTATATATATCCGTTGGGCTATCAAACGAGCTCTGAATGCGATGAAATTTGGCAAGCGGCCTGTCTACACTATAATAAGACCACACGCCAAGTTTCAACCCATTCCGAGAACGTTTTTCGGCCACTCACAAAATAAATATTCGGAGGCACCGCGGGCGCGTGCAAGTGTGTCTGGGCTCAGAACGGACAACGGAAAAGACGAGAGGACTCGGGCGGATGCAAGTTTTGAAAACATGTTGATGCAACACACAAGATGACATGGCAAGATGCAACACGCAAGCAGATGACATGGCACTGACGACGAATAACTGGCTGACACCTGGCGCACCGGTCTCGGGGTGCCACACCTACCAAGTCAGCACGGTTGACCAGGTCAACTGGTCAACAGGGGGCCAGGGGCCCCACTGGCAGTGACCCAGGGGGTGGTCCCAGGTGTGCCAGCTCAGCGGGTCGGCGGCTGAACGACGGCGAGCCCGAAAATGCGGGTCTCCGGGGCTGGGGTTAGGCGCATTCGAACGAGTAAGCAACGCCGCATCCAATGCGGGTGGCCACGCGAGCTACGATGGCCGGAGCCGCCGTCGGCGACAGGGACGATGGAGACTCGAAGCACGGCGAACTCGTGCGCGATGAAACGGAGGGCAAAACGGGCGGCGCGCTACTCCTATGGTGACTACTTGAAGCCACGAACATGTTGGTGAGCTCGGCGGACCAGGACGAGCCCTGCCATGATGGCTGCGAGCTCGATAGCGGAGCCAGGGCACGGCAATGGCGGCGCATTGCGCACAGCTTGCTGCGGCGCGTAAATGGAGCTAGGACGGGGAGAGGAAAGGGGTAGAGCTCACGGAGTGGCTCACACGATGGCCCGTGGTGGTTTAGGAGCTGCAAACACATCGCCGGAGCCGAGGATGAGCGGCGGCGACCAGAGATGTGGACGAAGGCGAACGGAGGCAGCGGGGCTCCACATCTCCACCTGGTGGCACCAGGAGAGGTTGCCGACCGTGGCGAGGACCGTGGACAAGGCCAGTAGGCAGGGGGGCGCCGGTGGCTGCGGCAACGATGGAGGACGGCGGCGAGGACGCTCGGGCTGTGGATCTGGAGGAGAGGAGGGGCGGAGCGAGCGATGGCGAGGGAGGGAGAGTGGATAGAGATTGAGGGGAGGCCGAGGGGAAGGAGAGGTGGATCTTTATCCAACCACGGCGCCTGTAGCGGTGTGGTCGGCGAGGTGGGTTCGGCGACGACGGCGGGCACGCCTCGGTCGCTTGAACAGAGAACGGGGGGAGGAGGAGGCCGTGGTGGGCTGGGTTCCAAGCACTGTGCACTTAGGCCCAGTCCCCATCGGTAGCCTAGGCCCTTTTTCTATTTTTATCTCAGTTTTCTTTTACAGAAAATGTTTTTGCAATATTTGAGCTGCCAAAAAGCTTTCTGTAAAACGTGGGACTTGGCCACATAATTACATTGCAATAGTTGGCACTTCCATAAAAAAGATTGTGAGGCTCTTGAAAAAGTTTGCCATTTCTATAAATTAAAAAGCCATTTAGTCTATTGTTTTAGCCATTGCTTTAATTGGTTTAGGCCATTTAAACACCTTGCAAAAAGTTGGTTCACCACCAATATTAACAAAAGATTATTTGCCACATGGTGAACATTTTAGTTTTCATGTCTGACAAATATGTGGCAATCCGAATACGGATGCAAACATAAAAAACAAAAGACATCCATCTGCTATCCCAGGCTGCCGACCCGGAACCTAACCCAAGACTGAAGAAGAAGAAGAAGAAAGAACTCCAACACAACGATATCACTCTCACATCAAGTCATCGGAAACCTGGACCTGCAACTATTGTTGTAGTATCTGTGAGCCACGAGGACTCAGCAATCCCATAACCATGGGTAACAAGACTATCAAAGCATAAAGGGGTAGGAAGAGGTAAAGTGGTGAGGTTGCAGCAGCGACTAAGCATAATATGGTGGCTAACTTACGAGTACAAGAATAAGATGAGCATCTACGCAAACGGTCGCCAACTAGTAGTGATCGCTAAAGATCCTGAACTACCTACAAGTCAAACATAACCCCATCGTGTTCTCTTCTCAAAGAGAAAAGCGACAGTCATGGTTACTCACACAGTTGTGTGTTTTACTTCGGATCCTCTGTCAAGTTTTCTACAACCGGACATTAACAAATTCCAATCTTCCACATAACCGCGGGCACGGCTTTCGAAAGATCATAACCCTGCAGGGGTATCCCAACTTAGCCCATCACAAGGTCTCACGATCAGCTGAAGTGATAAATATACTGTTATCACCCCTTATCTTAGGGAAATCCGATCAGGCTTGGCATCCCGGTGCACAAGACATTTCAACAATGGTAAAAACAAGTCTAGCAAGACCTCCCAGCGTGCCGACACCCTGATAGTAGCTGCGCGTATCTCGTCTCAGGCCACAATCGGATGGGAGAAGCTACGAGTAAAACCAGCCCTCGGGTTTCCCCAAGGTGGCCCCGCAGCACCCCCGTTTGGGACCAACACCATCAACACTGGCCCCCCCTGCTATGTAGAAAAAAATACTCGGGGACGCGACCCCCTATGCAAATTTAATTATTGAATTAAGTTGTTATTATGAGGCAATTTAAAACCAATGTTGGGCCTTGCTGGAGGAGTTTTATTCAAAGACGAACTGTCAAGGGGTCCCCATATACCCAACCGTGTAAGGAACGCAAAATCAAGGAACATAATGTCGGTTTATCGGCGCCTAAGGTGGCATGAGTGGAACAAAACACTGAGCAAAAGGCCAAGCCTTCCACCCATGCCCAGTATATAGGTGTGTTATTATATATATAACATATTGTGATATACCAACAACAAGTTCCCTCCTGGAACGATCTTCATCTTCACCTGCAACTAACAACGCTATAAGAGGGGCTGAGCAAGCGGGTAACATAGCCAAACAATGGTTTTGCTAGGAAGGTTTCAAAGGTTAGAGGTTTCATGGCAAAAAGGAGAGGGGCTGTCAATAAAGATGGGTAGCGCGACATGTAACGATAGCATCGAGACACTAAGCATGGCAATGATAGTAAAGGTATCCAAGGGTATGGTCATCTTGCCTGAGATCCCGCAAGGAAGAAGAAATGGATCCATGGAGAAGACGAAGAAGAAGCCTTGAAGAAGAACCACGGGTAGACGGACGAATCCTCACGAACGCAACGGAACAAGCACTAACGAGAAGAAGCAAGCAACACGGTAAACACACCACACGAGACATGACAATATGCTCAACCAAGTATGATGCAAGACAGTTCTATATAGGATGCACTACAAGTCTATACAGGAAGCAAAACATGGCAAGGTAGGAAGCACAGAAAAACAACACAAGCCTATATATGATGCAATACATGGCAAGGTATGATGCAAGACAAGTCTATACAGGAAGCAAAACATGGCAAGGTAGGAAGCACAGAAAAACAAACAAGTCTATATATGATGCAATACATGGCGAGGTATGATGCAAAACAAGTCTATACAGGAAGCAATACATGGCAAGGTAGGAAGCACAGGAAAACAACACTAGAACATGTCAATATGCTCAACCAAGTAGGATGCAAGACAAGCCTATATAGGAAGCAATATATGGCAAGGTAGGAAGCACAGAAAAACAACACAAGTCTACAAGTTTAAATGAGGCCGGAAACTACATATAACAAAACCCGGTAAGTCCTCATATGCATAGTTTGAAATTAGTCCAGATCTGAACAAACCTTAAGTTAAAGTTGTTAAACAGCAAGTTAACATGCACCATGATGATCTACATGAAATTCTAGTCAAGTTTCATATAAAGTTTGTTTAATTCGGAGCTACGGCCTAGAAGATATGAGCAAAACAAGTCAAACAAGGCAACGGTGCAAGATGCACCCAAACATCAAGCAAACTCACTCCAAACATTTAAAAAAGATGATATTATGATTCTACATGAAAAATCACACAAGTTTCATATAAGGCACACCCAAAACGGAGCAACGGGCTAAAAGATACACATGAAACAAGATATGACAACAAGCTGAAGTTATCAGCCACATAGCAACTTTGGAGCAAGAAATATATACTCTACAGCACTCAAACATGGTGACAAGAAGCATGGACATGAAGTAGACATATCCTACAGCAAACAACTCCATTGGAGCAACTTCATAGGAAGCATGGATCAATAGCAACAAGCTACAACATTTTGATCATGACACTAAAAACCTGACAGTAATATTTTATAGCAACTTGGGAGCAAGAATTAAATAAGCTACATCAAGCCATATGAGCAAGGACATGGATGGATATACAACAACATGTACAACAAGGAATGATCAATGTCCACCCCAAAACTAACATGGATTTGCCTAGGGCATCAAGCAAACATAGCATCAGGATATGACAGATTCCAGACTTAGTGAAATTTCACTAAGTGTTAAAACAGTTAAGTTGGCATGGCATGTTTGTAAGCATGTTTAAGTCACCTCAAGGCATATCATAGCAAATGGTTTGCACCACAGCAAAGAACACATGATGGAGAATCTAAAACATATGGGCATGTGACATGGGGACAAACACATCAATAGCAACGAGCAATTGAAATCAGCATCTCATAACAAGTTTCAGAACATAACAGCCAAATGCACTTTTGCAACAGAGATTAACATGGCAATATGAACTCTAACATGCATGCTATAGCAACCAACATGTAGATCATCTCATGATGAACATTTTGACATATCATTTGCATCATTTGGACAAACATGCACCAAGTTATCATATCTCAAACATGGCAACAAAATAACAAGTAGCAGCAATTTATAACAAGTAGCACCCTTGCAACAGAGATTAGAGCATCTAAATGAACTCAAACAAGCATGCTACAATGGAACAAAGTGTAGAGCATATCACCATGATCATTTTGACATATCATACACTCAATTTGGATCATCACACAAAAAGCTATTAGCTCCACAAGAATGCATCAGACAATAGTTTTCAGGGGACTTACCAAAAAAACAGCACCTCAGGAAACGGACATGTCCGAAGTGGGGCGGACACTTCCGACGGACTGGGCCCACGGGCAGAGAGAGGGGCGGACACGTCCGGCTCTAAATGGACGTGTCCGTCGGCAGCGGTGGCACGAGGCCCACCAGTAAGCTGCACCGGAAGCGGAGCAGGTCGGGCGGCTCACGGCGGATCGGGGACCTGCCCGATCCAGACGCGCGGGAGGCCGGCGCCGGCGGGGCTCGGGATCCCGCCAGGGGAGTGGCCGGCGGCGAGCCAGAGGACAGCTGGGAGGTCTTGTCCGGCGAGGGAGGCCAGGCCTGCGGGCGGCGGCGGAGGATCCGGCGAGGGGAGGCCAGATCTGGGGCGGCGGCGGTCCTCCGATGACCGGCGGCGGGGAACGGCGACCGGCGGCGGGGCGTCGAGGAGGCAGTGGCGGAGCCTCGATCCGAACCTGGATCGAGCGCTGCGGGGGCTGGCGGCTCGGGCGCCTGCGGCTGGCGGCTCGGGCGCCTGCGGCGGGCGCGCTCGGCCGGGCCGCAGCGGCTGGGAGCCTGAGGAGGGGGCGCGGGAGACTGACAGGGGGGTCCCCCGCTGAGGTGGCGGCGGCGCTGGGGGGTTTCTGCGGCGACAAGTGGCGAGGAGAGAGCGGCTGCGCACGGAAAACCAGGAGGAGGGGGCTAGAGGTTAGGGGAGAGGTTAGGGGAGTCCATTTTTGGCATGGAGGGGCCTTTATATAGGGAAAAGCCTAGGGTTTGGGGGTTTTAGCTCCGTTTCGAGCCGTACGATCTCGATCGTGCGGCTCCGAGCGGAGGGGGGAGTAGGCTGGGCCTAGGTGGGCTGTGTAGATTAGTTGAGCTGAGATGAGGGGAGAGGGAGAGAGGCCCGCGGGGTTTTCGGAGACCGAAAACGACCGACGTTTTAACCGGCGACTAGTGCCGCTATAATTATCCGTTGGGCTATCAAACGAGCTCCGAATGCAACGAAACTTGACAGGCGGTCTAGCTATGCTATAATAAGACCACACGCCAAGTTTCAACCCATTCTGAGAACATTTTTCGTCCACTCACAAAATAAATAATCGGAGGCACCGCGGGCGCGTGCAAGTGTGTCTGGGCTCAGAACGGACAATGGAAAGGACGAGGGGGTTCGGACGGATGCAAGTTTTGAAAACATGATGATGCAACACACATGATGACAAGGCAAGGATGCACACGCAAGCAGATGACATGGCAAAGGCAACGAATAACTAGCTGACACCTGGCGCACCGGTCTCGGGGTGTCACACCTGTTGTGGGTAATAAAATGATATGCCTGTGATAAACTTACTAAATTTATGAATGGCTTTCGAGTCGCTTCTCTGAGTGGGTGCTGCGATGAGGAAAAAAATATTTTCCGAATACATAATTGTACGCGCATTGCAACAGGTTACCGGATGAGGCCAATCAACAATAGTACACTATTTATACTAGCTTCACATGCTGCACTATCTCTACGTCTACGTACGTAATACAATAGGTTTTAAACTTGATACCAGCCACCCATCCTAACAAAGAAAACTTTTTAACCTAGCACAGACTCCAGGAATTTTGGCCACAGTGTGAGGTGGGCCATATGTTAATGTGTTTGATGTACGTAACCAGCACCTCGAATCCTCAATGCTACTACTATAAGTAGTAGGAGTAGTAGGGTGGCATGGGCCAGAACAAGCATTCACGTCCAGGAGTATGGCACACGCCACCAGCACGACTTCCATCTGACACCATATTTGTTGGAGTCTGTGCTACAGCAATCTCTTCCACCTCGTCATTTCTCTAACTAAGCCATCACGCGGCGGGCGAGGTGGGGGTTTGCCGATAGTCGGTTTCCTCACCTGCGGTCCCACTTGTAAGGCTAACTCCAATGCACGACCCCAAACAGACCTCCGTTTTGCCCGGTTTTTGTCCATTTGGGTAGGGCAATGGGGTCGTGTCCAGGCCATTTCTCGGATGCGGTGGCCATGCGCCGAACGCGCGGACGCATCCCGGCCACATACATTTTTATTTGCAAACACGTATTTTTTTTCATCATTGATTTTTTGGTACATGGAAATAGATCACCAAAATTTTGACTAGAAAAACAAGAACCACAAGAATACATTTTAGAAGATATCCAACTTCCATAACTACTCCTGTAAGTTGGATTAGTGCTTTCTTGATACATTCATTGTTGATCTGTGGAGGCTCGATCCTGCGTGCTTCTTTCTTCTTCGAGTGTAAACAAGTAGATGTGTCTAGCCTCTATTCTATCAACAAGTGCACTAGTCTCATCTCTAGCCTCTATGCTAGCTAAAAGTGCTAGAACATCTACTAAATTGCGATCTATCAATATATCACTGTACTCTTCTTCCCAATACCAAAACTTGCTTCCATTCTACACAATAAAATTTTAAGTTAGCACAACTAGTCTAATCCGAGAGCACAACCGAAGATTTGGTCGAGTTCTTCCTCCTTTCGCCGACACGTGGGACATCCAGCATCCAGGCCGTGTCATGAAAGAAAATAGAGTGGTAGTTGAAGCCACGCAGTGTGCATCTTGGGTTAAAATATAAATAGAATCTTACTACTCTTGAGTAACTCCAAAAGCGGCCACCGAAGATCTTAATTGGATTTGTTTTTCATCACCAGCACGTCGAGGTGAAAGATGTGCAGGTTCAGTGGGTCCTCTTGTGTTTTCATTGACATGTGGGACCGCATATGAGCAAACAGACGATGGGCTCTGCGCGTCTGCTGGCTGGCTGATAAGAGAGATAGAGGAGTGCTGAGTACGGACTCCAGGAAATTTGTTCTACTTAACCAGCACCTCGATATAGTGGGGTGGCATGGGCCATAACTAGCATTCATGTCTAGCAGTGCGGCACACGCCACCCACACGAGTCCCATTCGACACCAATTTTCTTGGAGTTCGTGCTACAGCCATCTCTTCTCCCTCCTGTTTTCTCAGCCATCGCGCGGTGGGCGGGGTGGGGGTTTGCCGATAGTCGGTTTGCTCAACCGCGGTCCCACTTGTAAGTGAAAATGCAACACAGCATGCATTTCCCCTTGAGCGGCATGCCGGACCAACCGTGTGGGCGTGCGACACGAACACGGCAGGCTTTTCCTTTTAAACTTGTAACTTGTAAAATTTAGTTCTGCTCCATGGCGCGACCGATAGATAGAAATAACAATTTTCCCTAGAGTAATGAGAAGTTTGGTTCTGGCGCGTTTCATGCATGGAGTACGTAGGAAAATTATGAAGTTGATGCGAAAGGTAAGATAATTACTAGTAGTACCATATACTACTACATGGATTCGACAGAAAGATAAAGATCGGATCCATCAATGACATCCTCACGCCCTAGTGAACTGGGTCACCAACCGACGTGTGAGAAGCAGCGGCGTTGGCGACAAGCTCAACGTGCTTCTGAACAATGTCGTCCAAGGTTGCCCTACGGTCCAAGAAGGCTAGTGTCCTATCGTCCTCCTCTTGCATGTAGTAGTCCTTGTGGACGATTTGCGTGTAGACATGGGTGATTATGTCGATGGTGTCTTGCTGCGCTAGGCGTTGCACGGCGAGCGCGACCTCGAGGTGGACATTCTCCAGCACGACGGCGGGCAGTCGCAGGGCCACCAGTGCGTCAAAGAGGTTGTCACCATAGAGGCCGTTGAGGGTGGCAGGCATCGCAGAGCCTGGGTGCATGGGCTGGAGGCGTACGTCAAGGTCGTCCGCGAGCTTCTTGACGACGGTGAACTTGTCGAGGAAGCTGACAACGACCTCATCGAACAAGGAGACGAAGTTGTCGTCCAAGCGACCCCTCGCCCTGGCAGCCTCAAGCACTACCTAGTGACGTTCCTCGTTGCCGGGCCGCAGGCCGACGTCGTGGACCATCTGGCACAGCCAGTTGATGCTCGCGCTCATCGCCTCCATGGGTCTAGCTTCTAGTCAACTAATCTTGCGACTGGAGTGATCACTCTTGCCCTTGCGTGCGTAGGTGCATAGGATTTCATAGATTGGACTGGCGGGAGCCTTTATATGAGAAGTGCGGACTGCGTTGAATTCACGTGCGTGTTGGCCATCTACTCCTCGCCCCTCTACTGCACCTGCCTTTGGCCGTATGACAGGTTGGCCAGCCACCCGTTGGGCCCACGTGTCATACACCCAAAGGCAGGTGCAGTAAGTCAATGAAGCTGCGTCCCCCTCCGTGCCCGTGCATGCTTTCAATGACTTGAGACTACCAAACATCACATGCAATGGTTAGTTAATAGCATGTAATCCTATTAAGTAGCAAAAATACATTAAGTTATATCGCCGATAGGAATAAAACAATACACCATGTATTTATTTACAGAGGAGTAGTACATTTTTTGTGACATGCATTACTAGATATTGCTAGTCAAATACTAAATCCAGATGGGTGTGGTAGTACTACTAAATCCAGACGGTGATGCTAGTACTAGTAGTAGTACTACCAATGTAGTAGCACCGTACTACCCGTTGGTCAAATTATTACGTGTTGCTCCTCACAGTGAAGTGACAAGACCGTACGCCGGAGATGACACCTGAGTATAGGCGCCGTGTTCGGCATACCATAGTCAGCATCACTGTCTGTAGTCACTATTATCATGGCTGTAGACCTAGCATGCTTACAACTAGTCGTGTTTGATATAATTTCCCGTGCGTAGATGCCCGTGCATTGCACGGAACACCAAGATTGGGGGTTGGACGGCGCCGGCAGCGGCCATCGCGCAATATTTTTCCATGTCCTTCTAGATGGGGAGGGGAGGAATAAGGCTAATTGTGAGAGACAAGGAGTTGTTTGTAAATAGGGAACAAGTGCGGGCATCTTTTTGCAAAACTGAAGAAGTTTGGTTTGTATGCGTCAGATCTAGATCCAACGACTATTGGTGAAAGATGGCACGCACAACATAATCACCAACTCAGGACCTGTTTGATTCGCGGGATTTTGAAAACGCGGGAATTGGACACAACAATATTACAAGTTTCAAACTGATATTAGAAATGTTAGGAGTAATGCTGCACCTACGAAGAGGGAATTACTAGGAAGTTTACGTAAGAACTTTCGTTACTTCACGCGGATGCAGCATTATTGTACAAACTAAAATCCACCGGCCTGACAAGTCACTAATGGGCAAATAACTTTTCGAGTCTCTCGCCACTTGATGTTTCAAAAACAAATTCAGCTTCTTCGGAGACTTTGTCATTTAGGCTTAGACGCTTGTGGTGATTAGCACGCCATTCATTGTTGTGCCACAGAACACCAAACCTCATTACCTTGAGCATACTTGCCTCCAGAACAAAGAACCTGGCCAATTTAATCTCAGATGTGTTGCCTTGATAGTCGATCAAATCAATTTCGGTAAGATGGTGATCAAGGCATTCGATGAGATTGTTATAGCGCAGCACATTTTTCACTTTCAGGTCTTTTTTTATCTGCAAAAGAAGAAAACATATTAAAGTACCCTATCGTATAAGATTGCCGTGTCATCAAGAGGTACCAATATCATTCGCTCATACGATAGGGTTGGCTGGCTAGTGATATTTTTCACACTCTCTCTCTCTCTCTCTCTCTCTCTCTCTCTCTCTCTCTCTCTCTTTCCTCTCATTTACCTAGGAGTACATGAAGAGCTTGGGCATTTGTTGCCTTCCACTATGTGGCCGATGCCATATTTTGCAAAATTATGCCACATAATACGCATCAATGTCAAATCAAAAGACTTTGGCACCGCTCTCGCGATGTGAGAGAGTTGGCACCGCTGTGCACACAGACCCGCATGTATAAACAAATCAATCAAACCAACTAAACCGGCCTCTCACTCTCCCAAACAAGTGTTTTTTATTGCCTCGGTCCTCAATGCGCCCTCAATTTACTAGCGTGCAGGGTGCTACCCCGAGTGGTTTTAACTTTGCTTACTTCACCGCGTGTCAGATGGGCCTCTAGTTTAATAATTTTGACCCACTGCCACATGGGCCAGCACACGAAGATACAGAACACGAGCTGACAAGGCAGCATGTGGACTGGTTGACCGGTCAACTAAACAATATACGGAGCTATACGCTGACACAGTGAGCGTATAATCCGTCGGTATAGAGTGTTTGTGTGAGAGGGGAGGCCCATGAGAGATAGCAGAGAGAGAGAGAGAGAGAAAGAGCTACTCCCTCCATTCGATAATGTAGTTCCAACATTTTTTTTAAAGTCAAACTTTTGAAACTTTGACCAAGTTTATAAAGAAATTACTTATATCTACAATACTAAAGATAAATGATAGTATGAAGTAAGTACATGTTGTGATGAATCTAATGATCTTTCCAGATGTAAATGTTTTTCTCCACATATACCTGGTCAAACTTTTCTGAGGTTTGACTATTCAAAACATCCATATGCTTATGGACGTGAGAGAGTCCCTAACTAGAGAGAGAGAGAGAGAGAGAGAGAGTGAAATAGAAAGAGTGAGTGAAAAAGTGTGTGTGCGTGTGTGAAAGAGACATAGACAACACTCGATAAAAGTCGAGAAAAAACGTGTGTGTCTTATGCAAACATATCACACATGCATCTTCAACAACGGAAGCAAGGTGAGGAGATAGTGTGTGGTTGTTTGCAACCGAGAGAGCAAGACCCCTAGCACGTGGCCAAGAGGGGTCTAACAAACAAGGAAGAGAGGTCGAGAGGGATGTGCGGAGAAAATGCAGACATGGGGAGGAGAGAGTGTATGTTTGTCATAGAGAGATCCCTTGGAGATCGTGATGGGACTACATGGGTGGGAGATCGAGTAACAAGGTGTGTGCGCGATAGACGTATGGATGGCAGGAGACAATACGTGTGTTCCTAATGGCTAGTGAGAGATAATCATACTTAGGGGGGAGTGCTTGCGCCTATGATGGAGTGAGGGGTTATGGTACTTATTAGGGGGGTGCGTGTCACATAGAGATAGAACAAGGGAGGAGAGTGTTGGATGGGTCTATATGTATAGCGCGAGCGAGACATGTGTATGTGTGAACCAGGGAGATATAAAGTTAGAGGGAGATTGAGGAGCCCCGATAAGGCTGAGTGGTGCGTCAGATAGCTAAGAGGGGGAAATAGATATTCCATCCGCTCGATAATGCAGTCCATGTAATGTTTTTAGAAGTCAAACTTTGGAAACTTTGATCAGGTTTACACAAATGTTATTATATCTTCAATACCAAAGATACATCATACGAAACTACATCTCATGGTGAATCTAATCGTATATGTTTGTCGTTCCAGATGTAATTGTTTTTCTCCACGTACATGGTCAAACTTTGTGATGTTTGACTTTTCAATAAATCAATATGCTATGGACCGAGGAGAGTGCCTAAGTCAAGAGGGATCAAGTGCGTGTGAAAAAGAATGAGTAAGTGTGCAAAAAGAGTATGTGTGTGAAAGAGAAAGTGACAACAAATGATAAATTAGAGAGAGAGTGTGTGTTTTTTCATTTCTTAGGCGAACATATCACGCATGCATCTTCGAGATAGAAAAGCGAGGCGAGGAGATACACGAACATAGCTAGTGTGTGATTGTTTGCAACGGAGAGAGACACCCCTATAGCACATGTCCAATAGAGGTCTGGCCAACAAGGTACAAAGGTTGAGAGGAACACATGGAGAACATGGACGCATGGGGAGGGCGAGTGTAATGCCCAGGATGGGACTATATCTCCTACGTGTCGAGGCACGACTTAAAGATATAAGCCCATTCTGGAATGATCGCAAGTTTGGTACCTTTGCACATCTCATGTAAAAATAGGGATGGAAAACTGAAAGATAGTTGGCTTACACTCGCCACGTCACACAAATACATTACATAAGCAAGACATCATCCAAATAAACATCACAGCCCATCTAAGGGTAAGATCCAAAAGACAAGATACCAAACATAACGTTAAACCACAGGTCTAGATCGAATCCTAGTAGAAACCACTACTGATCGTCGAAACGTCACAAGCATACGCTACTCTCTTCATCGAGCTCCCAGCGAAGTACTTGAACCAGCTCCTGCATCATTCTCGGCTGAACCTGCATCTGGTGTTGTAGTATCTGTGAGCCACGAGGACTCAGCAATCCCATAACCATGGGTATCAAGACTAGCAAAGCTTTATGGGTAGGAAGAGGTAAAGTGGTGAGGTTGCAGCAGCGGCTAAGCATAACATGGTGGCTAGCTTACGAGTACAAGAGTAAGATGAGCATCTACGCAAACGGTCGCAAAAGTAGTGATCGCTAAAGATCCTGAACTACATACGAGTCAAACATAACCCCACCGTGTTCTCTTCTCAAAATGAAAAGAGACAGTCACGGTTACTCACACAGTTGTGTGTTTTACTTCGGATCCTCTGTCAAGTTTTCTACAACCGGACATTAACAAATTCCAATCTGCCACATAACCGCGGGCACGGCTTTCGAAATATTATAACCCTGTAGGGGTGTCCCAACTTAGCCCATCACAAGCTCTCATGATTAGCTGAAGCGATAAATATAATATCATCACCCCTTATCTTAGGGAAATCCGATCAGGCTCGGCTTTCCGGTGCACAAGACATTTCGACAATGGTAAAACAAGTCCAGCAAGACCTCCCGGTGTGCCGACACCCTGATGGTAGCCACGCGCATCTCGTCTCAGGCCACGTCCGGATGAGCGCTACGTACAGTAATCGAAGACCCCAGATAACTGGGTGGTACCGCAAGTGGCTCTAGTTTGGTACCAACACCATCAGCACTGGCCCCCCTGTTATGTAGAATTAAGAACCCGGGGACATGACCCCCTATGCAATTAATTAATTATTTAAGTTGTTATTATGAGCAAATTAAAACCAATGTTGGGCCTTGTTGGAGGAGTTTTATTCAAAGTCGAACTGTCAAGGGGTCCCCATCCACCTATCGTGTAAGGAACGCAAAATCAAGGAACATAATGCTGGTTTATCGGCGCCTAAGGTGGCATGAGTGGAACAAAACACCGAGCAAAAGGACAAGCCTTCCACCCATGCCCAGTATATAGGTGTGTTAATAATAATAATAGATATTGTGATATTCCAACAACAAGTTCCCACCTGGAACGATCTTCATCTTCACCTGCAACAAACAACGCTATAAGAGGGGCTGAGCAAGCGGGTAACATAGCCAAACAGTGGTTTTGCTAGGAAGGTTTCAAGGTTAGAGATTTCATGGCAACAAGGAGAGGCTGACATAAAAGATGGGTAGCGCGACATGTAACGATAGCATCGAGACAACTAAGCATGGCAATGGTAGTAAAGGTATCCAAGGGTATGATCATCTTGCCTGGAATTCCGCAAGGGAGAAGAACCGTTCCATGAAGTAGACGGAGCAACAAAGTCGAGCGAATCCTCACAACTCCGGAACGAAACCGAAGCTAACAAGAGAAGCAACCGGAAAGAAGCAAAACAACACGGTAAACACGCAAGCATAAACATGGCATACGATGCACATCCAAGTATGATGCATGTCCGGTTTAAATAGTCATGGCATGGCAGTGTGCACAAACAACACTACAAGTTAAGTGGAGCTCAATATGCAACGAGTTGCATATTGACGAAACACCACATGTTATTTATTTAGTTGATTTGTTTATTTACAAGACAAGATTAAATGTTTTTAACATGGCAAGAGGTGAAGCAAAAACAAACTACCTATTTAGACATTTTAAATGAGGCCGGAAAAACAACAACAATTCCGGAAAAATCCCCATGAGCATATTTAGCAATTTTAAGCAACAACAATTCTCACATATAATGTTGTTAACATGATGCGGATGACATGATCAAGTTTATGCAATTTAGTTAAACATTAACATGAAGAGATAATTGTTGGAAATATGCCCTAGAGGCAATAATAAAAGAGTTATTATTATATTTCCTTGTTCATGATAATCGTTTATTATCCATGCTATAATTGTATTGATTGGAAACTCAAATACATGTGTGGATGAATAGACAAACTTTGTGTCCCTAGTAAGCCTCTACAGGGCTAGCTCGTTGATCAAAGATGACCGCGGTTTCCAGGTCATAGACATGAGTTGTCATTTGATAACGGGATCACATCATTAGGAGAATGATGTGATGGACGAGACCCAAACGTTAAACATAGCTTTTGATCGTATCAGTTATCGCTATAGTTTTCTGCATGTCAAGTATAAGTTCCTACGACCATGAGATCATGTAACTCACTGACACCGTAGGAGTGCTTTGTGTGTGCCAAACGTCGCAACGTAACTGGGTGACTATAAAGGTACTCTACAGGTATCTCCGAAGGTGTCTGTTGAGTTGACATGGATCGAGACTGGGATTTGTCACTCCGTGTGACGGAGAGGTATCTCCGGGCCCACTCGGTAATACATCATCTAAATGAGCTCAAAGTGACTAAGTGGTTAGTCACAGGATCATGTATTACGGCAACGAGTAAAGAGACTTGCCGGTAACGAGATTGAACTAGGTATAGAGATACCGACGATCGAATCTCGGGCAAGTAACATACCGACGAGACAAAGGGAACTGTATACGGGATTGCCTGAATCCTTGACATCGTGGTTCATCCGATGAGATCATCGAGAAACGTGTGGGAACCAATATGGGTATCCAGATCCCGCTATTGGTTATTGACCTGGGATTGTCTCGGTCATGTCTACATGGTTTCCGAACCCGCAGGGTCTACACACTTAAGGTTCGGTGACGCTAGGGTTGTTAGTGAGAACAGTGTATGGTTACCGAAGGTTGTTCGGAGTCCCGGATGAGATCCCGGACGTGACGAGGGTCTCCGGAATGGTCCGGAGACGAAGATTGATATATAGGATGAAAGGTTTCGGAGTCCGGAAGTGTTCCGGGGAGTATCGGGAAATCGGCGGATGACCGAAAGGGGTTCCGGGGGTCCCGGAAGGGGTTTCGGGCCTAATGGGCCACAAAGGGGGACACAACAGCCCTCATAGGGCTGTGCGCCCCCCCCCCCTGGGCCCTCTCCTTGTGCGCCAAGGGAGGTGGACCCCCCTAGGGCTGCCGCACCCCCTTAGCCTTGGGGGGCAAGGCACCTGGGGGGGAAACCCTAGCCCCAGGGGGCGCCGCCCCTCCCCATCTGCCCTGGCCGCCGGCCCCTAGGGGAAACCCTAGGGCGCCCCCCTCCCATCTACTCCCCCTATATAAAGAGAGGCAGAGGGAGGGCAGACACACACGTTCGTGCCTCGGTGCTGCCCTCCCTCTCCCACTACAATCTTCGTTTTCCCGCGGTGCTTGGCGAAGCCCTGCAGGAATCCTCCACCACCATCTCCACCACGCCGTCGTGCTGCCGGTGTCTCCATCAACCTCTCCTTCCCCCTTGCTGGATCAAGAAGGAGGAGACGTCCCCGAGCTGTACGTGTGAAGAACGCGGAGGCACCGTTGCTTCGGTGCTAGGATCTTCGGCGATCTGAATCGCGGCGAGTACGACTCCATCAACCGCGTTCTTGAACGCTTCCGCTTAGCGATCTACAAGGGTATGTGGATCCAACTCTCCCCTCGTAGATGCATCTCCTAGATTGATCTTGGTGAACGTAGAGAAAAATTTTGTTTCCCATGCAATGTTCCCCAACAGTGGCATCATGAGCTAGGATCTTGCCTAGATGCTTTCACGAGTAGAACACAAAAGGGTTTGTGGACGTTGATGTTTAGATTGCTTCCCTCCTTAGTCTTTCTTGATTCAGCGGTATTATGGGATGAAGCGGCCCGGACCAACTTTACATGTCCACGTACATGAGACCGGTTCCATCGACAGACATGTGACTTTTGTTGCATAAGATGGCTGGCGGGTGTCTGTCTCTCCTATCTTAGTTGAATCGGAACAGAACAAGGCGGTCCTTGTAGAAGGTTAAATAGCAACTTAAATATCACCGTTGTGGCTTTGCGTAGGTAAGAAGCGTTCTTGCTAGATACCCATAGCAGCCACGTAAAACATGCAACAACAAATTAGAGGACGTCTAACTTGTTTTTGCAGGGTATGTATGTGATATGATATGGCCAATGACATGATGAGATATATTTGATGTATGAGATGATCATGTTGTAATAGTTAATATCGACTTGCATGTCGGTGTATACGGCAACCGGCAGGAGCCATAGGGTTGTCTTTAATTTTTGTATGACCTGCGTGTCAATCATTAAGCGCTTTGTAATGCTTTACTTTATCGCTAAACGGTAGCAATAGTAGTAAGAGCATGGTGGGCGCGCGACAACCCCGATGGCGACACGATGATGGAGATCATGATGATGGGGATCATGGTGTGGCGCCGGTGACGATGGAGATCATGCCGGTGCTTTGAAGATGGAGATCAAAAGCACGAGTTGATGGCCATATCATGTCACTTATGATTTGCATGTGATGTTAATCCTTTTATGCATCTTATTTTGCTTAGGACGACGGTAGCATTATAAGATGATCCTTCACTAAAATTTCAAGATAAAATTGTGTTCCCCCCGAGTGTGCGCCGTTGCGAAGGTTCGTCGTTTCGAAGCACCACGTGATGATCGGGTGTGATAGACTCTACGTTCGCATACAACGGGTGCAAGCCAGTTTTGCACATGCAGAACACTCGGGTTAGACTTGACGAGCCTAGCATGTACAGACATGGCCTCGAAACACGGAAGACCGAAAGGTCGAGCATGAGTCATATAGTAGATATGATCAACATGTAGATGTTCACCATTGACACCACCTCATCTCACGTGATGATCGGACTTGGGTTGGTGAATCTGGATCATGTCACGCTCGAATGACCAGAGGGATGTCAATTTGAGTGGGAGTTATAAATAATTTGATTAGGTAATAACTCACTTATCATGAACAATAGTCTAAAATGTCTTTGCAAATCTTTTGTTGTAGATGGCTCGCGCAGTAGCTCCCCTGAATTTTAATGCGTTCCTAGAGAAAGCTAAACTGAAAGATGATGGGAGCAACTTTGCGGACTGGCTCCGCAATCTGAGGATCATCCTCACAGCTGCCCAAAAGGTTTATGTCCTAAATGCACCGCTAGGTGAACCCCCCGCTCCTCAGGCCTCTGCGGACGTTATGAACGCCTGGCAGTCGCGTTCGGATGACTACTCAGTAGTGCAGTGTGCCATTTTGTATAGCTTGGAAGGAGGACTTCAAAGGCATTTTGAACGTCATGGAGCATATGAGATGTTCCAGGAGTTGAAGTTCATCTTTGAAAAGAATGCTAAGATCGAGAGGTATGAGACCACCGATAAATTCTTTGCTTGCAAGATGGAGGAGAATTCGTCTGTCAGTGAGCACTTACTGAAGATGTCTGGGTACTATACCCGCATAGCTGATCTGGGACTTGTGTTCCCGGACGAGGCTATCATTGACAGAATTCTCCAGTCACTCCCGCCTAGCTACAAGAGCTTCGTGCAGCAGTACAACATGCAAGGGATGAACAAAACCATCGCCGAGCTGTTTTCAATGCTGAAAGTCGCTGAGGCAGACATCAAAAAGGAGTATCAAGTGTTGATGGTCGATAAAACCACCAGTTTCAAGAAGAATGGCAAGGGCAAGAAGGGTAACTCTAAGAAGGGTGGCAAGGCAGTTGCTCATCCAGTGAAGAAACCCAAGGCTGGGCCCAAGCCAGAGACTGAGTGTTTCTATTGCAAGGGGAACGGCCACTGGAAGCGGAACTGCCCCAAGTATCTGGCAGACAAGAAGGGGGCCAACAACAACAACAAGCAAGGTATATGTGATATACATGTTATTGATGTGTACCTTACCAACTCTCGTTGTAGTGCCTGGGTATTTGATACCGGTTCGGTTGCTCACATTTGCAACTCTAAACAGGAACTGCGGAATAAACGGAGGCTGGCGAAGGACGAAGTGACGATGCGCGTGGGGAATGGTTCCAAGGTTGATGTGATCGCCGTCGGCACGCTCGCTCTTCGATTACCATCGGGATTAGTTATGAACCTGAATAATTGTTATTTAGTGCCTGCGTTAAGCATGAACATTATATCTGGATCTTGTTTATTGCGAGACGGTTACTCATTTAAATCGGAGAATAAAGGTTGTTCTATTTATATGGGTAATATCTTTTATGGTCATGCACCCGAAGTGAGGGGTTTATTCTTATTGAATCTCGATAGTGATGATACACATGTTCATAACATTGATGCCAAAAGATGTAGAGTAGTTAGCGATAGTACCACTTTCTTGTGGCACTGCCGTCTGGGTCATATCGGCGTAAAACGCATGAGGAAGCTCCATGCTGATGGACTTTTGGAGTCTCTTGATTTTGAATCACTTGACACATGCGAGCCGTGCCTCATGGGCAAGATGACAAGGACCCCGTTTTCAGGGACAATGGAACGGGCAAGTGACTTATTGGAAATCATACATACTGATGTGTGTGGTCCGATGAGTGTCACGGCGCGCGGTGGATATCGTTATTTTCTCACCTTCACTGACGACTTAAGTAGATATGGGTATATTTACTTAATGAAGCATAAGTCTGAAACTTTTGAAAAGTTCAAGCAATTTCAGAGTGAAGTAGAAAATCATCGTAACAAGAAGATCAAGTTCCTACGATCTGATCGAGGGGGAGAATATCTGAGTTATGAGTTTGGCAATCACTTAAGAAAATGTGGAATCGTTTCACAGTTGACGCCACCTGGAACACCACAGCGTAATGGTGTGTCCGAACGTCGTAATCGAACCCTATTAGATATGGTGCGTTCTATGATGTCTCTTGCCGATTTGCCACTATCGTTCTGGGGATATGCGTTAGAGACAGCTGCATTCACTTTAAATAGGGCTCCATCCAAGTCCGTTGAGACAACACCGTATGAACTATGGTTCGGTAAGAAACCTAAGTTGTCTTTTCTCAAGGTTTGGGGTTGCGATGCTTATGTCAAAAGGCTTCAGCCAGAAAAGCTCGAACCCAAAGCGGACAAATGTGTCTTCATAGGATACCCAAAAGAAACTGTTGGGTACGCCTTCTATCTCAGATCCGAAGGCAAAGTGTTTGTCGCTAAGAACGGGTCCTTTCTCGAGAAAGAATTTCTCTCGAAAGAATTGAGTGGGAGGAAGGTAGAACTTGATGAGGTTATTGAACCTCTGCTTCAACCAGAGAGTTGCGCAGCACAGAAAGATGTTTTTGTGGAACCTGCAGCGGTTGAAGAGGAAGCCAATGATGATGATCAAGAAGCTTCTGATCAAGTTACTACCGAGCCTCGTAGGTCGACAAGGGTACGCACTGCACCTGAGTGGTATGGTAACCCTGTCTTGGAGGTCATGTTGTTAGACAACGGTGAACCTACGAGCTATGGAGAAGCGATGGTAGGCCCGGATTCCGACAAATGGTTAGAGGCCATGAAATCCGAGATGGGATCCATGTATGAAAACAAAGAATGGACTTTGGAAGTATTACCTGAAGGGCGGAAGGCCATTCAGAATAAATGGATTTTTAAGAGGAAGACGGACGCTGACGGTAATGTCACCGTGTATAAAGCTCGACTTGTGGCAAAGGGTTTTTCACAAGTTCAAGGGATTGACTACGATGAGACTTTCTCACCCGTAGCGATGCTTAAATCCGTCCGAATCATGTTAGCAATAGCTGCATATTTCGATTATGAAATTTGGCAGATGGATGTCAAAACAGCGTTCCTTAACGGTTTTCTTAAGGAAGAGTTGTATATGATACAACCGGAAGGTTTTGTCGATCCAGAGAATGCTAACAAAGTATGCAAGCTCCAGCGTTCCATTTATGGGCTGGTGCAAGCATCTCGGAGTTGGAATCTTCGCTTTGATGAGGTGATCAAAGCGTTTGGGCTTGTACAAGTTTACAATGAAGCTTGTATTTACAAGAAAGTGAGTGGGAGCTCTATAGCGTTTCTGATATTATATGTGGATGACATATTGCTGATTGGAAACAATATAGAATTTTTGGATAGCGTGAAGGGGTATTTGAACAAGAGTTTTTCGATGAAGGATCTCGGTGAAGCTGCTTTCATATTGGGCATCAAGATCTATAGAGATAGATCAAGACGCTTGATAGGACTTTCACAAAGTACATACCTTGATAAAGTTTTGAAGAAGTTCAAAATGGATCAATCCAAGAAGGGGTTCTTGCCGGTATTGCACGGTACAAAGTTGAGTAAGACTCAATGCCCAGTGACTGCGAAAGATAGAGAAAAGATGAGTGTCGTCCCCTATGCTTCAGCCATAGGCTCTATCATGTATGCAATGTTGTGCACAAGACCAGATGTCAGCCTTGCCATAAGTATGGCCGGAAGGTTTCAAAGTAATCCTGGTATGGATCACTGGACAGCGGTCAAGAATATCCTAAAGTACCTGAAAAGGACTAAGGAGATGTTTCTCGTTTATGGAGGTGATCAAGAGCTCGTCGTAAAGGGTTACGTCGATGCAAGCTTTGACACTGATCCGGATGACTCTAAGTCTCAAACCGGATACGTATATATTCTCAACGGGGGAGCGGTAAGCTGGTGCAGTTCCAAGCAAAGCGTGGTAGCCGATTCTACATGCGAAGCGGAGTACATAGCTGCCTCGGAGGCGGCAAAGGAAGGTGTCCGGATGAAGGAGTTTATGACAGATCTTGGAGTTGTGCCTAGTGCACTAAACCCAATGACTCTATTCTGTGACAACACTGGTGCCATTGCTCTAGCCAAGGAACCAAGGTTTCACAAGAGGACCAGACACATAAAGCGACGCTTCAATTCCATCCGCGATTCAGTCAAGGAGGAGGACATAAACATTTGCAAAGTACACACGGATTTGAATGTTGCAGATCCGTTGACTAAGCCTCTTCCACGGGCTAAGCATGATCAACACCAAGACTCTATGGGTGTTAGATTCATTACCTTGTAATGCTAGATTATTGACTCTAGTGCAAGTGGGAGACTGTTGGAAATATGCCCTAGAGGCAATAATAAAAGAGTTATTATTATATTTCCTTGTTCATGATAATCGTTTATTATCCATGCTATAATTGTATTGATTGGAAACTCAAATACATGTGTGGATGAATAGACAAACTTTGTGTCCCTAGTAAGCCTCTACAGGGCTAGCTCGTTGATCAAAGATGACCGCGGTTTCCAGGTCATAGACATGAGTTGTCATTTGCTAACGGGATCACATCATTAGGAGAATGATGTGATGGACGAGACCCAAACGTTAAACATAGCTTTTGATCGTATCAGTTATCGCTATAGTTTTCTGCATGTCAAGTATAAGTTCCTATGACCATGAGATCATGTAACTCACTGACACCGTAGGAGTGCTTTGTGTGTGCCAAACGTCGCAACGTAACTGGGTGACTATAAAGGTACTCTACAGGTATCTCCGAAGGTGTCTGTTGAGTTGACATGGATCGAGACTGGGATTTGTCACTCCGTGTGACGGAGAGGTATCTCTGGGCCCACTCGGTAATACATCATCTAAATGAGCTCAAAGTGACTAAGTGGTTAGTCACAGGATCATGTATTACGGCAACGAGTAAAGAGACTTGCCGGTAACGAGATTGAACTAGGTATAGAGATACCGACGATCGAATCTCGGGCAAGTAACATACCGACGAGACAAAGGGAACTGTATACGGGATTGCCTGAATCCTTGACATCGTGGTTCATCCGATGAGATCATCGAGAAACGTGTGGGAACCAATATGGGTATCCAGATCCCGCTATTGGTTATTGACCTGGGAGTGTCTCGGTCATGTCTACATGGTTTCCGAACCCGCAGGGTCTACACACTTAAGGTTCGGTGATGCTAGGGTTGTTAGTGAGAACAGTGTATGGTTACCGAAGGTTGTTCGGAGTCCCAGATGAGATCCCGGACGTGACGAGGGTCTCCGGAATGGTCCGGAGACGAAGATTGATATATAGGATGAAAGGTTTCGGAGTCCGGAAGTGTTCCGGGGAGTATCGGGAAATCGGCGGATGACCGAAAGGGGTTTCGGGGGTCCCGGAAGGGGTTTCGGGCCTAATGGGCCACAAAGGGGGACACAACAGCCCTCATAGGGCTGTGCGCCCCCCCCCCTGGGCCCTCTCCTTGTGCGCCAAGGGAGGTGGACCCCCCTAGGGCTGCCGCACCCCCTTAGCCTTGGGGGGCAAGGCACCTGGGGGGGGGGAAACCCTAGCCCCAGGGGGCGCCGCCCCTCCCCATCTGCCCTGGCCGCCGGCCCCTAGGGGAAACCCTAGGGCGCCCCCCTCCCATCTACTCCCCCTATATAAAGAGAGGCAGAGGGAGGGCAGACACACACGTTCGTGCCTCGGTGCTGCCCTCCCTCTCCCACTACAATCTTCGTTTTCCCGCGGTGCTTGGCGAAGCCCTGCAGGAATCCTCCACCACCATCTCCACCACGCCATCGTGCTGCCGGTGTCTCCATCAACCTCTCCTTCCCCCTTCCTGGATCAAGAAGGAGGAGACGTCCCCGAGCTGTACGTGTGAAGAACGCGGAGGCACCGTTGCTTCGGTGCTAGGATCTTCGGCGATCTGAATCGCGGCGAGTACGACTCCATCAACCGCGTTCTTGAACGCTTCCGCTTAGCGATCTACAAGGGTATGTGGATCCAACTCTCCCCTCGTAGATGCATCTCCTAGATTGATCTTGGTGAACGTAGAGAAAATTTTTGTTTCCCATGCAACGTTCCCCAACAATAATGAGTATTTGTCGCCGTGGTGGAAGGGAAAAGGTGCCACGGCAATGATCCAAAATTGATGCCACACAACATATCGGTTCCGGTAACTCGTTGAGAGACCGGTGCAAAAGAAAGATGGCGTGAGCGAGTCATGCAAGAAGAAAGGTGGGGTGATCCCGTCACCGGGTTCCCACGAGTCGGCGACGAGGCAACCGAGGAGCACGACAAAAGATGAAACGGCACGGTGCACACAAGGGAAACATTTCATACAACACATGCATTCAAACACGGGCATCGTCTCGGGGTTATACCTTCGGAACATTCATTCTTGAAGCGGTTCGAGTCGTCGAGGGACGTAGTGGAAGTAGTGGTACACGGGTCGTAGAGGAAGTAGCCGTTCACAAGTCGGTCGTAGAGGAAGTAGGCGTTCACGTTCGTCGAGGTACTTGTCGCATCGCCGAGCGTAGTGGTACTTGACGCGTTCGTCTTGTGTAGTCGTACTCGTTTCTTCACCGAAGGTAGGCGTACACGGGGCGACGGTAGTGGTACTCGCGGTCGTCGTGGTACTTGGTGTCTTGACGATTCCGGAGACGCGGTAGAGGTACTTGACGTTCTTGGCGCATCCGGTAGCCGTTCGGGCGCATCCGGGACTTACCGGTCTCGGTCTCGGCAACATAGGTGGTAGTAGATGTACATATCATCCTGGCACTTGGCGAAAAAAAACAGCAACAGCCACGGTGGTCTCGGCGCTGAGCAGACAAGGCGCGTGCGGGCTGGAGGACGGGGCGCTACTGGTTGGCCCGGGGCCAGAGGCGAGACGTCGGGGCGCTCGGGAGGATGGAGATGCGGCGCTGAATGTGGTCGAAGGAGCTTGAGGAGGCGCTGGAGACGAGGCGAATCCTGGACGCAGGACTCGGGGATGGAGGGAGCGGCGCTGCGAGACGACGGCAGCTCCTGGCCGCGGCTTGAGAGGCCTTGGCGGCGCGCAGAGGAGGCGAGGGATGAAGGCGCGGTCGCTGGACGGCCGAGGCGCTCGGAGGCGGCCGGACCGCTGGGGAACGGGCTCCAGGCGATCGATCGGAGGGAGATGAAGCTGGGGATCGATGGGAAGGGCTCGGGCAGGAGCAGGGAATCGAGAGCCTCGCTCTCTCCTGCGGGTGCTGCGCTAGACATCGGCGGAGGGAGGCTCGCGCGGCGGCGGTACTGTAGCAGCGACGCGGCAAGGCCGCACGGAGTGGAGGAGGTCTGGCGAGGGCGGAGCAAGGCCGGAGCGTAGGTGAGTCAGTGAGGGTGGATGTGCGGGGTCAAGGCCGAGGGGATCGGTCGCCTGAGTGTGCGTGGCGGCGCAAGGGAGAGAGCGGGATGAGGGAGAGGGACGAGCGATGGGTCGAGGGAGAGATGCGAGATGGGGTCGTGCTGACTGGCGGCTAGGGTTAGGAAGGATGCACTGGGCCTAGGAGGCCTTGGGCCTCAGCTGCCTGGGCCAGAAGGACCTGAGAGGGCTGCTAGGAGGCCCCAAGCTGGGCTGCTCTCCACATATTTCTTAGCGGAAAAATAAATAAATAGAGAGAGTCAAAAATAAGAAAGGAGGCCATGAACAGAAAATAAATGATGGAACGTTTTTGTAAGGCTTTATGGAAAATTACCAACCCAACAAAAATGGTTCCAACAAAATAGGGAAGATATGCAAGTGTGTTTGGGTAATTCCAAACAAATGGAATATTTATATAGCTCCCTAATAATATTGGGAGGCTTTTATATGTTATAAAGAGAAGTCATCCTTCCCTCAATTTAAATGGACCGAAGGTCCACACGATTTATTTAAGTTGAGATGCAAAATAAAGACATGATGGCATGATGACATGATGCAAAACAAAATAAATAACACAATCACCAAAGAAACACACGGGAGACCTCGGAACATCTGGAATCTCTGGAATCTTCTGGAATCTTCTGGGACGTCGGTCTTCGGGCGTCACAGCGAGAGGGTGTGTTTACGATAGAGAGACCCCCTCAAGATCGTGAGGGGGCTATATGGGTGGGAGATCAAGGCAGGTGCGTGCGTGACAGAAAGATGCCCCGAGAGAAATCGAGATAGACCATGCACATGTTTGTGACGGAGACTAAGATTAGCTAGTCATATACATATAGGGGGGACTGCGTGTGCCTACAATTGAGTGAGAGACCATCATACTTGGCTAGCTAGGCATGAGATTGTGTGTGTGTGCGTGTGAGATGGAGAGACAACGAGGGAGAGAGATAGAGTTTTAGATGGGCCTATCGAGTGCGAGTGAGATATGCATGTCTATGTGTGACCCAGGTAGATGGAGAGTTTGAGAGAGAGGGGGGAGAGCTCCGAGACAACAGAGTCGTGCGTGAGAGAGTTACGTGCAACGAGCCAAGGAATTTGTGTGCGTACGATGAGTGCATCCAAGATATCTATCTTGGACTAGAGAATCATACATAGTGTGTGAGAGAGACCTATAGAT
>LR738711.1:623251645-623279511 GCA_902687465.1 Secale cereale
CCCCATTCATACCTCGTGGGCGCCAAATCACCTTCTCCACGAAAGCTCCCTTCTCCCGAGCCGCGAAACCTCAGCCCCTCCTCCATGGCGCCCCCACTGCACTAATTTCACAGCCGCCCTCCTCCCTAATGCCGGAGACGCTGTCCATTTGTCGTCGTCCATTGGGTCATGTGCCTCTTACTCTATGCTGTTGGAGCTGCCTCGACGACGGTCACGTTAACCCTACTGGAGCCAATTCACCCCCGCCGTTGTTCACGATGCCGGAGCGGCTCCAACTTCGGATCCGTCCAGAGTCCCGACGCTGCTTCCCGTAGTCGTCGACCATTGCGACATCGTTGTTTCCCTGCCGCCGGTGGCCACCGCAACTGCGCCGGCCTCACCGACTTGGCAGCTGGACCTGCCTACTTCACCATGCCGCCAGATAGGTCGCACCCTCATCTCAAATCACTTTATTTAGGCGTCAGTTGTCTGAGTTTTTATTCTGGGCCAATCAATTCCCAATGGGAAGCAGCACCCCTCGAGGCGGCGGAGCTCCTAGGTTGCCGGTTGGCTGGTGTCTAACATAAGGGTGCGGGGCCACAAGTTCGCCGCGGAAGCAGCGCTTAGATGGCTATCTTAGAATTGCATGGGTTCAAGGTATTGTTGCCGTCGGATCTGGATGACGGGGAGTCTTTGTGGATTGGCCTGGGGCGGCGCAACCACGGCAGTGCGGTGGAGCGGGGAGCGGGGTTTTGGCCGGGGCCACAGACTATGGAGGCAAGTTGCTCTGGCGTTGGTCGCTGGCTCTTCGGGGAAGATTCCTAACAGTGTCAGCCGGGAGGCACACGATGGCCATCAAGCCATCCGGCGTAGATCGGACAGTACCAAAATAAAATAAAATCGTGTGACCCCAATTTAGTCTCAGTCAGCAGACGTGTGACCACTCTCGTACCTTGCTGTTGATCTCTTAGTGTATTTCTTCAGATCAAAGAGATGTGTTGTTCTTAACATTATGCGTTATCTGCATCTTCAGCCACACCATCTTCTAACTCACCGCAGCTGTTCCAACAAGGGAAGCATACACCAGAAGGGGGCTATAGTCCCCACTCAACAGTTCCCTGCATAGAATGTGCGTGCCTGACATGGACAGCCACAACAATTCCAGGGCCATCGACAAGTCAGCACATGATGCTCACTCCTATGGATGGCAGTTAGATTGGTTGTACCCTCATCTTACTTGTGTGCAACATTTATGGCTTTGTTATTCATCTAAGCATGGAAAATAGATTATCACATTTCACTATATATTCATGCCGGTCTCTTACGGGTCTTGTTCAGGAGTTAACATTGTTCCATAGTTCAGCTAAGATACTTCTTCGTTAGGTAACGTTGTTCCATAGTTATCATCCATCAGCCAATGCTATCCCACAGGCTGGTGATTGTAGTATTATACCACTTCTAGTATTACCTATGTTGTTCTTTAATACTTTTGTGTGCCATATAGATAATCTCGAGTACAAACGATACATATTCTATAGCTTTCATCTGTGTTCTCTCTTAAGTTTTTGAGACCTGTTGCTGCTAGTTAACCCCAGTCCTACTATTTATGTCGTATCCTACAGGCACTCATTACATAAATCTAACTACTAGTTGTCTTCCATGCATGTCAGATATAATTGCACACACTGATATATCCACAAGAACCTCACGGAGCAATGTAAAGGCCAATAAACTTGATGTCAATGATACCCAATATGATGGAACATGTAAAGATAGTTCTTCAGAAGACTTGCAGAAAGATATTGAATCCTCTTCACCCCACAAGTTCCTTGCTCTAACTTGGCACGTGATATGGGTACAACATGCATATAATGTCCTGGAGTGTATCTACTCTGTTGCAATGCCATGTGCTTAGCATGCTGATCATGCATGTAAATATGTCATGCCTTCCTGTTTTTCAGTACCTATTTCGTTCATGATAACATGTTTTCAAATTCAAGTATTGTCATTATACTCTATCGCAATGCCATCTGCTTAATTTGGACATCATGCTTCTGAATATCTTATGCATTGTTATTCATCAGTATGTACTTCATCTGTCTACCATACCATGTTTTTTTACATTGAAGTGTTGTTCTAGTGCTCTGTTGCAATGCCATCTTAGTTTCCCAATCATACACATGTATGTTGCCTTAGTTTTTTTGTACGTATTCCTCTAGCATACAATTTTACATTCAACTAGTGTTTTTTTTACTATGTTGTCCTATCGTATCCATAGTTGTTACACCATACTCCCTCCGCCCGGATTACATGTTGCCGAAATGGATAAAAAAGGATGTATCTAGAACTAAAATACGCCTAGACCCATCCATTTTTCCGGATGGAGGGAATACATGTCAATATGCCATGCCCTTCTATTCTTCAGTACCTATTCCATCTCTCTGTTGTAGCATGTTTTATAATTGAAGCGCCATTCTTCTATACAAGGCATGCAAGGGGAAGACGACTATGTTAGAATCTGAAGGGTTACAAACTAGGTCTTTGCAAAAGATCCAAATGCTAGGAGATAATAAACCAACTCCAGTTTTTATAGATACTGCTCCAGCACAGAGAAACCCAACTCCTACTGATAATAAGCAGATTCCAGTGGCCAAAGAACTAGTTCGCTCCAGTCCAGCAAAAATATGTTAACTCCATTCTAAGAAGCGTGTGTGTATCCTTGCATTATGAAATTTTATAGCATGATGATCATATTTTCTACATGTTTCTTACCCATCTCTCTTTTAGAAATTAAGCTTAACAGATAGAAGAATTTCTGCACTCGTATCGTCTGTGAGCAAAGATTCTTGCAGGAATTCTCTGTACTCCAATGCAGATGTAAGTACCTGTTGTATATCACTATATTTTTACATCAGCATGTATTTTGTTAATCGGTGTGAATCCAACCTTTATCTGATCTAAATTTAGTTGTAGAAAAATGTATGATTAAAGGCAACAATGTTGATTTTTGTAAGGAAAATTGCCTGGTAGTTTTGCATCCTTAGCTGCATGAGTGTACTATCTCATATCACTTGGTTCGATTACTTTGCTTCTGCAGTGGGTTTTCAGTGTTTTTTTTACTGTGTTGTCCTGTCGTATCCCTAGCTCTTACATCATACTCCCTCCGTCAGGATTACATGTCGCGGAAATGGATAAAACTAGATGTATCTAGAATTGAAATACGCCTAGACCCATCCATTTATTTTCGGATGGAGGGAATACATGTCAATATATCATGCCTTTATATTCTTCAGTACCTATTCCATCTCTGCTGTAGCATGTTTTATAATTGAAGCACCATTCTTCTATATAAGGCATGCAAGGGGAAGATGGCTATGTTAGAATCTGAAGGGTTACAAACCAGGTCTTCACAAAAGATCCAAACGCCAGTAGATAATAAACCAACTCCATTTTTCATAGATACTGCTCCAGCACACAGAAACCCAACTCCCACTGATAATAAGCAGATTCCAGTGGCCAAAGAACTAGTTCGCTCCAGTCCAGCAAAAGAATGTCAACTCCATTCTAAGAAGTGTGTGCGTATCCTTGCATCATGAAATTTTATAGCATTCTGATCATATTTTCTACATGTTTCTTACCCATCTCTCTTTTAGAAAATAAGGTTAAATGATAGAAGATTTCCTTCATTGGCATTGTATTCGAGGAAAATATCTTGCGGGAATTCTATGTGCTCCAATGTTGATGTAAGTACCTGTTGTATATCAATATATTTTTACATCAGCATGTATTTTGTTAATCGGCGTGAATCCAACCTTTGTCTGATCTAAAATTAGTTGTAGCAAAATGTTAAAGGTGCCAATGTTGTTTTTTGTAAAGAAAATTGCCTGGTAGTTTTGAATACTGAGCTGCATGAGTGTACTATCTCATATCATGCACATTACTGAATTGTAGTGCTGCTCTGGTTGCCCATTCATTCATTGTGTCAATGTTGCTTTCGTATTACCTTACCTGGCTGATGATAGTTGTGCCATATTGTGTTAATTTGGTGTTGGCTAGTTGCACAAACGTTCGTTGTGCCAATGTTGCTTTCCTATTATCTGACTTGGCCAATGATAGCAATGCTAGTGTCTTAATTTGGTGCAGGCTGCTGAAGATAAGAAGACAAACTCTGAAAACAGCAAGGAAACCCCATTGTTTCTTTCCAATAAATCTAGGCCAGGTAATATGCCAATAACTCATGATTAATCTATTTGGTTCCCCTCCTAATTTATGTTATGATGCAGTGGTCGAGACACCCTCCCCTATTAATAATACAAGCCTGCCAAAATCGCCATCTGAATCTGTTCAGTATCCTCTGTCTCGAAGGCAACGGAAAAACTGTATGTTTGTGAACCAATTAATGGCTGAAGGAATGATGGAAATGGTGGAGGAATCAGAGGTGCAGATCGTGCGACACAACAACTGATCAATGTTTTCAGAGACAGTGTAGCAAAGTAGCAAGAACTTTCCCACATGCTTATGGGCATCATCTGTGTTGAGGTTGCAGATTGTGATGTTGTAGATCGTTAGGATATGTTCATTTATTTGCACTGGCACCAATCTTTGATTGCCCATTGGATGTATTTTCCTGTAATATATGCTGGATGTGCAATGTTCTTTCCTGTATGCCATACCTTTGCTTGACGGTTTTGGTCCTGTGCATAATTGCTTGTCGTAATGGGCTCAAATTATCTAATTTGGCCTAAAGACATGTACGAACTTTAGTGGGCCCATTAAGTTAATGGGCCATTACCAGGCCGAAAGTTAATGTTTGGCCCTCTTAACTCTCCGGTCGTTAACAGGCTGACATCGAAGCGGGCAACAGGTGGGCCCGATTGATTTCACGGGCCGCTAACAGGCCGTTACTAAGTTCGGGCTACATATGGCCCAACTATACTGTGGGCCTTTAGCAGGCCGAAAGAGACAGCGGGCTTGTACTGGACCATGAAGAGCATGGGCCACTAAGAGGCCGAGAGTCATGTCGTATTGTAAATGGCCCAACTGTGTTGTGCGCCTTTAGCAGGCTGAAAGAGAAACCGGGCTGGTATTGGACCATGAAGGGCATGGGCCGTTAAAAGGCCAAAACTCAGGTCCGACTACAAATGGTCCAACTCATTTATGGTCCGTTAACAGGCTGAAAGGCACACAGGGCCGGGAATTGGCCCAACACTTAAATGGTTCGCTAAAAGGCCAAAACTCAGGTCCGACTACAAATGGCCCAACAGATATATGGGCCGTCACCAGACTGAAAGACACACCGGGTCGGAAATTGGCCCAACACTTAAATGGGTCGCTAAAAGGCCGAAACTCAGGTCCGACTACAAATGGCCCAACTGATTTATGGGTCGTCAATAGGCTAAAAGACACACTGGGCCGGAAATTAGCCCAATATTTAAATGGGTCACTAAAAGGCCGAAAGATGTACATCGTGAAAATTTGTCCATCCACTGAATGGGCCGTTAATAGGCCGAAATCTCATCGGGCCGATATTGAGCCCAAATATATAGCAGGCTGTTAACGGGCTCGAACTGGCGATGGGCTGCAATGGTGTCAAATCTTTAACGGGCCGTTGACGGGCCGAATTGGCACATCTCGTATGGGTCGTGGGATTAAATGGACCTGACACAAGTAAGCCTTATATGGGCCGGCCTGCTATTTTATACTGGGCCGGCCTTTTTCACCGGAATGGGCCACTGTTAGGCCGTGCCACGTGTCGACCAATCATAGGCGCCTCCTGTCCAATGAGTGGATGAAATCTGTCCCAACAGTGAGCCAACACGTGTTTCCTCCGGCCAATGATGATTTTACACATGGAAAATCACCATTTGTCGGGGCTGTTAACGGGTTATCGGATCCAAAACCGGACCCGATAGCTTAACGGCGTTCCGTTATGATGGATGCCACGTGTCGGTCACCCTTGACGAGTAGGATGACCCGATAGCGTAAGTATTTCCCTCAGTTTTTGAGAACCAAGGTATCAATCCAGTAGGAGACCACACGCGAGTCCCTCGCACCTGCACAAACAAATAAGAACTTCACAGCCAACGCGATAAGGGGTTGTCAATCCCTTTACGGTCACTTACGAGAGTGAGATTTGATAGATATGATAGTTAGATATTTTTGGTATTTTTGGATATAAGAACAGAAAGTAAAAACAGCAAAGTAAAGTAGATTGTAGATTGATATGTTGAGAATAGACCCGGGCGCCATAGGTTTCACTAGTGGCTTCTCTCATGATAGCAGAATTCTACGGTGGGTGAACGAATTACTATCGAGCAATTGATAGAAAAGCGAATACTTATGAGAACATCTAGGCATGATCATTATATATAGGCATCACGTCCGTGACAAGTAGATCGAAATGATTCTGCATCTACTACTATTACTCCACACATCGACCGCTATCCAGCATGCATCTAGAGTATTAAGTTCATAAGAACAGAGTAACACCTTAAGCAAGATGACATGATGTAGAGGGATAAACTCAAGCAATATTATATAAACCCCATCTTTTTATCCTCGATTGCAACAATACTATACCTGCCTTGCTGCCCCTGCTATCACTGGGAAAGGACACCGCAAGATTGAACCCAAAGCCAAGCACTTCTCCCATTGCAAGAACTATAGATCTAGTAGGCCAAACCAAACTGATAATTTGAAGAGACTTGCAAGGATATTATAATCATACATAAAAGAATTCAGAAAAGAATCAAATATTTCTCATAGATAATCTTGATCATAAACCCACAATTCATCGGATCTTGACAAACACACCGCAAAAAGATTACATCGAATAGATCTCCTCGAAGACCGAGGAGAACTTGGTATTGAGATCCAAAGAGAGAGAAGAAGCCATCTAGATACTAACTATGGAGCCGAAGGTCTGTGGTAAACTACTCACAACTCATGGTGAGGCAATGATGATGATGTAGAAGCACTCCGTGGTAGATCCCCCCTTCGGCGGAGCTCCGGAACAGGCCCCAAGATGGGATCTCACGAGAACAGAAGGTTGCGGCGGTGGAACTAGGGTTTTCTCTGTTGTTCTGATGGTTTCGGGGTACGTAGGTATATATAGGAGGAAGGAGGGCACCGGGGGCCAAACGTGGGTCCCACGAGGCTGGGGGCGTGCCCCCCACCCTCGTGGACGCCACGAGTGCCCTACTCAGTGGTTCTCAAGTCTCTCGTGCGTATTTTGCTCCAAAAATATCTCTCCCAAAGTTTCATTCTGTTTGGACTTCGTTTGATATTTCTTTTCTGTAAAACACTGAAATAGGCAAAAAAAAATAGCAATCTGGACTGGGCCTTTGGGTTAATAGGTTAGTCCAAAAAATAATATAAAAGTGTATAACAAAACCCATTAAACATCCAAAACATCATAAATAATAGCATGGAACAATCAAAAAATTATAGATACGTTGGAGACGTATCAAGCATCCCCAAGCTTAGTTCCTGCTCGTCCTCGAGTAGGTAAATGATAAAAACAGAATTTTTTATGTGGAATCCTAACTAACATAGTTTTCAATGTAATTCTCTTAATTGTGGCATGAATGTTCAGATCTGGAAGATTCAAGACAAAAGTATATATTGGCATAAGAAATAATAATACTTCAAGCATACTAACAAAGCAATCATGTCTTCTCAAAGTACTATGGCTAAAGAAAGTTATCCCTACAAAATCATATAGTCTGGCTATGCTCCCTCTTCATCACACAAAATATTCATATCATGCACAACCCCGATTTCAGCCAAGCACTTGTTTTCATACTCTGTTCTTTCAAACCTTTAAACTTTCACGCAATACATGAGCGTGAGCCATGGATATAGCACTATGTGGAATAGAGTGGTGGTTGTGGAGAAGACAAAAAGGAGAAAGATAGTCTTCACATCGACTAGGCGTATCAACGGGCTATGGAGATGCCCATCAATAGATATCAATGTGAGTGAGTAGATATTGACATGCAACGGATGCACTAGAGCTAAAAATGTATGAAAGCTCAACAAAAGAAACTAAGTGGGTGTGCATCCAACTTGCTTGCTCACGAAGACCTAGGGCATTTGAGGAAGCCCGTCCTTGGAATATACAAGCCAAGTTCAATAATGAAAATTCCCACTAGTATATGAAAGTGACTAAACATGAGACTCTCTATCATGAAGAACATGGTGCTACTTTGAAGCACAAGTGTGGAAAAAGATAGTAGCAATTGTCCCTCTCTTTTTTTGGAGGGGCGTTTTCTTTTGTTCGGCCTATCCTCACATGGGACAATGCTCTAATAATGATGATCATCACACTTATATTGAATTACAACTCGATATTACAACTCGATACTAGAACAAAGTATGACTCTATATGAATGACTCTGGCGGTGTACCGGGATGTGCAATGAATCAAGAGTGACATGTATGAAAAGTTATGCATGGTGGCTTTGCCACAAATACGATGTCAACTACATGATCATGCATGGCAATATGACAATATGGAGCGTGTCATATGAACGGAACAGTGGAAAGTTGCATGGCAATATATCTCGGAATGGCTATGGAAATGCCATGATAGGTAGGTATGGTGGCTGTTTTGAGGAAGATATATGGTGGCTGTTTTGAGGAAG
The DNA here is from genome assembly GCA_902687465.1 of Secale cereale. Taxonomy (NCBI): domain Eukaryota; kingdom Viridiplantae; phylum Streptophyta; class Magnoliopsida; order Poales; family Poaceae; genus Secale; species Secale cereale. The sequence continues at coordinate 623,260,270 of LR738711.1, forward strand.
GTATATAGTGGGTGTATGGTACCGGCGAAAGTTGCGCGGTACAAGAGAGGCTAGCAATGGTGGAAGGGTGAGAGTGCGTATAATCCATGGACTCAACATTAGTCATAAGAACTCATATACTTATTGCAAAAATTTACGAGTCATCAAAACAAAGCAATCAACGCATGCTCCTAGGGGGGAGGTTGGTAGGAGTTAACCATCGCGCGCCCCCGACCTCCACACAAAGTATGACACTCCACAAATACCTCATGCTCGAACTTCATCACATAGCGGTTCACCATACGTGCAAGCTACGGGAATCACAAACTTTAACACAAGTATTTCTCAATTTCATAATAAGTCCACTAGCATGACTCTAATATCATTATCCTCATATCTCAAAACAATTATCAAGCATCCAACTTCTCTTCATATTCAATGCACTTAGTATGAAAGTTTTTACTACATTGATCTTGGATGCCTATCATGTGAAGGCTAGTTTTATAGCCAAAGCACATTACCGTGCTGTTCTAATAGACTCTCAAAAGAATATAAGTGAAGCATGAGAGATCAACAATTTCTACAAAATATAATTACCACCGTGCTCTAAAAGATATAAGTGAAGCACTAGAGCAAACTATTCAACTCAGCAGATATAAGTGAAGCACATAGAGTGTTCTAACAATTCCTAGGCCATATTTATCTCTCTCAAAAAGGTGTGTCCAGAAAGGATAATTGTGGCAAACTAACAAGCAAAGACTCAAATTATACATGACGCTCCAAGTAAAACACATATCATGTGGTGAATAAAAATATAGCTCCGAGTATAGTTACCGATAGATGAAGACGAAAGAGGGGATGCCTTCCCGGGGCATCCCAAGCTTAGGCTATTGGTTGTCCTTGAATTTTACCTTGGGGTGCCTTGGGCATCCCCAAGCTTAGGCTCTTTCCACTCTTTTTTCCATAGTCCATCAAAGCAATACTCAAAACTTGAAAACCTCACAACACAAAACTTAGAAAAAAATCTTGTGAGCTCCGTTAGTATAAGAAAACAAACCACTACTCAAAGGTATTGTGATGAACTCATTCTTTGTTTATATTGGTGTTAAACCTACTGTATTCCAACTTCTCTATGATTCATACTCCCCAATACTACTCATAGATTCATCAAAATTAGCAAACAACACACGAAAAACAGAATATGTCAAAAATAGAACAGTCTCTAGTAATTTGTAACTTTCGCATACTTCTGTAACTCCAAAAAATATGAAATAAATTGGTAAACGTGAGGAATTTGTCTAATAATCATCTAAAAAAGAATCAACTAAATATCACACTCCAGTAAAATCTGGTGACCATTCTAGCGAGCGCTAACGATTCTGATTTTCACAGCAAGATCATATAAACTTCACACAAGTCTTCCCAAAGGTTCTACTTGGCACAAACACTAATTAAAACACAAAACCACATCTAAACAGAAGCTAGATGCAATATTTATTCCTAACAGAAGCAAAAACAAAACAAAAATATAATTGGGTTGCCTCCCAACAAGCGCTATCATTTTATGCCCCTAGCTAGGCACGATACATGGATAGATCTAGGTATTGGCATCTTTGGAAGGCAATTCTTTAATTAAGCACTTGTGATTGTCAGGAACTTCTTTATCCCTATTGATAATCAAAATTTTGGGCAAGAAATCAAGAAATTCAATCATGTCAAAAGGTTCTCTTGCAAAAGTAAGAAAATTAGGATGAACACTTATAGATTTAAGATCCGTGATTCCTTTACTAGATGGTTCACCCTTGTTCTTAGGAACATACATGAACTTAGGCAATTTAGTGGAAGAAGGATTTGAAGTAGTTTTCATAGCAGAAAGAGCAGAACCCACATTAGTAATAATATCCTCAAGTTTATCGATTCTAGTAGAATCTTGATCTAATTTTTCTTTCACTATGGGTTCCTTTTCTTTTAAAAAAATCATAATAACTCCTACCTTGGATCGATATTGGGTAATTTCATTGTGGATCTTTCTATCAAAATTCTCTACCAATTCTACCATAGCAACTTTGTTTTCAATCATTTCTAGCCTTTGCATAACATGCTCCAAAGTTAAAACAGTCCCATTAACCATAAGAGGTAGGGAGCCAAATAATTCAGTCATACCATTATAAGAATCAAAAGTATGCCTACCCAAGAAATTCCCTCCGGTAATGGTATCTAAAATATATCTATTCCGAGGAGTTATGCCAACATAAAAACTATGAAGAAGCACGGAAGTGGAAAGCTTCCTAGTAGATCTATTTTGAGCATTGCAAATTCCATACCAGGCATCTTTTAAGTTTTCTTCCTCCCTTTGTTTAAAATTAAGAACCTCACTCTCGGGAGTATTGATAATGATAGGTGTGCTAGACATGATGACAAGCAATCCAACGCACAAGTAACAAGAAGCCAGCGAACGGTAAACACACGACAAAAGAAGGGCAAATAAAACGGCAAGGGTGAAGTGGGGGAGAGGAAAACGAGAGGCAAAAAATGTAATGCGAAGGATAAGGGTTTGTGATAGGTACTTGGTATATGACTTTTGCGTAAGCCTCCCTGGCAACGGTGCCAGAAATTCTTCTTGCTACTTCTCGAGCTTGCGTTGTATTCCCTCGAAGAGAAAAGGGTGATGCAGCATAGTAGCGTAAGTATTTCCCTCAGTTTTTGAGAACCAAGGTATCAATCCAGTAGGAGACCACCCGTGAGTCCCTCGCACCTGCACAAACAAATAAGAACTTCGCAGCCAACGCGATAAGGGGTTGTTAATCCCTTTACGGTCACTTACGAAAGTGAGATCTGATAGAGATGATAGTTTGATATTTTTGGTATTTTTAGATATAAGAACATAAAGTAAAAGCGGAAAAGTAAAGTATATTGTAGATTGATATGTTGAGAATAGACCCGGGGGCCATAGGTTTCTCTAGTGGCTTCTCCCATGATAGCGGAATTCTACGGTGGGTGAACAAATTACTGTCGAGCAATTGATAGAAAAGCGAATACTAATGAGAATATCTAGGCATGATCATTATATATAGGCATCACGTCTGAAACAAGTAGACTGAAACGAGTCTGCATCTACTACTATTACTCCACACATCGACCGCTATCCAGCATGCATCTAGAGTATTAAGTTCATAAGAACAGAGTAACGCCTTAAGCAAGATGACATGATGTAGAGGAATAAACTCAAGCAATATGATATAAACCCCATCCTTTTATCCTTGATGTCAACAATACAATACGTGCCTTGCTGCCCCTACTGTCACTGGGAAAGGTCACCGCAAGATTGAACCCAAAGCCAAGCACTTCTCCCATTGCAAGAACTATAGATCTAGTAGGCCAAACCAAACCAATAATTCAAAGAGACTTGCAAGGATATTATAATCATACATAAAGAGTTCAGAAAAGAACCAAATATATCTCATAGATAATCTTGATCATAAACCCACAATTCATCGCATCTCGACAAACACACCGCAAAAAGAGATTACATCAAATAGATCTCCTCGAAGATCGAGGAGAACTTGGTATTGAGATCCAAAGAGAGAGAAGAAGCCATCTAGATACTAGCTATGCACCCGAAGGTCTGTGGTAAACTACTCACAACTCATGATGAGGTGATGATGATGATGTAGAAGCACTCCGTGGTAGATCCCCCCTCCGGCGGAGCTCCGGAATAGGCCCCAAGATGGGATCTCACGGGATCAGAAGGTTGCGGCGGTGGAACTAGGGTTTTCTCTATTGTTCTGATGGTTTCGGGTACGTAGGTATATATAGGAGGAAGGAGGGCGCCGGGGGCCAAACGTGGGGCCCACGAGGTAGGGGCGCGCCCTATAGGGGGGCATGCCCCCCACCCTCGTGGACGCCATGTGTGCCCTACTCCGTGGTTCTCAAGTCTCCCGTGCGTATTTTGCTCCAAAAATATCTCTCCCAAAGTTTCATTCTGTTTGGACTCCGTTTGATATTCCTTTTCTGTAAAACCCTGAAATAGGCAAAAAACAGCAATCTGGACTGGGCCTTCTGGTTAATAGGTTAGTCCCAAAAATAATATAAAAGTGTATAACAAAGCCCATTAAACATCCAAAACATCATAAATAATAGCATGGAACAATCAAAAAGTATAGATACGTTGGAGACATATCAATCTATCGTAGTCCTTTCGATAAGTAAGAGTGTCGAACCCAACGAGGAGTAGAAGGAAATGATAGGCAGTTTTCAGTAAGGTATTTTCTGCAAGCACTGAAATTATCGGTAACAGATAGTTTTGTCATAAGGTACTTGGTAGAAAGTGACAAATAGTAAAAGTAAATAAGGTGCAGCAAGATGGCCCAATCCTTTTTGTAACAAAGGACAAGCCTGGACAAACTCTTATATGAAGGAAAGCGCTCCCAAGGACACATGGGAATTATCGTCAAGCTAGTCTTCATCACGTTCATATGATTCGCGTTTGGTACTTTGATAATTTGGTATGTGGGTGGACCGGTGCTTGGGTGCTGCCCTTACTTGGACAAGCATTCCACTTATGATTAACCTCTATTGCAAGCGTCCACAACTACAAAAGAAGTATTAAGGTAAACCTAACCATAGCATGAAACATATGGATCCAAATCAGCCCATTACGAAGCAACGCATAAACTAGGGTTTAAGCTTCTATCACTCTAGCAACCCATCATCTACTTATTACTTCCCAATGCCTTCCTCTAGGCCCAAACAATGGTGAAGTGTCATGTAGTCGACGTTCACATGACACCACTAGAGGAAAGACAACATACATCTCATCAAAATATCGAACGAATACCAAATTCACATGACTACTTATGGCAAGACTTCTCCCATGTCCTCAGGATTAAAAGTAACTACTCACAAGACATAATATTGTTCATGATCAGAGGGGTATTAATATGCATAATAGATCTGAACATATGATCTTTCACCAAGTAAACCAACTAGCATCAACTACAAGGAGTAATCAACACTACTAGCAACCCACGGGTACCAATCTGAGGTTTTGATACAAAGATTGGATACAAGAGATGAACTATGGTTTGAGAGGAGATGGTGCTGGTGAAGATGTTGATGTAGATAACCCTCCCCAAGATGGGAGAGTTGTTGGTGATGACGGCGGTGACGATTTCCCCCTCCCGAAGGGAAGTATCCCCGGCAGAACAGCTCCGCCAGAGCCCTAGATTGGTTCCGCCAAGGTTCCGCCTCGAGACGGCGGTGTCTGGTCCCGAAAGCCTCCTTATGATTTTTTCCAGGTCAAAACACCTCATATAGGAGAAGATGGGCATCGGGGGGTCACTGGCTGGCCCACGAGGCAGGGGCGCGCCCAGAGGGGGGGTGCGCCCCCCACCCTCATGGACAGGTGGTGGCCCCCTGGCAGATCTCTTTCACCACATATTTTTTATATTTTCTGAAACAGTGTTTCATGGAGTTTCAGAGGTTTTTGAGTTGTGCAGAATAGGTCTCCAATGTTTGCTTATTTTCTTGCCCAGAATTCCAGCTGCCGGCATTCTCCCTCTTCATGTAAACCTTGCGAAATAAGAGAGAAAAGGCATAAGTATTGTGACATAACGTGTAATAACAACCCATAATGCAATAAATATCAACATAAAAGCATGATGCAAAATGGACGTATCATCATCCATAAGTTCAAACCATGTAGGGTAATTATGTATCAATAATTTCATCCTCTCCCAAGCTTGTGCAACATGCTCATGATCAAGTTGCTTAAAATTCATAATATCGTTTCTAAGAGAGATAATCTTAGCGGGAAGAAAATACTTAGAGATAAAGGCATCTTTGCACTTATTCCATGAATCAATACTATTTTTAGGCAAAGAAGAGAACCAAGTTTTAGCACGATCTCTAAGTGAAAACGGAAATAGCTTCAATTTAACAATATCATTATCCACATCTCTCTTCGTTTGCATATCGCACAAATCAACAAAGTTGTTTAGATGGGTAGCGGCATCTTCGCTAGGAAGGCCAGAAAATTGATCTTTCATAACAAGGTTTAACAGAGCAGCATTGATTTCACAAGATTCAGCATCGGTAATAGGAGCAATCGGAGTGCTAATAAAATCATTATTGGTATTGGAAAAGTCACACAATTTAGTATTGTCTTCAGCCATAATGACGAGCAAGCAATCCAACACACAAGCAAACAAGAAGCAAGCGAACGGAAAAGAAGGGCGAATAAAACGGCAAAGGTGAAGTGGGGGAGAGGAAAACAAGAGGCGAATGGCAAATAATGTAATGCGAGGGATATGAGTTTGTGATGGGTACTTGATATATGACTTGTGCGTAGATCTCCCCGGCAATGGCGCCAGAAATCCTTCTTGCTACCTCTTGAGCATGCGTTGGTTTTCCCTTGAAGAGGAAAGGGTGATGCAGCAAAGTAGCGTAAGTATTTCCCTCAGTTTTTGAGAACCAAAAGGTATCAATCCAGTACGAGACTACACTCAAATCCCTCGTACCTGCACAAACAAATAAAAACCTTGCAACCAACGCGATAAAGGGGTTGTCAATCCCTTCATGGCCACTTGCAAAAGTGAGATCTAGTAGAGATAATAAGATATTTTTTTTTGGTATTTTTGTTGTATAGATTGAAAAGTAAAGATTGCAAAATAAAAGATAGCTAGTTGACTGAAGATTAATATGATGGAAGATAGACCCGGGGGCCATAGGTTTCACTAGTGGCTTCTCTTAAGATAGCAAATTCTACGGTGGCTGAACAAATTACTATCGAGCAATTGATAGAAGAGCGCATAGTTATGAGAATATCTAGGCATGATCATGTATATAGGCATCACATCCGTGACAAGTAGACCGAAATGATTCTGCATCTACTACTATTACTCCACACATTGACCGCTATCCAGCATGCATCTAGAGTATTAAGTTCATAAGAACAGAGTAAGGCCTTAAGCAAGATGACATGATGTAGAGGGATAAACTCATGCAATATGATATAAAACCCATATTTTTATCCTCGATGGCAACAATACAATACGTGCCTTGATGCCCCTGCTGTCATTGGGAAAGGACACCGCAAGATTAAACCCAAAGATAAGCACTTCTCCCATTGCAAGAACGATCAATCTAGTAGGCCAAACCAAACTGGTAATTCGAAGAGACTTGCAAAGATATTTTAATCATGCATATAAGAATTCAGAGAAGAACCAAATATTGTTCATACATAATCTTGATCATAAACCCACAATTCATCGGATCTCGACAAACACACCGCAAAAAGTATTACATCGAATTGATCTCCAAGAAGATCGAGGGGAACTTTGTATTGAGATCCAAAGAGACAAAAGAAGCCATCTAGCTAATAACTATGGACCCGAAGTCTGTGGTAAACTACTAACAACTCATCAGAGAGGCTATGGTGTTGCTGAAGCCCTCCGTGATCGATTCCCCCTCCGGTGGAGCTCTGGAAAAGGCCCCAAGATGGGATCTCACGGGTACAGAAGGTTGTGGCGGTGGAAATAGGGTTTTGTGGTGCTCTCAGATGTTTTCAAGGTATATGAGTATATATAGGACGAAGAAGTATGTCAGTGGAGCTACGAGGGGCCCACAAGGGTGGGGGGCGCGCCCTACTGCCTCGTCGCCACCTCGTGGCTTCCCTGGCGTGTACTCCAAGTCTTATGGGTTGCGTTTGTTCTAAAAACGATCCTCGCGAAGGTTTCATTCCGTTTGGACTCCGTTTGATATTCTTTCTCTGCGAAACACTGAAATAGGCAAAAAAACAACAATTTGCACTGGGCCTTGGGTTAGTAGGTTAGTCCCAAAAATAATATAAAAGTGCATAATAAAGCCCATTAAACATCCAAAACAGATAATATAATAGCATGGAACAATAAAAAATTATAGATATGTTGGAGACGTATCAACCCCGAACTGGTATATGACCAGCATGATTGGCTTGATAGACGTCGTCCCGTGCGGGAGCACGGTCCCTGGATCCGTAGATGGATCTGGTCTGGCCCGCCTTTTTGTTCAGGTCCTCATGCAGAATGTGTTTCCTGGCCTGAGCCGCACCCTCCTTTCCTTTACGGGGTGGGGGTGCGGGCCTGTGCACGCCATTTCTAGCCACTTTGTCCCGTCCACGAGGTGGTCGGTCCGGCTTATCGGCAGTGTTATTCTTTGGCGGTATAGGCGTAGTGGCCTCGTCGTCGAATTCAGGCAACAGTTTACGCTTATGATAGCCTTTGGGTTGGCGATTGTATCCATGTTTTTTCTCAGCATCTAACACTTCGTTCCATCTATCATTGAGCGTGTCCTGTGCGGCTCGAAGCCATCTCTGCTGCTTTTTCAGGCTCCTTGCGGTGGCAATAAGCCTCCGATGGAAGCGCTTTTGTTCTAAGGGTTCTTCTGGGACGATGTATTCGTCGTCGCCCAGGCTAACATCCTCTTCGGAGACAGGTTCATAGTTACTGTCTTTAGCATCGCTGTCATCAAACAACGGTTTTGGACTATGTTTGCCGTCCTCTCGCTCGTCCTGCTCCATCACTGGGTCTGCAGGGTCTTCGGCTTGCTCCGTACTATCACCGTCGTTAGTGACAGTGTTGCTATCTTTCCCTTTATGGGATTTGGTTCGGCCTTTCGGACGCCGGCGTTTGGGAGGTTCATCGACAGGCTTGTCCTTTGCGGGATCGTTTTCGCCGTCGCCCTCCTTCTCCTTAGGTGTATCCACCATATACACATCGTATGAAGACGTAGCTGTCCATCGCCCGGTTATGGGCCGGTTTTGGTCTAGATCTGCTTCGGCTTCGAGGTCCATCCCATCGAAGTCTTCGAAAGCGTAGTCAAGTAGATCAGTTAGATCTTCGACCGTGGCTACCAAGTGGGTGGTGGGTGGGGAGCAAAATTCTCCATCATCGGCCTCCAGTTCGAACTGGATATAATTCGGTTGTGTGTCCCCAGCTAAGGAGAGGGATTTTAACGAGTTTAGCACTTCGCCAAAAGGTGAGTGCCGGAAGATATCTGCAGCGCTGAATTCGGTGATAAACGTCTGATCAAGCTTGAAGGGTGCAGATGTGCATGATTCGGAACCTGCGGCCGGAGACGAGTCCGGAGTTCCAGTAATACAGACCCGTTGGGTCCATGTGCGGCTCTAGCGCCGTTGAGTTTGCGGCTTCCTCGGCGGGGTTGAGCTTCTCGTCCTCGGGTGACGCGATCTTTTCTGGATCTAGGGCCAGAACGGTTACAGGTGCTATTTCCTGGTCCGATGACAGAGTTAGGTCATGTTCATCGTGGTGGCAGGGAGAGGTCACCGTGGGCTTGAATCCGTCGAATATCAAGTCTCCGCGGATATCAGCAGCATAGTTCAAGCTTCCAAACCTGACCTGATGGCCACGGGCGTAGCTCTCAATCTGCTCGAGGTGGCCTTCTATGTTGGCACGGAGCACGAAGCCGCCAAACACAAAAAGCTGGCTGGGAGGGAAAGTTCCCTCGGTGGTGTTGTCGTGGTTGACGAAGCGATCCATCAGTAATTCGGTCAACGACATAGTGGAACTCTCAATGAAAGCACCAATGTCGGTGTCAAAACTAGCGGATCTCGGGTAGGGGGTCCCGAACTCTGCGTCTGAGGATTGATGGTAACAGGAGACTGAGGACACAATGTTTACCCAGGTTCAAGCCCTCTTGATCGAGGTAATACCCTACTTCCTGCTATATTAATCTCAATGAATATGATTACAAGAGTTGATCTACCTCGAGATCATAATGGCTAAACCCTAAAGTCTAGCCTATGACGATGTTATGATTCTCTACCCTCTACGGACTAAACCCTCCAGCTTATATATCCACCGGAGGGGCCTAGGGTTTGTACATAACAATCTTGCAGATGAAGGAAAGATTACACCTGAACCTAAAACCTGCTATTAAACGAATACAGGAGTCCTATCCGGATACGAGAGACGATCTTCAACAATGATCTTCACGGCCCACCAGTCCGGCCCACCATGAGTTATCTGGCCACCCGAGGACTCCTCAATCCAGGACTCCCTCACCCGATTTGACCGTACACTAATCATGCACACAAATATGTATGACCAAGATCAGGGACTCACGGGAAGATATCATAACACAACTCTAGACACAAATTAAAATAATACAAGCTTCCTATTACAAGCCAGGGGCCTCGAGGGCTCGAATACAGAAGCTCGAAAGCAACAGAGTTAGCGGAAGCAACAATATCTGAGTACATACATAAGTTAAATAAGTTTTGCCTTAAGAAGGCTAGCAAAAACATCAACGATCGAATAGGCAAGGCCTCCTGCCTGGGACCTCCTAACTGTTGCTGGTCATCAGTGGTCTTCACGTACTAGTAGGCTCCGCCGGGGTAGTCGAAGACGTCGGTAGTGGCATCTGGCTCCTGGGATCCGCCATCTGGTCCCAACAACCAGAAAGAAGGAAGAAAGGGGAATGGGGGAGCAAAGCAACCGTGAGTACTCATCCAAAGTACTCGCAAGCATCAGATCTATACTAAGTATGCATCAGTATCAAAGGAATGAGCTGTATATGTGGACTGGACTGCAGAAAGCCGGGATAGAGGGAAAAGCCTAGCCTATCAAAGACTAGCATCTTCAAGCATCTTCCGGGAACCACCATCTTGCAGCAGTAGAAGGAATTACATAATAGCATTTTAATTAACAAGCATGTTGTAACAATATCCATCACATATCTCAGGTATCCATTTCTAGTTGTAATAGATCAGGATATAAGACTGAACGTCCATTACCGTGGACACGGATATTCGAATATATAACCTCCATGCAGGGTGCACCACGTTACCCTCACACTCGATCATCTCTGACCGGACACACTTGTCTGGGTCAATGCCCGGCCTCGGGAGATCAACACATCGTAACCCTACCTAGGCTCAGCAGAGAGGTCCCTACCGGTCTACATCCTAACCACTCCGGGGTCATGGGCCATCGCCCGTTGCACTCCAGGTCGTTGTATGCAGGGTGGATACCAGCACCACCCGTGTAGTGGATGGTATGATCCAACCGTGCCACAATGCTGAACTAGACGTCTAACAAATCTTTGGTTGATACCTCGACGTCGAGGCCCATGTGACACCCCGAGACCGATGCGCCAGGTGTCAGCCAGTTATTCGTCGTCGTTGCCATGTCATCTGCTTGCGTGTTGCATCTTGTCATGTCATCATGTGTGTTGCATCCAGTGGCGGAGCTACAGGGTGGCCAGGGTGGGCCGCGGCCCACCCTGGGATTTTGACCCGGCCTATACCTATATAGATGGGCCAGAGAAGGAAAAAAACGGCCCAACAACACTTTGACCCAAAACAACCAACGCTCTCGCTCTCAGCCAGACCCCAGGCACCACGCACATACAGGCATACAGCACGCTGACCCTCTACCCGACACCCAGCCGCCCGCCGTCCCCGTCACGGCCTCTGCCTGCCTCGCCGGCCTCCGTTCGCCGCCCTCGCCGGTCACCGGCCACCCAGGAGGCTCCTCTGCTCCTGGCCTCCTGCCTCCCCATTGCACCCTCGCCTTGCCCGGCGCTCGGCCCCAGCCTTGCCACCGCCCCCGGCCGTGACCCTGCCCTATCCCGGCCACCTAGCGCCCCTGAAGCTGGCGACGCCGCCCAGTCCGCACTACGGCACTCGGCTCGGCTTGATTTGAGGTACCGTTCATCCATTCCCAAATTCCCCAATTTTTTATTTAGGGTTTGCTTGCTATTTGTTGTGTTGTGCACTGCCTGTGTGGTAATATAATTTTTTATCCGAGTAATTACTAGTTACAAGGTACACCACAACATCCTAAACTGACAAGAAAAGGTTAATTCAAACATCTTACACTGGTTCATGGTTGCATCAAAAATCTAAGACTGTTAATTTTGTTTTCTACTTTTGAGGTATTCAACTGAATGTTCAACTTAATGTCCAAGTCCAGCCATGCTTAATTAAACAGAATTCATGTTGTATTATGGGTCTTAATTGGATTGATGGGCTGTAATAAGGTTGTGTATTTAGTTTCATGCTCACAGCATCTTCAGTCAAATGGCCAGTAGCTTAAGCTACTGTTGGAAAGGCGTGTAATTTACGCATGCTTTCAAACAGAGTTGGAAAGGAGTACCAAACTACCCATCTGTTCCTTCCCTTTTCTGCCATGAGTTTAGTCAAGAGCAAGTTGAGAAATAAGATGGGCGATAGTCTTTTGGATGATTGTCTAGTACATTGAGAGGGATGCTTTCTCCGAGGTGAATGAAGATGATATAATTGATACCTTCATGGCAATGCAAAAGCGTAAGCCAGAAACATAGTCTTTTTGAACTTCTCAAAAGGTATATACTATGGTCCATGTAGTATGTACTATGTAGGCTTTTTAATGCAAAATAGAGATTTAATTGAGGATTTTAGTGTTTTTGCAAGTCCATATTGTGATATTGATCTATTTATTTGTGATATTGGTAATTAGTTAGAACTTTCACATGTCATATTGCTTATCAAAAAAAAATTGGGGCGGACCACCCTGGTGTCAAATGCAAGCTCCGCCACTGGTTGCATCATCATGTTTTCAAAACTTGCATTCGTCCGAGTCCAGCCGTCCTTTCCGTTGTCTGTTCTGAGCCCAGACACACTTGCACGTGCCCGCGGCACCTTCGTTTATTTATTTTATGAGTGGCCGGAAAACCTTCTCAGAATGGGTTGAAACTTGGCGTGTGGTCTTATTATAGCATAGGTAGACCGCATGTCAAGTTTCGTCGCATTTGGAGTTTGTTTGATAGCCCAACGGTTAACCGTGTTAACCGCCGGAAGCCTTTCTCTTTTGGCCCAGCTCCCCCTCTCAACAGCCCACAAGCCCATCCTAACCCCCTCCATGCTCTCGGTCGTCGGATCCGGATCGCGTGGCCGAAAACTGCTCCTCATTTGGACTCTCCTAGCTCCCTCTACCTATAAAAGAGTCTTCCTCGTCCAAATTCGCAGCGAAACCCTAGCCCTGTCCTCCTCCGCGTGACGGACATGTCCGCATCGTCGCCGGACATGTCCACCCCACCTCCACGTCGCCCGGGCCAATCCCAGGCCGCCACGTCGCCCCGCCGTCGCGCTCCTCCAACCCCGTGCCACCACCTGTCCCGCGCCCACTTCCCCGCCGCCGCGGCCCGCGGAGCCCATCGCGGGCCCACGCGAGCCCGTTCGCCGCCGCCACAGGCCTACGCCTCGAGCCGCCCGCATGCTCCGCCCGAGCCGCTCGCCGCCTCGCGGGACCCTGCCGGAGTCGCCGCCGCTGTTCATCCGGTCGCCGGACCTCGTCCAGCAAAAGTCGCGCCGCCGGTACTCGTCACCGCCGCCGTTCACCAAAAATGGCACCACCGCGGCCGGATCCGTCAGATCCCGGCCTCTCCGCCTCCCCTCCGCGCCTCCCGTCCATTCCCTGTCGAGCCCTCGCCGGAGTCCCGAGGGAGCCGCCGTTCCTGCCTCCCCCAATCCAGGCGGGATCGAGGGGAGGACGACGACGCTACAGCGCCGCTTGGGCTGCCTCCCCGACCGTCCGTGAAGGCCCGAGGTGAGGACGCCAGCCCAGATGCCCCCTGTGTTGTGGTTCTGGCCCGGTAGATTCGGCCCATTAGTTTTTTTTTGTTTCTTTGTTTTTCCCCATGTCCTGCGAAATGACTAAGTACTTTTTTTGTCTTAAAAATGTTGCATACTTTGCTTGAGGATAACTTCCTGTGTGCTTATCTAAATGTTGCATGTAATATGTCAAAATGATCGTGGTGATATGCTCTTAATTTTGTTCCATTGTGGCATGCGTGTTTGAGTTCATCTTGATGCCCTAATCCCTGTTGCAAGAGTGCTATATGTTTAAAACTGCTAGTAACTGTAATTTTGTTGCATACTTGTGATGCTTGTAACTTTGTGCATGTTTATCCAAATGGAGCATATGATATGTCAAGATGTTCATTGTGAAGTGCTCTACATGTTGGTTGATGTAGCATACATGTTAGGTGCCATATTGCCATGCTAATCTCTGTTGCAAAAAGTGCATGTGGTTGTTAAGTGCTGAAACTTGTTGTGAGATGCTGTTTTGCCTTGCTCATTGCTATTGGAGTGTATGTCTTCATGCCACATGTCTATATGTTTTAGAAGCACAATCATATGGTCTTTGCTGTGGTGCAATCCAATTTCCATGATATGCCTTGAGGTGACTTAAACAATCTTGTAAACTTGCCATGCCAATGTTGCTGTTTTATACTTAGTGAAAAAACTGCTAAGTCTGGAATCTGTTAAACTTGATGCTATGTTTGCTTGATGCCTCACTCAAATCCATGCATGTTTTAGTATCTCAAATGATCGTGTCTTGTTGTCCATGTTATGCTCTATCCATCCATGCTCTTGTTGGACATTATAGCCTGTTGTGGCTTATTTATTTCTTGCTCTCAAGTTGCTGTAAATTTACCTGTCAGACTTTTATCAGCATGATCAATTTGGTGAAGCTTGTTGTTATTGATCCATGCCTCCTATGGAGTTGCTCCAATGGAGTTGTTTGATGTATGTTATCTCTATTACATGTCCATGATCTTTATATACTTAGTAGAGTTGATATGCATGTTATTTTGTGACTCCGAAGGCATCATCGTGATGATGTTTTTGCCTTCCCAGATTTTGGCTAAGTCTGGATAAATTTATTGCAACTTGACATGCTTGTTTAATTGTGTTCCAGCAAGTTTTTGGGTGTGCTCTAAGTTCATGCTTGTTAAATATCATGTCTATTTCACATCCATGCCTCTTGTTATCATGTTTGGGTGATGTAGCATATATATACCTTGCTCCAAAGTTGCTATGTTGCTGTTTTTGACAGCTTGTTGTTAAATCTTGTTTTGTGTGTATGTGTTGAACCGTTGCTCCGTTTTGAGCGTGCTATATATGAAACTTGTGTGTTTTTGCATGTAGAAGAATAATATCATGTGTTTACATGTGTGGAGTGTGTTTTCTTGTTGTTTGGATGCATCTTGCATATTTGACATGCTTGTCTTGTTTTGCTCATATCTTTTAGGCCGTAGCTCCGAATTAAATAAACTTTATATGAAACTTGACTAGAATTTTGAGTAGATCATCTTGGTGCATGTTAAATTGCTGTTTAACAACTTGAACTTAAGGTTGTTCAGATCTGGACCAATTTCGAAACGTGCATATGAGGACTTACCGGAATTGCTATATGTTGATTCCGGCCTCATTTAAACTTGTTGGTTTGTGTTGTTCTTGTGTTCTTCATCCCTTGCCATGTTTTGCATCATATATACTTGTCTTGCATAATACTGGGTTGAGCATCTTGTCATGTTCTTGAGTGGTGGTTTACCATGTTGCTTGCTTCTTCTCGTTAGTGCTTGTTCCGTTGCGATCGTGAGGATTCGTTTGACTTCATGTGGTTCATCTTCGAGGCTTCTTCTTCGTCTTCTCATGGACTCATTCTTCTTCCTTGCGGAATCTCAGGCAAGATGACCATCACCTTGGATACCTTTACTATCATTGCCATGCTAGCTGTCTTGATGCTATCGTTATATGTCGCGCTACCCATCATTATTGTCAGCCCCTCTCCTTGATGCCATGAAACCTCTAACCTTTGACACTTCTCAGCAAATCGTTGTTTGGCTATGTTACTCGCTTGCTCAGCCCCTCTTATAGCGTTGTTAGTTGCAGGTGAAGATGAAGATTGTTCCCTGTTGGAACTCGATGTTTTGGGAATATCACAATATCTATTATTATTATTAACACACCTATATACTTGGCAATGGGTGGAAGGCTTGGCCCTTTGCTCGGTGTTTTGTTCCACTCATGCCACCTTAGGAGCTGATAAACCGGCGTTATGTTCCTTTATTTTGCGTTCCTTACACGGTTGGGTATATGGGGACCCCTTGACAGTTCGTCTTTGAATAAAACTCCTCCAGCAAGGCCCAACATTGGTTTTAATTTGCAACATAATAATAACTTACTTAATTAATTAAATTGCATAGGGGGTCGCGCCCTCGAGGATTCTTTTCTACATAGCAGGGGGGCAGTGCTGATGGTGTTGGTCCCAAATGGGCAACCTGCGGGGCTACCACGGGGAAACTCGTGGGCTGGCTCTCGTAGCTTGTCCCATCCGGACGTGGCATGAGATGAGATACGCGCGGCTACTATTAGGGAGTCGGCACGCCGGGATGTCTTGCCGGACTTGTTTTACCATTGTCGAAATGTCTTGTGCACCAGGAATTCCGAGTCTGGTCGGATTGTCCCTAAGATAAGGGGTAATATTATTATTACTTCTGCTGATCGTGAGAGCTTGTGATGGGCTAAGTTCGGACACCCCTGCAGGGTTATGATCTTTCGAAAGCCGTGCCCGCGGTTATGTGGCAGATTGGAATTTGTTAATGTCCGGTTGTAGAAAACTTGACAAAGGATCCGAAGTAAAAACACACAACTATGTGAGTAACCGTGACCGTATCTTTTCACTTTGAGAAGAGAACACAGTGGGGTTATGTTTGACTCGTAGGTAGTTCAGGATCTTTAGCGATCACTACTAGTTTGCGACCGTTTGCGTAGATGCTCATCTTATTCTTGTACTCGTAAGTTAGCCACCATATATTGCTTAGCCACTGCTGCAACCTCACCACCTTACCTCTTCCTACCCATTAAGCTTTGCTAGTCTTGTTACCCATGGTCATGGGATTGCTGAGTCCTCGTGGCTCACAGATACTACAACAACAGCTGCAAGTGCAGGTTTCTGATGACTTGACACGAGAGCGATGTTCTTTTGTTGGAGTTCTTTCTTATTCTTCTTCGTCAGTATTGGGTTAGGTTCCTGGTCGGCAGCCTGGGATAGCAGATGGATGTCATTGTGCTTTTCATGTTTGCATCCGTAATCGGATGCCTTGTATTGATGTTATTATATTCATGTGACTTGTATGTATTGTTGTATCCCCATGTATTTATGTAATGGTACAATGTAATGATATACATCTTGCTAAGCGCCCGAAATGTGGTTGTGCCCCAATCACGTAGGTGTCACGTGATCGGGATAGAATCGCATCTTGGGCCTGACAGCCCATAACAATTCTCACGTGGCGGTTAGTGCGTAAAGGCTAGAGGCCGATTCAGAACAAATACCCAAACCAATAGTGTATTAGGAGCTCGCGAAAATGAGCAGAGACTCGTGATAATGTGACCATGTCGCCCCGTCTCGAGGAAATACGACAAGGGCTAGCCCAGCCCACTCCGGGGAGGCCTGCCTGCCCGGCCGTGCCTCGTAATTAACTCTCGGGTGCTCCACGGGCCCGCCCGACTTTCACATCAACTTGCAGGTGCCCCTCAGGGCCGACCCGACTTTAACAGGTCTCGAGTAAAGTCTGGGTAACCGTGTGTCCAAAACATCAAAGGGGGGGACCTCAGGAATCACCCTCGATGGATTCCGCTTGATGTAATCATCAAGGCGAACTAGGAGGAATCACCCTCGAGGTTCACACTTGAGGTGTTGCACGACAGAGTCGTATCGGGAGTGGTGAAAGAGGAATCACCCTCGATGACCACGACTGAATAGCTACACTACAGAGTCATCATCAGGAGTGCGTTACAAGGTATCACCCTCGACACTCGATAGTAGCTCTGCAAAGTCGAGCAACTAAAGGGGCGTGATGTGATGTGAGGTGTCGGGCTCTGGTCTTCAATCATGTTGATCGAGTCGTTGATGCTGAAGTGGGGGCAACAAGGACAAGGTGGGGTCACTGATGGATCACTACCAACCTATACTAAGCAGTTTAGGATAAGCAGGTAAGGTACAATAGCAGGTACAAAAGTAGGCTATGCATCAGAATAGGATCAAACAATAACAGTAGCAAAATCTAATGCAAGCATGAGAGAGAATAGAATGGGTGATATCGTGATGATCAAAAGGGGGGCTTGCCTGGAAGCTCCGCTGAAAAAGGTCTGGTCGTCAGAGGCATAGTCGTACTCGGCGGCAGCGTCAGTCTCGGGGACTACCGGAGAGAAGAGGGGGAGAAACAGTAAATATAAAGCAAATAGTTGCATCACAGATGCAAAATAGGAGAAAGAGCAGTGCTATGGGTGTTCTAACGCGGTGTTACATGATGTCGGCGAAGGGGGATAACATCCGGAAATGCTTTCCGGGGGTTGGGCATTTTCGGACAGATGAAACAGAGGGGGGCGGTTGCATGTTCGGTATGATAGGGATGTGTGGCGGACGAACGGACCGCGTATTCGGATTCATCTCGTCGTTCTGAGCAACTTTCATATATAAAACTTTTTCATCCGAGTTACGGTTTATTTTATATTAATTTCCAAAGTTTAAATAGATTTTATGAATTTATGGATTAAATTTTATTTCGAAAATAAAATAGTAAAATTACTCTTGTCACCTAGTGTAGTGCCAGCCATAGTCAAAGACATGTGGGGCCAGGTCAAAGTCAACAGCACAGTCAGCCTTTGACTGGATCAATGTTGACCAGGCAAACTAGAAGGTGGGGCCCAGGTGTCATACTCTGTAGTTAATATAATTTAGTTAGTTAAATTAATTAGCCAGGTGGGGCCCCACAGTTGATGTCATATTTTAACTGAATCGTTATTTAACAGATTTAATTAGTTAAGAACTAATCTAGTTAGCCAGTGGGCCCATATGTCATTGGCCCATAGGGGAGTTAGGGGGGTTAATGACGTGCCACGTCAGCGGCTTAACGACAGGGCTAAGTACAGCACGGCGGCGCTCGCCGGCAAGCCAACTCCAGCCATGAGAAGTCGTCATGCTTGGCCCACAGGAACCAGCGCAGCGAGGCGCATCGGTTGGTGGCACTATCTAGTGCTAGGGGGTCGGAGTCGGGCACGGTGTCAACAACGACGGCGACTAGAGCTCGGTGGTTCAACGGTCGCGGCGGGGGCGCGCAGCCAAGGCAGCCAGAGCGCGCGGGGCGGCGAGCGTTGGGCACGCAGGCAGGGCGCGTCCACAAAGCGGCGGGGCGCGAGCTGGGGGGGAGGAGGGGCGTCGGAGCGCATGCGCGACAGAGAGGGGGAGGGTGAGGTCCTCACCGACGTTGGAGGGTAGGGAATGGCGTGGCTCGGGGCAATCCGGCGAGGAGGAGACGAGGAGGTGGCGCACGGCGTCGCGCGAGGGAGAGGGGGACGGGGCGCGATGATGAGAGTGGGCCGGTGAGGGGGAGATGGTGAAGTCCGACGGGGGCAGCGGCGAGGTGGCGCCG
>LR738711.1:623279659-623378955 GCA_902687465.1 Secale cereale
AGTCGGGGGAAGGGGGGAGGGGCGAGTGGGGGGAAGTGGGTTGGGGGGCTAGGGTTTCGCGGAGTGGGGGGATAAGGAGGCCCAGTTGGCTTAGTGGGCCGGCTAGTGCGGCGGCCAGCTGGGCCGTTTGGCCCAACGCGGGGGGGGGCTTGTTTCCCTTTTTACATTTACTTTCTGTTTATTTGATTTTAGTTATTGTTTATAGAAGATTAGGACATTAAAGCCCTTATGAAATATAGGATCCAGCATGACAAATAACCAAAGATTATTTGCCATACCTTGAACATTTTAGGTTCGAGCTTTGAAAACTCTTAAAGTTTGACTCGATTTTAAATTCGAATTCGGACGTGATTAAATCATCGTGAGGTTAATAACAGAAATCACGGTGACGTGGCATCATTAGCACGGGATTACTGTAGCATAATTATCCGGACGTTAGAAAAGTAATCCAGGAGTGGATCACTGGACAACGGTCAAGAACATCCTGAAGTACCTGAAACAGACGAAGGATATGTTTCTCATTTATGGAGGTGACAAAGAGCTCGTCGTAAACGGTTACGTCGATGCAAGCTTTAACACTGATCCGGATGACTCTAAGTCACAAACCGGATACGTATTTTTGTTGAACGGTGGAGCTGTTAGTTGGTGCAGTTCCAAGCAGGGCATCATGGCGAGATATACATGTGAAGCGGAGTACATAGCTGCTTTGGAAGCAGCAAATGAAGGATTTTGGATGAAGAAGTTCATATCCGATCTAGGTGTAATACCTAGTGCATCGGGTCCAATGAAAATCTTTTGTGACGACACTGGAGTAATAGCCTTGGCGAAGGAATCCAGGTTTCACAAGAGAACCAAGCACATCAAGAGATGCTTCAACTCTATCTGTGATCAAGTCAAGAAGGGAGACATAAAGATTTGCAAAATACGTACGGATCTGAATGTTGCGGACCCATTGACTAAGCCTCTTCCACGGGCAAAACATGATTAGCATCAAGACTCCATGGGTGTTAGAATCATTACTATGTAATCTAGATTATTGACTCTAGTGCAAGTGGGAGACTGAAGGAAATATGCCCTAGAGGCAATAATAAAGGTGTTATTTATATTTTCGTATATATCATGATAAATGTCTTTTATTCATTCTAGAATTGTATTAATTGGAAACTTGATACATGTGTGAATACATAGACAAAACAGAGTGTCCCTAGTATACCTCTACTAAGCTCATTAAGCAAAGATGGTTGAGTTTCCTAACCATAGACATCTGTTGTCATTTGATGAACGGGATCACATCATTAGGAGAATGCTGTGATGGACAAGACCCATCCATTAGCTTAGCATATTGATCGTTTAGTTTTATTGCTATTGCTTTCTCCATGACTTATACATGTTCCTCTGACTATGAGATTATGAAACTCGAGAATACCGGAGGAACACCTTGTGTGCTATCAAACGTCACAACGTAACTGGGTGATTATAAAGATGCTCTACAGGTGTTTCCGAAGGTGTTTGTTGAGTTGGCATAGAACGAGAATAGGGTTTGTCACTTGGAGTGTCGGAGATGTATCTCTAGGCCCTCTCGGTAATGCACATCATAATAAGCCTTGCAAGCAAATGACTAATGAGTTAGTCACGAGATTATGTATTACGGAACGAGCAAAGAGCTTGCTGGTAATGATATTGAACTAGGTATGATGATACCGACGATCGAATCTCGGGCAAGTAACATACCGATGACAAAGGGAACAACGTATGTTGTTATGCGGTTTGACGGATAAAGATATTTGTAGAATATATAGGAGCCAATATGAGCATCCAGCTTCCGCTATTGGTTATTAACCGAAGATATGTCTCGGTCATGTCTACATAGTTCTCGAACCCGTAGGGTCTGCACGCTTAACGTTTGATGACGATTTGTATTATGAGTTATGAGTTTTCGGTGACCGAAGATTGTTCGGAGTCCCGGATGAGATCACGGAAATGGTGAGGAGTCTCGAAATGGTCGGGACATAAAGAATGATATATTGGACGATGTTATTTGGACACCGGATGAGTTCCGAGAGGTACCGGATAACAATCGGAGTGCCGGAGGGTTATCGGAACCCCCCGTGGGAACTAATGGGCCTTCATGGGCCTTAGTGGAGAGATAGAAGGGCCGCAAGGGGTGGCCGCCGCCCCCATGGTAGTCCGAATTGGACTAGGGGAAGGGGACGGCGCCCCCTTTCCTTCTCCCTCTCCCTCTCCTTCCTCCCCCCTCTCTTCCTTGAAGAGGAACCCTACTAGGACTAGGGAGTCCAAGTAGAACCCCCCCCCCCTCTTGGCGCGCCCCCCAGGGCCGGTCGGCCTCCTCCTTTATATACGTAAGCATGTGGCACCCCAAGGACACACAAGTTTCTCTTAGCCGTGTGCGGTGCCCCCCTCCACAGATTACACCTCATATAATATTGTCGTGGTGCTTAGGCGAAGCCCTGCGCAGATCACACACCATCGCCACGCCATTGTGCTGACGGAACTCTCCCTCGACCCTCAACTGGATCAAGAGCTCGAGGGACGTCATTGTGCTGAACGTGTGCCGAACACGGAGGTGCCGTACATTCGGTACTTGGATCGGTTGGATCGTGAAAATGTTCGACTATATCAACCGCGTTAACATAACGCTTCCGCTTTTGGTCTACGAGGGTACGTGGACACACTCTCCCCGTCTTGTTGCTATGCATCTCCTACATAGATCTTGCGTGAGTAGGATATTTTTTAAAATTGCATGCTACGTTCCCCAACACTCATCACTCAGTTGGTGACACTAGTCTTTCACATTATTCTTTGTTCTGATCATGTTATACTAGCTTGTCACTCACCGTGTTATTTCTCATTCCCTTCATCACTACTGCTTATCAAGCATTTCCTTCATATCACATACATTGTGTTGTTATGTTATTGTTCGTGCTTGCCTGCTGCATTGTCATCGTCATTGTCAAGCATGTGAGATATTATACTTGAGCTATTATTGCATCTTACATCGATAGTTTTGTTCCTCAATAGGATGCTTGATTGAGTTCGTTTCTACCGAAACTTATTTCCGCTAATGTGGGTGGGATATGTTCAAAACATTCACAAGAATTTTTGAATCTCCCATTCACTCCCTCTGGTCGATATACTCCCGGTCCTAACAGTGATGCACCACAGCTCACGTCGATGGAGGTCTGGCAAGAAGAAGAAGAAGAAGAAGAAGAAGAAGAAGAAGAAGAAGAAGAAGAAGAAGAAGAAGAAGAAGAAGAAGAATGGTAAAGAAGAAATGGTAGAAAGTGATAGATTGATTTTGTTGATTGTGTGTTGTTCTTCAATCGGTCATCACATCCTGTCTATATAAGAGGCAGGTGGACTTCACCCACAAGAAAAGGATTTGCATTGTCGTTCAAATCATCAAAATCTAACCAAACATGGATTGTTCACGATCCCCGGGCCAGTTGGAGGCCTGGATGATCCAGCCAAGCTCAAATTTGTGACAACAGTTCATTGACCGGGCTATGAATTCTCCGTACGACCTTGGATTAAGATGATTTTTATACCAAAATCGATCATTTCGATGAGACGAACAACTTTGCTGTTGAACTCCTTTTGATCTAGGTGATCATGAAGGGTTTTTAGGCTGTTTTCTAACATCTACAACAGATAAAGTTGTCCAGGCATCTGGTATCTCGTCTGGATCGTCCGGGCTCCACTCGGATCACCACGGGCTCCTCCCAGATCATCCGACTTCAAGTTCAACCCTGTGTTGGTCTACCGGGATGATAGTCCGGACGTTCGGGTCGCTCGTCCGGCCTCCGACCGGATGATACAGATCCTGACCCGGCCAAACACTGATGCAGCGCACAGTTTTGACTGTATCTTTTGGAATACGACCTCAGATTAAGACAACTTTTATATCAAAATCGTCTGTTTCAACGAGACGAACAACTTTCAAATTGAAACCTTTTTCATTTCAGCCCATATTAATTGAGTTTTTGGTCATGCAAAAATCTGATGTCAACACACACTAACCAATTGACCGGAGGCTGCACAATAAGAAGTAAAAAAATGGATACCCTAAAAAAAAGTAAAAATGGAAGAGTAAGGGCCAAGCTGCATGCACAGCCTCACTATACGTGAGGGCCAAGTTTTTTATTTGACAGATGGAAGAGTAAGCGGCAAGTACAGGTGACGAGTGGCCCACAAATCAGCTCGGAACAAGTCCACCGCGCATTCTCCGAACTATCCCTTCCTTGGTGCAGATCGGACGGCGTTGCTCGCCACACAGCCGCACGGACAGCCACGATTAGCTCGCCTTTCCCGCGGCGCCGTCACTACGCAGCCAATAAAACCCCCCGCAAGGCCGCAACCCCCGGTCGCCCACAGCGCACAGGCCACAGGGGGATCGCCTAGGTCCTTCTCCTGCGCCTTCGCTCGGCGCCGCGGCGGCGCCTCCTCATCCTCCAGGGGTGTCCTCATCTCATTCCTCCTGATAGCGAGGGGGATCCTCAAGGTGAGACAACATCCTTGTGCTCGATCTATTCCATGTAGATCGTCCGTGCGTTGAGAGGTTTTGGTCCAGCTCGCAAGGGTTCTTGTTCTTCCCGTGGAATAATTTTAATATTAGAGTAGCGGTACAAGTAATGTTCTGGTGCTGAATGCCGATCTAATTTTGGTAGATCTATCTTTTGTATCACACACCACACGTCCTCGGTTATTCTCCCTGATTCATTTTACCGTCTGTGTAGACGAGAGTGTGATATCAATGCCGTTCTGTCGAAACGTTTTAGGTGCTATTTTACATTCGATTTTATTTCCAGTATGGATCGTGGATCAGCCATCTTTGGTCAGTAGAGCTCACATTATGTTAGGCGTTCGAACATATGAATATGTGAATCGTAAATGTATTCTGCAGGGCTAGAAGTTTCTGCAGAGTGATATGAATATGTGTTTTGTTTATTAAGATATTTATGTTCTGTTTACCACAGTATTATGCTACTGATCGATTCATGGGATCCACTAGATACTCGATCTTTGTTTTCCTTCTCTTTGTTGTATTGATACAGGAGCTTTATTTAGTTGCGTTCTCGCAATCTAGGGTATCTTTTCGGGTCTTTGTTTTCAGTTATCTCTACTCTCTGATTTACGATCTCTTGCTACCTAAATAGGGATATTTTATGTTGCAGTCTAAAGTTCATTACTTTTGTGAAATGTTTAATGTTACAACATTTACCTTAGTTGTTATCCAGAATGTAATATAAACTGAAGTCTCACCTGGCTTGCATTATATTGATGCCCTTGTTTTCAACCTGTGCTTTGATTCTGTTTACCATGTATGCATAATTTTGTCTTTCCATGCTCGCTTACCTCTGTCTACTTATGTATAAAAACAGAGGATAGGAACTACCAAATCTAGTTAGGACTGTCAATCATTTCTACATGGGGGTGATTCAGTAATCTTGTTAGTACTGTTAATTTTTGTCAATGCATGGATTCTAACTTGGTCACTACTCTTGAACAGGAATTTATATTTGTATTGTGATAATCAAAAGCAGTCAAGATGGTGAAATTCACAGTAGAAGGGCTCCGCATCATCATGGACAAGCAGAATAATATTCGAAACATGTCTGTTATTGCTCATGTGGACCATGGTATGTGCTTAGAAAGTTACTGCTTGGGTTGCATAAGTATTTGATGTTTTTATTCATATCTTATCTATGGGGGTCGATCCAGTTCTCTTGTTTGTACGAACAGTTGCTCAGCATAGACTTGTGAAATATTTTATCTCACAACATAGCTTGTTTATATTTCTGTTCTCAGATTGTATATTTCTGTTCATATATTTTCTTTGTATTGATGCTTTATAGCTTGTTCATGTTGTCTCTTGTTTTGCTAGAACACATGCCCATTTTTAGATTGCTGTGATATTTTAATTGCATAATATAGCTCGTTTACATTTCTGCTGTCAGATTGTATTTTCATCCTGAAAATTGTAGTCCATATGACTTGACCAAATACTAGCTTAAACATAATTATGCACAGTAAAGTAAAATTCAATGGATAACCTGTTTGTTCCTTTCATTTTAAGGATCTGATCATCCAGGATATAAAGCTACTTTTGTATTGTCCTGAAGTAAATGGGTGACTATTTCAATATGTGCTGGTTGTATTTTGTGTTACTGCATAGTTGTGTTATGCAATTTATTCTCAGTAGATCATGTGTGCTCATCAAGCCATTTTGCTGTTTCTATTGTTTGTTTTTGTTTTAATCTTGTTATTTATTTATTTTGCAAAATTGAATCTTGTTAGTAATCCCTGAATTCCAACATTTGTCTACTCCCCTTTTTGTGGGTCAATGTTTCGGCTGTGCTCCATCTTTGTGGCGTTCGAGTACTCTGTTTCTTGTTCAATAATAAGAGTGCACTGTAATTACATGTCATGTTTTTGACCATGTTCATGGTTTTTTTACTTCCGGCAGGCAAGTCTACGCTTACTGATTCTCTGGTGGCAGCTGCTGGGATTATTGCACAAGAAGTTGCAGGTGACGTCCGCATGACTGATACTCGTGCAGATGAAGCAGAGCGTGGTATCACAATCAAATCCACGGGTATATCTCTTTTCTATGAGATGACTGATGAATCACTTAGGGCTTATAAGGGCGAGAGAGATGGGAATGAATACCTGATCAACCTTATAGATTCGCCTGGGCACGTTGATTTCTCTTCGGAAGTCACAGCTGCTCTTCGTATTACTGATGGTGCTTTGGTGGTGGTTGACTGTATTGAGGGTGTCTGTGTGCAAACTGAAACTGTGCTTCGCCAAGCCCTTGGTGAGAGGATTAGGCTTGTCCTTACCGTGAACAAGATGGACAGATGCTTCCTTGAGCTTCAAGTTGACGGCGAGGAAGCTTACCAGACTTTCTCTCGTGTCATTGAGAACGCCAATGTCATTATGGCAACATATGAAGATGCAAAACTTGGTGATGTCCAGGTGTACCCAGAGAAGGGAACTGTTGCTTTCTCTGCTGGTTTACATGGATGGGCATTTACTCTCACGAACTTTGCTAAGATGTATGCCTCCAAGTTTGGAGTTGATGAAACTAAAATGATGGAGAGGCTTTGGGGTGAGAACTTCTTTGACCCAAGCACAAAAAAGTGGACCAACAAGAACACTGGCTCTCCTACTTGCAAGAGAGGTTTTGTTCAGTTCTGCTATGATCCAATCAAGCAAATCATCAACACCTGCATGAATGACCAGAAGGATAAATTGTGGCCTATGTTACAGAAGCTTGGTGTGACCATGAAGGCTGATGAGAAGGAGCTAATGGGAAAGCCTTTAATGAAACGTGTTATGCAGACTTGGCTGCCAGCAAGTACAGCTCTACTTGAGATGATGATATTTCACCTTCCTTCTCCTTCGAAAGCACAGAAGTATCGTGTAGAGAACTTGTATGAGGGGCCCCTTGACGATGTCTATGCAACTGCTATAAGAAACTGTGATCCAGAAGGTCCTCTTATGCTGTATGTTTCCAAGATGATTCCAGCATCTGACAAGGGCAGATTCTTTGCGTTTGGCCGTGTCTTCTCTGGGAGAATTGCAACCGGCATGAAGGTCCGGATCATGGGCCCAAACTATGTTCTTGGCCAGAAGAAGGATCTGTACGTGAAGAGTGTTCAGCGTACAGTTATTTGGATGGGGAAGAAGCAAGAGTCTGTTGACGATGTTCCTTGTGGTAATACTGTTGCTATGGTTGGCTTGGATCAGTTCATCACAAAAAATGCTACCCTGACAAACGAGAGGGAGGTTGATGCATGCCCAATCAGGGCAATGAAATTCTCTGTATCCCCTGTTGTACGCGTTGCTGTCCAGTGCAAGGTTGCCTCTGATCTTCCCAAACTTGTGGAAGGCTTGAAGCGCCTGGCGAAGTCTGATCCTATGGTTCTCTGTTCCATGGAAGAGTCTGGCGAGCATATTATTGCTGGAGCTGGAGAGCTGCACCTTGAAATTTGTTTGAAAGATCTGCAGGAGGATTTCATGGGTGGTGCTGAGATCATTGTTTCCCCTCCTGTTGTCTCTTTCCGTGAGACCGTTCTTGAGAAGTCGTGCCGTACGGTGATGAGCAAGTCCCCGAACAAGCACAACCGTCTCTACATGGAAGCTCGTCCCATGGAGGAAGGGCTGGCTGAGGCCATTGATGATGGCCGCATCGGCCCGCGCGATGATCCCAAGGTGCGCTCCAAGGTCTTGTCTGAGGAGTTTGGCTGGGACAAGGATCTTGCCAAGAAGATTTGGTGCTTTGGACCTAAAACCACAGGGCCGAATATGGTTGTTGATATGTGCAAGGGAGTACAGTATCTGAATGAAATCAAGGACTCTGTTGTGGCTGGCTTCCAGTGGGCGTCGAAAGAAGGGGCATTGGCAGAGGAAAACATGCGTGGGATTTGCTTTGAGGTCTGCGATGTTGTTCTCCACATAGATGCTATTCACAGGGGTGGTGGTCAGGTCATCCCAACGGCTAGAAGGGTCATTTATGCTTCTCAGCTCACAGCTAAGCCAAGGTTACTCGAGCTTGTGTATCTAGTGGAGATCCAGGCACCTGAGAATGCACTTGGTGGCATCTATGGTGTTCTTAACCAGAAGCGAGGTCACGTGTTTGAGGAGATGCAGAGGCCTGGTACCCCACTTTACAACATCAAGGCATACCTCCCTGTAATTGAGTCCTTTGGTTTCTCCGGCACACTTAGGGCTGCGACATCTGGCCAGGCCTTCCCGCAGTGTGTATTTGATCACTGGGACATGATGTCTGCTGATCCTTTGGAGGCAGGATCACAGGCGGCACAGCTGGTTTTGGATATCCGCAAGAGGAAAGGGTTGAAAGAACAGATGACCCCTCTCTCTGAATTTGAGGACAAGCTCTAAATTTTTGCTCCCATGTTATCTGTTATCTCAGCCAATTTTTGATCTATGTTTGGTCTGTATCAAGAGATGTACTCTTTTTCGTATTCCAGTTCCTTGGGTTGTGTTGTACTGAACCTATTTCGGTCTCTATGAGATTTAGCAAATAATTTACCTTATATGATATGCTTGATTGAGTAGTTGATTTTAGCAAGTGTTGCTTTGCATCTCCTAATTACATTTTATTCTTATGTTTGAGAACCTTGGCAAGTTTTTTCAATGTTTCCTTGCGTCTGATAAATGGCCCCAACTAGTTTTATTGAAAACTTGAGCAGATTGTTGTAAATTAGCTGTTGCCATTTCTTTGCAAGAAATTTCTAAATTCTGATGTAGGACTATGCTCATTGATTCTGTTTGTAAATATATATTCCTGAGAGCTCTGTATTCTTTCTAGATGATAATTATGTTGCATTTAACTTAAGAAACACCCCATAAAATACATCAGCATTCCAATTTACAAAGTGCAACCTGGGCAGACTCAAGTCCTAAATTGTTTTCGTTTTGACATTGTCCATGTGCTCTGGGCATATAAATGGAAGTTCACTCTTGAACAATTTATGTTACTCTCTCTGTAAAGTAGTGATCTAAAAGATCTTGTATTAGTTTACAGAGGGGGGGTATAAATTAATTTGATGGGGGCCAAAAGATTTTCCCTTGGGTGATTGTTGGTATGAATTTGACCAGGACGTATGCAGTTGAAATAGCAAATCTTCTTAACCCTGGTAATTTCTGTTTTTTACTCTAGTGATTTTAAACTCTTGACTGCACTCGGGGATTTTAAACCCTGTTAATATTTGTTTCAGGTCTGACAGAAGCATAAGAAATGTGAGACTGATGGAGAAATATCATTACTTTGCTTCGAGTTGTCACCAACATGGTTTTAGAGTCTCTGCCAAGATGAAAGGTTGAGTGATTTGGCTAGCATATAGATGCCCTGAAGCACATGCACACATGATTGTCTTCTATGTGGCTGGTTACTTAACTGCATTTTCTTACCAAATTTATCACCCTGCTCCCTTTCTGCTGTTGTTTATGAACTTGACTCTTATCATCAGAATTATTTTTAAATCATTGCTTCTGCAGCTCTGTAGGCTGTTGAAACTGCTCTTGCTTGGTCCGAACGTATTTAGTAGAATTTTCTTTAGTTAATTTGCGTTCCCATTTTATGACAAAATGGACCCGTTGTCAATCTGAACAGCAGGTTTTATGACACAAATCTAGAAGCTGAACTGATCAAACATATAGACCAAATCCAGGACATAGTTCAGTGGATGGGATGGGATCGGAGCCCTACAAAGTTACATATACAAGTGATTATTGCCAAGCTTTGTATGAGCACGCCCTTGAGTTCCAGGACATAGTTCAGTGGATGGGATGGGATCGGAGCCCTACAAAGTTACATATACAAGTGATTATTGCCAAGCTTTGTATGAGCACGCCCTTGAGTTAATATGGGAAGTGCTCTCCTATGTGGGTCACGATGCTCTTTTCCTCCTCTCCTTTCTTTATGATGTAACAAACTAACAATATTAAATTTGAAAGGAAATGGACCGTTCTTAACTTTTGTTTAAAAATAGGTAAAACTTCTGTGCATATACTTATTTATTTTGAAAATTTGGGCAATCTCTGTATGGCTTTCTGTTGGACAACATCGATGAGAAGGGAGGATGCCAAAGTATTTACGGTCTGCTTCTTACCCCCTTTTGATTTAGGTGGAAATTCATTCATGGGCCAAATATTTCTTTTGGTGTTACATTCATTTTTTCAATTGCTGCCAAGGAAGTAGTAGCATCTATTTTTATACCTGATTGAAGTTTTTTTTTGTTCCTACAGTTGTCCAAATTGTACAAGCACAAAGCATGTCTGGATAAAAGTGGAATCACAGCAGTTTATCTCCCGAACCTAAAGACGTTTCATCAGATATGGGATGGTGTTCAGAGGAGAGTTGTGCCACTTCATATCTTCCAGTATGTTCACATTAGGAACTTCTTTGAAATAATCGTTGGATCGGTGGTCCTATGCTATGTCATTTTTTAGGTGAGGCATTTCATGATTCAGCTGAAAATGCGCTTGCCTATTTTTTGTGTCCATGTGAAGATTAGCAAGGGAGGCCCCCGACCCTGGCTGATCAGTTCTGAAAACTTTTGGACCTTGATAAGTGCCACACGTGTTCCACGAAGCAATTTCGCCCTGACATTTTTTATGGCAACTTTAGTAACCCGAGGATGACAACTTCAGCTGTGAAGCATGGCAACTTTCTGTTTGATGGCAAGTTTCAGTTTTTGGGGGGTTTCGTTTTTTATGGCAATTTTAGTTGTAAAAACGACAGGGCGGTGTTACTTCGTGCCACACGTGTAGCACTTATCATTTGGGAAACTTTTTAATAAACCCAGCGCTGCTCTTTGCCCCTGGTGTTCTGAGCTCTCCTGCGTTAAGCACAAGAACACCTCTGCTCTGGACGTTTGAAAGAGTGAAAAAAGTTGAGTCTGGTGAATCCCTGTGGACGTCTTCTCCCCTGCTTGAAATGTGGCGCTGTCTCCAGTAGTAGCTTTATTATGTTTTGCTTCATGTCCTTTTGCAGTTTGCTTTCAAGGGGTCCAACTTGTGGTTTTGCTTGGTCTGTAATGCTGACTTTTAGCTGCTGTGATGCTTGTTGGGTAGAAGCCTTGGCGACATTTCTTTTGCTATGCCAGAAGAAGATGCGCTCTCTCGCTTGTAGTTTCTGGTAGGGTTCGGTCTGCTAGATGTTTGGATGTTGGTTTCTATTAATAGAAATCGGAGGGGGCAAGCCCTTCTTGTATACTACTATATAAAAAATCTCTGCTCTGGGCATGTTTAGACTAAGCTTCTTCGGCGTGTTTTTTTTTTTGAGAAAATTTTCAACTTATTCATCTTCAATCATGGAATTTTCACACACATTAAAACAGAGACGAACCAAGCAACCGCCGCATAGGACCAGCGCACCAAAACAGCAACCGCCGCCGATGAAAAATAACGTAGATCAAAATGACCCAATCCGAAGACACACGACATAGACGAACAACAATCAGATCCGAGCAAATCCATCGAGGGATAGATCCGCCGGAGACACACCTCCACACGTCCACCAACGATGCTAGACGCACCACCGAAACGGGGGCTAGGCGGGGAGGCCATTATTTCATCTTTAGGGAGTCCGCCGTCTCACCTTCCTGAGCAGAACACAAACCCTAACAAAATCACAAATAAACGACTAACAACGGAGCCCTCCCGCGTGGT
The DNA here is from genome assembly GCA_902687465.1 of Secale cereale. Taxonomy (NCBI): domain Eukaryota; kingdom Viridiplantae; phylum Streptophyta; class Magnoliopsida; order Poales; family Poaceae; genus Secale; species Secale cereale. The sequence continues at coordinate 623,291,879 of LR738711.1, forward strand.
CCTTGCCAGAATCCACCGCGCCCCCATGACCCTAGGGCCATCGAAGAAGAGGCGGACCTGCGGCATGGCCGGCGAGAGGCACAAACCCTAGCTTTTTTGGAGGAGGAGGCGGCAGCTGCATGTCAAGATCTAACTTCTCTGTAACCTTGACTTTTTTCTTTCTTTTCGGTTGCTCTTCGGGTTTGCCTACTTATGTAGAATGCTGGTTTCTTTAATAGGAGTAAGAAATTGGAGGTGTGTTGACCTCTCTTTTTCCAAAAAAGAAAGGAGAAGATTAGCACTTATGTATAAATGCGCTTTGGATTGTGGAAATGCCTCATTTAGAACTTCCACAAAGATGCTTCTCTGCCCCCTCGCTTCATTAGAAACACAAACCCCTGGAGTTGGCTGCTACTGTTATTTGCACGAGATGTTTCAATAAGAAACGGAAATTATTTGCCATTAGCTGATGATTGCTGACTCGGACAAACAAAATCCTATTGTGTGTTTCCTTTTGAAACAGGGAAACGATGGGAAAAGGGCTGCTACTTTGAGATTCGCTTTTGACACGTGTCACGTGCGGAAGTGGGTCTTCCGTTTAGACCTCTTCCAATGCAATGGTCCTTCCCAATGCTTCACCGTGGACAGGTGCTAAGCATGCCACATAAGCGAAAAACTGACATGGCACAACATTTAAGGAGGGAAGAGAGTACTTTGGTGACCCCACACGAAGACATGCATTGGTCAAATTGTTTCATCTAAGTGGTTTGCCTAGGTTCTCGTGCTTGGCAATGGGTCACCAAAGTACTCTCTTCCCTCCTTAAATGTTGTGTCATGTTAGTTTTTCGCTTATGTGACATGTTTAGCACCTGTCCACGATGGAGCACTGGGAAAGGCCTTAGGCACGTACGACCTGGTTCCTGGTTGTATACCCTAGCAAAAAAAAAGAGACCTGGCTGTATAGGATTTATTTTTCCCAATATATACTTGATAAATAGATGATTATGACTAATTAAGTGATTGTATACAGCCAGTGGCGGAGACAGGGGGGACCAGCAGGGGCCCTGGCCCCCCCTAAGATCATTGTTTTGCTGGTAATTAGTAGATGAACAGTGTGGAATTTATACGAAAATACATGTAATAGTATTATTTGGCCCCTGTTATCAAGAGTTTGAGTAATTTGGCCCCCCTATCCTTAATTCCCGGCTCGTACAGCACATGCTTGTTCACGCCGCCGTACGTTTTGGTTGACCGGATCGACCTGACTAAATCCACAACGCCCTGGGCAGCTTAGTCAGACATACGCGATCGTCACTCACCACATCATTCCGACCCATCATTTTAATTTGAACAAGTTAATTTACTCAACAGTTTGAGACCGTGTCCCCGAGTTCTGACCGTGACTATGCAACCTTAGCTTATCATATATGCCGAGCGCCAATGCAAAATCCTGAGCTACGAACGACTCGTTCCCGCGGGAATGTCATGTCAAGTTGAATAATTGGCTTGGTTCTCTTCTCTGTAACTTGAGATAAGAAAACACCTCATCTAATACCTGCTCTACACTTTGACACTCGCCCGGTACCTTCCATGAAATGTTTATTACAAGCATGTTTAGACGATCATATTTTATGTTTGCACGTGACGGCAGCAGCTCTCGTGAATGGGTGCATAAAAGGAGATCGGGGTCGGATTAGCATTCAGCAACAGAAATTCCTTCGTGTCACGAAACATACACCAAACCCAGCCTACGAGACGGACCAAAGAACGGGGAGAAGGTGCACGACCATGGAAGCCGAGGCCTTCCCGATACGGTTCACCAAGGGCATACGGTCCTACTGGCGCCGGAGCAAGTACCAGCGTGTGGACGGCGGCACGGCGGGCCGGGGCACGCGCCATCTGGTGCGGCTCGGGGACGGCGGCGGCGGCAGCGGCGAGGGCAAGGCGTGGGGCGTGCGGCTCGGCGGCATGTTCCGGGTGCGCGTCAAGGCGCCGGCCTCGGCCGTGGCCGCGGCGAAGGTCCCGACGCGCGTGCTCGGCCGGATAAGGGACGCGTACGTGGACGCCATGCTGGGCGCGGCGAAGAAGCACTCGGCGGCGACGCACACGCTGCCGAGCGGGCCGGCCCCGGAGGCGCTGTGGCAGAAGCGGGTGCCCGTGCGCCGGTCGCGCAGCCAGGCGCAGGTGCGGCAGAAGGCGGATGAGCTGGGCCAGAGGCTCGTCCTCGAGATGTACAAGTCCGTGCGCGCGTCCAGGGACCTCGCGGGCATGCTCGAAGCATCAAGGGCGCGATAGCGTGGATGCACTGCACCGGCGACTTGGAGGACGGCGAATGATGTGTTCGTGTTACATGCTTGTATATGTAATATCAGTTGGTGATATGTAATCTGTTCATAACCATGGGGCTTTGCTCTGCTGTAAATTCTTGATAATTCCATCCATGACTGTTTGCTTCTGAGATTAGATGCGATGACGCTTAGGAAAGTGAAACTTCTTTGGAAAAATCTATCGTGCGTCAGTCCCTTTTTTTTTTCTGTCCGTCGGATTCTCATACAATGACTCACAGTCGTCTTCCGCCTTCCAACCTTCTTCCTTAAGAAAAAGGGTTTCCCCCGCTTCTTCCTTCCATGATCTGATCCGTCTATGTTCTGCGGTCGCCGGCCTATCCCACCCCACCCGCCTGCCTTCACCCCCGTTGCCATGCACCGCCTCGCCGCCCCGCCCTCCCCACTCCCCCCTCCCCCGTCGTTGCTAGCCACCGCCCTGGCCATCATGGGTGGATCCAGAAATGTTGTGGAGGGGGGGGGGGCAAATAATTGGAGCGGGTCACTTATTGTGCAAATTTGAAGAATTTCAAAAATAATCTTGTAGAATACAAGCAACTTTTACTGAAATTTCAAAAAATGAGTGGGGCCTGGGCACCCACTCGACACTATGTAGGTCCGCCCCTGCTGGCCATCCCTCTAACCCCCGCACCACCGTGTACAACTTTGATCCCCTCCACTCCCTCCACCACCCCTAAGAGAAATTATGGGACTATGCTTCCCCTAAGATAAATGGTGGGGCTGGTTCTTCTCCGGCGAGGTTGCTTCTTCTCCAGTAAGGTACAAGGAAGAAGGAAGGAAGAAGGATGGGGTGCTTGACGCAAGAATAATTAGCAAACAGTTTTGCAAAGTCTCAGTCGATGATATATTCGTTCGATGTGGAGATTCATGCAAAAGTTTCTTTTTAAGCTTTTCTTTGTTCTTATCATATACTATGTCACTTGATTGAGATCTGATTAAATCTCAGTCCATTGAGACCTAGCCACACCCATTAGCAAAATCGAACTTCTTTATCTGCGTTGTGCTGATTGTTGGGTCAGCTGAACAGACAAAGACAGGGTGCAGTAAAAGGTGCACCGAGGAAGAAAAGAGAAAGAATGGCCAAACTGTTATTTCGCGGACGGACACATCCACAAATTTTCTCGCATGTCACGTGTGCCTCTGCATTCTTGACTCTAGGCTCTCCTCCGTCTTCCTCCCTTGCACAAGAACTACACAGCGCCCGCCAATTCTTTTAGATAAAAAGCACAAGATGTGCCCGACTTCAAATTTATAAAGCCAACAAGGCCATCATAACATACATAGGTAGCAATATTACAAATGAGTACTCCCTCCGTCCGGGTTTATTAGGCCTAAAGACAACTTCTTTTAGACCAAGACACATAGTAATTTGTTCACATTAATTCCCCCATTCCACTCCCAATGCACCCTCTCACATGCATGCAACCAATGAAAAAACACGGATGAAGTGTATTAATTTACTAGACATGGCACCAACAACAATTGCTTTCAATGCAACCAATGAAATGGTTGCATGCATGCACCTTTCCAAAGCGAGGCCTTATAAAAAGGGACATGCTTGTGATGCTAAAAGGCCTAATAAACCCGGACGGAGGGAGTAGACAACAAGGTCAAATGGGATTAAACGTAATACTACCTCCGTCCTGGTTTCTAAATCTCATTTGTATTTTGTGCCAAACTTTGACTAGATATTTAACTAGCAAAATATTAGTGCATGTCACCAAAACTATATCGTTGGATTCGTATTTCTAAATAGTTTCTAATTATATTATTTTGTATGACATGCATTAACATTTTGTTAGTTAAATTTAAGGTCAAAATTTGACACAAAATACAAGGGGGGCTAGTAAATTAGTACAAATGTACTACATAACAAGACCAAATACTAAACTAACAAGGCAAGAAAAGAGCTTTAAGTTTTATAACAGGTACTCCCTCCGTTAGGATTTACTTGTCGTGGTTTTAGTTCAATTTGAACTAAAACCACGACAAGTAAATCCGTACGGAGGGAGTAGCTGATTGTTTTACTAAACGAGTAGGTCCTTGTGAGGGTTTAGCAATTTGTAACAAGATAGGCATGTTAGATATCTTTAGCCGGGGGAGTGTTGAGTGTTGGGCTGGGCTGTATAGTGTGTGTTAGGCCCCATGGCCCATGTACCTTGTATGTTTTTTTTACCGAAAAAGGCTTTCGTCCCGCTTTATATTATAAAGCAACTACCCAAGCCAAACATCCAACAAGGTACAAACGCACACACATAAGGTTCCACAAACACAACACAAGAGTAGCGAAAGGTTAATGCTGAGGGCACAACTCAACAAGCCCAAAGAAACAAAAAGACACACCCACACACAGCAGACCGATGAGTAAGACTAATCGGGCTCTGGGGGTGGGGGCGGCAGCGGGGGCGCCACGCGGAAGGCCATCGAGCGGAGGTCGGCGAGGAGGTTGTTAATGACGTCCCGATCCTGGTGGCGGCGAAGCGGCCGTCAGAGCTGCAAGTAACCACACATTTTGAAGACCGCGTCAGCCGCACGTCGAAGGGGGACTTTCCGAATAACAAGTTTGTTGCGAATCGTCCAAAGTGTCCAAGCGAGAGCCCCAATGCACAACCATCTAATATGGCGGTGGCGAGGGGCTGAGGCGTGGATCTCCGCCAGCAGGTCTGGGAAGTTGGAGTTGCACCACTATCCACCAACCATCTCACGGAAGCAGGACCACGGGAACTGAGCTGTGGGGCAAGAGAAGAAGATGTGATTAGCATCCTCCATCGTGTCACACATGGGGCAAATCCCGTCACCAGAGCCATTACGCTTGCGGACCTCAACCCCAGATGGCAGGCGTCCCCGGATCCACTGCCATAGGAAGAAGCGGCCTGAGGGTTCTAGACACCAAGACATAGAGTCAGGGACGCCATCCACGTCCATTGCCAGGAGGGCGATGTCTTGGAGGAGGGAGTCCCAGGCGGCCACCTCAGGGGGGGGCGAAGGGGCGCCGGAAGGTGAGACGCCCTAAGTCAATAAGGGCCGTCTCGATAGAGACCCGAGGGTCAACCACAATGGCGAATAACTCCGGGAATCGGGCGGCCAGGGGGGAGTCCCCTAACCACCGGTCGAACCAGAACAGGGTCGAGGACCCGGAGCCAACCGATATGGAGGTGCCGATGCGGAGCACGGGCAGGAGCCGGATCACAGCCTGCCAGAACTGGGAGCCGCCAGAGCGCTGACAGAAAGCAAGGGGTTGGCCCCGAAGGTATTTATTGCGGATGATGGACAGCCAAAGGCCTCCCTCTCCGTTGGCGATGCGCCAGAGCCAGCGGGTCAGGAGGGTAATGTTCATGCGCCGAGAGGACAAGATCCCGAGGCCACCCTGGTCCTTAGGCTTGCAGATGTCGGGCCAGCTCACCATATGGTATTTCTGCTTGTCCCCCTCCCCTGCCCAGAAGAACCTGGACTGGTATTTGGCGATCTCCTGATGTAGCGTCTCATGAAGACTATAGAAGCTCATGAGGAACCATAGTAGGCTGGCAAGGAAGGAGTTGATGAGGATCACACGGGCCGCCTTCGAGAGCCACCTCCCCTTCCAGGGCTCCACCCGGTGCTGCATCCGGGTCACGGCCGGGCGTAAGTCAGTGACGGTGAGCCGCGAGTCACTAATACGGACCCCCAAGTAAGTCGTGGGGAAAGAACCCAACCGACAGTTCAGTCGATCGGCAATGGACTGGGCCTCCTCTGGGGTGTAGCCCAGGATCATCACTTCGCTCTTATCAAAGTTGATTGTGAGCCCAGACATCTGTTGGAAGCAGAGGAGGAGGAACTTCAGGTTGGCAATGTCGGACGCGGAGCCCTCCACCATTATTATGGTATCGTCGGCATATTGTAGGAGGGAGACCCCTCCCCCTCCTACCAGGTGAGGAACTACGCCGTGGATATGGCCAGCAGTCTTGGCCTTATCCAGGATGACAGCCAGGGCATCAACCACCACGTTAAACAGAAACGGGGAGAACGGGTCACCCTGGAGCACCCCAGAGAGCGTAGGGAAGTCAGGTCCTATCTCCCCGTTAATGTTGACCGAGGTCCGACCGCAGGAGACGAGTTGCATAACTCTGGTCACCCATCGGTCATCAAAGCCCTTATGGAGAAGGACTTCCCGAAGGAAAGGCCAGTGGACTGCATCGTACACTTTATGGAAGTCTAGCTTCAGGAAGACCGCTCGATGGTGCTTGGACCAGACTTCGTGAAGAACTTCGTGGGGACTAACACCCCGTCCAGAATATACCGCCCTTGAATGAAGGCAGACTGGTTGGGGTGGGTGACGGTGTCAGCTAGAAGGGTCACCCTATTGGCGTACCCTTTGGCCAAGATCCGGAAGATCACATTAATCACAGTGATCGGTCGAAACTGGCGGATGTCGGACGCGCCCGAGACTTTGGGGATTAGAGTGATGACCCCATAGTTTAGGCGCCCAAGGTCCATGGTCCCCGAGTAGAATTCGTCGAATAGGGCCATGACCTCCGGCTTGATGGTCTGCCAGAACGTTTTGAAAAACGTCACTAGCAATCCATCCGGCCCCGGGGCCGAGGAGGGGTTCATACCCTTAATGGCCGCGAGAACCTCGTCCTCCGAGAAAGGCGCCACTAAGGTGGCATTAGCCTCGTCGGAAACTAATTGGTCAGCGGACCAAGTGTCGGGAGCCAGGACGGCCCCACCCCGAGGGGTGGGAGAAAATAAGGCTTTATAAAAGCCATCAACATGGGCACGGATGTCCGAGGGACGGACAAGAGGCGTATCTCCATCCCACAGGCAGTGAATGGAGTTACGACGCCGCCGCCCATTGGCAATCGCCTGGAAGTAGGCTGTATTGGCGTCCCCACGAAGCACCCACCGTTGGGCGCCACGGAGTCTCCAGTATGCCTCCTCGTCGTTTTAGATGGTCGAGAGCTGATCCTCGAGATCATATCTCAGCATCCACTCATCCGGGGAGATCCCAGATGTGTCAATGCGGGCATCTAGGGCTTGGATGGCAGACAGGAGGGCTTTCTTGCGTTCGCGGAGGTCCCGGCCAAGGTTCGCGCCCCAACCCTTCATGAATTGGCGGGCGAGCTTGGTACAGAACTGCCGCGAGTCGACGGCTGACATGGAGCGGTGGGGAGAAGAGCGCGTGGAGATCCACTTAGCTGCGACCGCCTCGAGGAAGCCTGCCTGGTTGAGCCAGAAGTGCTCAAACCGAAAGCCAGGCGGGATGGGGGGACGCTCATCGGCAGTGGAGAGGAGGAGGGGCACGTGGTCGGAGCCGATCCGGGTGATCGCCCGCAGCGAGGCCAAGGGGCACCTAAGTTCCCACTCCGGTGAGACTAGGACGCGATCCAGGACGGATCGCGTCGGGTCCGCTTGACGGTTAGTCCAGGTGAACCTGGCACAACAGCAAATAGGAGCAATGGAAGAATAGCAAATCCATAACGGTTCTATTTGATCGCCGCTGACTTGTTTTGCTCCCACGGACGGTTGGACTCCACCAGTCTCTGCTGCTGTGATGAGATCACCATCTGTCCATCTCCGTGGGTTTCCTGGTTCTTGTGTTAGCCGTTATTGTTTTCTTAGCGAGTCAGTAGTGTGCCAAACCGTCTGCAGGATGTACCCTCTACAAATGTTCATGGATTAATTGAGAGTTATTTTGAATTTAAAAAGGGGTTAATAATTTGAAAATTGTTCATCGATTAGGAAAAATGTTAAACAATTTTGAAAATTTGCATGAGTTTTAAAATTGTTTCACGGATTAAAAAATGTTGACAAATTTGAGACAAAATAAAAAATGTTCGGCAACAGAAAATGTGTTTGTATTTTAAAAATAATTGAGAGTTATTTTTCATGAATTTAAATTTATTAGTGAATTTGAAAAAGTGTTTGTGAATTTTGTACTAGTTTTTTTTGTAAGTACGCAAAAAGTGAAAAGTGGAAAAACAAGCAGGGAAGAGTAGAAAATAGTAACCAATAGAAAACCAGTAAAACCGGCAACGAAATCACGAAAAGAAAGAAGAAATAAGAAAGGAGGGCAAAAGCTTGCAGTCGCTGCAGGGGAGGGGGGAGGGTCGTTTTTATTTGTTAACTGCAACCGTAGGCGCGGACTAGGATCTGCGAGTTTCGGTTAATCTCTGAAAGAAAGGCTTCAGAACTAAGCAGCCAAATGTTTAAGGACCTCTTATTTGGCTGGCCGTTCGCTGAGAGGGGTGACATTTGCGAATGTTTTGATGACAGTTTTAGTTGGTCGTGTGGTGGCAGTTTGTTTAGAAGAACATGACATTTTCTGAATCTGAGAAATGCCATGTTGTTCTGAAGAAATTGTTACCCCCGACACAACACTGGCAGAAAAAACATTCAAGACGCCCTGCTGTCCGAGTGAACGTCAGTCAGATAAGATTGCTTATGTTTAAAAGGAATAGGTAGTTTTGGGTACGAATGTGGAGGCCGAGAGGCAAAGAGGTACGTGGTCAGAAGTGGTTTTGGTTATTGACAGGAGATTAGAGTCAGGGAACAGTGATGTCGAATCCAGGTTAAGGAAATCTCTATCTAATCTCCCGGTTATCACCGTAGGAAGTTCAGTCGGTGATGTGCAATCTCAGTTGCAGTGACGAGATGTTCATTACACAGGAAGCTTGTATCTTCAGAAGTGAAGTGGCCAACCCTTTCACAAATTAGTTCCGACCCTCAAACTAACACTAGGATATACGTACTAATATTATGGCTTTGTTGTTGCCTTGCAGGTCAGGGCGTGCATTTTACATTTTTAGCCTTTTACAAGCGAGTTAAGTAGCTTACACTTCAAGCTGGCAAACCACAGTGGTCAGTACCGATCATGCACAAGTTAGGCAGGTTGAGGTGTTCTTTACCGAGACGTAGCAGCTTTCTGATTCACAAGAGTGTACATAGAGACAGTGAGACACAGCGGAGTAAACAGTTATCCATTAATTCAACAATTAAGATTTCAGACAACAGAATTTTTGGGGACAAATCAGGAACTTTTGTTGGGACTGAGAAATATTCCAACTTATATATACTGCAAAAATGACTGACGTTAGGAAGAAAAAATGCAAGAGCAACAAGGTAATCTGAAGAAAGCAATAGACCTGCTATACAAGATCTAGTGCTCATCATACAAACAGGAAGACATCCGTGTCACGTCAACTTCCCAGCACTTGCCAGTTCGCTAATCTATAGAATACACGCTCACTGACATTATTGTACCATGTCGATCTTCCCGCGTTCCCTCAAAAACCACATTTGGAGACAAATTGCCACCTAAAACCAAGACCGACGACATACATAATATATAGTAGTAGTAGTATGAACAAGTCCCTGGGAGACGGCTACTCCTGCATACGCAGATATTCACATTGCCTGGGCTGCTGGGCACTAACTCTACCGTTCGGTTTCATTTACGTTCTTATATTATACTTATATAATACATATATCTTATTACGCCGTTGGTATTTTTGTACATTTTCCCGTGTATGCGTAGGCTTGATTTGAGACGGTAAAAAAGGGGTTCAGACCGCGGCGGAAGAGACGCGCACTGCCTCAACGGCTGCGGAGGAGACGCTCGGCGGCCGTGAGCGAGTGGCGGAAGTGGCAGCGGTGGCCGTAGGGGCAGACTTCGCCGTTGAGCACCATGCGGCAGACCTCGGTCTTGTATCGCGGGTGGCGGATGACGGGGCGGAGCTCGGACACGCCGTGCGCGAACTGGCACTGGTCGCCGTAGGGGCACGCCCCCGTCTCCTCCCACTTGTTGCACAGCTCTGTCTTGAACATGCCCTGGTTGTACACGTCCAGCTCCCCCGCCGCGTCCTGCTTGGTCTTCTGCTCCTCGCCTTTCTTGCCGCCGTCCGCCGCCAGTCCCACGTACGCACGCTGCTGCCGATCGACAATGTCAAATGCCAATTCGAGAGGAGGAGATTATGTGGAATTCGCGAGGCGGGAGCAGGGACTGACCTGGCTCGGGTTGGCCGCGCGAGGCTTGCGGTTGTATGCGGCCGGCGTCGCGGCTGCCGGTGCGGCCTGGTTCATCTTGAGATAGTCATTGGAACGGACGGAGATGCTCTTTGGCAGCACGGCGAGCTTCTCGGGCGCGCGCCCCTTAGAGGCACCCTTGTGCTCGCCGAGGCGGAAGCGGCGTATCTCGTCGGCGATGACGACGGCGGCGGCGGTCTCCTTGCCACCGAGCAGCGCGACGCGGCGCGCGAGGTCGCTGTTGGCCACGCGGAGCTCGGCGTTCTCGCGGCGGAGGATCGCCGCCTCGTCGACGGCCTCGGCGAGGTGGGAGAGGCAGAGCTCGTAGCGCTCCGCCACCTCCTGGTACTGCAGCGCGAGCCGCGCGAGCTGGAGCCTGTGGCCGGTGGCGTCGGCGGCTGCCGCGCCGTCGTAGTCGCCGTCATCGACGAGGGAGCCGGAGGAGGAGGGCGAGAGCGAGACGGACGTGGCGAGCGGCGACGGCGAGGAGAAGCCCAGGCTGGGGCTGAAGGGGGAGGAGCAGCGGTACAGGCCGTCGTCGCCGCCCGGGAGGTAGCGCGGCGACGAAGAGAGGCGCTGGTCCCCGAAGGAGGCGTAGGGCTTGAGCTCGAAGGCTGAGCGGAGGCGGTCGGCGTTGGCCGGAGAGATGAGCGCTTCCTGCATGGCTATGGCTGGCAGATGATTTCCTCCGCAAACAAGTATTCTCTGGGAACAAACAAACAGATCGAAATGTCACAAATTAAGAAAAAACGATATTAAATGCAGTGGAAAATTCAACTCAGAATGTTGAAAAGAAACCCAGAATGTTGGTAATACCTCTTGGAGCTGGATTAGGTGCAGAGAGAGGACGGCGATGAAGGAGGTGGGTACACGGGTGCAGTGCAGGCAGCATGTGTTGTGGTTTATATAGCGGGGAGCATGCCAGGAGCTGAGGAGACCGTGGAGCCCGCACGTCCGCCACAGCGACATGGCCGCCCCGCACCGGAGCTCCTTCCGTGGTGGACTTTTTTACTATTTTGATCCATTAACAAAAGTTTAGCACGATTTGATCCTATTTTGAAACTTTTTTCGAATCTGACCCATTTCAAAACGCCAGCAACCGTGGCGTCTTGGTTACACTGAAGACGCCGTGGACTCTGGCGTCTGGCCCTGGCCCACCTTGCGGTAAAGCAAAAGGTAGATGCCACAAACCTTGGCGTTTAGCTCCGAAAGTTTAAATAGCATGCATGCTTGTACGCACACATACGAACGAGAAGATCAAAGCAAAGAAGTCGCCATGCAGTGTCCCCTGAGCCTTTCTGAAGGCCACGGCAATGCCTAGTGCTACCTCTAAAAAAAAGCATGTCTAATGCTAGTGCAATCGATGCATTTGATGGCCGTGCTTTCCTGTCCGAGCTAACCAACGTCTAGCACCATGTTGTGTATGTACTCGTATGCATACATATACATGTGTATCTACATCTTGATCCGACAAAAACCTTCTGGAAAGACTTCAAACTTATGTGTAAAAGCATCAACAGTCAGACCTACCTCCGATTTATTGGTCCTTTTTATATTTTATGCCAAACTTTGATCTTAGATTTAACCAATAAAGTGTTGTTGCATGTGACAAAAAATAATATCATTGAAAGCTATGTTTAAATACGAATCCAACGGTATAATTTTTTGTGACATTTTATTAGTTAAATACATTTTGTTAGTTAAATACATTGTTAAAATTTAGCACAAAATATGCAAGGACCAATAAACCAGGACGAAGGTAGTAATTCAGTCCCTAAACGCTCACAGACGTGTCCGAGCGCGTACGCGCACAGTGCCTCAAATGTCTAGGTTCACAACCAGTTACCTCATTAAAAATCCTTAAATCCATACAATGTCATGCAAAATAAACTTGAACTACGTACTGCATCTCGATGTTGACCATAGTGTACGGTTAGTTCATCATACATGCCATCGAACTATCAACAATTGACATGTTCTACTACATACTAGTGTTTTCTAATTCGGAATCTTGCTTTTCATGGTTTGACTTTGGGGCATTTCATGTAACTAGTTTGCATGGTCCTGAGATATGGGTATTCGATCCTTATGGACTAACTAGAAAAGTACAAGTTGTAAATCCAGTGTGATCCTTTTGTTCCGGGGGGAATAGCTTGGCATCATATTGCTAGGATACATTGGGTATATTAGCTGGCTTATTTCATCTTAGTGTTCGTCCGCCTCAACGTCTATATAAAGGATTACGTATGGGCAATATTGAAATTGTACTTTATAACAATACTTTTTGCAGCTTTCATAGTTGCTAGAAGCCTGGAACTATATGGTATGGGTCAGCAACGACCAGATTGTAAACATGAAAAAGTAGGAGCTTAACGGGTCCTTACCCCCCATTATCTGATAGAGCGGAAAGGACCTGCGGAATTTTTACTCTTATAATGTGAATTGAATCTATTCAATTCACTCTCATGAAGCAAACACTAGAACATGAAGGAAGTTCACCCATGCCCGCCCTTTCCCTTGTCATCTTTGTTGCGAAAGTAGCGGTCGAAGACACAATACACATCATGCCGGATATGCTCACTGTCGGAGCTGCCCGATCCATCGCCCGCTCCTCCTCTTCTTTGGGGGAGGGGGCATGCAGTTCTCCTCTGTCTCTTCTCGAGGATGAGGGCATGGAGGGCTTCTTCGTTGCTATCCAAGCCGGCGTGCGCCTCCGCCTCCGTGACCCTCAGCCTCAGCCGCGATGGCTATTGTGCCTTCTGCAGTGCACAACAAGCACATCAAGCCTCCGCCTCCAGGTCATGACACATTCTGGCGCTGATCTTTAACTCGAAGCCCGATGATGTGGGGATGAGGCGCCACTGCAGTGGTTGCGCCGCCAACCCGGAGTTGCGCAACCAGCTGTTCGGTGAGGCCGCGGGCATGCACCTCGAGGGCCCGACACCAGCTGATACATTTTAGCCCTAGTTGGGCGTTTAGGGGCCGAACAAGATAGATCCGACTGTAGATGCTTTTACACATTGGTTTGGAGCCTTACCAAAAGATTTCCGTCGGACCAAGATGTACATATGCGTGTATATGTATGCATACGAGTACATGCACGCAATGGTGCTAGATATTTTTGGCTCGGGCAGGAAATCACAGACGTCATACGCATGGATTGCACTAGCACTAGGCACTGCACCTACAGAAAGGCTTAAGCGACACTGCATGGCGACTTCATTGCTTCTTCTTATATGTATTTGTTCATGCATGCATGCATGCTACCAAAACGCCAAGGTTTGTGGCGTCTACCCTTTGTTATGTTGCATGGTAGCATGAGGTGGGCCAGGGCTAGACGCCAGAGACCACGGCATCTCCGGTGTAACCAAAACGCCACGGTTGCTGGCGTCTCGAAATGGGTCAGATTCGAAAAAACTTTCAAAAGAGGGTCAAATCATGCTAAACTTTCGTTAATGGGTCAAAACAGTAAAAAAGTCCTCCGTGGTTGTTGCATTGTGGTTCTAGCCTGCGCCTGCCCTTGCTTATTAACCGTTTCACCTAGGCCAGTAGTAATAGTTCTGCAACTAAACTAAAAAAATCCTCCAAAAGAGCGTAAACTTGGCCTATGCAAGGATTGATGGCATATAAATTAGGGAGTGAATAGAACTCATCTAGATGAGACATAATTTGATCTCATTTACCTGGAAAACAAAAACAGATATAAATGAGCATCAACACACGTCAGCACACACGTATCTTATAGCATCACATCCAATGGCTATAAAAATGAATGAGACATAAGTAAAACTCAGTTAGATGAGTTCTAGCAAAAATGTATAAATTACCGAAAAAGGCTCTCGCCCCGCTTTATATATAAAGCAAACTGGCCAAGCCAAACATCCAAGAAGGTTTACGCACACACAAACACACAGGATAGCGAAAGGTTAATGCTGAGGGCACAGCTCAACAAGCCCAAAGAAACAAAAAGACACACCCACACACAGGATATCGAAAGGTTAATGCATATAAATTCACATACTAGCTTTCTCAGTTGGACTAAATGTATAGAAAATCATCGGGAGAAGAAGGCGTTACTGCATGGTTCTGAAAAGCCGGGCCAGTCGTACAGTGGACGTTGGTGTTTTTCCTTCCCTAGTTTTCCTTAGGGAGTAACTGTTTTATGTTTGGTTGGCGTTGCCCTAAGGTAGGGATAATGTTCTTCCCTCTATATCCCTATTTTGTTAGTGTGTTTTTCATCGATGGAGGGTGTGTAGAGTTCTGTCTTTGGAAGTCTTTCGGGATCCAATCGGTTTCGGTTTTTGGTGGATCCGTCCGGATTCGGCTGGCTTTTGTGGTCTTCGTGGTTTCTCTAGGTCCATATCGGCAGTTTTTTTTCTCTCTGGTAAGACGATTTGCTTCGCAGACTGCGGTCGTCAGTGTTTCTTGGTCTATCTCAATGACTTTTGGACCGCTGCCTCCACGAGCTCCTATGTTTCAAAAAAAATAAAAAATGCTCTGCCGCCTCTGTATCAAATGAATACACATTATAAAAATATATCTAATGATGAATATGTTAATGTTGATTTGGTATTGTTTATCTATATAGTTTTGTATGCACACTTGGTCAAACGTACATAGCAATTTTGACTCAGTTTATACACCATCTGTTTGGAGGCGGAGAGAGTACTAGAAGTTTCGTGCTTCATGTATATGGCCATTTGTTATTGTATAGTTTCATCATACATACATGCCATGGGGCTGGCACAACCAAATGGTAATACAACGCGCGCGTACGGAAAGGACTGAATCCAGCTTCACTAAATATTATTATTGGGGCAACATCCAAGTCGGTTAAACATATACTCCGTATTTTGTTGTTGTCCTATTGACTGCACCCATAGTTGTGGACTCATGTGCCTCCTTCATAAACTGCAATTCTTTTGGAAACTCTCTTCATGTTGAAACACAATCATTTCAATAGTTTCACGCCCAAACTACAAAACATACACCCACACTTATTTGTGCCTTTTGCCTAGGTGAATCCTCGCCAACCAGTGTTCGATCATCTTCCTTATACTCGCACGTGGGGGCAAATTGTTAGTCACATGGATAGTGCGCCGGCGGAATGTGGCAAACAGAAAGATAGAGTAAGTTATGAATTGTTTTATGGTTATCAAAAAAGTAACACTTTTGCATGATTAAAAACTTCGTTTCGCCAAGTTGTTTTTGGTTTAGACCACTCATCTGTTTGAGTTCCACAAAAAGAATTTTTTTGTGTACTTTTAACGGGACTTTGAGTTTGGGTTGTATTTTCTACACAAAACATGATCTTTGTTAATGAGGCCCGTGTACATAGATTAGATGAAGAGGACATCTGAATTATTAACTTCCAAGAGAAAACATCTCTATCTTGAGATAAGTCTATCTCCATCACATATTGCCAGATGTAGCCATGCCGTCCATTTATCCCAATAAGAGCCCGCTGAGCCTCAGTATAAGTGGGATCTCACCTATAACTGATTCAACAAAACGTCTTCTCGCTAGATGATATTGTATAGGTTCAAGTATTGGAGACTTAGGGGTGCACCCTCTAATCAGGCGTCATCCCAAAATCTCGTGTTGTTCGTTGCCCACCAAGAAGGAACTTCTGCTAAAAAACTATTTCTTATCTATAATTATGTCTTTTTTAGAATGATGAATCTGAATGCTTTGCTGTTGTGACAGGGTCTTACAATGGATGTATTTGTTGCATATAAATTCTTACTAAATACTTACCTTACTTAGTAACATTTTTTTTTGTGAAACCTTACTTGGTAACTTGAACACCCATATATCCGGTAGAAATATTTTCTTTATTTTTGGATACTCAACCCTTACACCCACATTTGATCTCTTGATTACTAATTGTATGACACTTAATTAGCTAATATTTGCATTTATGTTCATCACATTGTGAAAAAAAATCTTGATTTGCAATAATCTAATCTTTTCCTAACCCACTTGAGTATCTAAAATAAGGATAACATAAATATAGATAGACTGGTGAAAAAAGGCAATAACTTGTCTTTCCAACTTCTGATTTTTTTCTCTCCAAACGGTCATAAAAAAGCATCCACTCATTATTCAGAAGCTTGTGGTGGTCAATGTAGTTTAAATATATTGAAACCAGAGTGAGCGAGTCTCACAACCAACCAGTTGCTTGTACCGTATCTCATCTTCTTTGGATTAAAACAAAATATCTCACTCTCATAAAAGTTGACCTTAATGATATATTTTTCTTCAAACATGTATCTGATTAACTTCATATTAATTCCCTTCTCCATGTCACCTTCCATGAAAATAACGTTGACATCTGCATACTGCAATATGTTCATGCCACCATCCACCAAGTGTGGTGTAAGAGCACCAACCCTGCCATAGTCTTTAACCCTTGCAATAAGGAAAACCAACATATCGGTAACAATATGGTGAACATTGTAGATGACAAGGGATGACCAATCATCCCTCATGCTTTGGAAAGAGTTTTGCTATACTTACATATTTTGTTACTAAAATGTCATTCGTGCACATGTTAAGGAAATCAGGGGAGGACAGAGTGTTGAAGGAGTTGAGTTGAGACTAATGGGGGGGGGGGCGTAAATAGAGTGATTTATATACTTATATTAACCTTAACACCAACACAATCAACATTTCAACGACAACAACGTTTGGCTGGCCTTCGAGCTTTGCGTAGGTCCAACAGCGGGCTTGGTACCATCTACGGTGGTGGGTCGTATCACGGCGGCTAGCGACTTGGTAAGAGGCACTCATGGGCGGACAATATAGCGAGTAGTCTTCTGTATATCCATGTAAGGTGGAGGCGGTATCTGTTATAGTGGTTGATGTAATTGTCTCTCAGACAACTTTCTTCTATCTATCAATACAAAGACACACAATTTTCAAGTGTGTTCTTAAAAAGGAAATCTGCAACCTAGTGACACCATTTGGTCGTGAAATCATTCATACATAGCGTCGACTGCGAAAATGGTCACTTTACCTTGTAATAGGTTTTCTCGATGTCTACTTTTAAGATAACTTGGTAGAGTCATGGATTGTTTCGAACATAAACTTTACATTCTTTTTCATCAAGAGCGCTTTTATTAATTCAACATGTAGCATTAATCGGATACAAAACATGATGATCAATATTCAACCTCAGCATAATTAGGATGCACACAACTAGACGCTAGCAGCTCGACAAAATATAATTAAAAATTCGACATATTGGTAATGAAGTGTCATATAGGCGAAACTATGCATGTGTCGAAGGAGGTGATGGACTGATCTAGAGATTATGTTGCCACCCGTGTTGAGTAAAAAGTTCCCTGAGCACTTGCTCCAAGCTCATACACACCACATTGAACATCGGTTGGTACTCTATTCGGTGTAGCATAGACCATGTACGAATTGAGTGTGTACTATGAAAAATAAACTCCAAAAGAGAAGAGGTTTTGCCATAAAAACTTAAAGCATTTCTACATAGTCAAAGCTCCTGTAATAAGGCACACGCTCCCACTCTTAATAGCTCTGAACCTATTTGAAATATCGTCCAGCCAATGACTAGAAATATTGGAACACTTATGGACGGATACAAATTAGACGCTATCTAGATGACTGGCCTTGTGGATCATCTACATGAGATCTTTCTTGGATGAAAATTGAACCTTGTATGCATTTTGACCTGCCTGTGGAACATCATACTGAACATCCCCGTGTATCAAACAATCAAGCTACTATCATAAGGTGTGTGAGATGCTATCACTGAACATCGCAGAGTTATGTATATGAGCTCTACGACGATCGCATATCTACACGGATACGTTCCTTAAACACACACGTGTACAGGCGAAGTATGTACTACCTCTGTTTCTAAATGTAAAAAAGTTTTGACAGTTTAAATTCAACTATGTATCAAAATATTTTATATTTAGGAACTGAGGGTGTACTATTCACCGAGGCCCGGCGTGATCCTTCTTTTCAAAAAAATAAAAATAAAAGAAGAATTGTTCACCGCGGCCAGTTTGTAGGAGGGAATGCTCATTTCAAAGACAAGAGGATGTGGTGAAACCATTCATTCTGTCCGTCTTAATTTGGGAAAGAAGTGATGGTGACATGACGTACGGGGAGATTGGGAGATGTAAACCTGAATGCTTCATATATACTTCATCGATTCCCTTGATGCGGACAAGTCGGGCCAATTTTGTGTCTGGTGAGGTCACGTTAACATGCCCACTTCCTGCTGGCTCAGGTGCACTTTACACCCTTCAAAATCTCACAAATTCGCCATTTTCTGACCCGTTCAAGAATGTACTACTCCATCCCTAGAGTAGTACGTATAACCGTCTATGCTTACACCGAGTGTCCATTCTGTTACAAGCAAGGTTGTCAGAATCGTGATTTTGAATCGGATCGGAGCCCTGATGGTAGAAACGTAGATTCTATAAACTAAAGTCGTAGAATCAGAGGGGTTAGTTTGGATCGTAAAGTCGTAGAATCGTACAACAGAATCGTGATTCTGACAACTTTCGTTACAAGCACACAGGCTACAAATGCTGTTAATTAAAAAAGCAATCTTACGTCGTTTGTAGCACAAGAAGACTAGCTCGGCCTATGGTCATCAGTACTGAACACAGAAATGGGAATCATGCATATGACTCTCGTTCCTATCACTTCTCTTTCTAACTGAAAGCTCGATCTCCGTGGAGTATGAAATGGGTCGTTGCTTAATACATAATTAATCACGGTGGCCCGGGCCTACACGTAGGGCACAATGATCCGTGGTCTGTCAGTGAGGTGAGGTGCGTGCTGTAGTACTGAGACGAAAGCATCGTCGCTGTGGTCGATCGGATGCGAGCTACTCCAGTAGCTTGCTTTGCTCTCACGGGTCAGTCCCTCTCCGCGCTAACTAACCAACTCAGCCATGTACGCCGGCCGCCTCCATAGGAAAATCAGAGTAAAAAGCACACGGGCCGGTGTCACACCACACCATACCACACACACGTAATGCAATCATGTTGCTTCCTGCTTACAGCTTTAACTAACTCGGAACTCGCCTCCGCCTACCGCGAGGAACAACAGCAGGCGTATCTTATGTGCCGCGGCACGTCCGAATCATTCGCCGGAGATGGAGACGGCCGGGAGAGAGATGCATATAGAGAAAGTAAAGGTCTGTGCATGGCGTGAGCGAGGGGCATCGGCTTTTGTTGAGTTTCTCCCCGGCGTGACGGCTAAACGAACCGGATGGACTTTTAGGTGAGTGCTTTCCGTTTGGCCATGCCGATCAGTTCGGCTACCTGGGTCTGTAGTGCTCGCCAGTTGCCATCAGGGTTTGTTAAGCGCTGTTTGGTGATGGCGGTGGACCGTGCGGATGAAGGCATGCACTGCGACCTCACCTGATGTGCCGCCCGCACCAGAAATAGATTGGTGTTAATATGTTATTATCCTTTGGGTTGCCATCGGTCCATCGTGTTTGCCGACCTGGCGTTGCTGCTAGCTAGCTGACAAGGCAGCAAGGCGTTAGAACATTCGACTGGGAACAAGAGGGAACTGGTGGCACGTGCACTAGAGCAGTAGGATACGGGGATACCATTAGATTTATTCTATTATTGAACGTCAAGCGACATGCATGCAACTTAATCATGGACTCAAATTTGTATATGAGAGTACAGTGGGACATCTTCTTTTGATCATGAATTATAGTGTTTGGACTTTTTATAGGAGTAGCTCAATTCCAAACTCTCTTCATTCAACTTCGGTCAAACAACAATGGTGGCCCACGATATGGTTGTGTGCATCACACTAATGCAGAGTTACTCGATACTCTCGTGCAGCCCCGCATGCAGCAGGAAGGGCGACCTAGCCACCGCCCCCGTGACGAAGGCTGGATGGCGCTGGCGGGCCTTCTTATGTCATCGCGCGGTGGCCTCGCACGGGACGGGGCGGCTACAACGGGATGCGGTGCTAGTATTGAGCGCGGCGGTGCTCCGCCACAGGGGTACAAGGGTAGTGTGTCGGACAACGACGTGAAGGTGCGGGCTGGCTAGGCCAGGGACGACAACTCGGGCAAGCTTTGGTGGTGGCACGACCAGATCTAGCCCTGTGATGTCTCAAAAAAAAAAAATCTAGCCCTGTGGGCATCTCGGGTTGCGGTCAGCAACCTCCTCCATGATGGACTTGCCCGATGATCGGTAAGCCATTGGGAATAAATGGATTTTCAAGAGGAAGATGGACGTTGATGGTAATATCACTGTCTACAAAGCTCGACTTGTTGCGAAATATTTTCGACAAGTTCAAGACGTTGACTACGATGAGACTTTCTCACCCGTAGCAATGCTTAAGTCGGTCTGAATCATGTTAGCAATTACCATATTTTATGATTATGAAATCTGGTAAATGGATGTCAAAATTGCATTCCTTAACGGGTTTCTTAAAGAAGAGTTGTATAGAATGCAACCAGAAGGTTTTGTTGATCCTAAATGTGCCAACAAAGTGTCTAAACTCCAGCGATCCATCTATGGACTGGTGCAAGCATCTCAAAGTTGTAATATACGCTTTAATGAGGTGATCAAAGCATATGGTTTTATACAGACTTACGATGAAGGCTGTATTTACAAGAAAGTGAGTGGGAGCTCTGTAGCATTTCTGATATTATATGTGGATGACATATTGTTGATTGGAAATGATATATAATTTCTGGATAGCATAAAAGGATACTTGAATAAGATTTTTTCAATAAAAAACCTCGGTGAAGCTGCTTATATATTGGCATCAAGATCTATAGGGATAGATCATGACGCTTAATTGGACTTTCACAAAGCACATACCTTGACAAAGTTTTGAAGAAGTTCAAAATGGATCATTCGAAGAAAGGGTTTTTACCTCTGTTGCAAGGTGTGAAACTGAGTCAGACTCAAAGTCCGACCACGGTGGAAGATAGAGAGAGAATGAAAGTCATTCCCTATGGCTCAGCCATAGGTTCTATAACGTATGTCATGATGTGTACCAGACCTGATGTGTGCCTTCCCGGAGAGGTACAATAGTGATCCAGGAGTGGACCACTGGACAATGGTCAAAATTATCTTTAGGTACCTAGAGAGGACTAAGGAAATGTTTCTCGGTTATGAGGGTGATAAAGAGTTTGACGTAAAGTGTTATGTTGATGCAAGCTTTGATACTGATCCAGATGACTCTGAGTCTCAATCAGGATACGTATTGAACGTGAGAACAATTAGATAGAGTAGCTCAATGCAGAGCATTGTAGACATAGAAATGTGCAAAGTACACACGGATCTGAATGTTGCATACCCGTTGACTAAAACCTCTCTCGCAAGCAAAACATGGTCACACCTTAGAACTCTTTGGGTGTTAATCCCGTGGCGATTTGAACTAAATTATTGACTCTGGTGTACTCTTTGGGTGTTAGTCACATGGCGATGCGAACTATGGGTGTTAACGACATGACGATGTGAACTAGATTATTGACTCTAGTGCAAGTGGGAGACTGATGGAAATATGCCCTAGATGCAATAATAAAGTTGTTATTATTATATTTCCTTATTCATGATAAAGGTTTATTATTCACGCTAGAATTGTATTGACCGGAAACTTAAATACATGTGTGCATACACAAACAAATATCGTGTCGCTAGTGAGCCTCTACTAGACTAGCTCGTTGATCAACAGATGGTTAAGGTTTCCTAACCATAGACATGAGTTGTCATTTGATAATGAGATCACATCATTAGGAGAATGATATTGTGGACATGACCCATCCGTTAGCATAGCATATGATCGTTCAGTTTATTGCTACTGCTTTCTAAATGTCAAATAAATGTTTCTTTGGCCACGAGATCATGCAACTCTCGAACTCTAGAGGAATACCTTATGTGCTATCAAATGCCACAACGTAACTGGGTGTTCATAAAGATACTCTTTGGGTATCTCCGAAGGTGTCTGTTGGGTTAGGATGGACCGAGACTGGGATTTGTTACTCCGTGTGACGGATAGGTATCTCTGGGCCCTCTCGGTAATACAATATCACAAGGAGCTTGCAAGCAAAGTGACTAAGGAGTTAGTTGCAAGATGATGTATTACGGAACGAGTAAAGAGACTTGCTGGTGACGAGATTGAACTAGGTATGGAGATATCGACGATCAAATCTTGGGCAAGTAACATACCAACAGACAAAGGGAACTACATATGTTGTCATAAAGGTTCGACCGATAAAGATCTTCGTAGAATATGTAGGAACCAATATGGGCATCCAGGTCCCGCTATTGGTTATTGACCGGAGAGGCGTCTTGGTCATGTCTACAACATCCTCGAACCCGTAAGGTCCGCACACTTAACGTTCGTTGACGATATAGTGTTATATGAGTTATGTGAGTTGGTGACTGAATGTTGTTCGGAGTCCCGGATGTGATCACAGACATAACGAGGAGTTCCAGAATGGTCCGGAGGTAAAGATTGATATACGGGATGAAGGCATGCAGGTTTCAGAATGCATCGGAGTGCC
The DNA here is from genome assembly GCA_902687465.1 of Secale cereale. Taxonomy (NCBI): domain Eukaryota; kingdom Viridiplantae; phylum Streptophyta; class Magnoliopsida; order Poales; family Poaceae; genus Secale; species Secale cereale. Next base: position 623,314,739 of record LR738711.1, read on the forward strand.
GGAAGGGGTTCCGGGAGGCCACCGGTAGGTTATACCTACTTGGTGGGCCTCATGGGCCAAGGAGGGAGGCGCACCAGCCCACAAAGGGGCTGGTCAAGCTCCACCTCCCCTGCCCTATGCGCCAGAAGGAAGGAGGGGGTGCCCTAGGGCAGCCGACCCCCTTTCCTTCCCCCATGCTTCATGCATGGAAGGGGGGAGGCGCCTGAGGTAGGGCAGCCGCCGCCGGCCCCCTCCTGCCCTTTTCCTCCACGCCTAAGTGAAGGAAAGGGAGGGGGCATGCCTAGGGCTGCCTCTTCTCCCCATGCACCTATATATATGTGGGGAGGGAGATGGGCTACACACACCACGATCCCCAAGCCATGTGCGGTGCCCCCTCTCCCTCTAGTTCTAGTTCGTCCTTCGTCCACGTTCGTTGTGCTTGGCGAAGCCTTGCAGATAGATTCACCACCACCGTCACCACACCGTCGTGTTGCCGGAACTCATCTACTACTTCACCTCTCTTGCTGGATTGAGAAGGCAAGGACGTCATCCAGCTGAACGTGTGTTGAACGCGGAGGTGCCATAATCGTGAAGGCGTACGACTACATCAACCACGTTGATAAATGCTTCCTATTAGTGATCTTCAAGGGTATGAAGATGCTCTCTCCCTCTCGTAGATATGCATCTCCATGGATAGATCTTGCGTGTGCGTAGATTTTTTTCCATGCAACGTTACCCAACACCTAAAGTTTAAGATTTGCTTGTTATACTAATGGATCTCACGAGTTTTCTGTTGAGTTTTGTATGCTGAAGTTTTCAGGTTTTGAGTGAGATCGCGACGGATGAAGGAATAAGGAGTGGTAAGACCCTAAGCTGGGGGATGCCCAAGTCAGCCTAAGGTAATATTCAAGGACACCCAATATTCTAATCATGGGCATGCCCCAGATGGCATCCTGATACGTCTCCAACGTATCTATAATTTATGAAGTATTCATGTCATGTTTACAACAATTCTGTATGGTCTTGGTATGATTTGAATTGAACTAACCTGTACTAATGATGTTGTTTTTTGTGCATAAATAAAAGTTCTCCAAATGCAACAAAACTTTTTGACGATTTTTTTGGAACAAAAGAGGCACTAGAAGCTTCGTGGGAGGACCAGAAGGTGAAGGAGGTGGCCACTACCCACCAAGGCGCGCCAGGTGCCTTGGTAGTGGGCTGGTGGGTAGTGGACACCTCGTGGCCCATCTGTACGTGAGCCTGATGCCAAAAAATCCTATAAATGCAGAAATCCCTAGAAATAACCCTAGATGAGAAGTTCCGCCGCCGCAAGCCTCTGTAGCCATGAAAACCCAATCTAGGCCCTCTTCGGGCACCCTGCTGGAGGGGAAAATCATCACCAGAGGCCATCTTCATCATCCCGGTGGTCTACATGATGAGGAGGGAGTAGTCCACTCTCGGGGCTGAGGGTTTGCACCAGTAACTATGTGTTTAGTATCTCTCTCTCTCTTCCTATCTATCTCTTGTGTTCTTGATTTGGCGCAATCTTGATGTACCGTGAGCTTTGTTAATATAGTCGGATCATATGGTGTTTCTCCCTCTCTATTTTGTTGTGATGGATTGGGTTTTCCCTTTGAGATTTCGTTGTTATCGTATTGAATACTTTTATGGATTTGAGAGCACTTGATGTATGTCTTGGCACTCAACTCACGGATTCCCGAAGTGACATTGGGGTTATCTATGCACAGGGCTTGATGCACGTTTTCATCCTTGTTTCTCCGATAGAAATCTTGGGGAACTCTTTGAGGTTCTTTGTGTTGGACTGAGTATTCTGAAATTGTTTGAGGCGTATCGTATAATCAATTCATAGATACTTGTGGTGTCATGGGAGTATCTAGGTGACATTAGAGTTGGTTGATGTGTATCATATGGTGTTATTTTAGTATGAACTCTTGGATAGGTTCATCAGAAATGATAACTTTGTGTTATTTTAGTACGAACTCTTGGATAGATCGACCGGAAAGGATAATTTGGTGTTATTTCAGTACGAACTCTTGGATAGATCGATCGGAAAGAATAATTTTGAGGTGGTTTCATACCCTACACATAATTTCTTCTTATGTTCACCGCTAGATAAGAACTTTGGAGTGATTCTTCATCGCACGTTGAGGGATGTTTATATGATCAAATTATATTAGCATTGTTGAGAGATTGCACTAGTGAAAGTACGAACTCTAGGCCTCATTTTCAAGCATTGCAATACCATTTGTGCTCACTTTTGTTACTTGCTACCTTGCTATTTTTCGTTGTTCCTATTACAAAAATCAATATATACTATCATTACTACACTTGTATCACCATCTCTTCGCCGAACTAGTGGACCTATGCAATTTACCATTGTATTTAGTGCGTTGGGGACACAAGAGACTCTTTGTTATTTGGTTGCAGGATTGTTTGAGAGAAGCCATCTTCATCCTATGCCTCCCATGGGTTGATAAATCTTAGGTCATCCACTTGAGGGAAAATTGCTACTCTCCTACAAAACTCTGCGCTTGGAGGCCCAACACGAGTCTACAAGAACAAGTTGTGTAGTAGACATCACATCCCCTCTTTCTTCTACCAACCATCGGTAAATTACTTGGAGCTATATTTGTATTCATCACATGATATGAGTTTTGCTTGGAGCGTTGTGTATTATATGAGTTTTGCTTGGAGCGTTGTGTATTATATGAGTCTTTGCTTTGTTTGCTTTTTAGTTTTCCACAATCATCTTTGCTGGACACACGTTTTCGAGAGGAACACACACTATTCGTGATTTGTTCGAATACTCTTTGTGCTTCACTTATATCTTTTGAGCTAGGCAGTTGCTCTAGTGGTTCACTTATATCTTTTAGAACACGACGGTGGTTATATTATAAATAAATAATTATACTCTCATGCTTCACTTATATTATTTTGATAGCTTGATATATAGTAATGAAAATATGTACGGGTTATGAAATTGGTCCTAATATGATAGGTATTCAAGAGGGATATAATAAAAACTTTCATGTAGATCAGTGAATGTGATTAGTTTGATTCCTTGCAATAGTTTTGCGATATTAAGATGGTAACATGTGGGGGGGGGGGGTACTAGTGAATGATTGTAGTTTACTAAGAATATTGGTGTTAAGGTTTGTGATTCCCGAAGCATGCATGTATAGTCCCTCATTATGCTAAGAAGTTGGAGCACAATTTATTATTAAGTGTCTTCCTTTGCGTGATGGTCAACGACGTTGCGATGGTTAACTCCTACTAACCTCCCCCTAAGAGCATGCGTACTACTACTTTTCTTCGAGGACTAATAAACTTTCACAATAAGTATGTGAGTTCTTTGTGATTAATGTGAGTCCATGGATTATACACACTCTCACCTTTCCGCAATTTCCTAGCCTCTTCGGTACCATGGATTGCCCTTTCTCACCTCGAGATGTGGTGCAAACTTTGCCGGTGCATCCTAACCATGTGATATGATACACTCTTATCACATATAAACCTCCTTATATCTTCCTCAAAACAGCCACCATACTTCCCTATTATGGCATTTCCATAGCCATTCCGAGATATATTGTCATGCAACTTCCACCGTTCCGTTATTATGACACACAAAATCATTGTCATATTGCTTTGCATGATCACATAGTTGACATAGTATATGTGGGTCAACCATCGTCCATCATTTTTCATACATGTTATGCTAGATCATTGCATGTCCTGGTACACTACCAGAGGCATTCATACAGAGTCATATATTTTTATAGTATTGACTTGTAAGTTTGAGTTGTAAGAAAATAGAAGTGTGTTGATCATCATTATTCATTATTAGAGCATGTTGTCAATGTCAAAATCGGCAGATCTCGGGTAGGGGGTCCCGAACTCTGCGTATGAGGATCGATGATAAGAAAGGATTGGGGACACGATGTTTACCCAGGTTAGGGCCTGATAACCCACAAGTGTAGGGGATCAGTTGTAGCCTCTTTTGATAAGTAAGAGGGTCGAACCCAACGAGGAGCTAAAGGCAGAACAAATATTCCCTCAAGTTCTATCGACCACCGATACAACTCTACGCACGCTTGACGTTTACTTTACCTAGAACAAGTATGAAACTAGAAGTACTTTGTAGTTTTTGTTGGATAGGTTTGCAAGAATATAAAGAGCACACAAATAGAAACTAAGGGCTGTTAAGATAAAGAAGCGATAAATTTAGTGATAGCGAGTGTGGAAAAGTGGTAGTAGGAGTTGCGAAATTGCCCCTAAGCAATTGACTACGTTACTAGACCGATATCAAGTTTTATGTGGGAGAGGCCACTGCTAGCATGTCATCCCTTACTTGGAATTCTATGCATTTATGATTGGAACTATTAGCAAGCATCCGCAACTACTAACGTTCATTAAGGTAAAAACCAACCATAGCATTAAGATATATTGGTCCCCCTTCAATCCCATATGCATCAGTTTCTACTCTAGGTTGAAGCTTCTGTCACTCTTGCCCTCCAATACGTAGTCCTATCAACATACAACTAACCCTATGGTGTGATCCACACACGCGCTCATATGATGGGCACCAAAGGACAGCAACATAACCACAAGCAATTTAAATCAATCATAGCAATTCACCAATCACCGATAGGACAACGATAATCTACTCAGACATCATAGGTTGGCAACACATCATTGGATAATAATATGAAGCATAAAGCACCATGTTCAAGTAGAGGGTACAACGGGTTGCGGGAGAGTGGACCGCTGTAGATAGATGGGGGGAGGTGATGGAGATTTTGGTGAAGATGATGGAGGTGTTGTTGTAGATCGCCGTCACACGATGATGGCCCCGGTGGCACTCCGGTGCCACCGGAAGCGAGGGGGAGAGAGCCCCCTCCTTCTTCTTCTTCCCTGACCTTCTCCCTAGGTGGGAGAAGGGTTTCCCCTATGGTCCATGGCCTCCATGGCAGCGGAGGGGCGAGAACCCCTCCGAGATTGGATCTGTCTCTCTGTCTCTCTCTGTTTCTGCGTTCCCAAATTCTGGCCCTTCATCGTTTCTTAAATTCCCGGAGATCCTTAACTCCGATTGGGCTCATCTTTTGACATGATTTTTATCCGAAAATAGCTTTCTTGCGGCGAAAGAAGGGCATAAACCGCCTTGGTGTGGGCTCGAGGGCCCAGGGCGCGCCCCCACCCTCGAGGCCCACTCGGGCATCATCTCGTGTGGGTTTCGCGTCCCAAAATTCACATATATTCCAAAAAATCTTCGTACGTTTTTATTCCGTTTGGACTCCGTTTGATATGGATATTCTGCGAAACAAAAAACATGCAACAAATAGGAACTGGCACTGGGCACTGGATCAATATGTTAGTCCCAAAAAATAGTACAAAAAGTTGCCAAAAGTATATGAAAGTTGTAGAATATTTGCATGGAACAATCAAAAATTATAGATACGACGGAGACGTATCAGGGCCCTCTCTATCGAGGTAATACCCTACTTCCTGCTTGATTGATCTTGATGAATATGGGTTTACAAGAGTTTGATCTACCTCAAGATCGTAATGGCTAAACCCTAGAAGTCTAGCCTGCATAATTGTGATTCTATCGCTACAGACTAAACCCTCCGGTTTATATATGCACCAGAGGGACCTAGGGTTGTACATGATCATCTTACAGAGGAAGGAAATATTACACCCGGACTATAAACTTGCCATTCTACACATATGTGAGTCCTATCCGGATACGGGGGATAATCTTCAGCGATAATCTTCACGGCCCACCAGTCCGACCCATAACGAGTAATCCGGCCACCCGAGGACCCCTTAATCTTGGACTCCCTCACATGTCCCATGTGAGGAAATAAATAAATTAAAAAAGAGAGGCTAGAAGAGCCTGAAAGAAGAGGCCAAAAAGAGCCCAACAAAAAAAATGAGAGAAACAGAGAGAAGGGGCATGCTACTATCTTTTCCACACTTGTGGCTCAAAATAGCACCATGTTTTTCATATAGACAATCTCCTATGTAGTCACTTTCATATACTAGTGGAAAATTTTTATTATGCACACCCACTTAGTTTTAATTTTGAGCTTGCATGCACTCATAACTCTTAGTGCATACTTTTGATCGCAATCCCTATTCCTTGTATTGACATCAATTGATGGGATCTCCATAGCCCATTGATTAGCCTCGTTGATGTGAGACTTTCTCCTTTTTGTCTTCTCCATATTTATGTCTACCACCGCACTCTATTCCACCCATAGTGCTATGTCCAAGGCTTGCGCTCATGTATTGCGTGGGGGTTGAAAAAGCTTAAGCGCGTTAAAAAGTATGAACCAATTGCTTGGCTGACACCGGGGTAGTGCATGATTTATACTTTGTGTTAAGAAGATGGAGCATGACAAGGCAATATGATTTTGTAGGGATAGCGTTCTTTAGCATTTCTATTTTGAAAAACATGAGTGTTTGTTAGTATGCCTGAGTATTGATGTATTTATGTCAAACCGTAGACTATTGATTTGAATCATTCAGATCTAAATATTCATACCATAAGATAAACATTACATGATGAACATGTTAGGTAGCATTCCACATCAAAAATTCTGTTTTTATCATTTATGTACTCGAGAACGAGCAGAAATTAAGCTTGGGGATGCTTGATACGTCTCCAACGTATCTATAATTTTTTATTGTCCCATGCTATTATAGTATTAATCTTGGGTGTTTTATATTCAATTATATACCATTTTTGGGACTAACCTATTAACCTCGTGCCCAGTGCAAGTTGCTGTTTTGTTGCTCGTTTTTTCCTTTTCAGAAAATCAGTACCAAACGGAGTCCAAACGCTACAAAACCTTTTGATGATGTTTTCTGCACCAGAAGGGACCCTAGAAGCTTTGTCAGAAGACAATAAGAGTCATGAGGGAGTGACAAGCCTGTTAGGCGCACCCCCGGGCTTGCGGGCCCCTCGTGGCACCTCTTGATCTAATTCCGCCTCTATAAATTCCCAAATATTCTCCATATACCAGAGGGCAACCCCAAATACATTTTCGCTACCACAAGTTTGTGTTCTTCTGCGGTCCCATCTGACGCTTTTTCTGGTACTCTGTAGGAGGTGGAATCGATCACGAATGGCTTCTACATCAACCTTGATGCCCTTCCGATGATGCGTGATTAGTTTACCACAGACCTACGGGTCCATAGCTAGTACCTAGATGGCTTATTCTCTCTCTCTTTGTTCTTCAATACAATGTTCTCCTCGATGTTCTTGGAGATCTATTCGATGCAATCTTCTTTTTGCGGTGTGTTTGTTGGGATCCAATGAATTGTGGGTTTATGGTCAGATTATCTATGAATATTATTTGAGTCTTTTCTGAATTCTTATATGCATGATTGTTATATCTTGGTATTTCTCTCCAATCTATCTGTTTGGTTTGGCCAACTATGTTGATTTATCTTGCAATGGGAGAGGTGCTTTGTGATGGATTCGATCTTGCGGTGGTCAATCCTAGTGACAGAAAGGGACATGACACATATCTGTATCGTTGCCATTAAGGATAAAACGAAGGGGTTTATTCATATTGATTGAGTTTACTTTGTTTACATCATGTCATCTTGCTTAAGGCGTTACTTTGTTTCTTATGAACTTAATACTCTAGATGCACGATGTATAGCGGTCCATGAGTGAAGTAATAGTAGTAGATGCAGTCAGGAGTCGGTCTAATTATCTCGGGCGTGATGCCTATATACATGATCATTGCCTTGGATATCATTGATAACCCTCAAGTATAGGGGATCACAACAGTTTCTGAGAGTAGAATATTCAACCCAAATTTATTGATTCTACACAAGGGGAGCCAAAGAATATTTGCAAGTATTAGCAGTTGAGTTGTCAATTCAACCGCACTTGGAGAACTAAATATCTGCAGCAAGGTGATCAATAGCATGGTGGTATGATAGTTTGATAGCAGTGGTTACAAAAGTAGTAGCAACGGTAACAATAGCAGTAGCAGTTTTTGTAGTGATCGTAACAACAACAGCAACAATAGTAACTTAGCAAAGATCAATATGTGAAAAGCTCATAGGCATTAGATCGGCGATGGATAATTATGTTGGATGGCGTTCATCATGTAACAGTAATAACCTAGGGTGACACAGAACTAGCTCCAATTCATCAATATAATGTAGGCATGTATTCTGTATATAGTCATACGTGCTTATCATAAGAACTTGCATGCCATATTTTTGTCCTACCCTCCCATGGCAGTGGGGTACATAAGAAAACAAAGGGATATATGAACTCCTCAAACTATGGTAATGTGACGCCCCAAGACCGGTGCTCGAGAAGACATCCAGCTATTCCGGGTTTCACCGTGTGTTTCTTTGTGCTTGCTTTAATTTTTTTTCGCATTGCATCATGTCATTTTTTTCTTCTAAAAACTCAGCTAAATAAATCGTATGGATCTTCGGTCCATTTAATTTGAGGGATGCCATATGATGATTTCTCTTTAAAACATATCTTCCCAATATTTAGGGAGCTATAATAAAATATTCCATTGTTTTGGAATTCACCGAAACACACTTGCAAATATTCCCATGCCTCTTTTACTTCAAGTTTCCCCTCCAAAATTTCCTAATAATTCTTTTCTCGTTTATCAAGGTTCCTCCAAAAACCTCAACAGTTTTGGACTTACCTTTTACCCACTTCCTTCTCAAACTCACTTGAATTAAATTCAAATGAGTTTGAGATCAACTTCACAATCATGCCACTTCTTTTTCCTGGTTAAGGCTCATTTTTATGAGTCCGGGAAAATTACCCGCTTGCCCAAATTCTTGTCCACTCTTTTCTTTTATATCCTTTTCTTTTCTTTCTTTTTCTGTTTTAGAAGTAAGAGAATGAGAGAGGGCAGCCCAGCTGGCCTCCTAGCCGCCACAGCCGGCCCAGGCCACCGTGGCCTCCCTAAGGCCTAGCCGGCGGCCAGCCTTCTAAGGCCCAGCCGCCCCTCCTAAGTCCTAACCCTAGCCCGCAGCCGATCCCCTCACTCCCTCTCGTCCTCCCAACGCCGCCGCACCTCTCCTCCCGCACACGAGCCCTCGCTCGATCCCCATCTCCCTCCTCTTCGATCTCCTCTCCTCATCGTCGCCCCACGCGCCCCGCGTCCCCCCCTCCTTTCTTCCTCCAGCGACGCGCCGTCCCAGCTCCTTCGCCTGCCGGCCCTTCTCTGCCTTACCTCTCCAGCGTCCCCATCGTCAGCGAGCCCGCGTTCGCCGCCCTCTGCTCCTTCCGTGGATGCCTCGCAGACCCCGTTAGGCCGCCACCCCGAGGCGGTGCTCCGCCGCCTACGTGTGCTCCGACCTCACCGCCGCAGCACCATGGACGCCCGCCGCCTTCGCGAGCCTCCCCACCGGCCGCCTCTTCCTCCGCGCCGGCGAGCACAAGCCGCCGCCCCTCCGCATCGTCCCCGTGCACCTGCAACCTCGAGCGCCCTGGCCGCCCCAAGCCCCGTTGAGCGCCGGCGAGCTCGGCCTGTGGCTCGTTCACCGCTGACCCCGCTTCTTCTCCTCGTCGCCCTGATCTCCGGCCTCGTCAACCTCGTCGCCCCGACGGCCACCTCGACAGCCCCACCACCACGGCCTCGCTGCACAACTGCTGCCTCGTGTGTCCCCGAGCACCTCCATCTTTGGTTGCAACACCGGACCCTCTACCGCACATGGTCTCCGTGCACCTCCGCTCCTGAAGTTTTGGACCGCCAAGACTTGTTGCCGAGATCGTGACCCCCCACAAGACTTTCCAAGGACACGCCAAGTACATCTACGGATGCACCGGACATCTATGAAACATGTACAACTACGTGGTTTCACAAGTACTCTTCGGTTACGTCAAGTTCGACTACATGGATACGCCAAGTTCCTCTCCGAACGTGTACGAATACGCCCGCGATGCGACAAGTACCACGACGACCCTCGAGTACGACTACACGGTGGCGCGTCAAGTACCTCTACCGCGGTCTTCAGAATCGCCAAGTACCACGACACGACAACATGTACATCTACAAAAACGAGTACCGCTACGCCCGAACGACTACGGACCGAAATGACAAGTCCCTCTACGACGTGTGTACCACTACCATCGACCCTCGAAGACCCCGTGAACGACTACTACTGCCGCAACATGAACGACTACTTCCTCTTCGAAACGTGTACGACTACTTCCCTCGACGAACCCGAACCCGTCCGAAACGCACGCTTCAAAGGTATACCACCGAGTCGACACCCGTGAACAGATGCATGTTGTGTTGTTTGAGATGCATCCTTTTCTTTTCCCGTGAACAGATGCATGTCGTGTTGTTTGAGATGCATACTTTTCTTTTGCACCGTGTCTGTTGTGCCCCTCTTTTGTCGCCGACCCGTGGGAACCCGGAAACCGGGAGCACCCCACCTTCTTGCATGACACGCTCACGCCACCCTTCTTTTGCATCGGCATCTCAATGAGTTGTCGGAACCGAATGATGCCGTGGCACTGTTTCCATTCTCGCTGCCATGACACCCCTTTCCTTCCGTCGTGGCGACCAAATGCTTCATATCTCTTATGTCAACTTTTAACTAAAAATTGCATAAAACTTGCAAATGTCATCCGCATCATGATAACAACATTTAAATGGTTAGATTGTTGTTTGCTTTAAAATTGCTAAATGACAAGGGGATTTTCCGGAATTGTTGTGTTATTTCCGGCGTCATTTAAAATGCCTAGATAGCTAGTTTACTTATGCCATGCTTAAAACAATTAAACTTGCTGGGTTCATAAACGAGAGTCAACTAGATAAATAAAATGTGGTGTTTTGTCAATATGCAACTCGTTGCATATTGAGCTCCACTTAACTTGTAGTATCGTTTGTGCACTTTGCCATGTCATGCATATTTAAACCGGACATGCATCATACTTGGTTGTGCATCATGCCATGTTTATGCTTGTGTGTTTACCGTGTTGTTTGCTTCTTTCCGGTTTGCTTCTCTCGTTAGCTTCGGTTTCGTTCCGGAGTTGCGATGTTTTGTTCGACTACTTCATGGACTCGTTCTTCTTCCTTGTTGGGTCCCAGGCAAGATGACCGTTCCCCGATATCACCTCTATCTTTGCCTATGCTAGTTGTCTCGTTCTTTAGATATGCCTCGATGCCTATTCCTGTTTGTCAGCCTCCTATTGTTGCCATGAAACACTCTATCCGCCTTCCTGGCAAACCGTTGATTGGCTAAGTACGCTTTTGCTCAGCCCCTCTTATAGCGTTGTTAGTTGCAGGTGAAGTTTGAAGATTGCTCAACGCTCAGACTTGTTTTATTGGATAACACAATATGTACATGTTATAAACTAATGCACCTATATATTGGCAATGGGTGGAAGGCTTGGCCTTCTGCTTGGTGTTTTGTTCCACTCATGCCACCTTAGGAACCGATAAACCGGTGTTATGTTCCTTGATTTTGCGTTCCTAATACGGTTGGGGTTTATGGGCCCCCCTTGATAATTCACACTGCTTAAAGTGTTTCCAGTAAGGCCCAACATTGGTTTTAATTTGCCTCATAATAAAACTTAATTAAATTAATTAAATTGCATAGGGGGTCGCACCACCGGGTTCTTAATTCTACATAACAGGGGGGGGGGCTGATGGTGTTGGTCCCAAACGGGGGTCCTGTAGGGCCACCACGAGATTGGTTTTACCTGTAGCATCGCCCATCCGGTCGTGGCCTGAGACGAGATACGCGTGGCTACTATCAGGGTGTCGGCACGCTGGGAGGTCTTGCTAGATTAGTTTTACCTTTGTCGAAATATCTTGAGCACGGGATTCCGAGAATACTCGGGTCTTCCCAACATGGAGTTGCGACTCCGCAGATCATGAGCTTGTGATGGGCTAAGTTGGGACACCCCTGCAGGGTTTTGATCTTTCGAAAGTCGTACCCGCGGTTATGTGGCAGATGGGAATTTGTTAATATCCGGTTGTAGATAACTTGACACCTTATTCATAAGGATACACTACCTGTGTGAGTAACTGTGATGGTCTCTTTCCGAAGGGCTTCGGGAAGTGAACACGGTGGGGTTATGTTTGATCGTGAGTAGCTAGGATCACTTCTTGATCAACTTGGCGATCGTTGACACTTGTTCTCTTCTCGCTCTAAACTCGTAAGCTAGTGCTTAGTGCTTGCTGAAACCCTTGTTTATAGCCTTTCCACACCTAAGGCTTTGGTAATTTTGATACACGGGAACGGGATTGCTGAGTCCTTTGTGGCTCACAGATTCAACACACACCAGATGCAGGTACAGCCGAGAACAGTGCAGGAGATGGTTTAGAACTTCACTGGGAGTTCGATGAAGAGCGTGGACGTTACCATGTTTCGTATCTCGACGATCAGTAGTGGTTCCTACTAGGAGGATCCGGGCTTGTGTTTATGGTATCTTTCGCATTTGGATTTTCGTCCGTAGTTGGACCCTGTGTTATTGGATGATGCATGCTATTGTATTCATTGTGTGACGTGGCGAGTGTAAGCGAACTATCCATTTTCTATTTCATCCCTGAATTTTACATGAGTTGTGCAATGATACCATACTTGAGATCATTCTAGTATGCACTTATGTCTTTAAGTCGTGCCTCGACACGTGGGAGACATAGTCGCATACTGGGCATTACAGGTAATCATCAGAAATAATCCCAATTATTGTCACCTTGGGGTATGCGGATCATAAAACATAATAGGTGCATACAACTTGCAAGATAGGATCGAGAACACAAATATATTCGCGAAAACATAAACGGTTCAGATCTGAAATCATGGCACTCAGGCCCTAGTGACAAGCATTAAGCACAACAAAGTCATAGCAACATCAACCTTAGAACATAATGGATACTAAGGATCAAGCCCTAACAAAACTATCTCGGTTACATGATAATTCTCATCAAACCCATCACCGTCCAGTAAGCCTACAAAGAAATTACTCACTCCCGACAGTGAGGATCATGAAATTGGTGATGGAGACTGGTTGATGATGACGATGATGAAGAATTCCCCTCTCTAGAGCCCCAAACGGACTCCGGATCTAGCCTCCTGATGAAGAACAGGAGGTGGCGGCAGCTCCGTATCGTGAAATGCAATGAAACTTCCTCACCTGTTTTTTCTCGGGAATTAAGAATTTATAGGCTTGAGATTAGGGTGAGTGGAGCATTGTGGGCCCCATGAGCCACCAGGGCGCGCCAAGGAGGTGGGCGTGCCCTGGTGCCTCGTGGGCAGCAGGTGGCCCTCCTCTGATGGGTCTTTTCTCTAGTATTTATTTATTTATTCCATAATCTCCAAAAAGTTTCGTCCAATTTCGAGAACTTTTATTTCTGCACAAAAAACAACACCATGGTAGTTTTTGCTGAAAACAACATTAGTCCGGGTTAGTTTCATTCGAATTATGCAAAATAGAGTCCAAAACAAGATCAAAAGTGTTTGGAAAATTAGATACGACGGAGACATGTCAACTCGCCCAAGCTTAACTCATTGCTTGTCCTCAAGCAATTCAGTTGACAAACTGAAAGTGATAAAGAAAAACTTTTATGAACATTTTTGTTCTTGTATAAATATATATATGGTTAAATAATACTCAAGTTTTCAGCAAAGATCATAACTGACCATGCAAATGATAAGTCTTAGAATTATATTCACTCATATCAATAACATAATTAACTAGTGAGCAATTATAAGATATCTCAAATGCCAACACTTTGTCAAAACAATCATGGCAGGATGGTTTCTCGCTAGCCCTTTCCGAGACCACAAAACATAAATACAAAGCACCTCCAAAGTTCAAGCAGCGACTAAACATTGTAATTCATGATAGAAGTTATTCAGTCATGACAACACCCAACATTAACTATACTCAATGCATAAGAATGACAATAGTGCTCTCGGGACTGGTGCTTGTTTGAGAAGGTAATGACTCAGCAATAAAAGTAAAATAACATAAAAGTAAATAGATAGGCCCTTCGCGGAGGGAAGCAGGGATTTGCAGAGGTGCGAGAGCTAAAAGTTTTAAATAAGAGATAAATGTAATTTGAGAGGCATGCCTTTCCTATCAATGTCACGAAAGAGAGCTTTCAATATCTTCCATGCTAAACAAATTAGCGGCGGTTCCCAAGCGTTAAAGTAAAGTTTACTCCCCCTCCACCAACAAACACAAGCCATGGCTAGTCGAATCCTTGGATGCCCTCCATACCAAAACATTTCCAGGGGAGTTTGTTTTATTATTTTGCAATTTTAATCATGGGACTGGGCATCCCGATTACCAGCCCCTCTCGTGCAAGGACAAGTGAATAAACAGTCATCATGAGAATAACCCTCTTAGCATGGAAGGTACTGACCGCCCCATCGCTCCGTGAGCGGTACGGGCACACAAAACAAATGTTCATTTGAATTTTTAGAGGCGCACATGCAAATTTACTTGAAACGACAGAGAATTACGCATAAAGGTAGATATAGTGGACTCATCTAGAACAACTTTGGTTTAAGGAATTGGATGCAGAAGTAGTATTCCCGCTTAGTACATGCAAAGGCTAGAAATAGATTGAGAAGCAGCCAACTAGAGAGCGAAAACCGTCATAATTACGCATTGAGAATAATTAACATTGAGTATGAGCATGAGTAGGATATAAACACCATGAACATAAATATCGCGGAGGCTATGTTGGTTTTGAATCGACTACATGCATGAACATGTGCCAAGTAAGCCACTTGAAACATTCAGAGGAGGATACCATATCATCATACTACATCACAATCATTTTAATGCATGTTGACACCAAAAAAAATCAATATCCACTCCTAGCTAGCTAAGCATGCAATGAGCAAATATAATCTCTAATTGTCATCATGAAAATGTTTAATCATAATATGTCGAATCATGGATACTAAGTTAAACATATTTACAAAGACAAAAACAAGTTGAGTTCATACCTGCTTTTCGTTGCCACAGTCACTTCATCAAATATCATCATTATGGCCTTTCACTTGCACAACCTAATCATATGAAAATAATAATAGTGCAAGAGTTTCGTGGACTAAGCTGGAATATGCAAACATTTTATTCAAAGGAGAAGACAAAATAATATGTCTCTTTGTTAGATAAATCATAATACATATGAGAGACACTCAACATTTTCATTGTGGTCTTCTCCTTACAATGACTCTACAAAATAAAAGAATTTCAGAGAAACATACTGAAATATTTTCTGAGTTTTTAGTTTTTCTTGAAGGAAGCAAATTTACGAAGGAAAAAAAATAAAAACCAGAAAAACTATTTGCATGTGAAAGCTCCCAACAAGCAAAAGAAGGAGCGGGAAATCATTTTGGGTTTCCTTTTAATACTACAACTGATTAACTAGAAATAAAAACCTAAATGAAATGAGAAATATTTCTGGTTTTTCTCAAAAAAAAACACAAGAAGAAACCAAAAATAAAACTAACATAGATTATAAAGTGAAAGAGGATGATCACCAACAACTGGAATGAAATGTGTGAATATGAATGTAATATCGGTGAGAAATATGTACTCCCCCAAGCTTAGGGTTTCACCTACCTTGGTAATCATCATCAGTAGTAGCCATCTGGACCAATATGGAAATGCTGAGGCAGCGGCACTCGAGCGTCCCAATCTTGGGCCTCATCCTCTGCCACTGCCAACGCATTCCGGTAGACAACGATGTCCGGTGGCATAATAGTATATCTGTTCCTGGCAAGGGAGTAAACCAAAGAAGGTGCGGGCAACAAGATAACATCATGAGTAACCTCACTAAAAACCAAGTTATAAAAAATGTGGTCAGGAGGATCAGGGGCATCAAGGAAGTGGTGATCGTGCATAGACTAGTGATCTAACTAAACTCAAGGAAACTAGTAATCATGAGGCCGTATGTTAACGTGAAAACGTCTCGCTAAGCGTGTTGCATAAATACCACCATGAATTTTACCCCTAGTCCTAGTAGTGTGCAGCCGACGTGCAATGATAGCTCCAAGGTTATAAGTGTTGTCATTCTGAAGTGCATGGCATAAAATGGCAAAGTCGAGGGCGCATAGTGTGCCACCTTACTCTCCAGCAGTCAAGCATTTCCCTATGAATAAAGCAAAGTAATGCACAACAGGAAAATGCAAGCTAGTGGCTCAGGCGTGCGACACACCCCTTTCCTCTCCCATAGTGAGAGTGCGAACGAAGCCCTCAAACTCCTATGTTCTAGGCTCTCTTTATGACCCCGGCAAAGGGAATCAACCGTATCTCACAAAATTCTGCCAGTGGTATCTGATGAAGTTCAGCATATAAATCAAAGCGCACCATGGGAGGTTCGAGCCTATTCAAGAAATGATTTTTTTACACAAAGGGATTTGTAAGGATGTGGTGCTGGTCACACTCATCTGCGAGGAAGTCGGTTAATCCGGCATTTGCAACAAATTGAGCGAACTCTTGATGGAATCCGACTCCGTCCATGAAGGCATTGTGAGTCCATTCGCACGGTCGGACCTCCATCCTACGTGGAATGTTGAGTTCACTATTCGAGGAGTCCCCAATGACTCCCTTGGCATTCCGTTTTGAGGAACCCCTCCGGAAGAAATTCATTTTCCCTATGAGATTTTTTTTGAAATTTTTGGGCCACAAAATGATGTTAATAAAACCTCACAAGATTGATAGCAACTACTCATATGGATGTCTATAGGATAAATCAAGCATTTAAACTACTTGGAACTCAAATAATTCAACATGCAAGCTCATTTTCAGTAGCACTAAGAGTAGCTAATTACGCAAACTATAATCCACTAGAGCAAAAACTAATTGGAGCAATGGATCATTACATACCAAGTAGCAATCCCTCAAAACAGTTTTGGAAATGGAGCTCAGAGCAAAGAGATCGAAAATCTCATGTTTGGGAGCAAGAACACGAGAGAGAGAGAGAGAGAGAGAGAGAGAGAGAGAGAGAGCTACTAGGATTTTTTTCTAGAGGTAAGAGACTAAGTGAGCTGAAGGAATAAGTGAGGGGGTCCCTGTGGGGCCCACAAGCCACCAAGGCACACCCAGGGTGTGGGCGTGCCCGGGTGCTTCACGGGCACCTGGGGCATCCCTTGGGCTGTTTTCAGTGCCAGAAATTCTTAAATATTCTATAACAATTGATTTTAAAATTTCACGTCATTCTGAGCACTTTTATTTTTCGGCTATTTTTTATTGCCTCGGTAATTCAAAAAATAGGATAATCATGGCAGTTTCTTGCATTCAACTAAAAATTGAAGGAAATATGCCCTAGAGGCAATAATAAAGTTGTTATTTCATATTTCCTTATATCAGGATAAATGTTTATTATTCATGCTAGAATTGTATTAATCGGAAACTTGATACATGTGTGGATACATAGGCAAAACACTGTGTCCCTAGTAAGCCTCTGCTAGATTAGCTCGTTAATCAAAGATGGTTAAGTTTCCTAACCATAGACATGTGTTGTCATTTCATGAACGAGATCACATCATTAGGAGAATGATGTGATGGACAAGACCCACCCGTTAGCTAAGCATAATGATCGTTCAGTTTTTTAGCTATTGCTTTCTTCATGTCAAATACATAATCCTCCGACTATGAGATTATGCAACTCCCGAATACCGGAGGAATGCCTTATGTGCTATCAAACGTCACGACATAACTGGGTGATTATAAAGATGCTCTACAGGTATCTCCGAAGGTGTTTGTTGGGTTGGCATAGATCGAGATTAGGATTTGCCACTCCGGGTATCGGAGAGGTATCAAAGGGCCCTCTCGTTAATGCACATCATAAAGAAGCCTTGAAAGCAATGTGACTAATGAGTTACTTGCGGGATGATGCATTGCAGAACGAGCAAAGAGACTTGCCGGTAATGAGATTGAACTAGGTATGAAGATACCGACGATCGAATCTCGGGCAAGTAACATACCGATGACAAAAGGAATAACATATGTTGTCATTACGGTTTGACCGATAAAGATCTTCGTAGAATATGTGGTAGCCAATAAGAGAATCCAGGTTCCGCTATTGGTTATTGACCGGAGAAGTGTCTTGGTCATGTCTACATAGTTCTCGAACCCGTAGGGTCCGCACACTTAATGTTCGATGACAATTTCTATTAAGAGTTATGTGTTTTTGGTGACCGAAGAATGTTCGGAGTCCCTGATGAGATCATAGACATGACGAGGAGTCTCGAAATGGTCGAGAGGTAAAGATCGATATATTGGATGATGGTATTCAGACACCGGAATGGTCTCGGGACGTTCTGGATATTTATCGTAGTACCAAGGAGCTACCGGAACCCCCCGGGGAAGTATTGGACCTACATGGGCCATAGGGGAGAGAGCGGGGAGCCCACAAGGGGTGGCTCCCCTGCTATCCTAATTGGACTAGGGGAAGGGGACGTGGCCCCCCTTTCCTTCTCCCTCTCCCTCTCCTTCCCACTTTCCAACTCTAAGAAAAGGAGAAAAAGGGGGGGAGGGGGTCCTAATCCTACTAGGAGTGGAGTCCTAGTAGGACTCCGCCCATGGCGTGCCCCCTTAGGCCAGCTGCCTCCTCCCCTCCTCCTTTATATACATGGGAAGGGGGCACCCCAAAGCACAACAGTTATTCTCCTAGCCGTGTGCGGTGCCCCCCTCCACAGTTTACACCTCAGGTCATATTGTCGTAGTGCGTAGGCGAAGCCCTCTGCGATCTACTTCACCATCACCATCAACACGCCATCGTGCTGCCGGAACTCTCCCTCGACATTCTTCTAGATCAAGAGTTCGTGGGATGTCATCGAGCTGAACGTGTGCAGAACTCGGAGGTGTCGTACGTTCGGTGCTTGATCGGTTGAATCGCAAAGACGTTCGACTACATCAACCGCGTTAATCTAACACTTCCACTTTCGATCTACGAGGGTACGTAGACACACTTTTCCTGTCTAGTTGCTATGAATCTCCTAGATAGATCATGCATGAGCGTAGAATTTTCTTGAAATTGCATGCTGCGTTCCCACCAGTGGCATCAAGAGCCAGGTCTATGCGTAGATGATATGCATGAGTACAACACAAGGAGTTGTGGGCGGTGATAGTCATACTACTTACCACCAACGTCTTATTTTGATTTGGCGGTATTGTTGGATGAAGTAGCCCGGACCAACCTTACATGGCCACGTTCATACACTTAGGGTTCACTTGACGAGCCTAGCATGTACAGACATGGCCTCGGAACACTGGAGACCGAAAGGTCGAACATGAATCATATATTAGATATGATCAACATAGAGATGTTCACCATTGAGGACTACTCCATCTCACGTGAGTATCAGACATGGTTTAGTTGATTTTGATCACGTGATCATTTAGATGACTTGAGGGATGTCTATCTAAGTGGGACTTCTTAAGTAATTTGATTAATTGTACTTTAATTTATCATGAACTTAGTCTTGATAGTATTTGTATATCTATGTTGTAGATCAATAGCTCGCGATATAGCTCATATATATTTTTGATATGTCCTAGAGAAAAATTGAAACATGATAGTAGCAATGATGCGGACTGGATCCGTGATCTGAGGATTATCCTCCTTGTTGCACAGAAGAATTATGTCCTTGACGCACCGCTTGGTGATAGACCTATTGCAGGAGAAGATGCATATGTTATGAACATTTGACAAGCTCTGTATGATGAGTACCTGATAGTTTAGCGTGCCATGCTTTACGGCTTAGAACCGGGACTTCAAAAACGTTTTGAACGCCACGGAGCATGTGAGATGTTCTAAGAGTTGAAATTAGTATCTGAAACTCATGCCCGTGTCGAGACATATGAGACCTCTGACAAGTACTTTTCCTACAAGATGGAGGAGAATAGCTTAACCAGTGAGCATGTGCTCAGAATGTCTGAGTACTACAATCGCTTGAATCAAGTGGGAGTTAATCTTCCAGATAAGATAGTGATTGACAGAGTTCTCTAGTCACTATTACCAAGTTACTAGAACTTCGTGATGAACTATAATATGCAAGGGATGGCGAAAACGATTCCCGAGCTCTTCGTGATGCTAAAATCAACGAAGGTAGAAACCAAGAAAGAGCATCAATTGTTGATGGTTAACAAGACCACTACTTTCAAGAAAAAGGGCAAAGGAAAAGAAAGGGCACTTCAAAAATAATGGCAAGAAAGTTGTCACTCCCGAGAAGAAGCCCAAAGGTAGACCCAAGCCTGATACTAAGTGCTTCTACTTTAAAGGAAATGGTCACTGAAAGCGGAACTACCCCAAATATTTGGCGGATAAGAGGGATAGCAAAGTGAACACAGGTATATTTTATATACATGTTATTGATGTGTACCTCACTATTGTTCGTAGTAGCCCCTGGGTATTTGATACATGTTAGGTTGCTAAGACTAGTAACTCAAAACAGGAGTTGGAGAATAAACGAAGACTAGTTGAGGGTGAGGCGACGATATTTGTGGGAAGTAGTTCCAATATTGATATGATCATCATCGCACACGCCCTGTACGTTCGGGATTAGTGTTAAACCTAAATAAATGTTATTTGGTGTTTGCGTTGAGCATGAACATGATTGAATCGTGTTTATTGCAATGCGATTATTCATTTAAATCAGAGAATAATTGTTATTCTGTTTACATGAATAAAACCTTCTATGGTCATACACCCAAGGTGAATGGTTTATTGAATCTCGATCGTAGTAATACACATATTCATAATATTGAAGCCAAAAGATGCAGAGCTGATAATGATAGTGCAACATACTTGTGGCACTGCCGTTTAGGTCATATTGGTGCAAAACACATGAAGAAACTCCAGCTGATGGACTTTTGGAATCACTTGATTATGAATCATTTGATGATTGCGAACCATGCCTCATGGGAAAGATGACTAAAGCTCCGTTCTCCGAAACAATGGAGCGAGCCAATGACTTATTGGAAATAATACATTAGATGTATGCGGTCCGATGAGTGTTGAGGCTCGCGGCGGGTATCGTTATTTTCTGACCTTCACAGATGATTTTGGCAAATATGGGTATATCTACTTGATGAAACACAAGTTTGAAACATTTTAAAAAGTTCAAAGAATTTCAGAGTGAAGTAGAGAATCATCGTAACAAGAAAATAAAGTTTCTATGATCTAATCGTGGAGGTGAATATTTGAGTTACGAGTTTGGTCTTCATTTGAAACAATGTGGAATAATTTCACATCTCACGCCACCTGGAACACCACTGCATAATGGTGTGTCTGAATGTCCACTACTGCAGGATGCTGCTAACGCGACACTATGATCAGAGACCCTTTCACGAAACTGTGTGCGATGCATTAATCACAAACAGGGATGGAAAAGAACCATCAAAAAAGTGCAAAACGTTTACGATGGAGGATGCATGAAAAACGGTTCAAATTTTAGTTGCGTGTGTGATGCAGGGCACACGGTTAACCCGTTCGAACTGTTTGCGATGAGGCAGAACAACAGAAACGGGTATCAATATCAATGTGTGTGCAATATATGGCATACAGATCACTCCGATGAACTATTTTCTATTAGGGATTGCAACATAAATGGTTAGCCAGATATAGGGCATACGGTTCACTCGGACGAACTATTTTCGATTAGCGAACGCAACAGAAATGGTTCAACTTAACAAGATGTGTGTGATACGTGGCGAACGGCCGACTCGGATGAACTGTTTGCGATGAGAATATACAACATAGACGGGTAATACAGTTAGTTCGTGTGTGATTCTGTGTGTACAAAAAACTTTGAAAAATCCAAACTAGTTGCTTGCGGTGGCTAGGAATATTGCACACGATGCGTGTGCGACTACTCATGTGCGATGATTAGTAAGTTACACATGCATTTCTTTATGTTAACACTTGTGTGATAAATAACACGTGGCATTGGATACGATATTCGGGTTGTGTGTGTGCTCCATTTAGTCTTCCCGAACTCCACATGGTTGAATTGTAAAATCCACGCCTATTCCCTCACCGGTTTCCCGCCACTAGCTAACGGCTTGCCGCATATAACCCAGGCGGCAACGCACCGCCGCGACTGTGACGCCCCAAGAGACGCTCCAGAAGACTTCCATATGTTCCGCGTGTCACCGTGTGTTTCATTTGTGCTTTCTTTATTTATTTTTTGCATTGTATCATGTCATGATGCCATCATGTCATATAATTTTTAAAACTCAACTAAATAAATTGCATAGATCGTTTGATCTATTTAAATAGAGGGAATTCACATGGTGATTTCTCTTTATAACATATCCTCCTAATAATTATGAAGCTATTAAAATATTCCATTAGTTTGGAATCACCAAAACACACTTGCAAATATTCCCCGTGTCTTTTCTACTTCAAGTTTGACTTCATAACCTTGCCAACAATTCTCTTCCCAATTACCGAGGTTCCTCCAAAAATCCGCAACATTTTTGGGCAGTTTGAAATTCCAGTCTTTCTTCAAACCATTTGAATTAAATTCAAAGGAATTTGAATTTAATGTTTCAATCATGCCCAGTTCTATTTTCCTGGGATCAAACTCATTTTTATGAGTTCGGGAAAATTAACCCCGTGCAGAAATTATTTCCCTAACTGTCTCTTTCTTTTTCTTCTCTCTAATTCCTTTTGTGCTAAAGAAAATAAGAGAGGGAGAAGAGCCCAGCAGGCTGGCCACTTCCACCTCTGCGCAGGCCGGCCCAACTCCCACCTAAGGCCCATCCGGCCCCTTCCTAGCTATCCTAACCCTAGCCACTCCTCGCAGCCGCTCCCTCGATCCCCAACTCTCTCCATCTCGTCCACCTCGCGTAGCCAGAGAAGAGCGAGAGCTCCTCGCTCCCGATCCCTGACATGGCCCGACCTCAGCCTCGAGGTCCCGTTGCTGTCGCCCCTAGGGAACCAAAAGGAACCCCGTCCCTCACCCGAATCTGGCATCCTTGTATCTCCCCGCCATGGCCGCGCTGCCTCGTCACCGCATCTTCGCCTTCGCGCTAGGCGCCGCGCCCCACCGCCGTCGGCAACCTCCAGTAGGTCCACCGCCTCGCTCCATCTCGTGGACGGCACGGCCTCGTCCTTGCGACCCCGAGCGCCGCCTCCCGTGTCTCCTCGCCCCGCCGAAGCTGCTCCGTCCGCCGCGCGCCATGGCGCCCTCCAGCTGCACCGCGCCCGCCAAGCCACCTCCTGCCTCGAGCGCCTCCTCGCCGCGCCCATCCATCTCGAGGTGTCGCTCGCAACACACCTCTCACGCCCAAGCTCCCCCGTGCCGCTCCACCTCATCAACCTCGCCCGCACCTCGCCAGCGAGCAGCCACAGCCACCCAGGTCATGTCGATGTTCGACCTCGTCGGGGCCCTTTTGCACGACCTCCTTAGGCCCTCTAGTTCGTCTACGTTGTGCTTCCCAGGAAGACCGCAAGTACCCGTGACCCCGTGCAAGTACCTCTCCGCCCGAAGACGTTGGATGCACCAAGTTCGTGTCCGATACATGTATGATTACCGTCGACCTCGTGGACGTCAAGTTTGACTACCCTCGTCGTGTACAACTACCGTCGCCGTGTACCACTACTTCCACGACGACGTGTGTACCACTATTGTCGACTCTCGAAGACCCCGTGGACGTCAAGTTCCTCGCCGTGACCCCGAACATCTATGGACGTATACAACTACTTCCACTACCGGCACCGTGAATGACTACTTCCCTCGACGAACTCGTTCCGCCTCGAAAATGCATTCTTCGAAGGTATACCCATCGGAACGACACCCTTAGACGAATGCTTGTGTTGTATGAGATGAACCCTTGTATGCCTCGAGTCGGAATTGTCGGTGCACGTTGCCCCTCTTTTGCCTTGCCACTGACATGTGGGAACCCGGTATGCGGGATCACCCCACCATATTTTGCATGACTCGCTGACGCCACCCTTCTTTTGCATCGACATCTCAACGAGTTGTCGGTATCAGAATGTTGTTGCAGCATCATTTTTGGTTATCGCCGCCGTGGCACCCCTTTCTTTCCACCATGGTGACAAATGCTTCGTATATTTCCCATGTCAACTTTTAACAAAAATTGCATAAAAACTTGCATTTGTCATCCGCATCATGATAACAACATTAAAATAGGTAATAGGTAGAACATTACCAAATTCAAAATATGCACATGGGGATTTTCCGGAATTATTGGTTATTGTTTCCGGCCCTATTTAAATTGCCTAGATAGGTAATTTAATTGTGCTTCACCTCTTGCCACGTTAACAAACATTTAATCTTGTCTTGTAAATAAACGAGAGTCAACTACATAAATTAAATGTGGTGTTTCGTCAATATGCAACTCGTTGAATATTGAACTCCACTTAATTTGTAGTGTTGTTTGTGCACTTTGCCATGCCATGCATATTTAAAACGGACATGCATCATACTTGTTTGTGCATCATATGCTTGTGTGTTTACCATGTTGTTTGCTTCTTTTCGGTTGCTTCTCTCGTTAGCTTTGGTTTTGTTCCAGAATTGTGAGGATTCGCTCGACTACGTCCGTTTGTCTTCTTCACGGACTCGTTCTTCTTCCTTGCGGGATCCCAGGCAAGATGACCATTCCTTGATATCACCTCTATTGTTGCTATGCTAGATGCCTCGCTCTATTGCTTGTCGCGATACCTATCCTTTTACATGTCAGCCCCCGCCTTGCCATGAAACCTCTAACTACCCACCTAGCAAACCGTTGTTTGGCTAAGTTACGCTTTTGCTCAAGCCCCCTCTTATAGCGTTGCTAGTTGTAGGTGAAGATGAAGTTTGCTCCATGTGGATTGGGTTTTTGGGAATAACACAATATCTATACATTAATGCACCTTATATACTTGGCAATGGGTGGAAGGCTTGGCCTTTTGCTGGGTGTTTTGTTTCACTCATGCCACCTTAGGAACCGATAAACGGGTGTTATGTTCCTTGATTTTTTTGCGTTCCTAATGCGGTTGGGGTGTTATGGGCCCCCCTTGCTTCTTCGCTTAAAGTAAAGCTTTCCCGAGGAGATCCAGCTTTGGTTTTACCATTTGCCTAACAAGTAAAACTTGCCGAGGGAGTTATAAACCCGAGGACTATTAATTCAACCCCCGGGCTAGTGCTCGACTTGAATGTTGGTCCACCTACCTAGCAGTCGGCGGTGCCGCCTAGGGGAAACTCGAGGTATTCTGGCTATCGTCCACTATGCATAGACGGATGAGTCCGTAGATAGAGAGCACGCGGCTCTAGACACGGGTATCAACTCATCGGGAGATCTCCTTGGGCTAGTTTTCCTTTCCTTGAAAAACTTGAGCACCGAGATTTCGAGGACGCTCGGGCCTTCCCTAAGATAAGGGGTTATTACCTCTGCTGATCGTGAGAGCTAGTTATGGGCTAAGTTGGGACACCCCTGCAGGGTTATGATCTTTAGAAATCCGTGCCCGTGGTTATGTGGCGGATTGGAATTTGTTAATATCCGGTTGTAGATAACTTGACACAAAACCTCAAACATAATACACTACCGTGTGAGTAGTCGTGATGGTCTCTTTTCGAGGGAGTTCGGGAAGAGAACACGGCTAGGTGATGGATGACTCGTAGGTAGACAGGATCATCTAGTGATCCTGGATTAGTTCACGACTGCTGGTTTTCACTTCTCTCCTCGCTCTGATGATACATAAGCTAGCCACCTCATCTACGCTTAGCGCTTGTAGCAGCCCACTTATACACTTTCTCCTTACCCAAAGGCTTTGATAGTTTTGATACCCGGGAATGGGATTGCTGAGTCCTCGTGACTCACAGTTTACTACAAACATAGGTGTAGGTCCAACCGAGTACGATTCAGGTGATGGCCAAGAACTCAAGTGGGAGTTCAATGAGGAACTTGGCGAATGTATGTGGCGTATCCCGACGATCAGTAATGGTTCCTACTAGGGCCGATCGGGCATAGTAGGTGGTTATCTTATTTTCAGTTGGATTTGTCCATAGTCGGACCATGTTTGTACTTGGATGAATGTATGACTTATTTATGCATTGTGTGAAGTGGCGATTGTAAGCCAACTATGTAGTTATCCCCTCCCTTTGTTCTTGTACATTGGAATGTGTGAAGATAACCTTCTTGCAATCATACCAACATGCGATTATGCCTCTAAGTCATGCCTCGACACGTAGGAGATATAGTCGCATCTTGGGCGTTACAAGTTGGTATCAGAGCCTTCCCCGACCTAGGAGCCACTGTTTGATCGAACCGCTGCCGATGTTGAGTCTAGAATTTTTGTAAAAAATTAAGTCTTAGGATTATATATATCGGAGAGTGGGAATTCTTTTTTCTCCTTATCCCCTTCGTCGCTCTGGTGAGGACTCCTGACGTAGAAGTTTTATCTTCCTACCCTTTTTTCCACTAATTTTCTTTAGGATCACGCAGGTATTGTTTGGATTGTTCCGATATCTTTGTGACGAGAATTCTGTCTTGGTGCCTCCCTTCTATTTAGGATGAGTCCCGGGGAGTTGAGCTCTGAGGTATTGTCATCCCATTGTGTATCGTGACAGTTCTAGAATACCAGAGGCGGCCGACATCAAAAATCTTCTATGCGTGTCTGGTGGTGAGATAACCTCGACGTCACCCAGTACTGGGGGGATAGTTCGCGAGTATTGCCACAACTAGTATAGCGGATGCGTTTCGAAGGTACGAGGTAAACGGTTTATGAAGGCGCCTGGTTATGTGTTGACGGATGGATACAACTGGATGTAGGATTTATTAGTTGAGTGATATGCGGTGCTTCCCCTGTATCCCCAACACCATATTGCATAACGGGAAAGCTTCGGGAATTAATAGGTGGGATTCAAGTAGCTCTTAGGTAATCTTGCAATGGGTGCATGATATGAGGTTGGGGTTCAACATCTAGTGGAGATGTTATTATGGTCGTTGTTACACTGGGGGTTGCATCTTAAAGATTCCTTGGCTATGCTGACTCGGGGATTGCAAGGCCCTTTGTGACGCCGTGCCACGGGGCCTCTGATGGCTTCTCGCCCCTCGTTGGTTACCCCAAGTGGAAGGTTTGAGATGCAGTGTAGCGGAAGTTTTCCCTTGGCAAAGATACCAAGGATCGATTTCCCCTGAGACTCCCAGTTTCAACAAGAAGGTGTCAACTGCTAACGGCGCCAGATATTAGCAATCAACGTGGACCTGCACACAGATACAAATAACTTTGCTCCCAACGAGTACAGAGAGGTTGTCAATCCCTCCGGCCTTGTCGTTTACAAAGGGTCAAACGCAAGTGATAATAGTGATAGGTATTGATGCAAATAGTAAGTAAAAGCAGAAACTAAATAGCGGATGTGATCAGTGATGGTAATATGGACCGGGGTCCCATGATGTTCACTAGTGATGTCTCTCTCCCAAAAGACGATAAAACAGCTATGTGAGGTAAACGAATTACAGCTGGGCAATTGACAGAATTATGTGCGCAAACCAATGCTAACTATGTTGCAAGAAAGGTAGAGGTTCAAAGCATGGGCGGTACGCCAAGACAAGTAGACCGAAATCCATCTGCATCTACTACTAATCATCCACCTTGAGATATCTATCCAGAACATCTCGCTGGTATTAAGTTGCGAGTCCCACCCATAGTGTAAACTCAAAGCAACAGACAACTGCATTAAAAGAACTTTGCGTAAAGTAAACAATCCTTGCACCCGCGGGCACAAGCACCGTTGTTTTCCCCCTTGTGGCAACAGCACATCCCCTAGACTCATGTTTCTGTCACTAAAGCTAGTCATCGAGGGGCATGAACCCACAATCGAGCATAACGTTCCCTCTTGGAGTCACTACCTACTACTTGGCCAAAGCAATAAATAGCAACGGAGAACATGCAAGAATTACTTACGAACATAAATATAAAAGAGTTAAATCAAATATATTACTCAAACACAATCTGAACATAATCTCACAATCCATCGGATCCCAGCAAATTCAACATAGCAACAACATAAGGATTACATATGTGCCTCGATCATGTAGGGCAGCTCACGAGGTCTAATTAGTGAAGTACAAGAAGGGGAGGAGAACATCACATAGCTACTGGTCATGGACCCATGGTCCAAGGGAGACTACTCACAACTCATCCGGGAGGCGTCCATGGTGGTGGAGAGGCTCCCGGTGGTGATCCTCCCCTTCGGCAGGGTGCCGGGAAGAGTTCTCCTGGTGCTCCCGATCTTGGAAGCGCGGCGGCGGCGGAACAGAGACGAGATCGCGAAAAAGGGTTCGCGTCTCGAGGGTTTCGGGACGCGTGTTAAATATATGCCAAAGGGGGACATCAGCGGAGGCCTGGGGTGCCCAGGCGCCCCCCCCGGCGCGGCCAGGAGGGGGGCCACACCACCAGGGCGCCTGGAGCCCTGGTGGCCCCCCTCTGGCCCTACTTCGGCTGCCGGAAAGCTTCTGGAACGCTGATTGTTTATATAATTTTTCCGGGATTTTTCTGGCAGTTTTCGTAATGGGAAAACCTGAAATACAAAAACAGCAGAAAACAGAAACTGGCACTGGGGTGCACTGAGTTAATAGGTTAGTCCAAATATGATCAAAAGTGTATGGAAGTGTATAAATATCATAGGAATATCACCCAAAAGAGGCATGGAGCAAGCAGAAATTATAGATACGTTTTGGACGTATCAACATCCCCAAGCTTAATTCCTGCTCGTCCTCGAGTAGGTAAATGATAACAAGAATAATTACTGTGGTGACATGCTATTAACCATATAAGGATTTTTCATAGTCATATGATAAAAGCTTACTGAGACAATGAATCTGTAGTAATTAAGTTGCCTCATGAGAAAATCACAAAGAACTGAAAGTTTTACAATATGATACTGAAACATCAAATAGATTTGTAATGAGCATGGTGTGCAAATATGATAAAGTGATATCTCGCTTGCCCCCTTTAGTGAAGCAAAACATAAATGCAGGGGCACCTCCAAGGTTTAAGTGATGACTAGATACAATGATTTCAGAATAAACGATATCATAATCATGCAAAAGACAATGCTACTTTGGGACAATGCACATTACACTCAGAATGACAATCATGCTCTCAGTAGTTGGTGCTTTAAAAGAAGGTGGAGACTCTCGAACCGTGGCTTTTGTTGGCAAGGTTGAAAACCCGTAGTCGGAAACAAAGACAAAACATGTACCAGAGCTCTTGGTTTTAAAAACAGAGGTAATAATTAATTATTATTTTTTGAATATGCATGTTTCGTCAACGAATGCTAGCAGACAACTCAATCACTTCTTGAGATGGACAAGTTTCGAGGAACGGCTCCCGAATGAGGATGCTCACATCCTCTTAATCTCCTTTGTTTATCACTGCCAAAGTTTTCTGATTTCTCATGAACAAAGCGTGAAGGAGGGTTTGTTTGTTATATTAATTTTGAGCCAGGCGCACTCTTTGCCAGTTCCTTCTTGTATTATGGGTTTGCACATTAGACATGCAATCCCTGGGGTGAAGCTTGTCCAACTTAAAAAGATCATGAATTAACTACTACTTCCTCATGAGCTAAAACAGAGGCACAAAACAGAAATGCTTTTTTTTGAATAATTTCGAGATGGCACATGAAAGTCTTTGTTAGGAATGGCAGGTAAATACCATGTATAGGAAGGTATGGTGGACTCATATGGCATAACTGGTTTAAAAGATTTTGGATGCACAAGCAGTCAGTCCGCTTAGTACAGCGAAGGTTAGCAAAAGACTGGGAGTGACCAACTAAGAGAGCAATGACGGTCATAATCATGCAGAGCAACAAAGCAACATTGAATTAGGCATGGAAGTTATATCGCTACTCAGAAATAAAAGATCATCAAGGCTTGACAGACTTTCTTTACAGTCTTAAATATGCGTGAGCATACGCCAAGTCAACCAAAATAAATTCTTGAAGGAAGATATTACTAAACCATAGCACATCATAGGCAAACAAATCATGTTGGTACTCCAATAACACATTGGGAACCCCCCAGCTATTTGAGACTAACCGTAAGAAAACATGAACTACTAAGCACCATTATGCACATAGCATTTTTATCATAGACATATCAACCAGTGCAACAGAAGCAAACTCTCTTAATAAGATAAGCATGATAACTAAAGAGAGTTCAAGCAACCAACTAAACAAAAGCTCTTTAAAAACATAAGCATGAAAACTAAGAGCTAAGCATGATAGTAGCTATTGAAAGACAAAGAACACACACAGCAAAGATAGACATGAAAATTCTATGTTATGTTCTAGGTAGAAGTGGAGCGTGTTTCTCTCCCACACAAAGAAAGCTGAGTTCCGACTCGTTATGAAAAGCTAAAGAAAACTAAAAAGGAAACTAAAAGCAAGACGCTCCAAGCATAGCACATAACACATGAAGTGATAAAAATATAGTGGAACGAAAGACGAACTGATAATGTTGATGGAGAAGGGGATGCACGGGGGCATCCCCAAGCTTAGACGCTTGAGTCTCCTTGAATATTTCTTGGGGGTGCATGGGGGCATCCCCAAGCTTGAGCGTTTGACACTCCTGAATCTTTTTATCATCTTCCCTCGCAGACTTGAAAACTCCCTTCATACATAACTCATCATAAACTGATTAGCGAGGTTAGTACCCTTAATAAAATAATTGTTCCTTGCTGGAAATAAGGATATTCTTGAAGGTCTACTGTTTCTCAAGATTGCCAAAAGGTTTTTGCAAAGAAAAAGCAAGCTCAAGGTTTGCAAAATGAAGGAAAGGCAAAACAGGACAGAATCTGTGAAAAACAGAACAACAGGTAGTAAATGATTTTTTCGGGGCACTTCTGCAACTCTAATCAAAAAACTCAGAACAGACGCCCGAAAGACAATTATATAGAGCACGCTGTCGAAAAAAATTCAGACCAAAAAGATGATCTGGTGATTTTATACGAAGTTTTCTATCCAAGGACAGAATCTGTTTCCTGGACAGCACGTCACAACTTTTGAACTTTCTTGCAATCAGAGGCTACACTTGGCACAAAGTTGAAAAGCAACGATACAGTGATGATGCTACTGTAGTAACAACATCAAGACACAACAAAAGCAAAATAAAAATTTATTCATGTGGGCTGCCTCCCAAAAGCGCTTTCTTTTATGCCTTTAAGCTAGGCATAATGCATAGAGATCAAGTTGTATTAATTGAACCATCATCAAGATCATCGAAAAGCTCTTCAATAGTACAACTAATCTTAAGAGGACTTTAAAATAAAGGCCTCATAGAGATACTTCTAGGGAGAAGACCAAAAGGATAAAAGTCAAGGGAAGATTCATTTATAAATTCATCAAAGAGAGGTGTTTCTTCCAAAGTCTTTACAGTTTCAACCCCTTTGGCAATAGATGGATTACTTTTAGAGAGGGGAGCCTTTGGAACGTGAGCGAACTTAGGCTCCTTCTTTGCCGGAGTTTCTACCTTTTTGGTTTTGATTGAGGAGAAAGTAGTTCCTAGAGTATCAAAGATTTCCTCAATCTTGTCTAACCTAGAAGAGTCCAAGTCATGGGATTTGATGGTCTCCAAAGTTTTGAAAATTTTATGCATGGAGCTATCAAGCCTATTCAAATTCCCTTGGATCTTATGATCCAACTCGTTTATCTTATTAATGTTTGGCATCTCTAGCTCTATCTTTTCAAGTTTTTTCATAATGTGAGCTAGGGTGATGTCCTCTTGAATGCTAACAACAGGGGGATTCCCAACAAGATTTTCAATAATACTAAGAGACTCCCAAACTGGGGCCTCTAGGAAATTTCCATTGATAGCAGTATCTAGAATAAACCTATTCCAAGAAGTAATTCCAACATAAAAATTTCTAAGCAGGATAGTAGTAGATTGCTTCTTGGTGGCTCTTTTTTGAGAATCATTAATTCTATACCAAGCATCTTTTAGACTTTCCCCACCTCTTTGTTTAAAGGTGAGAACTTCTGCCTCGCCAAAGACAAAAGGACCCGATATAATGACAACTAAAGAATGAAATAACTATTTTTGTGATTTTCGATAAAAGATACTAAAGCAAAAACTGAAAGGTAAACTAACAAGACTAAAAAGCAAAGGTAGAAGATAGCGTGCAACTCCCCTATCTTTGAAGAGTGGAGTCCCCGGCAACGGCGCCATAAAACTTTGCTTGATGGCTTCTCGCCCCTCGTTGGTTACCCCAAGTGGAAGGTTTGAGATGCAGTGTAGCGGAAGTTTTCCCTTGGCATAGATACCAAGGATCGATTTCCCCTGAGACTCCCAGTTTCAACAAGAAGGTGTCAACTGCTAACGGCGCCAGATATTAGCAATCAACGTGGACCTGCACACAGATACAAATAAGTTTGCTCCCAACGAGTACAGAGAGGTTGTCAATCCCTCCGGCCTTGTCGTTTACAAAGGGTCAAACGCAAGTGATAATAGTGATAGGTATTGCTGCAAATAGTAAGTAAAAGCAGAAAGTAAATAGCGGATGTGATCAGTGATGGTAATATGGACCGGGGTCCCATGATGTTCACTAGTGATGTCTCTCTCCCAAAAGACGATAAAACAGCTATGTGAGGTAAACGAATTACAGCTGGGCAATTGACAGAATTATGTGCGCAAACCAATGCTAACTATGTTGCAAGAAAGGTAGAGGTTCAAAGCATGGGCGGTACGCCAATGCAAGTAGACCGAAATCCATCTGCATCTACTACTAATCATCCACCTTGAGATATCTATCCAGAACATCTCGCTGGTATTAAGTTGCGAGTCCCACCCATAGTGTAAACTCAAAGCAACAGACAACTGCATTAAAAGAACTTTGCGTAAAGTAAACAATCCTTGCACCCGCGGGCACAAGCACCGTTGTTTTCCCCCTTGTGGCAACAACACATCCCCTAGACTCATGTTTCTGTCACTCAAGCTAGTAATCGAGGGGCATGAACCCACAATCGAGCATAACGTTCCCTCTTGGAGTCACTACCTACTACTTGGCCAAAGCAATAAATAGCAACGGAGAACATGCAAGAATTACTTACGAACATAAATATAAAAGAGGTAAATCAAATATATTACTCGAACACAATCTGAACATAATCTCACAATCCATCGGATCCCAGCAAACTCAACATAGCAACAGCATAAGGATTACATATGTGCCTCGATCATGTAGGGCAGCTCACGAGGTCTAATTAGTGAAGCTCAAGAAGGGGAGGAGAACATCACATAGCTACTGGTCATGGACCCATGGTCCAAGGGAGACTACTCACAACTCATCCGGGAGGCGTCCATGGTGGTGGAGAGGCTCCCGATGGTGATCCTCCCCTCCGGCAGGGTGCCGGGAAGAGTTCTCCTGGTGCTCCCGATCTTGGAAGCGCGGCGGCGGCGGAACAGAGACGAGATCGCGAAAAAGGGTTCCCGTCTCGAGGGTTTCGGGACGCGTGTTAAATATATGCCAAAGGGGGGCATCAGCGGAGGCCTGGGGGGCCCAGGCGCCCCCCCGGCGCGGCCAGGAGGGGGGTCGCGCCACCAAGGCGCCTGGAGCCCTGGTGGCCCCCCTCTGGCCCTACTTCGGCTGCGGGGAAGCTTCTAGAACGCTTATTTTTTATATAATATTTCCGGGATTTTTCTGGCAGTTTTCATAATGGGAAAACCTGAAATACAAAAACAGCAGAAAACAGAAACTGGCACTGGGGTGCACTGAGTTAATAGGTTAGTCCAAATATGATCAAAAGTGTATGGAAGTGTATAAATATCATAGCAATATCACCCAAAAGAGGCATGGAGCAAGCAGAAATTATAGATACGTTTTGGACGTATCGGCCTCATCACAAACATGTGGGACGAAACCTCTATTATGTATTTGTTCAATCTATTACCTTGTTGGTTTATTCTTCAATCTATTCATGTGGCTTCTCGACAAGTTGATGTGTCATTTAAGCTTATGGAATTCATTCGTTCATTGCTCTATTCAGATGATATTGTGAAGATTATGTTGCAACATATCAATCTTTGTTTTGTTTTGAGTTGTGGTATTCGAGTTGCTTCGATGCCAAGCATTGATTACATACCTTTCCTAATCGGTGTTCTCATATTTCTATGGGAGTGCTAGTCCTTCTTGATCATCGAGATTGTCATGTAAATTCTTTTCAACCGGCGTGCTTCACTTCAAGTTAACCCGATCCTTTCAATATGTGCAAGACCAATTCTTGGTTTTTTCTCAATGGTGTCCATTTCGTTCGTCCCAAGTTGTCTTTGTTTTTCCCCACCCTCCCACCCTTCTTCTTCTCAGAGCCAGATTTCTTAGTCAAGTATCCATTTTATTCATGTGAAGTCCCTTCCTTCATTTCCTTCAATGTTTTATCCGGCGATTCTCATGAAGATGCTAAGGAAGCTTAATGTTCATCATTCTTCGTTCTCTCTTTCTTCTTCCATGGACTAAATTCAAGCTTTCAGCGTTGATCATATCTATTTCTTTTGTTTCATATGTTTTCCCATGTTGGAATTTCTTATCCAAGGCTCTCTTATTTATTCACTTCTCTCTAGTCATATTCGGAGTGTTCTAGATATCTCAGAAGATTCGTGTTTCCATTCTTAATCTGTTCAAGTTATTTCGAGGTTGTTATCTCATTCAAGCCAGTTAATTCAGCCGGTGCAATATCTCTTTCAAGCAATCTTTTCCGACGGTGTTTCTTTTGAGTGGGCCCTAACCAACAGGTCTTTTTCCAGGATCTTACCCAACTCTTCTAATTATTCGGAGTTACTACGGAATTCTTTTCAAAGTGTGACATAAGTATGGATTCCAACAGTCACATGGCTTCTCCAAGATCGCTTTCAAATTCTTTTCAACTTTGGTTCAACCTTCCTCTTTTCATTCTTTCAGAGTATCTCACAAAATTCTTCATGGTGGTTCTTGTCGTCTTTCTAAGCATTTGAAGACCGGAGAAGAGTTTCTCTTTAATATTGCTCCGTTCTCTTGAAGATTCATGGTTCTAGCTTCATGCCATCCTCATAATTGTTTCGATCGCGAGGAATTATTTTCATACCCATTTGAAGCTTTCCAAGAGTTGTTTTTCTGTTTGACTCTTCGAAGGACATCAATCAAGAAGAAATTCTTCATTCTCAATGTCATCTATCGTTCTCAAATTCTTTCGGTGCTTTATTCCAGGATTCCCTATTCTGCTCATGATCCCTTCGTTCTTTTGTATCTAAGTTTCCTCAAGTGCCTTGGTTCTTTTCTAATTCTTCTCGGTGATTTGTTCTCTTTTCTTCGTTCATTTTCAATTCTCACGATGGTTCATTTAAGATTTCCTCTTCTTTTATTATCATATCATCTCATTCGTTCTTTCCAAATCCTATCGGTGGTCTGTTGGATTGTGCTATATCTCTCTCCAATCCTTTTCAAGAAGAATAAGTAGCATGCCAATCCGTTGCTTGTCATCAATTTTCATTGGTGAAGGATACGCATAACACAATTCTTATTCTTGATTCATCCAAGTGATTAATCCCTTCCTTCGGAGTTTGTTCAGGAGGAATAAATTCTTGATTTGCAGTTGTTCGTCTTGTCTCCCGGTGTTCTAAGCTCTCTCAATTTTCTCATCACGAAGATCCATCTAAATCAGTGCAAGGCTTAAATCTTATTCCATTCATCCTTCACATCTCATCCTTTTGTTACCGGAGTTCTTCATGGTGGTTCATCATGATTCAATTCATCCTCGAAG
This sequence comes from Secale cereale, assembly GCA_902687465.1. Taxonomy (NCBI): domain Eukaryota; kingdom Viridiplantae; phylum Streptophyta; class Magnoliopsida; order Poales; family Poaceae; genus Secale; species Secale cereale. Next base: position 623,350,457 of record LR738711.1, read on the forward strand.
TGTTCTTCAAGATTCTTGTTGGAGGAGCTCAAGTATTCTTCTTCTTGCATTCTAGAGTGCAAATATTTGCTCCCTTATCTTTTGAGGTGGTGTTATGTCATTCTTGACATTTCCTTCATGTTTCATGATTCACCTGTTGTCAGGAATGAGATATTTAAACCCATCATTTCTCTTTCTTGAGGAGATCCTTGCAATACCTCAATTTCTTTGTTGGAGTATCTTGGTATACATTTCTCCTAAAGCCTTCCATTAGGAATGTTGCTATTTGTGGTGCTTATCAATGATCCAAGTTACCTCTTCATCAATTTGGCGTAAGAAGTTTTTCATCTCTTCGCTCATCTCAAATCAGTCAGTTTGTAGTGGCAGAATTTCACCTCAATGTTGGGATGTTTACCATAAGCCCACAACAAGTGTATCCTTTTGTTGTTTTTTTTTTTCAACAACTCCGTTCAATCCTTCTTTTTAAGGGTGTTTTCAAATTCATTTGCGGTAGAAGTTATCATTTTTCTTCCACTTTCTTTCTTCCTAACGATCTAGCTTCTATTCTTTCGTTCTGGAGGTATTGTGATGTTGCTCTCTTCGTCCCATCATCCCATTTTGTTAAAGATCATGTTCTTTTCCTTTCTTGTCTATTTGACATGAGTGTTGTGTCCTCCATTCAAGTTGTCTCATCTTTTCAACCAGAGTGTTGTCTAAATCTTTCTTACCCCTTGTGCCATTCTTTCAATTCTTCCGGAAGCAGTGTGTTGTTCATTTCATCAAGTATCATCCCATCTTCACAAGTTCATGTACATTATTTCCATTTTCAGTCGGAGTGCTATCCGAATTCTTTCATTCTTATTCCTTCTCTATCTTGTTTTAACCAGAGTGGTTTCAATATCTATCTTGTCACCTAAGCTCTTCATTTTCGTCTTATTCTTTGTTCTTCTTGTCCAACAGAGTGTTTGCAATCTCGTTCATCTCCGTTGAATTATTTCTTTCAATTTGTTCAACCTCTCAAGGTTTGTTGGTTTCACTCATTTGTCGGAGAAGCCACTTTGTTTTACCTTTTCTTTTCTATTTCTATCCGGTTCCTTCTCTAGGATCTCGGGTCGAGATCCTCTATTAGTGTGGGAGAGTTGTGACGCCCCAAGACCGACACTCCAGAAGACTTCCATATGTTCCGGTTGTCACCGTGTGTTTCATTTGTGCTTGCTTTGTTTATTTTTGGCATTGCGTCATGTCATTTAATTTTAAAAACTCAACTAAATAAATTGCATAGATCGTTTGATCTATTTAAACAGAGGGAATTCACATGGTGATTTCTCTTTATAACATATCCTCCTAATAATTATGGAGTGATATGTCTCCAATGTATCTATAATATTTGATTGTTCCATGCTATTATTTATGAAGTCTTGGATGTTTAATGGGCTTTATCATACACTTTTATATCATTTTTGGGACTAACCAACTAACCCAAAGGCCCAGTCCAGATTGCTGTTTTTTGCCTGTTTCAGGGTTTTGCAGAAAAAGAATATCAAACGGAGTCCAAACGGAATAAAACCTTCGTGAGAGATATTTTTGGAGAAAATCACGCACAGGGAACTTGAGAACCACGTCAGGGGAGCATCGAGGCGCACACGAGGGTGGGGGCGCGCCCCCTGCCCAGGGCGCGCCCCCTACCTCGTGGGCCCCTCGAGCGTCCCCCGGTGCCCTCCTTCTTCCTATATAAATCTACGTACCCCGAAACCTTCGACAACAGAGAGAAAACCCTAATTCCATCGCTGTAACCTTCTGTTCCCGTGAGATCCCATCTTGGAGCCTGTTTCGGAGCTCCACCGGAGGGGGAATCCATCACAGAGTGCTTCTACATCATCATCATCGCCCTCACCATGAGTTGTGAGTAGTTTACCACAGACCTTCGGGTCCATAACTAGTATCTAGATGGCTTCTTCCCTCTCTTTGGATCTCAATACAAAGTTCTCGTCGGTCTTCGAGGAGATCTATTCAATGTAATCTCTTTTTGCGGTGTGTTTGTCGAGATCCGGTGAATTGTGAGTTTATGATCAAGATTATCTATGAGAAATATTTGGTTCTTTTCTGAACTCTTTATGTGTGCTCATAATATCCTTGCAAGTCTCTTCGAATTATTGGTTTTGTTTGGCCTACTAGATATATAGTTCTTGCAATGGGAGAAGTGCTTGGCTTTGGGTTCAATCTTCCGGTGTCCTTTCCCAGTGACAGTAGGGGCAGCAAGGCACGCATTGTATTGTTGCCATCAAGGATAAAAATATGGGGTTTATATCATATTGCTTGAGTTTATCCCTCTACATCATGTCATCTTGCTTAAGGCGTTACTCTGTTCTTATGAACTCAATACACTAGATGCATGCTGGATAGCGGTCGATGTGTGGAGTAATAGTAGTAGATGCAGAATCGTTTCGGTCTACTTGTATCGGACGTGATGCCTATATACAATGATCATGCCTAGATAGTCTCATAATTATTCGCTTTTCTATCAATTGCTCGACATCAATTTGTTTACCCGCCGTAGAATATCACTATCATGAGAGAAGCCACTAGAGAACACTATGGCCCCCGGGTCTATTCTCAACATATCAATCTACATCTACTTTACTTTTATCGCTTTTATTTGATGTTCTTATAAACTAAAAATACCAAAAATATAAACTATCACCTCTATCTGATCTCACTTTCGTAAGTGACCGTAAAGGGATTGACAACCCCTTATCGCGTTGGCTGCGAAGTTCTTATTTGTTTGTGCAGGTGCGAGGGACTCGCGCGTGGTCTCCTACTGGATTGATACATTGGTTCTCAAAAACTGAGGGAAATACTTACACTACTGTGTTGCATCTCCCTTTCCTCTTCGAGGGAATACAACGCAAGCTCGAGAAGTAGCAAGAAGAATTTCTGGCGCCGTTGCCGGGGAGGCTTACGCAAAAGTCATATACCAAGTACCTATCACAAACCCTTACCCTTCGCATTACATCTTTTGCCTCTCGTTTTCCTCTCCCCCACTTCACCCTTGCCGTTTTATTTGCCCTTCTTCCGTCGTGTGTTTATCGTTCGCTTGCTTCTAGTTTGCTTGTGTGTGTTGGATTGCTTGCTTGTCACTGTGGGTTAGAACAACACCAAATTGTGTGACTTCTCCAATACCAACAACAATGATTTTATTAGCACTCCTATTGCCCCTATTACCGACGCTGAATGTTGTGAGATCAATGCTGCTTTGTTGAATCTTGTCATGAAAGATCAATTCTCCGACCTTCCTAGTGAAGATGTCGCTACCCATCTAAACAACTTTGTTGATTTGTGTGATATGCAAAAGAAAAGGGATACAGATAACGATATTGTTAAATTGAAGTTATTTTCGTTTTCACTTAGAGATCGTGCTAAAACTTGGTTTTCTTCTTTGCCTAGAAATAGTATTGATTCATGGAATAAGTGCAAAGATGCTTTTATCTCTAAGTATTTCCCTCCTGCTAAGATCATCTATCTTAGTAACGATATTATGAATTTTAAGCAACTAGATCATGAGCATGTTGGACAAGCTTGGGAGAGAATGAAATTAATGATACGTAATTGCCCTACACATGGTTTGAATTTATGGATGATTATTCAGAACTTTTATGTTGGCTTGAATTTTGCTTCTAGAAATCTTTTAGACTCGGCCGCGGGAGGCACTTTCATGGAAACCACCTTAGGAGAAGCTACCAAACTCTAGATAATATTATGATTAATTATTCTCAATGGCACACCGAAAGATCTACTAGTAAAAAAGTACATGCTATCGAAGAAATTAGTGTTTTGAGTGGAAAGATGGATGAACTTATGAAATTGTTTGCTGCTAAGAGTGCTTCTTCTGATCCTAATGATATGCCTTTGTCCACTTTGATTGAGAATAACAATGAATCTTTGGATGTGAATTTTGTCGGGTAGGAATAATTTTGGTAACAATGCTTATAGAGGTAATTTTAATCCTAGGCCTTTTCCTAGTAATTCCTCTAATAATTATGGTAATTCCTACAACAACTCTTATGGAAAGATGCCTTCTGATTTCGAAACTAGTGTTAAGGAGTTTATGATCTCGCAAAAGAATTTTAATGCTATGCTTGAAGAGAAATTGCTTAAGGTTGATGAATTGGCTAGAAGTGTGGATAGAATTACTCTTGATGTTGATTCTTTGAAACTTAGATCTCTCCCACCTAAGCATGATATCAATGAGTCTCTCAAAGCTATGAGAATTTACATTGATGAATGCAAAGAAAGAACCGCTAGAATGGGTGCTAAAAGAGAGGATTATATTAAATCGTGTTCTTCTTGTTATCATGAAAATAAAGATGAAGATCTGAAAGTTATTGTTGTGTCTCCTATTAGATCCTTGTTTGCTAGTATAAATCTTTATGAACATAGGATTGGAGATGATTCTGCTTTAAGGTGTCCCAATGATTCGAAGTTTTTAGATCTGATGCTAAAATTGTTAAAAGTGGGAGTGAAGAGATTAAAACTTTGCATAGTGATGAACCCACTACTTTGGATTTCAAGGGATTCAATTATGATAATTGCTCTTTGATTGATTGTATTTCCTTGTTGCAATCCGTGCTAAATTCTCCGCATGCTTATAGTCAAAATAAAGCTTTCACCAAACACATAGTTGATGCTTTGATGCAATCTTATGAAGAAAAACTTGAGTTAGAAGTTTCTATCCCTGGAAAGCTTTATGATGAGTGGGAACCTACTATTCAAATAAAAATAAAATATCATGAATGCTATGCTTTGTGTGATTTGGGTGGAAGTGTCTCCACTATCCCAAAAACTTTGTGTGATTTGCTAGGGTTCCATGAGCTTGATGATTGTTCTTTAAATTTGCATCTTGCGGATTCCACTATTAAGAAACCTATGGGAAGGATTAATGATGTTCTTATTGTTGCCAATAGGAATTATGTGCCCGTAGATTTCATTGTTCTTGATATAGATTGCAATCCTTCATGTCCTATTATTCTTGATAGACCTTTCCTTAGAACGATTGGTGAAATTATTGATATGAAGGAAGGAAATATTAGATTCTAATTTCCATTAAGGAAAGGAATGGAACAATTTCCTAGAAGGAAAATCAAATTACCATATGAATCTATTATGAGAGCCACTTATGAATAGCCTTCCAAAGATGGCAACACCTAGATTTATCTTGTATCGTGCCTAGCTAGGGGCGTAAAACGATAGCGCTTGTTGGGAGGCAACCCAACTTTATATTTTTTGTTTTTATTGCTGTTAGGGAATAAATATTGCATCTAGCCTCTGAATAGATGTGGTTTCTTGTTTTGTTTAGTGTTTGTGCGGGAAGACTTGTGTGAAGTTTATGTGATCTTGCTGTGAAAAACAGAATCGTTAGCACTCACTAAAGTGGTCTTCAGATTTACTGGAGCGTGATATTTAGTTGATTCTTTTTGCAAATGATTTGTAGAAAAATTCCGCAAATTTACCAATTTAGTTTGAAATTGTTGGAGTTCCATAAGTAGGCGAGACCTGTAGATTACTACAGACTGTTCTGTTTTTGACAGATTCTGTTTTTCGTGTGTTGTTCTTTTATTTCAATGACTCTATGAGTAGTATTGGGAAGTATGAACCATAGAGAAGTTGGAATACAGTAGGTTTAACACCAATATAAACAAATAATGAATTCATTGCTGCACCTTTGAGTAGTGGTTTGCTTTCTTATAATAACAGAGCTCACGAGAATTTTTGTCTAAGTTTTGTGTTGTGAAGTTTCAAGTTTTGAGTATTGCTTTGATGGACTATGGAACAAGGAGTAGCAAAGACCTAAGATTGGGGATGCACATGGCACCCCAAGGAATTCAAGATAATCAAAAGCCTAAGCTTGGGGATGCCCCGGGAAGGCATCCCCTCTTTCGTGTTCATCCATCGGTAACTATACTTGGAGCTATATTTTTATTCGCAACATGATATGTGTTTTGCTTGGAGCGTCTTGTATAATTTGAGTCTTTGCTTGTTAGTTTGTCACAATCATCCTTGCTGGACACACCTATTTGAGAGAGTTAAATATGGCCTAGAAATTTTTAGAACACTCTATGTGCTTCACTTATATCTTTTGAGTTGAATAGTTTTTGCTCTAGTGCTTCACTTATATCTTTTAGAGCACGGTGGTGGTAATATTTTGTAGAAATTGTTGAACTCTCATGCTTCACTTATATCTATTTGAGAGTCTATTAAAACATCATGGTAATGTGTTTAGGCTAAAGAAACTAGTCTTCACATGATAGACATCCAATGTCAATGTAGTAAAAAAAATCACACTAAGTGCATTGAATATGATGAGATGTTGGATGCTTGATAATTGTTTTGAGATATGAGGATAGTGATATTAGAGTCATGCTAGTGGAGTTATTATGAAATTGAGAAATACTTGTGTTAAGGTTAGTGATTCCTGTATCATGCACGTATGGTGAACCGCTATGTGACGAAGTTAGAGCATCAGGTATTTGTAGAGTGCCAACCTTTGTGTGGAGGTCGGGGGCGCGCGATGGTTAACTCCTACCAACCTCCCCCCTAGGAGCATCCGTTGATTGCTTTGTTTTGATGTCTCGTAGATTTTTGCAATAAGTATATGAGTTCTTATGACTAATGTTGAGCCCATGGATTATACGCACTCTCACCCTTCCACCATTGCTAGCCTCTCTTGTACCGCGCAACTTTAGCCGGTGCCATAAACCCACTATATATCCTTCCTCAAAACAGCCACCATATTATTCCTCAAAACAACCACCATACCTACCTATCATGGCATTTCCATAGCGATTCCGAGATATATTGCCATGCAACTTTCCACCGTTCCGTTCATATGACACGCATCATATTGTCATATCGCCATGCATGATCATGTAGTTGACTTCGTATTTGTGGCAAAGCCACCATGCATAATCCTCATATATGTCACTCTTGATTCATTGCACATCCCGGTACACCACCGGAGGCATTCATGTAGAGTCATACTTGCTGTAGTATCGAGTTGTAATAAAAAGTGTGATGATCATCATTATTAGAGCATTGTCCCATGTGAGGAAAGGCCAATAAAAAAGAGAGATGGCCCAAAAAAAATATAGCGAGGGGCAAATTAAAAAAAAGAGAAAGCCCCTCCAAAAAATGAGAGAAAAGAGAGAAGGGAAAATTGCTACTATCTTTTTCCACACTTGTGCTTCAAAGTAGCACCATGTTCTTCATTGTAGAGAGTCTCATGTTTAGTCACTTTCATACACTAGTGGGAATTTTCATTATAGAACTTGGATTGTATATTCCAACGATGGGCTTCCTCAAATTCCCCAGGTCTTTGTGAGCAAGCAAGTTGGATGCACACCCATTAGTATCATCTGTTGAGCTTTCATTCATATTTAGCTCTAGTGCATCCGTTGCATGGCAATCCCTACTCACTCACATTGATATCTATTAATGGGCATATCCATAGCCCGTTGATACGCCTAGTCAATGTGAGACTATCTCTCTCCTTTTTGTCTTCTCACCACCTCTATTCCACCCATAGTGCTATATCCATGGCTCACGCTCATGTATTGAGTGAAAGTTGAAAGGTTTGAAAAAATAGAGTATGAAAACAAGTGCTTGGCTGAAATCGGGGTTGTGCATAATATGAATATTTTCTGTGATGAAGATGGAGCATAGCCAGACCATATGATTTTGTAGGGATAACTTTCTTTAGCAATAGTATTTTGAGAAGACATGATTGCTTTGTTAGTATGCTTGAAGTATTATTATTTCTTATGTCAATATAGACTTTTATCTTTAATCTTTCAGATCTGAACATTCATGTCATAATTAAGAGAATTACATTGAAAAACTATACTGGTTAGCGTTCCACATCAAAAATTCTTTCTTTATCATTTACCTACTCGAGGACGAGCATGAATTAAGCTTGGGGATGCTTGATACGTCTCCAACATATCTATAATTTTTGGTTGTTCCATGCTATTATTTATAAAGTCTTGGATGTTTAATGGGATTTATCATACACTTTTATATCATTTTTGGGACTAACCTACTAACCCAAAGGCCTAGTCTAGATTGCTGTTTTTTGCCTCTTTCAGGGTTTTGCAGAAAAAGAATATCAAACGGAATCCAAACGGAATGAAACCTTCGCGAGAGATATTATTGGTGAAAATCATGCACATGAAACTTGAGAACCACGTCACGGGAGCATCGAGGCGCCCGCGAGGGTGGGGGCGCGCCCCCTGCCTAGGGCGCGCCACCTACCTCGTGGGCCCCTCGAGCGTCCCCCGGTGCCCTCCTTCTTCTTATATAAGTCTACGTACCCCGAAACCTTCAACAACAGAGAGAAAACCCTAATTCCACCGCCGTAACCTTCTGTTCCCATGAGATCCCATCTTGGAGCCTGTTCTGGAGCTCCACTGGAGGGGGATCCATCACGGAGTTCATCATCATCATCATCATCGCACTCACCATGAGTTCTGAGTAGTTTACCACGGACCTTCGGGTCCATAGCTAGTATCTAGATGGCTTCTAATCTCTCTGGATCGCAATACAAAGTTCTCCTCGGTCTTCGAGGAGATCTATTCGATGTAATCTCTTTTTGCGATGTGTTTGTCGAGATTCGATGAATTGTGAGTTTATGATCATGGTTATCTATGAAAGATATTTGGTTCTTCTTTGAACTTTTTATGTGTGCTCATAATATCCTTGCAAGTCTCTTCGAATTATTGGTTTGGTTTGGCCTACTAGATCTGTAGTTCTTGCAATGGGAGAAGTGCTTGGCTTTGGGTTCAATCTTGCGGTGTCCTTTCCCAGTGACAGTTGGGGCAGCAAGGCACGTATTGTATTGTTGCTATCGAGGATAAAAAGATGGGGTTTATATCATATTGCTTGAGTTTATCCCTCTACATCATGTCATCTTGCTTAAGGCGTTACTCTGTTCTTATGAACTCAATACACTAGATGCATGCTGGATAGCGGTCGATGTGTGGAGTAATAATAGTAGATGTAGAATCGTTTCGGTCTACTTTTCTCGGACGTGATGCCTATATACAATGATCATGCCTAGATAGTCTCATACTTATTCGCTTTTCTATCAATTGCTCGATGGTAATTTGTTTACCCGCCGTAGAATATCGCTATCTTGAGAGAAGCCACTAGAGAACACTATGGCCCCCGGGTCTATTCTCAACATATCAATCTACATATACTTTACTTTTATTGCTTTTTATTTGTTGTTCTTATAAACTAAAAATACCAAAAATATAAACTATCACCTCTATCAGATCTCACTTTCGTAAGTGACCGTAAAGGGATTGACAACCCCTTATCGCGTTGGCTGCGAAGTTCTTATTTGTTTGTGAAGGTGCGAGGGACTCGCTCGTGGTCTCCTACTAGATTGATACCTTGGTTCTCAAAAACTGAGGGAAATACTTACGCTACTGTGCTGCATCTCCCTTTCCTCTTCGAGGGAATACAACGCAAGCTCGAGAAGTAGCATGGAGCTATTAAAATATTCCATTAGTTTGGAATCACCAAAACACACTTGCAAATATTCCCCATGTCTTTTCTACTTCAAGTTTGACTTCAAAACCAACAATTCTCTTCCCAATTATTGAGGTTCCTCCAAAAATCTGCAGCATTTTTGGGCACTTTGAAATTCCAGTATTTCTTCAAACCATTTGAATTTCATTCAAAGGAATTTGAATTTAATATGTCAATCATGACCACTTCTATTTTCTTGGGATCAAACTCATTTTTATGAGTTCGGGAAAATTAACCCCGTCCAGAAATTCTTTCCCTAACTGTCTCTTTCTTTTTCTTCTCTCTAATTCCTTTTGTGCTAAAGAAAATAAGAAAGAGGGAGAAGAGCCCAGCAGGCTGGCCACTTGCACCTCTGTGCAGGCCGGTCCAACTCCCACCAAAGGCCCATCTGACCCCAGCCTAGCTATCCTAACCCTAGCCACTCCTCGCAGCCGCTCCCTCGATTCCCAACTCTCTCCCTCTCGCCCACCTCGCCTAGCCAGAGAGGAGCGAGATCTCCTCGCTCCCGATCCCCGCCGTGGCCCGACCTCAGCCTCGAGGTCCCGTCGCTGCCACCCCAGGGAACCAGGAGGAACCCCGTCCCTCGCCCGGATCTGGCATCCTTGTATCTCCCTGCCATGGCCGCGCTACCTCATCAGCGCATCTTCGCCTCCACGCTGGGCGGCGCGCCCCGCCACCGTCGGCAACCTCCAGTAGGTCCGTTGCCCCGCTCCATCTCGTGGACCACACGGCCTCGTCCTTGCGATCCCGAGCGCTGCCTCTCGTGTCTCCTCGCCCCGCCGAAGCTGCTCCATCCGCCGCGCGCCGTGGCGCCCTCCAGCTGCATCGCGCCTGCCAAGCTACCTCCTGCCTCGAGCACCTCCTCGCCGCGCCCCTGCATCTCGAGGTGTCGCCCGCAACGCGCCTCTCGTGCCCAAGCTCCCCCGTGCCGCTCCACCTCGTCACCATCGCCCTCGCCTCGCTGGCGAACAGCCACAGCCAACCAGGTCATGTCGTTGTTCGAGCTCGTCGGGGCCCTTTTGCACGACCTCTTGAGGCCCTCAAGTTCGTCTATGGTGTGCTTGTCAGGCAGACCGCAAGTACCCGCGACCCCGTGCAAGTACCTCTACGCTCGAAGACGTTGGATGCACCAAGTTCGTGTCTGATACGTGTACGACTACCGTCGACCTTGTGGATGTCAAGTTCGACTACCCTTGCCGTGTACAACTACCATCGCCGTGTACCACCACTTCCACGACGACGTGTGTACCACTACCGTCGACCCTCAAAGACCCCATGGACATCAAGTTCCTCGCCGTGACCCCGAACATCTACGGACGTGTACAAGTACTTCCACTAGCGTCACCGTGAATGACTACTTCCCTCGACGAACTCATTCCGCCTCGAAAATGCATGCTTCGAAGGTATACCCGCCGGAACGACGCCCTTGGATGAATGCTTGTGTTGTATGAGATGAACCCTTGTATACCTCGAGTCCAAATTGTCAGTGCACGTTGCCTCTCTTTTGCCTTGCCACCGACATGTGGGAACCCGGTATGCGGGGTCACCCCACCATCTTTTGCATGACTCACTCATGCCACCCTTCTTTTGCATCGACATCTCAACGAGTTGTCGGTATCAGAATGTTGTTGCGGCATCATTTTCGGTTATCGACGCCATGGCACCCCTTTCTTTCCACCACGGTGACAAATGCTTCGTATCTTGCCCATGTCAACTTTTATCAAAAAATGCTTAAAAACTTGTATTTGTCATTTGCATCATGATAACAACATTGAAATATGTTAATAGGCAGAATAGTACCAAATTCAAAATATGCACATGGGGATTTTCCGGAATTATTGGTTATTGTTTCCGGCCCTATTTAAATTGCCTAGATAGGTAGTTTAATTGTGTTGCACCCATTGCCATGTTAACAAACATTTAATCTTGTCTTGTAAATAAATGAGAGTCAACTACATAAATAAAATGTGGTGGTTCGTCAATCTGCAACTCGTTGCATATTGAACTCCACTTAATTCGTAGTGTTGTTTGTGCACTTTGCCATGCCATGCATATTTAAACCGGACATGCATCATACTTGTTTGTGCATCATATGCTTATTTATGCTTGTGTGTTTACCATGTTGTTTGCTTCTTTCCGGTTGCTTCTCTCGTTAGATTCGGTTTTGTTCCGGAGTTGTGAGGATTCGTTCGACTACGTCCGCTTGTCTTCTTCATGGACTCGTTCTTCTTCCTTGCGGGATCCCAGGCAAGATGACCATTCCTTGATATCAACCCTATTGTTTCTATGCTAGATGCCTCGCTCTATTGCTTGTCGCGATACCTATCCTTTTACATGTCAGCCCCCACCTTGCCATGAAACCTCTAACTACCCACCTAGCAAACCATTGTTTGGCTAAGTTACGCTTTTGCTCAAGCCCCCTCTTATAGCGTTGCTAGTTGCATGTGAAGATGAAGTTTGCTCCATGTGGATTGGGTTTTTAGAAATAACACAATATCTATTAATTACATTAATGCACCTTATATACTTGGCAATGGGTGGAAGGCTTGGCCGTTTGCTTGGTGTTTTGTTTCACTCATGCCACCTTAGGAACCGATAAACCGGTGTTATGTTCCTTGATTTTTTTTTGTGTTCCTAACGCGGTTGGGGTGTTATGGCCCCCCCTTGCTTCTTCGCTTAAAGTAAATATTTCCCTAGGAGATTCAACTTTGGTTTTACCATTTGCCTAACAACTAAAACTTGCCGAGGGAGTTATAAACCCGAGGATTATTAATTCAACCCCCCGGGCCAGTGCTCGACTTCAGTGTTGGTCCACCTACCTAGCAGTCGGCGGTGCCGCCTCGGGGCAACTCGAGGTATTCTAGCTATCGTCCAGTATGCAAAGACGGATGAGTCTGTAGATAGAGAGCGCACGGCTCTGGACACGGGTATCGACTCACCGGGAGATCTCCTTGGGCTAGTTTCCTTTCCTCAAAGAACTTGAGCACCGGGATTCCGAGGATGCTCGGGCCTTCCCTAATATAAGGGGTTATTACCTCTGCTGATCGTGAGAGCTTGTTATGGGCTAAGTTGGGACACCCCTGCAGGGTTATGATCTTTCGAAAGCCGTGCCCACGGTTATGTGGCGGATTGGAATTTGTTAATATCCGGTTGTAGATAACTTGACACAAAACCTCAAACATAATGCACTACTGTGTGAGTAGTCGTGATGGTCTCTTTCCGAGGGAGTTCGGGAAGAGAACACGGCTGGGTGATGGATGACTCGTAGGTAGACATGATGATCTAGTGATCATGGACTAGTTCATGACCGATGGTTTTCACTTCTCTCCTCGCTCTGATGATACGTAAGCTAGCCACCTCATCTACGCTTAGCACTTGCAGCAGTCCACTTATACACTTTCTCCTTACCCAAAGGCTTTGATAGTTTTGATACCCAGGAATGGGATTGCTGAGTCCTCGTGACTCATAGTTTACTACAAACACAGGTGCAGGTTCAACCGAGTACGATTCAGGTGATGGCCAAGAACTCAAGTGGGAGTTCGATGAGGAACGTGGGCGAATGTATGTGACGTATCCCAATGATCAGTAGTGGTTCCTACTAGGGCCGATCGGGCATAGTGGGTGGTTATCTTCTTTTCATTTGGCTTTGTCCGTAGTCGGACCATGTTTGTACTTGGATGAATGTATGACTTACTTATGCATTGTGTGAAGTGGCGATTCTAAGCCAACTATGTATTTATTTTTTCCCTTTGTTCTTGTACATGGGAATGTGTGAAGATAACCTTCTTGCGATCATACCAATATGTGATTATGCCTCTAAGTCGTGCCTCGACACAAAGGAGATATAGTCGCATCTTGGGCGTTACAGCGACACTCTGGGAATATCTAGTCATCATCCATCTACCATTAGTTATTCCAAGCATGCCAGACAACAACCAAAGCTTCGACGTCGACGCCTACCAGTGTTACATCTTCGGCGAGGAGAACGAGCCAGAGCGGGTTGGGGAGTAAGAGCTTCATCGGCCGATGCAGGCATCATGGCCCATCGGCAGTTATATCGGTGTCACAGTCCTTGGGAGCACAATCAACATATTGTAGAGGAGGTGTGATGAGCAGCTTGCCATCCACCGTGCAAAGATCCAGAACTGCTCGGCGGCATGATCGACGACCCACCCGAAGAACCGCCGTCACCAGTGATCATCGAGAGCCTGATGCCCCGCAGGGAATGGGCAGAGGACCTCTACGATTCAGTCAAGACAAAGGCAGCCTGCGGCTTCATCATTGCCCGTGGCGCCCGTGTCAACCTCGATCCCGATGATGCGGTGGCCAGTCTCGAGCACATCCTTGGCGGAGTTGACGTCCCCGACGAAGTAGAACATCGCCAACGTGATATCTTGAGGATGTAGGTGATCGACGGAATTTGCTACCAGGCCATAGACATGGAAATGGAGCGGTTCGAGTTGTCATGCACGCGATTGCACGATGTCAAGCTCTTCTGGAAGAGGCCCAGCAGCCCCAAGAGCCTCCCAGCGCCAGCAGCTCCGTAGTCGGAGGGGGGTCGGGACACTCCGAGTGAACGACCGCAAGGGTGCTATGGTGATCATGGAGTCCGAGAAGACCATCGTCGGAAGGCCGCCAGCTCAGCCTTTTAGCTTATATTTTATTATAATTGCATGCATATGTAGGTCGTGACTGTTTTGGGCCTTGCCGCATTTGGCATTTTAAATTATCCTGAATATGTAAGACAATTATTAAGAATTATTAACCGTTGCCATTGTAACTTTGCCTCAACGACGAGCAGACCGCGCGCAGGGATGCCAGAGCGGAGCGAGCCGCGGCCGCCTCAACGGCGAGCAACCACGTGGTCAATCTTCTACCATCAATAAATTTTGACCTTGTTTCTGGTCACATTGTTGATTACAACGCAATAAGCAATTGCAAATCTTTTCACATATATCAAACTAATATGTGTTCACACTTAGCACCGGGCTATAAAAACTACCCGCTCGAAAATTACTTCACAGTTCCTCTCCTCATCACCCACAAAACTCGTTTTTTCTGTCAAGTCATTCTGCCATGACCGATAGGAGGAGTTTAGGGTGGACATATAACAAGGCAACAAAGACCAAGGCCGCGGAAGCTGTAGAGAGGTCCCGCCGCGAAGCCGCAGCCGCATCAGAGATGTCCTGGCGCGCCGCGGAGCCCTCGAACGAGCTCTCATGGGCACACGAGGGCTCTCACAAGCGCATCCATGGCGTCGGCCATCGCGACAAGCCGGCATTCCTGAAGTCCTTCACCGACGACGACGACATTCTCACTGGTGTCACTATGCAACAGGAGCTAGTCGAAGGCTTGATGAAGCTGCTCAAGATCAGCGATGCCTCGGTTGACAAGGTGACTAGCCTCGTTGAGCAACTCATAGGTGACAATATGAAGCTCCTCAAGTTGGTCGCTGATACGTCCAAAACGTATCTATAATTTCTGCTTGCTCCATGCCTCTTTTGTGTGATATTGCTATGATATTTATGCACTTCCATACACTTTTGATCATATTTGGACTAACCTATTAACTCAGTGCACCCCAGTGCCAGTTTCTGTTTTTTGCTGTTTTTGTGTTTCAGGTTTTCCCATTATGTAAATTGCTAGAAAAATTCCGGGAAAATATATAAAAAATCAGCGTTCCGGAAGCTTCCATGCGGCCAAAGTAGGGCCAGAGGGGGGCCACAGGGGCTCCAGGAGCCCTGTGGGCGCGGCCCCCCTCCTGGCCGCCGCGCCAGGCCGCGTGGGCCCCCCTTAGCTCCCCTGGCGACCCCCTTTGGCATATATTTAACACCCGTCGCGGAAACCCTGATTCCGGACCCCTTTTCTTCAGAAGCTATTCCGATCTCCGCCGCCATCGCCACCAAGTTTCGGGGGACCAGAATTCCTGTGCCGGCACCCTGCCGGGACGGGGAAGTGCCCCCGGATTCATCTCCATCGATGTTGCTTCCTCCCTCCATGATGCGGGAGTAGTTCCTCCTCGGGGCTGAGGTTTCTACCAGTAGCTATGTGGTCAATTCTCTCTCCCATGATGTGATCTTCGTTGTGATCATAGGCTATGTTAATCTAGGGTGATCCCATGATATTTCCCCTTCCTCTATGTATTGGATTGATGTACTCACTTGTCTTTATCTAGTATAATCCCCGAGACCAAGGTGACAGCAGTCTATTGGACATGGATTAGAAGAATATTTTCATGAGTGATTTCCTCTTTTGTGTGTTGATTGAAGATTGAGAGTCTCTTGGTGCTTGTCTTTGACTATCCTTTAGATATGTTGTGGTGATTGTGGTACTCTCTTTGGATGGCCGCGGTGACATTGGGAAATCCATAGATTGAGAACTACGAACTTTGAGGTGTGCTTTTGTAGCCCTACATAATTCTCGTCCTCTCTTGACCACAAAGGAATGACCTCCGGGTGCGTCTCCATTGCATGTTTTATGAGAAATATCATGTGATTCGATTATGTTAATGTTGTTGGGAGTTGCCACTAGTGAAAGTATGAAGCCTAGGCCTTGTTTCCACCATTGCAATACCATTTGTGCTCATGTTTATCACTTGTTTGCTTGCTGCACTTTTTATTACAGATTTATATTACTTTGCTTTGCCACTCCTATCATCCATATTTTACCATCTCTTCGCCGAACTATTGCACCTATACATCTGACAAGTGTATTAGGTGTGTTGGGGACACAAGAGACTTCTTGTATCTTAGTTGCAGGGTTGCTTGAGAGAGACCACCTTCGACCTCTACTTCCCTGAGTTCGATAAACCTTAGGTCATCCACTTGAGGGAAATTGCTGCTGTCCTACAAACCTCTGCGCTTGGAGGCCCAACATAATCTACAAGAATAGAAGCGTGTAGTAGACATCAGTCGCCGAGAAGGAGGAGGAGGCCGCCGGCTGGAAGATGCTGCATGAGCAGAGCAGTGCCTCGGAGATGACGCTGAAAGCGGTCACCGAGGAACTGATGGGTGGCTTGAGGAAGCTCTGGATCGAGCGCGAGCAGGAGGTGGAGGAATCCGTGATTGCTTTCAAGCGAAGTCGTGAGGAATTGAAGAAGGAGCTGGAGGATTTCGCCGCTCGGTGATCCATCGACGAGTAGAGTCAGTAGCGACCCAGATCATTGTCTGCAATTTCCTTCTTCTCTTGCCCCTGTGTCTTCTGGGCTTTGCCGCATGTGGCATTTTAAATTATCCGGAATATGTAAAGCAATTATTATCTGCGCCATTGTAAATTTGTTGTTGTATTATCCATTGCCATTTTATTTATGGTCGTATAATCCGTTGCCCTATGTGGCAATTTAAATTAGGGCAGAATACGAGTTGAAAACACGACCAAAGCAAATGCTGCCATGGGATCACAAGCAAACACCCTCCGTCCAGGTGCTTTAATTAACCCATTAATGGAGAAGTTGTGAGCGAGGTGGGCGGCGGCTGGTGCATGGAGGTCAAAGAGCTCGCTTCCCGGTGACCATGGGCGGCCTTGCTGCTCGCACGTGTCCCGTCGAGCCTGCGAGGTGGACATGATGCACTCGTCCCGTCGAGCCTATGCGGCGGACTGCTCGCACGCGTCCCGTCGAGCCTGCACGGTGGACTTCTCGCGCTCGTCATGTCTAATCAAACAGATGCACTGTTGGAAATATGCCCTAGAGGCAATAATAAATTGGTTATTATTATATTTCCTTGTTCATGATAATTGTTTATTATCCATGCTAGAATTGTATTGATAGGAAACTCAGATACATGTGTGGATACATAGACAAACACCATGTCCCTAGTAAGCCTCTAGATGACTAGCTCGTTGATCAATAGATTGTTACGGTTCCCTGACCATGGACATTGGATGTCGTTGATAACGGGATCACATCATTAGGAGAATGATGTGATGGACAAGACCCAATCCTAAGCCTAGCACAGATCGTGTAGTTCGTATGCTAAAGCTTTTCTATATGTCAAGTATCTTTTCCTTAGACCATGAGATTGTGCAACTCCTGGATACCGTAGGAATACTTTGGGTGTACCAAATGTCACAACGTAACTGGGTGGCTATAAAGATGCACTACAGGTATTTCCGAAAGTGTCTGTTGGGTTGGCATGAATCGAGACTGGGATTTGTCACTCCGTATGACGAAGAGGTATCTCTGGGCCCACTCGGTAGGACATCATCATAATGTGCACAATATGTGATCAAGGAGTTGATCACGGGATGATGTGTTACGGAACGAGTAAAGCGACTTGCCGGTAACGAGATTGAGCAAGGTATCAGTATACCGACGATCGAATCTCGGGCAAGTGCTATACCGATAGACAAAGGGAATCGTATACGGGATTGATTGAATCCTTGACATCGTGGTTCATCCGATGAGATCATCGTGGAACATGTGGGAGCCAACATGGGTATCCAGATCCCGCTGTTGGTTATTGGCCGGAGAGTTGTCTCGGTCATGTCTACATGGTTCCCGAACCCGTAGGGTCTACACACTTAAGGTTCGATGACGCTAGGGTTATAGGGAAAGTATGTACGCGGTTACTGAATGTTTTTCGGAGTCCCGGATGAGATCCCGGACGTCACAAGGAGTTCCGGAATGTTCCGGAGGTAAAGATTCATATATGGGAAGTCCCGTTTTGGTCACCGGAAAAGTTTCGGGCGCTATCAGTAGCGTACCGGGACCACCGGGAGGGTCCCGGGGGTCCACCGGGTGGGGCCACCGGCCCCAGAGGGCTGCGTGGGCCAAGTGTGGGAGGGGACCAGCCCCAGGTGGGCTGGTGCGCCCCCCCAACAGGGCCCAAGGCGAAGAGAGGAAAAAAAGGGAAACCCTAGGCTCAGATGGGCCTAAGGCCCACCTTGTGGTGCGCCTCCCCCTCTCTCCCCCTTGGCCGCCCCCCTAGATGGGATCTAGGGCTGGCCGCACCCCTAGGGGTGGGAAACCCTAGAGGGGGCGCAGCCCCTCCCTTCCCCCTATATATATGTGAGGTTTGGGGCTGCCCATAACACGTTTTGACCTCTGTCGCTTGGCGCAGCCCTACCTCTCTCCCTCCTCGTCTCCCGCAGCGCTTGGCGAAGCCCTGCTGGAGTCCCGCGCTCCTCCACCACCACCATGTCGTCGTGCTGCTGTTGGATGGAGTCTTCCCCAACCTCTCCCTCTCTCCTTGCTGGATCAAGGCGTGGGATACGTCATCGGGCTGCACGTGTGTTGAACGCGGAGGCGCCGTTGTTGGGCGCAGCGAGTACGACTCCTTCATCCGCGTTCTTGCAACGCTTCCGCATCGCGATCTACAAGGGTATGTAGATGCACTCACCTTCCCCTCGTTGCTAGATTACTCCATAGATAGATCTTGGTGATGCGTAGGAATAATTTTGATTTTCTGCTACGATCCCCAACAGTGGCATCATGAGCTAGGTCTATGCGTAGTATCTTTCACGAGTAGAACACAAAGTAGTTGTGGGCGTAGATCATGTCAATTCTCTTGCCGTTACTAGTCTTATCTTGATTCGGCGGCATCGTGGGATGAAGCGGCCCGGACCGACCTTACACGTACTCTTACGTGAGACAGGTTCCACCGACTGACATGCACTAGTTGCATAAGGTGGCTAGCGGGTGTCTGTCTCTCCCACTTTAGTCGGATCGGATTCGATGAAAAGGGTCCTTATGAAGGGTAAATAGAAATTGGCATATCACGTTGTGGTTTTGGTGTAGGTAAGAAACGTTCTTGCTAGAAACCTATAGCAGCCACGTAAAAACTTGCAACAACAATTAGAGGACGTCTAACTTGTTCTTGCAGCATGTGTCGTGTGATGTGATATGGCCAAAAGGATGTGATGAATGATATATATTGATGTATGAGATTGATCATGTTCTTGTAATAGGAATCACGACTTGCATGTCGATGAGAATGACAACCGGCAGGAGCCATAGGAGTTGTCTTATTTATTGTATGACATGCGTGTCACTGAATAACGCCATGTAATTACTTTACTTTATTGCTAAACGTTAGCCATAGTAGTAGAAGTAATGTTTGGCGAGACGACTTCATGAAGACACGATGATGGAGATCATGATGATGGAGATCATGGTGTCATGCCGGTGACGATGATGATCATGGAGCCCCGAAGATGAAGATCAAAAGGAGCAAAATGATATTGGCCATATCATGTCACTATTTGATTGCATGTGATGTTTATCATGTTTTACATCTTATTTGCTTAGAACGACGGTAGTGAATAAGATGATCTCTCACTAAAATTTCAAGAATTGTGTTCCCCCTAACTGTGCACCGTTGCTAAGGTTCGTTGTTCCGAAGCACCACGTGATGATCGGGTGTGATAGGTTCTAACGTTCGCATACAACGGGTGTAAGCCAGATTTACACACGCGATGCACTTAGGGTTGACTTGACGAGCCTAGCATGTACAGACATGGCCTCGGAACACGGAAGACCGAAAGGTCGAACATGAGTCATATAGAAGATACGATCAACATGAAGATGTTCACCGTTGATGACTAGTCCGTCTCACGTGATGATCGGACACGGCCTAGTCGATTCGGATCATGTATCACTTAGATGACTAGAGAGATGTCTATCTGAGTGGGAGTTCATTAGATGAACTTCATTGTCATGAACAATAGTCTAAGTTGTCTTCGCAAATTATGTATAGACCAATAACTGCGTTGTAGCTCCCTGTTTAATACGATCCTAGAGAAAGACTAAGTTGAAATATATTGTAAGCAATGATGCGGACTGGGTCCGTAGTCCGAGGAGTGTCCTCACTACTGCACAGAAAGCTTACGTCTTTGATGCACCGCTCGATGTGCTAACCCCTACAACGTTGTCTGTGGATGTTGTGAACACCTGACAGAGACGTCTTGATGACTACTTGATAGTTTAGTGCACCATGCTTTACGGCTTAGAATCGGGATTCCAATGACGTTTTGAACGCCATAGAACATATGAGATGTTCTAAGAGCTGAAATTGGGATTTCAGGCTCATGCCCGTGTTGAGAGGTATGAGACCTCTGACAAGTTCTTTTGCCAAAAAGATGGAGGAGAATGGCTCAACTAGTGAGCTTGTGCTCAGAATGTCTGGGTGCTAAAATCACTTGAACCAAGTGGGAGTTAATCTTCCAGGTGAGATAGTGGTTGACATAATTCTCTAGACACTATCACCAAGCTACTAGAACTTCGTGATGAACTATGACATGCAAAGGATGGAGATGATCCCGGAGCTATTAGCGGTTCTTAAGACCGCAAAAAGGTAGAAATCAAGAAGAAGCATCAAGTGTTGATGGTTTAACAAGACCACTGGTTTCAAAAGGACAAGGGCTAGAAGGGAAACTTCATGGATGGCAAACCAGTTGTCGCTCTGATGAAGGAACCCATGGTTAAACCCAAACCTCGAGACTAAGTGCTTCTATTATAAGGGGAACGGTCACATGATAGTGGAACTACCCCAAATACATGGTAGATATGATAGCTGGAAACTTCAACAAAGTATATTGTTATTGATGTGTACCTTACTAGTACTCCTTGTAGCACCTGGGTATTGGATACCGGTTCAGTTGCTATTAGTGACTTGAAGCAAAAGCTACGGACTGAACGGAGACTAGCTAAGGGCGAGGTGACGATGTGTGTTGGAAGTGTTTCCAAGGTTGATAAGATCACCATCGCACGCTTCCTCAACTTTCGGGATTAGTGGTGAACCTAGATAAATGTTACCAGGTGTCTATGTTGAGCATGAATATGATTAGATCATGTTCATTGCAATACAGTTATTCATTTAAGTCAGAGAATAATGGTTATTCTGTTTACATGAATAATACCTTTATGGTCATGCACCCAATGGTTCGTTGAATCTCGATCATAGTAATACACATGATAATATTAATGCCAAAAGATGTAGAGTTAATGATGATAGTACCACTTTCTTGTGGCACTGCCGCTTAAGTCATTTTGGCATAAAATGCATGAAGAAACTCCATGCTGATGGATGTTTGGAGCCACTTGATTTTGAATCGCTTGACACATGCGAGCCATGCCTCTTGGGGAGGATGACTAAGATCCTGTTTTCAGGTACAATGAAATGGGCAAGTGACTTGTTGGAAATCATACATGCTGATGTGTGTGATCCAATGAGAATTAAGGCGTGTGGTGGATATCGTCATTTTCTCATCTTCACTGGCGATTTGAGTAGATATGGGTATATTTACTCAATGAAGCAAAAGTCTAAAGCGTTTGAAAAGTTCAAGAAATTTCAGAGTGAAGATTAAGAATCATCATAACAAGAAGATCATGTTCCTACGATCTGATCAAGGGGAGATTTTCCGAATTATGAGTTTGGCAATCACTTAAGACATTGTGGAAATGTTTCACAGTTGAAGCCACCTGGAATACCATAGCGTAATGGTGTGTCCGGACATCGTAATCGAACCTTATGAGATATGGTGCGATCTATGATGTATCTTACCGATCTACCGCTATTATTTTGAGGTTATGCATTAGAGACAGCTGCATTCACTTTAGATAGGGCACCATTTAAGTCCGTTGAGACGATGTCGTATGGTTTGGCAAGAAACCAAAGTTGTCGTTTTCTTAATGTTTGGGGCTGCGATGCTTATGGCTTCAGCCGGGAAAAGCTCGAACCCAAAGCGGACAAATACATCTTCATAGAATACCCAAAGGTATACCTTCTATCTCAGATCCAAGGGCAAAAATATTTGTCGCTAAGAACGGGTCCTTTCTCGAGAAGGAGTTTCTCTCGAAAGAATTGAGTGGGAGGAATATAGAACTTGATAAGGTTTTCGAACCCTCACTTCAACCGGAGAGTAATGCAACACAGAAAGAGGTTTCTGTGGAACCTACGACTGTTGAAGAGGAAACTAATGATAGTGATCATGAAGCTTCGGATCAAGTTACTATCGAACCTCGTAGGTCGACAAGGATATGTACTACTCCTGAGTGGTACAGTGATCCTGTCTTAGATGTCATGTTGTTGGACAACAATGAACCTACGAACTATGGAGAAGCGATGGTGGGCCCATATTCCGACAAATGGTTAGAAGCCGATAAATCCGAGATAGGATCCATGTATCAAAACAAAGTATGGACTTTGGTGGACTTGCCCTATGATCGGCAAGCCATTGAGACAAATGGATCTTTAAGAAGAAGACGGACGTGGACGGTAAGGTCAATGCCTATGAAGCTCGACTTGTGGCAAAGTGTTTTTTCACAAGTTCAAGGAGTTGACTACGATGAGATTTTCTCACCCGTAGCGATGCTTAAGTCCGTCGAAATCGAGTTAGCATTAGCTGCATTTATGAAATCTGGCAGATGGATGACAAAACAAGTTTCCTTACCAGTTTTCGTAAGGAAAGGTTGTATGTGATACAATCAGAAAGGTCTTGTCGATCCTAAGGATGCTAAAAGGTATGCTAGCTCCAGCGATCCTTCCATGGACTAGAGCAAGCATCTCGGAGTCGGAATATACACTTTGATGGAGTGATCAAAGTTTTTGGGTATACAAAGTTTGTTAGAAACTTGTATTTGCAATAAAGTGAGTGGGAGCACTACAATATTTCTGATAAGTATATGTGAATGACATATGGTTGATCCGAAATGATGTTGAATTTCTGGAAAGCGTACAGGGTTGTTTGAAAGGTGTTTTTCAAAGGAAGACCTGGATAAAGCGGCTTACATAATTGGGCATCAAGATCTATAGAGATAGATCAAGACGCGTGATGATACTTTCAAAAGGAACACACACCTTTGACATGATTTTGAAGGAGTTCAAAATAGGTCAGTTAAAAAAGGAATTCTTACCTGAGTTATAAGGTGTGAAGTTGAGTAAGACTCAAAACTTGACCACGGCAGAAGGAAGAGGAAGGACGAAGGTCGTCCCCTATGCTTTTGTCATAGGCTCTATACGGTATGCCATGATGAGTACCGCACCTGATGTGTGCCTTGCCACATGTCTGGCAAGAGGGTACAAAGGTGATCCAGGAGTGGATCACTAGATAGTGGTCAAAATTATCCTTAGAGGAATAAGGAAATGGTTCTCGGTTATGGAGGTGATAAAGAGTTCGACGTAAAGAGTTACGTCGATGCAAGCTTAACACCTATCCGGATAACTCTAAGTGGAGATACCGGATACGTATAATGGAGCAACAGTTTGGAATAGCTCCAAGTGGAACGTGGTAGCAGCATCTACGATATGACATAAAGTTTTGCGAAGTACATAGGGATATGAATGTTGCAGACCCGTTGACTACAACCTCTCTCACAAGCATAACATGATCAAACCCAGAACTCATTGAGTGTTAATCACATATTGATGGGAACTAGATTACTGACTCTAGTGAACTCTTTGGATGTTAGTCACATGGCGATGTGACCTATGAGTGTTAATCACATGGCGATGTGAACTAGATTATTGACTCTAGTGCAAGTGGGAGACTGTTGGAAATATGCCCTAGAGGAAATAATAAATTGGTTATTATTATATTTCCTTGTTCATGATAATTGTTTATTATCCATGCTAGAATTGTATTGATAGGAAACTCAGATACATGTGTGGATACATAGACAAACACCATGTCCCTAGTAAGCCTCTAGATGACTAGCTCGTTGATCAATAGATTGTTACGGTTTCCTGACCATGGACATTGGATGTCGTTGATAACGGGATCACATCATTAGGAGAATGATGTGATGGACAAGACCCAATCCTAAGCCTAGCACAGATCGTGTAGTTCGTATGCTAAAGCTTTTCTATATGTCAAGTATCTTTTCCTTAGACCATGAGATTGTGCAACTCCCGGATACCGTAGGAATGCTTTGGGTGTACCAAATGTCACAACGTAACTGGGTGGCTATAAAGATGCACTACAGGTATTTCCGAAAGTGTCTGTTGGGTTGGCACGAATCGAGACTGGGATTTGTCACTCCGTATGACGGAGAGGTATCTCTGGGCCCACTCGGTAGGACATCATCATAATGTGCACAATATGTGATCAAGGAGTTGATCACGGGATGATGTGTTACGGAACGAGTAAAGCGACTTGCCGGTAACGAGATTGAGCAAGGTATCGGTATACCGACGATCGAATCTCGGGCAAGTGCTATACCGATAGACAAAGGGAATCGTATACGGGATTGATTGAATCCTTGACATCGTGGTTCATCCGATGAGATCATCGTGGAACATGTGGGAGCCAACATGGGTATCCAGATCCCGCTGTTGGTTATTGGCCGGAGAGTTGTCTCGGTCATGTCTACATGGTTCCCGAACCCGTAGGGTCTACACACTTAAGGTTCGATGACGCTAGGGTTATAGGGAAAGTTTGTACGCGGTTACTGAATGTTTTTCGGAGTCCCGGATGAGATCCCGGACGTCACGAGGAGTTCCGGAATGTTCCGGAGGTAAAGATTCATATATGGGAAGTCCCGTTTTGGTCACCGGAAAAGTTTCGGGCGCTATCAGTAGCGTACCGGGACCACCGGGAGGGTCCCGGGGGTCCACCGGGTGGGGCCACCGGCCCCAGAGGGCTGCGTGGGCCAAGTGCGGGAGGGGACCAGCCCCAGGTGGGCTGGTGCGCCCCCCCAACAGGGCCCAAGGCGAAGAGAGGAAAAAAAAGGGAAACCCTAGGCTCAGATGGGCCTAAGGCCCACCTAGTGGTGCGCCTCCCCCTCTCTCCCCCTTGGCCGCCCCCCTAGATGGGATCTAGGGCTGGCCGCACCCCTAGGGGTGGGAAACCCTAGAGGGGGCGCAGCCCCTCCCTTCCCCCTATATATATATATATGTGAGGTTTGGGGCTGCCCATAACACGTTTTGACCTCTGTCGCTTGGCGCAGCCCTACCTCTCTCCCTCCTCGTCTCCTGCAGCGCTTGGCGAAGCCCTGCTGGAGTCCCGCGCTCCTCCACCAAAACCACACCGTCGTGCTGCTGTTGGATGGAGTCTTCCCCAACCTCTCCCTCTCTCCTTGCTGGATCAAGGCGTGGGATACGTCATCGGGCTGCACGTGTGTTGAACGCGGAGGCGCCGTTGTTCGGCGCTTAGATCGGAATCAACCGCGATCTGAATCGCAGTGAGTACGACTCCTTCATCCGTGTTCTTGCAACGCTTCAGCATCGCGATCTACAAGGGTATGTAGATGCACTCACCTTCCCCTCGTTGCTAGATTACTCCATAGATAGATCTTGGTGATGCGTAGGAATAATTTTGATTTTCTGCTACGATCCCCAACATGCACGCACGCCACCGGGTATGGTTAAATTTCGACACGGTAAATATAATACAACTATTTGCGATATTAACGTGCCAGCTTTTTGTTTCAAAAAGGACTTCGTTGGCTACTAATGTGTGCGCCTGTTCTCAAACTGTATGATTTTTTTAACACAACATATATGTGCCATGTCATGAAACCATGCCAAGTTTCATGTTTTTTTGGTGACTTTTTGATTTACTGGGATTAAAAACTGAGATTCACATTGTTACACGACAATGACAAGTTCGTAATTCATTCTCATTCCTTAAACGAGACCTAAACATGCACCCAATGACACATGTACGATTTCCCACCCATTTTGCTTCACTAGAGCATGTGGTTATAGTTCAAATTTGAATTATGGACTACATTAAATGCATAGAAAACTTAGTAATTAGTAATATATATACAATGGCCAAACGAACCATGAACAATTTCAAATTTCAGCCCGACACTCCTGTTATTCTATGTTGCTTGTAGAAAACAAAGTTCAAGGTGAGAAGAGGCAGCGATTATCGTTTCACCCACAAGATGGGCATGTATCCCTACCGGAACCACGAGGGTTGCGATAGGCTTCGGTTTGTAAAAGGCTTGTAATATAGCTTCGCCCAAATTGGACAATTATATGTACCATGTAGTGACACCATGCCAAGTTTCATGATTTCTTGGTGAGTTTTGGATTTAAAGACATTTAAAAACCGAGATTCGCAATGTTTGTGGCCAAGCCAGGACGGCAAGACGGTTGAATTCATTCACATTCCTTCCATGGGACCTAAACATGCACCCCAAGGAAACATGTACGTTTTTTCTAGCCATTTTGGTGCACTGGAGTATGTATTTGTAGTTCGGATTTGAATGATGGACATTAAATGCCTAGAAAACTGAATTATTGAATACAAAAGGTCAAACGAACCCTGAATAATTTCAAAGTTCAGTGTGAATCTCCAGTTGTTCCGTGTCGCGTGTAGAAGAAAATACGAGGCTAGAAGAGGGAGTGATTATCATTTGGCCCATGAGGGGGCATGTTTCCCTATCGAAACCACGAAGGTTCTTGCGACATGCTCTGGTTTGTAAGAGGTTTGTAATAAAGCTTGGCTCAAATTTGCAAAGTTTTTACCACGGCATATATGCTCCATGACGTGACACCAAGCCACCTTTGATGACTTTCTAGTGAGTTTGCGATTTATGGGGACTTAAAAACCGAGATTCAAAATGTTTGAGGATGAGCCAAGACACCGGTACGGTTGTAATTCGTTCCCATTCCTGGCATGAGGCCTAAACATGCACCGAAGGACACGTGTATAATTTTTCTAGCCATTTTGGTGAACTGGATCATGTATTTGTAGTTCAGATTTGAATTATGGACATTAAATACCTAGGAAACTCAATTAGTGTATAAAAGGCCAAATGAACCCTGAATAAGTTTAAATTTCAGCACGTATATCATGTGGTTCCATGTTGCCCGTGGAAGAAAATACAAGGCGAAAAGAGGCAGTGATTATGTTTCGCCCACAAGGGGAACACGTTTCCCTATCGGAACCATGAGGCTTCTTTGAGAGAAGCTCCAGTTTTTGTAAGAGGTTTGTAATAAAGCTTGGCCCAAATTGGACAATGTTTTTACCACAACATATATGTGCCATGACGTGACACCATGCCACCTTTGATGACTTTCTGGTGAGTTTAGGATTTATGGGGACTTAAAAACCGAGATTCAAAATGTTTGAGCACGAGCCATGACACCGGTACGGTTGTAATTCGTTCCCATTCCTGGCATGGGATCTAAACATGCACCCAAGGACACATGTGTAATTTTTCTAGACATTTTGGTGAACTGGAGCATGTAATTGTAGTTCAGATTTGAATTATGGACATTAAATGCCTAGGAAACTCAATTAGTGTATAAAAAGGGCAAACGAACCTTGAATAAGTTTAAATTTCAGCATGGATATCCTGTCGTTCCATGTTGCCCGTAGAAGAAAATACAAGGCGAAAACAGGCAGTGATTATGTTTCACCCACAAATGGGACACGTTTCCCTACCGAAACCACGAGGCTTCTTTGAGAGAAGCTCCGGTTTGTAATAGGCTTGTAATAAAACTTGTGCCACAATGGACAAAAAAAATCCTCGACATATAAGTGCCATGTCGTCACACCATGGTAGTTTTCACGATTTTCAGCTTAGTTTTGGATCTACGGGGATTTAAAAACCGAGATTCTTCTGACGAAATGTTTTCAAATAGCACACAGTTCACTCACGAAAGTCGATATTCAATGAAAACTTCGTGGAAACCATATTTTAAAGTTTCATAAAAATCTGGAAAAAATGTGGGACATTAGGAAGGTGATGTTTTATTGTGACACAAAATTTCAAGTTGAAAACATTACGAGATGTGAGCTATCAAAAAGACAAATTCCGCCCTGAATAGTGACATTACTATTCATCACTATTCAACACTAATTTTGTCTTTTTCATAGCTCACATCTCGTAATGTGTTTCAACTTGAAATTTGGTGTGGCAATAAAACATCATCCTCTTAACATCCCGCATTTTTTTGAAGCTTAAAAACTTCATTTTGTCGTGGTTTTCATCGGTTTCCACCGAATGTTGGTTTCTTTATGATGTTCCCCTACCCCCCCCC
>LR738711.1:623379033-623512854 GCA_902687465.1 Secale cereale
CCCCCCCCCCACCACGCGTGATCTGAGTCGTGCGTTTTGAATGGCCAGAACCCAAACCCCACGGATCGTACGTGTGCATCGTTGGATACTCCTAGATCGAACGACAACCCTGAGCCCTTTCGACAGCATATGCAGTACATGGGTAAGCACTATTCGCATGCATCGTGTAGCTCACGCTTCCTTCTCTACTACATTTTCATTCACAACAAGATACTGTTTCTCGCCACTCCTCTCATCGGTTTCCCGCCTCTTCTCCCAGATATGCATGATGTAGATGTTCGTTTAATTCTTATAGTTCATCTCATCCAAAATTAATTAGTTTCATAAAAAAACTCTTTTAAGATTCATGAAATTGTGCATTGTAAAGGTAAAAACAAAAAGTGACAATTCATTTAGAAAAAAAGATTTGGGAAATTAAGATATGGAAGATTCTAGAGAACAAAGGAGTAGTGCTTGTGTTTTGAGGTTTGTGCATTATGCTTAAGTGGAGTCTTCTAGATTGTACATGTGGCAGAATCTAGTGGAATGTAGATGATATCCAACGGCCAGTAGTGCTCGGATTTGCCATCTCTGTACCGTCGAATTGGCTTCATCCAACGAGTAACATTCAAAGTTAATCACACACTATATAGGTGTATATATGTATAGATATATATATATATGTGTCCCATGGTACACAAAATAAAGTTTGAGCGCAAACGTGGGACGACCCCCCCACCCCGCCACCTCGAAGTTGGGAAACTGACATCATAGGTATTGAAACAGGCTTGGAGTAGGGTATGGTGTTCGGTTTGTAATGTAGTTGGCGTGGCCCATTGAAGTTGTGCATTTGGGATTTAAAGACATCATACACCATCGTACCCATACATATTTTTGGGCCGCATGCAGTGTATACAGGGTCTTCTGATCGACCACGTCTACTTTGTGCGGTTTCTTGTGATGACAAGGATATCTGAGGGCTCCCCGAGTGTATATATATCATCCCTTTGACCGATAATGAGGGGTATGTGTTGACCATGAATGGATTCCTCCTAGTTCATGTTAGGGCCGGTCACTGTCAAATGTCGGTCGACCAAAGCTCGAGCTCATGCGTTGTCAGGATTCCCTTCCAGATGCTCGGATTGCTAGGTTCGACCTACATCAAACCCTGCGTACGTATCTCGTCCTTAACTACCTTGCCTCATGGTTGTTGTCTGTATCGAGAGGTAGGAACCACATCTAAATTGTACATTATTCTATATTGAAAACACACATCACCCCTTCCCAACGTACATCATTTTGGGTTGCATGCAAGAGGTGCTGGTTTTGTGGTCCCTCTCGTGCAATTTTTATGATGGTTCAATCTATTGGCCCAAGCGGTTTATCGACAACAACAACGGTCATTTGACCAAACGAAAGATTCATTGGTTCGTCTTATGGTAGGTCATGGCGACATGCATATATGACCAAAGTATCGATCATTATGTGCATCCGCCCCGCTGACACGAAGTGGGAGGTTGTGGGCCAAGCATCCTAGCTAGGTACGACATATGTCATTATATATATCCTAGCTAGGTGATTGTTAGGGTGCTTTCGGGTTTGCGAGGCAGGTGCAACCAAAGTTATGCATTGTATATAAAGTTTTAAACATCCCCAATATTCGTACATATATTTGGCCACTTCTAGGTGGTTCTTGACTTCTGGCCCCTCTCATCGATCTTCAACGACGCGCCCAACCGTGGGCCCGCGGGGTCAAAGTTGTGCATTGGAATTTTGAAGATCATAGACTACCCTTTTCACTCATATATATTTGGGCCACATGCTGGTCTGGCTGTCTTTTGACCCTCTCTAATGTTATTTTTTGCTGCAAAGACTCTAATGACCCTCAACGGACACGGGGTATAGTATCTTAACCGTGTGCAATACAAGTGCGATGTGAATCACCACGACCGCGCGAGCGCGAGCAAATTAAGGTGGAGGTACTGACTCAACTGTGTGCGATGCAAGTGCACTGAAATCACCACGACCGCGCAAGTGCGAGCAAATTAAGGTGGAGGTACTGACTCAACCGTGTGTGATGCAAGTGCACTGAAATCACCACGACCGCGCAAGCGCGAGCAAATTAAGGTGGAGGTACTGGCTCAACCGTGTGCGATGCAAGTGCGCTAAAATCACCACGATCGCGCAAGCACGAGCTATGGGTGGAGGTAATAGCTCAACCGTGTGCGATGCAAGTGCGTCAAAATCACCACGACCGTGCAAGCGCGAGCAAAGGGTGGAGGTACTGGCTTAACCGTGTGCGATGCAAGTGCGTTGTCAAACCACCGCCTGTGCAAGCTAATGGCGTGTAAGTTTATTTCGAAATTAGGACGAACCGTGTGCGACAGGCCAGCTAGGTAGAAATATAGAAAACAAACTACCAGCCTTAAGCGTTGCAAAAATTGGCAGATCCGCGCCACTTTTCCTTATTATCATACACGCATATTGTTATTGGACCGTGTGTGATCTTGGGCACTCGTGCCCCGCATCAATTCCTTTACCCCAATATTAGTAGCCGCCATACTTCAACCGTCGCCCACACTCCTCCAGCACCGACATTATAGTAAAATTGCAGTAGCCGAGGTATTTGAACCATCACCCTCCCTCGTCCACCACCATCTCCACCCACCATTACTAAAATTTTCAGTAGCCACGGC
Organism: Secale cereale; assembly: GCA_902687465.1. Classification (NCBI taxonomy): domain Eukaryota; kingdom Viridiplantae; phylum Streptophyta; class Magnoliopsida; order Poales; family Poaceae; genus Secale; species Secale cereale. The sequence continues at coordinate 623,381,709 of LR738711.1, forward strand.
GTATCATCAAACACCACTCCCCCACCCCCTTCCACAGTCCCCCACCCACCCCCCTTTCCCCCTCAAACCCTAGCTCGCGGCCGCCGCCGGCGCCACCGCCAACCCTGCCGGTCTGCCCGTTCCTCCTTGCTTAGATAATAAAGTTCGGGTTACCCAGCATTTCCCATACCGTCGCCCCACTCCCCTGAGTTTTTAGATGAGGCCTGAGGTGTCCCTTCCTGCCAGATCCACATCCCCTGCTCCAGAATGTCATAGCCTAAGCTCGACCATGTATCTCGGGGAGCCCGACGAGCGTTTGGCCAACAAGAGGTTTATCATGGCCTCTCCAGCGGACGTTAGCGAGGTGGCCGCCGTTCGCCCCGACATGTCGATCCCGGAGCAACACATCGTTGCGGAAGCCAGCGAAGACGTTGACTACGTTGCCATGCCGAAGGCTTCATGTCAGCAGGCTAGCGTATTATTGTATCTCGGGAAAGCTGGCTACAACATCAAGCTCGTCCACACCGACGGCTTCACGCGGGCCATGTCACAGGTTAAGTGGTCAATCCCCAACCCCTCTAGTTCAACCGCCATCGATCTCTTCGACGACCCTGCCGCTGATCTCCTCTGCCAAGCGGTCAAGGATTTCCGAGCTCTATACGCCATCGAGTCCATTTTGTCACTTCTGAAGGACACGTTCTACGACGGCGGCTTGGGATCCTCAACTGCCAAGTTAGATCTCATCGACAACGACCACGACCACGAGGAGGGCACCGACAAATGTTCTTCCAAGGTGAAACAGCCCATCTGTGACATCAGAGAGCGCACCATGGGTCTGTGCTCTTCCAACTGGAAGGATCCCGTCCATGAAATGTGAGGCAACATTCTATCCGCAAATCTTACCTTTTCTAGCTGCCAACCCATACCCTTTATTGTAGTAGCATTTGCCGTGCGGTGCTTTAACTGTGCCATGTTTAATTATTTCAGTTATGCAAACATGTATTGTTTAATAGGTCTATATGATGTTTAAGTATGAATTGTCCACTTTAGTTTCATGAATGGCTATATTTGGTTGTTTATAGTGAGTAGATGCCTTGTTTATCTGTATATGGTTGTTAGGTTGGTTGGAGTGAGCATTTTTCCGGTTATCGAGCAGATGCCTTGTTTATCTGTATTTGGTTCTTAGTTTGGTTGCAGTGAGTATTTGTCCAGTTATCAAGCAGATGCATTGTTTATCTGTATTTGGTTCTTATGTTGCTTTTTTTTAGCATTTGTCCAGATATCAAGCAGATGCCTTGTTTATCTGTATTTGGTTGTTAGGTTGCTTTTTTAGCATTTGTCCAGTTATCAAGCAGATGCCTTGTTTATCTTTATCTGCTTGTTAGGTTGGTTGCAGTGAGCATTTGTCCAGTTTTCAAGCATATGCCCTCTTTATCTGTATTTGCTTGTTAGGTTGGTTGTAGTGAGACTCTGTCCAGTTTTCAATGGCTATATTTGGTTGTTATACTGGTCATTTATGCCTTGTTTATTTCAGTCATTCACAATGTGTTGTTCATTATGTGCAAGTCGGCATTGTGCCGCTCGACTACATCAATACCAGTTTGAACGGCTATATTTGGTTCCAGTTATTCCTTGTGTAGTTAACACATGCCCTTTATTTCAGTTTTACACATTTATCCAGTGTGATGTTTAAGCATTACCCACCTTCTATTCATTTTCAACAATACCAGTTTGAATTGCCATATTTAATGGTTGTTAAGCCTGATGTCGGTAACATTGCCTTCCATTTTATATCTGCTTTAACAGCATGCTGAAACCAACACATTCAAGCAATCATTTGGAGATAATGTTGTTTACATTTGCTATATTTGTTTGATGTTAAGATTGTCGTACTTATCATGCATTTCCACCATTTTCCGCTGAGGTTAGCTTCATCCCTCGGCTTATACTCCCCCATCATTCCATAATGTAGTGCATATAGATCCAGGCATGGGCACTAGTTAGCTTCTAATATTGACTTGTTGCTTGTAGTACATATGCCCTTGGCAAGGATCCACACACCGGCCCTTTTTGCGTATGGGGCAATGAGATATTGATGAACAAGCATCAAGTGAGGAAACTGATATGGATTATTAGAAAAAAGATAGGAATGGTGGCAAGCAAATTATTTGTTTATGCTCTATCCAACACAACAGTGAGCTGTAGGATGGTAACTACAAACTCTACAGCCTTCTCTTTCTAACTGTCCATAATGAGTTGTTAGACAACATTGTCTGAATCTTTTTCGTTCCCAGTGGTTTCCGAAGGAGTTCACTCAATATTACCTCACAAAGTACATGATTGGTGGATACACAATGAAGGTTAAAGTATTTCCACACTACAATGAGCATCGAGAAGTCCTAATGAAGATAGTGAAGGATGGATTGGCAACCATGACAAGGGGTTGTCCTAGAGTCACGCGCGCATTACGCATGGAGGAGGTCACAATATGGGCATTCCGCTTCACCTTCTCCGGCAACCAGAATGTCTTTCGCCTCTCTCTTTACAGTCTTTAGTACAACTGTGGTTCATCATACTTTACTTGGTGCTTCTGTAGTTCTTCAGTATATGTACCTATGCATCGAATTATGGATTCGTGGTTAAACTTATATTTTTAATAAACATGGTTGGATATGAAATAAGTGATTACCTACTTTCAAATTCAAAACATGTGATTTTTAAATTAGGGATTAATTAGGGATTACACTGCACACGATTTGCGAAAGAGAAACGTATGCGGTATACGTGGAGATTAGAAACGTTTCTAGGATCCACTACGTGTGCGATCAGTCTCCACTGCACAGACGACTTTCTCCTGAAAACTGTTTGCATTCGGCCACCTTGCGCAAACGTTTACCACATAAAAAGTGTGTGTGATGGACAACCTTTGCCACACAGTTTCTTCTACGCACCGTGTGTGATGCATTCAATAACGCAAATGATGAAATTATTAATATCGTGTGCAATGGCAATGCTATCACAAACGATCTAACGGGAAAAATTGTATGTGACTGTGAACGGAAATGTTTTCCTTGGAGCGACTGTGTGGGATGTACATACGAAAGGAAACATTTAGCGGGGACTGACTGTGTGGGATGTACTTGCGACCGGAAACAATTTTGTCATATAATTGTATTTTTTTAGCTCTACTATACGTATTTCCGTATTCGAGCGCTCGCCGGTCGCACACGACCTCATTTTGCCAAGCATGTGTGCCAGGAGGGCATACCCCCGACGGTTTCTGGGTCGTGTGGGAAGGACCCCCCTATCGCCCACACTCACTTGGCGACGGTTCCAAATGCCGTCGCGGAAAGGGGTTAAAAGCAGTTTGTTTAGGACCGACACGCACTAGTGGTTGTAACCGTACTTTATTATATATGGTGCGATCTATAATGTCTCTTACCGATTTACCACTATCGTTTTGGGGTTATGCATTAGAGACAACTGCATTCACGTTAAATAGGGCACCGTCTAAATCCGTTGAGATGACACCGTATGAACTATGGTTTGGCAAGAAACGTAAGCTGTCGTTTCTTAAAGTTTGGGGTTGCAATGCTTATGTGAAAAAGCTTCAGCCTGATAAGCTCGAACCCAAATCGAAGAAGTGCGTCTTCATAGGATACCCAAAATAAATTGTTGGGTACACCTTCTATCACAGATCCGAAGGCAAGATTTTTGTTGCTCAGAATGGATCCTTTTTAGAGAAGGAGTTTCTCTCGAACGAAGTGAGTGAGAGGAAAGTAGAACTTGATGAGGTAATTATACCTTCTCTCGAATTGGAAAGTAGCCGATCACAGAAAGCCGTTCCAGTGATACCTACACCAATTAGTGAGGAAGCTAATGATAATGATCATGAAACTTCGGATCAAGTTACTACCGAACCTCGTAGGTCAACTAGAGCACATTCCGCACCAGAGTGGTACGGTAATCCTATTCTGGAAGTCATGTTGCTAGACCATGACGAACGTACGAACTATGAAGAAGCTATGATGAGCCCAAATTCCGATAAATGGCTTGAGGCCATGAAATCTGAGATAGGATCCATATAAAGAACAAAGTGTGGACTTTGGTGGACTTGCCCGATGATCGACAAACCATTGAGAATAAATGGATCTTCAAGAGGAAGACGGACGCTGATGGTAGTGTTACTGTCTACAAAGCTCGAATTGTCACAAAAGGTTTTCGACAAGTTCAAGGTGTTGACTACGATGAGATTTTCTCACTCCTATCGATGCTTAAGTCTGTCTGAATCATGTTAGCAATTGCACATTTTATGAAATCTGGTAAATGGATAACAAAACTACATTCCTTCATGGATTTATTAAACAAGAGTTGTATATGATGCAACCAGAAGGTTTTGTCAATCCTAAAGGTGTTAACAAAATGTGCAAGCTCCAGCGATCCATCTATGGACTGGTGCAAGCATCTCGGAGTTGGAATATATGGTTTGATGAGTTGATCAAAGCATATAGTTTTATACAGACTTGCGGTGAAGCCTGTATTTACAAGAAAGTGAGTGGGAGCACTACATCCTTTCTGATAAGTATGTGAAGATGATGTAGAATTTTCCGGAAAGCATAAAGGAGTGTTTAAAAGGAGTTTTTCAAACAAAGACCTCGGTGAAGCTGCTTACATATTGGGCATCAAAGATCTATAGAGATAGATCAAGACGCTTGATAAGACTTTCGATGAGTACATACCTTGATAAGATTTTGAAGGAGTTCAAAATGGATCAGTCAAAGAAGGAGTTCTTGCCTGAGTTGTAAGGTATGAAGTTGAGTAAGACTGAAAACCCGACCACGGCATAAGATGGAGAGAGAATGAAAGTCATTCCCTATGCCTCAGCCATAGGTCCTATAAAGTATGGTGTACCATACCTATTGTGTACCTTGCCATGAGTTTGGCAAGGGGTACGATAGTGATCCAGGAACGGATCACAGGACAGCGGTCAAAATTATCCTTTGTTACCTAAGAGGACTAAGGAAATGTTTCTCGGTTATGGAGGTGATAATGAGTTCATCGTAAAGGGTTGCGTTGATGCAAGCTTTAACACTGATCTAGATGACTTAGAGTCTCAATGTGGATACATATTGAAAGTGGGAGCAATTATCTAGAGTAGCTCCATGCAGAGCATTGTAAGCACATAAATTTGCAAAATACATATGGATCTGAATGTGACAGACCCGTTGACCAAACTTCTCTCACAAGCAAAACATGATCACACCTTAGTGCTCTTTGGTTGTTAATCACATGGCGATGTGAACAAGATTATTTACTCTAGTAAACCCTTTGGGTGTTGGTCACACGGCGATGTGAACTATGGGTGTTAATCACATGGCAATGTGAACTATTGGTGTTAATCACATGACGATGTGAACTAGATTATTAACTCTAGTGCAAGTGGGAGACTGAAGGAAATATGCCCTAGAGGCAATAATAAAGTTGTTATTTCATATTTCCTTATATCATGATAAGGGTTTATTATTGATGCTAGAATTGTATTAATCGGAAACTTGATACATGTGTGGATACCAAGACAAAACACCGTTTTCCTAGTAAGCCTCTACTATACTAGCTCGTTAATCAAAGATGGTTAAGTTTCATAACCATAGACATGTGTTGTCATTTCATGAACGAGATCACATCATTAGGAGAATGATGTGATGGATAAGACCCACCCGTTAGCTTAGCATAATGATCGATTAGTTTTTCTGCTATTGCTTTCTTCATGTCAAATACATAATCCTTCGACTATGAGATTATGCAACTCCCGAATACCGGAGGAATGCCTTGTGTGCTATCAAACGTCACAACGTAACTGGGTGATTATAAAGATTCTCTACAGGTATCTTCGAAGGTTTTTGTTGGGTTAGCATAGATCGAGATTAGGATTTGTCACTCTGAGTACCAGAGAGGTATCTCTGGGCCCTCTCGGTAATGTACATCATAAAGAAGCCTTGCAAGCAATGTGACAAATGAGTTAGTTGCAGGATGATGCATTGCAGAACGAGTAAAGAGACATGCCAGTAACGAGATTGAACTAGGTATGAAGATACCGATGATCGAATCTCGAGCAAGTAACATACCGATGACAAAAGGAATAATGTATGTTGTCATTACGGATTAACCGATAAAGATCTTTGTAGAATATGTGGGAGCCAATATGAGCATCCAGGTTCCGCTATTGGTTATTGACCGGAGAAGTGTCTCGGTCATGTCTACATAGTTGTCGAACTCGTAGGGTCCGCACGCTTAACGTTCGATAACGACTTGATTAAGAGTTATGTGTTTTTGGTGACCGAAGTTTGTTCGGAGCACCCGATGAGATCACGGACATGACGAGGAGTCTCGAAATGGTCGAGAGGTAAAGATCGATATATTGGATGATGGTATTCGGACACCGGAATGGTTTCGGCACGTTTCGGATATTTATCGGAGTACCGAGGGGCTACCGGAACCCCCCGAGGAAGTATTGGGCCTACATGGGCCATAGGGAAGAGAGAGGGGAGCCCACAAGGGGTGGCTCTCCCCATGGGCTGTCCGAATTGGACAAGGGGAAGGGGACGCGGGCCCCCTTTCCTTCTCCCTCTCCCTCTCCTTCCCTCTTTCCAACTCTAAGAAAAGGAAAAAACGGGGGGGGGGGTCCTAATCCTACTAGGAGTGGAGTCCTAGTAGGAGCCCTCCCAATGGCGAGCCCCCTAAGGCCAGCCGCCTCCTCCCCTCCTCCTTTATATACAGGGGTAGGTGGCACCCCAAAGCACATCAATTATTATCTTAGCCGTGTGCGGTGCCCCCCTCCAAAGTTTACACCTCAGGTCATATTGTCGTAGTGTGTAGGCGAACCCCTGCGTGATCTACTTCACCATCACCATCAACACGCCGTCGTGCTGCCGGAACTATCCCTCGACACTCTACTGGATCAAGAGTTCGTGGGACGTCATTGAGCTGAACGTGTGTAGAACTTGGAGGTGTCGTACATTCGGTGCTTGATTGGTTGAATCGCGAAGACGTTCGACTACATCAACCACGTTAATCTAACGCTTCCACTTTCGATCTACGAGGGTACGCATACACACTCTTCCCATCTCGTTGCTATGTATCTCCTAGATAGATCTTGTGTGAGCGTACATTTTTCTTGAAATTGCATGCTACTTCCCATAAAAAATAACCAAGGCTGGAAAAAGCGGTAGCATAAGCGAGGCGGTTGGCCTTCGCCTAGAGCCTAGGCCATGCTTAAGCGCCCTAGGCCCGACCTAGGTGGTAATGTAGTTTTCACTATGAGGGTGTATTTGTGATTATTATATGTGTGTACATATTAATTTAGGGCATATAAATAAGTTAATTACCATCTACTGTCATTGGAATATGACCCATTTGGCACATTAGTGCAGTATGGCATGATTTCTCACTTGGGTAAACAAATCCTTGCTTGCCTTACCTAGGCTTCCATATGCCCTAGGCGAGGCATTTGGCCATCGCCTAGCACCTAGGTGTGCCTCCTAGGCACTGCCTTTTTTGGTAGAGAAAATAACAGAGGGCAGAAAGTCAGATAAGAAAGTTGTGCTTACTAAATTCATCGACCACATGCCCTCAAAAGAATCCATTAGTAAGGTTGATCAAGTCGTATTAACAAACTATTTCCGAGTGACATGAAACCGAAGAATCTTCATATAACACTAGGTTACCTCAACGGGGATATGCATCTCCCCAATAATAAGAGTTTCATATTTCTTTTTGACGGTAGGAAGAGGGAGTTGAAAATTTCCAATAGTAATTGTGAGAGTCTTTTCAATAACATTAATACCATTCACTAGAAATTGTTTACCAAGGAGCCCCTGCAGTATTCAAAAAGGGTCTACCAATGATAGTCGACATGTTTTCGTCCTCGAGCATATCAATTATAACAAAGTCTGGTAAGATAGTAACATTTGCAACTACAACAGGCACATCCTCACAAACACCGATAGTTATGGCAGTTGATTTGTGAGCCATTCGCAACGATATTTTAGTAGGTGTGATTTTATTCAAATCAAGTCTTTTATATAAAGAGGAAGGCATAACACTAGAACCGGCTCATAATTGGTATTCCTAGATCTCCTAGTTTCTTAGGCACTCCATCCTTAAACGAATAATTTGCAAGCACGATGGAGATCAAGTATCTTTCTTTTATTAGTGGCAATATCTTTCATATATTTAGCATATGGGGCCATCTTCAAAATATTAGTCAAACGAGTATGTTCAGCAAAGTGTTCAAATTCTTCCTGATCCTTATTCTTAGATGATTTGGGAGGAAAGGGCATGGGATTTTGAACCCATGGTTCTCTTTCTTAACCATGTTCTCTAACAATGAAATATCTTTTATCATAACGTTTATTTTAGGAGGTGGGTTATCAAGATCAACAACAAGTTCTATTTCAACATCATTATCTAGTTCTTTACCATTGCCTGGTTGAGCATTAACATGAACATCATCATTATCGTTATCATTATCAGTAGGTGAATATTCATTACGAGATTGTGTCTCAGCATCAGAAATATAAACATCATTACTATTCTCAGAAGGTTTTTCTAGCTCGGGTTCACTAGAAGTATGTAAAGTCCTATCCTTTTCTTTTCTTTTTAGATGGACTAGGTGCATCTATATTAGTTCTTTGGGAATCTTGTCCAATTCTCTTAGGGTAACCTTCAGGAGAAAATGGCTCATGAGTCATTTTATCTCCTCTAGTAATTACTCTAACAACATGATCATTCATATTATTATTCATTTCATTAAGCAAATCATTTTGAGATTTAGCAACTTGTTCTAACTGAGCTTGTACCATGGAAGCATGTTTACCTACACCTTTAACATGATTATTAATTCTAAACAACAAGTCACTCAAGCGATCAATCGTGTAGGCATTACGTTTCAATTGTTTCATAACATGCGCGTTAAAACGATCTTGCTTAATAATGTAATTGTTAAACTCATACAAGCATTGACTAGGAGGTTTATTATAAGGAATATCATCTTCATCAAATCTTATAAAAGAAATAACCTCTGCTACTTGTGTCGGTGTGTCAAGACCATGTATTTCTTCAATAGGTGGTAAATTCTTAACATCTTTAGCTTTAATACCTATTTTTCATAGATTTCTTTGCCTCTTGCATATCTTCAGGACTGGGACATAGAATACCTCTTATTCGGAGTTGGTTTAGGTGGTGGTTCAAGAATTGTCCAATCATTATCATTCTTCAATATATTATTCAATGGTTCTTCAGCTTGTTCAATAGATCGTTCCCTGAAAACACAGCCATCTCAACTATCTAGGTAGTCCTTAGAAGCATTGGCTAGTCCATTATAAAAGATATCAAGTATTTCATTTTTCTTCAGAGGATGATCAAGCAAAGTATTAAGTAATTGTAGAAGCCTCTCCCAAGCTTGAGGGAGATTCTCTTCTTCAATTTGCACAAAGTTAAATATTTCCTGTAAGGCAGCTTGTTTCATATGGGCAGGAAAATGTTTTTTAGAGAAGTAATATATCATATCCTGGAGACTACGCACACAACCAGGAGCAAGAGTATTAAACCATTTCTTAGCATCACCCTTTATCAATAAAGTAAACAACTTAAGGATATAGTAATAGCAAAAAAAATCCTCGGGAGCAAATAGGGTTGCTATGTCATTCCATTTAGTAAGGTGTGCCACAAGAGTTTCAGATTCATAACCATGGAAAGGATCAGATTCAACCAAAGTAACTAACTTAGGATCGATAAAGAATTCATAATCCTTCTCAGTAACAAAGATAGGTGAAGTAGCAAACTTAGGATCATATTTCATTCTAGCAATTTTCTTTCAGCTTACATAGTATTTTCTTAAGATCATCTCTATCATTGCAAGCAATAAATTATCTAGCTATCTATCCATCCATAACATACCCCTCGGGTATCTTAGGCATTTCATATCTATGATAGTCGGGTCTAATAGGTGAATCACAATTTCACCAGTTTCAGCATTCTCAACTTCTCTAGCTTTAGCAAGTTGTTCATCAAGAAATTAAACTAGTTGCATATTATTATCAAGCAAAGTACTAGCATCATCAATAGGATCATTCATGCATCATTCATAGAACAAGTAGCATCATGAATTACTTGCAACTTATCAGTATTAATAGCATGTGGTGGTGTCGCATGACTACTTAAAACAGAAGGTGAATCAAGTGCAGAGCTAGATAACAGTTCCTTACCTCCCCTCGTCTTGGAGGGAACGATCTTGATTCTATCATCCTTCACATTCCTCATAGTGATCAACAGATATAAATCCCAAGTGACTCAGCAAATAGAGTTATGCTCCTCGGCAACGACACCAGAAAAAGGTCCAGGTACCCCACAAGTATAGGGGATAGCAACCGTTTTTGAGGGTAGAGTATTCAACCCAAATTTATTGTTTCGACACAACGGGAGCCAATGAATATTTGCAAATATTAGCAGTTGAGTTGTCAATTCAACCACACTTGGAGAACCAAATATCTGCAGCAAGGTGATCAGTAGCACAGTTGTATGATAGTTTGATAGCAGTGGTAACAAAAGAAGTAGTAACGGTAACAGTACCAGTACCACTTTTTTGTAGTGATTGTAACCGTAGTAACAATAGTAGTAACTTAGCAAAGATTAATATGTGAAAAGCTCATAGGCATTGGATCGGTGATGGATTATTATGTTGGATGGCATTCATCGTGTAACCGTTATAACTTAGGGCGACACAGAACTAGGTCCAATTCATCAATGTAATGTAGGCATGTATTTCGTATATAATCATATGTGCTTATAATAAGAATTTGCATGACATCTTTTGTCCTACCCTCCCATGGTAGCGGTGTACATAAGGAAACTAAGGGATATTAAGGCCTCCTTTTATTAGAAAACCGGAACAAAGCATTGACACATAGTGAATACATGAACTCCTCAAACTACGGTATTCACTGGAAATAATCCCAATTATCGTCACCTTGGGGTATGCGGCTCATAAAACGTAATAGGTGCATAGAACTTGCAGGATAGGATCAAGAACACAACTATATTCGTGAAAACATAAATGGTTCAGATCTGAAATCATGGCACTCGGGCGCTAGTGAAAAGCATTAAGCACATCAAAGTCACAGCAACATCAACCTCAGAACATGGTGGATATTAGGGATCAAGCCCTAACAAAACTAACCCGATTACATGATAAATATCATCCAATCCATCACCGTCTAGCAAGCCTATGAAGGGATTACTCACTCCCGGTGGTGAGCATCATGAAATTGGTGATGGAGGATGGTTGATGATGACGATGGCGAAGAATTCCCCTCTCTAGAGCCCCAAACGTACTCCAGATCTAGCCTCCCGGTGAAGAAGAGGAGGTGGCGGCGGCTCCGTATCATAAAATGCCATGAAACTTCCTCTCCTATTTTTCTCAGGAATTTCAAATTTATAGGCTTTAGATTAGGGTCAGCGGAGTGATACGTCTCCAACGTATCTACTTTTCCAAACACTTTTGCCCTTGTTTCGGGCTCTAACTTGCATGATCTGAATGGAACTAACCCGGACTGACGCTGTATTCAGCAGAATTGCCATGGTGTTGTTTTTGTGCAGAAATAAAAGTTCTCGGAATGAGCTAAAATTCAACGGAGAATTATTTTGGAATATATAACAAATATCTGCAGAAAGAACCAAGCCAGGGGGCCCACACCCAGTCCATGAGGGTGAGGGGCACACCCCCTCCCCTGGGCCGCCCCCTACCTCGTGGGCCCCCTGTTGCTCCACCGACGTCACTCCATATATTCACTTTCAGGGAGAGAAAAATCAGAGAGGAAGAATTATCGCGTTTTACGATACGGAGCCGGCGCCAAGCCCTAAGCTCTCTCAGGGGGCTGATCTGGAGTCCGTTCGGGGCTCCGGAAAGGGGAGATCGTTGCCATCGTCATCGTCAACCTTCCTCCATCACCAATCTCATGATGCTCACCGCCGTGCGTGAGTAGTCCCATCGTAGGCTTGTTGGACGGTGATGGGTTGGATGAGATTTACCATGTAATCGAGTAAGTTTTGTTAGGGTTTGATCCCTAGTATCCACTATGTTCTAAGATTGATGTTGCTATGACTTTGCCGTGCTTAATGCTTGTCACTAGGGCCCGAGTGCCATGATTTCAGATCTGAACCTATTATGTTTTCATGAATATATGTGTGTTCTTGATCCTATCTTGCAAGTCAATAGTCACCTACTATGTGTTATGATCTGACAACCCCGAAGTGACAACAATCGTGACCACTCTCGGTGATGACCATAGTTTGAGGAGTTCATGTATTCGCTATGTGTTAATGCTTTGGTCCGGTACTCTATTAAAAGGAGGCCTTAATATCCCTTAGTTTCCATTAGGACCCCGCTGCCACGGGAGGGTAGGACAAAAGATGGCATGCAAGTTCTTTTCCATAAGCACGTATGACTATATTCGGAATACATGCCTACATTACATTGATGAACTTGAGCTAGTCCTGTGTCACCCTGGGTTATAACTATTACATGAGGAATCGCATCCGACATAATTCTCCATCACCGATCCAATGCCTACGAGCTTTTCACATATTGCTTGTTGCTTATTTACTTTTCCGCTGCTACTGTTACAAAAACTACAAAAACACTACCGTTACTTTTATTACTATTACCACTATTTCCATATTACATTGCTACTAAATTACCTTGCTGCAGATACTAAGTTTCCAGGTGTGGTTGAATTGACAACTCAGCTGCTAATACTTAAGAGTATTCTTTAGGCTCCCCATGTGTAGAATCAATAAATTTGGGTTTAATACTTTACCCTCGAAAACTTTTGCGATCCCCAACATTTGTGGGTTATTAAGACTATTTTCTGGCGTCGTTGCCGGGGAGTGTAGCTATATTCTTTAAGTCACTTGGGATTTAAATCTGTTGATCACTATAAAGAATTTGAAGGACTCAGAAACCAAGATATTTCCCTCAACTAGGAGGGGAGGTAAGGAATTGCCATCTAGCTCTACACTTGATTCACCATCTGTTATGAGTAAATTTGCGACACCTACTCCTGCTATTGAATCTGATATGTTGCATGTTCTTGATGATGCTGTGATAATACTGTGCCACTGGGTGAATTTCTAGATTAACAAATTGCTAAGGTTAGGGAGAATGCAAATATTGAAACTGATAATATTGATGAAAGTGATAATGAAGGTTCTCCCCCTAGATATGAATTGCATGTTATTCCTGAGGGTTATGTTATGGATGAAGAAACTGCTAGAGACTTTCTTGCTTGCAATGATAGATATGATCTTAAGAAATTATTAGCTAAGCTGAAATTGAAGTCTTTGAATGCTAGAATGAAATATAACCCCGCTTTTGCTACTTCACCTATCTTTGTTATGGATAAGGATTATGATTTCTCTGTTGATCCTAAGTTAATTACTTTGGTTGAATCTGATCCTTTCTATGGCTATGAATCTGAAACTGTTGTGGCACATCTTACTAAGTTGAATGATATAGCCACCCTGTTTACCAACGATGAAAAGATTCGTTATCACTATATACTTAAGTATGTTCTGTTCTCGTTAAAGGGTGATGCTAAGACATCGTTTAATTCTCTTGATCCTGGTTGTGTGTGTAGTCCCCAGGATATGATTAATTACTTCTCTACTAAATATTTTCCCGCTCATAAGAAACAAGCTACCTTACGGGAAATGTATAAATTTGTGCAAATTGAAGAAGAGAGTCTCCCACAAGCTTGGGGGAGGCTTCTCCAATTACTTAATGCTTTGCCTGATCATCCCCTTCAGAGAAATGAAATACGTGATGTCTTTTACAATGGACTAACCGATGCTTCCAGAGACCACCTGGATAGTTGTGCTGGTTGTGTTTTCAGGGAAAGAACAATTGATCAAGATAAATTACTATTGAATAATATGTTGGCCAATGAAAATAATTGGACACTTCCTGAACCAGCCCCTAAGCCAACTCCGATGAAAAGGGGTGTTGTGTTTCTCAGTCCTGAAGATATGCAAGAGGCAAAGAAATCTCTGAAAGAGAAAGGTATTAAAGCTAAAGATGTTAAGAATTTACCATCTATTGAAGAAATACATGGTCTTGATAACCCGACACAGGTAGTAAAGGTAAGTTCTCTTTATAGATTTGATGAAGGTGACATTCCTCGTTATAAGTCTGCTAGCCAATGCTTCGATGAGTTTGATATTTTTATTGTGAAGCAAGAAAACTTCAACGCTTATGTTAGTATACAATTGCAACGTAATGCTTATATGATTGAACGCTTGAGTGATTATATTTCTAGAGTTAAAGGTAAATTGAAACTCCTTAGTAAACATGCTTCTATGGTTACCACTCAAGTAGAACAAGTACTTAAGGCTCAGAATGATTTGCTCAATGAATTAAATACTAAGAATAATGACTTTGTTGTTAGAGTTGCAACTAGAGGGGGTAAAGTGACTCGGGAACCTTTGTATCCTGAGGGCCACCCTAAGAGAATTGAGCAAGATTCTCAGAGAGCTAATTTAGATGCACCTAGTTCTTCTAGGAAGAAGAAAAAGAAAAATGATAGGACTTTGCATGCTACTAGTGAACCTGTAGCTGACATACCTGAGAATCCCAATGATATCTCTGTTTCTGATGCTGAGATACAATCTGGTAATGAACATGAACCTAGTGATAATGTTAATGATGATGTTCATGATGATGCTCAACCTAGCAATGATAATGATGTAGAAATTGAACCTGTTGTTGATCTTGATAACCCACAATCAAAGAATCAACGTTATGATAAGAGAGACTTTGTTGCTAGGAAGCACGGAAAGGAAAGAGAACCATGGGTTCAGAAACCCATGCCTTTTCCTCCTAAACCATCCAAGAAAAAGGATGATGAGGATTTTGAGCGCTTTGCTGAAATGATTAGACCTATCTTTTTGCATATGCGTTTGACTGATATGCTTCAAACAAATCATTATGCTAAGTATATGAAAGATATCATTACCAATAAAAGAAAAATACCTGAAGTTGAAATTTCCACCATGCTTGCCAATTACACTTTTAAGGGTGGAATACCTAAGAAACTAGGGGATCCAGGAGTACCTACTATACCTTACTCCATTAAAGGAAACTATGTTAAAACTGTTTTATGTGATCTTGGAGCCGGTGTTAGTGTTATGCCCCTCTCTTTATACCGTAGACTTGACTTGAGTAATCTGACACCTACTGAAATATCTTTGCAAATGGCCGATAAATACTGCTATTCCTGTTGGTATTTGTGAGGATGTGCCTGTTGTGGTTGCAAATTTTACTATTCTAACGGACTTTGTTATCCTTGATATTCCCGAGGACGATAGTATGTCTATTATCTTTGGTAGACCCTTTTTGAATACTGCAGGGGCTGTTATTGGTTGCAACAAAGGCAATGTCACTTTTCATGTCAATGGTAATGAGCATACAATACAGTTTCCGAGAAAAAGAACCTTCGGTCCACAATATCAATTCTATTGGAAAAATTTCAACTATTACTATTGGAGGTTTTAAATTTCCTCTTCCTTCTGTCAAGAAGACATATGATATTCTTATTGTTTGGGACATACATATCCCTTGAGGTAACCTAGTGTTATTCGAAAGTTCTCTGGTTTCATGTTATTCGGAAAGATTTTATTAACAAGACTTGATCAACCTTGTTAATGGATTCCTTTTGACGAGCATGAGATGGGTGAATCTAGATAGCACAACCTTATGTACCCTCCTTTTACTTTCTGTTAATTAGATCAAATAAAGAAAAATAGTATTTTATGTCTGTTACCAGACTTATCCGTGCAATAAAAAATACCCCGAAAATAAAAGTTCTCCAAATGCCCAGAAAATGAAATATGATTTTTTTCTCTAGAATATTTGAGAATATTTGGCACACAGAACACAACAAGGGGAGCCAGCACCTGGCCACGAGGGTCCAGGGCGTGCCCACCCTCACTGGGCGCGCCCCCTGTCTCGTGGGCCCCACGTGGCCCCCCTCCACTTATTCCTGCACCCACACACTCCTTCTTCCTCCCAAAAAATCACTATCCAGCTCAAGCACGAGTTCTAGCTCATCTTGCTGCCATTTTCGATCTCCTTGCTCAAAGCTCCATTCACAAAACTATTTTGGGGAGATTGTTCCTTGGTATGTGACTCCTTGTTCTTGAGCTCAAGCACGAGTCCAATTAGTTTTTGTTCAAGTGCTTTATTTATTGCAAATTTTTGCTGCTGTGGTAACCTTGTTCTTGAGCTTGCATGTTAAATTTCTTTGGTCCCAAGTAGTTCTAATGTATGATATCGTCTCTAGGCACTTGTAGGAGTTGTTGCTATCAATCTTTTGAGTTTGGTTCACTTTTATCTTGAGTTACTAAAAATTTCAGAAATTTTCAAAGGGGGAAAATGATAAGGCGATTGTTGAGAGGATCTTCCAATAAAAGATCAGAGGATAAGAAGAAGGAAGAGAATAAGAAGCCCAAATATAATCTTCCTCGCACTGCGGAAGTTTGGCCGTGTGAATGGCCTTGTAATGAGTTCTTGGAAGCCGCCGGGATTTATAAAATCTTTTATTATTTGGCGGGTAATGCAGGCCTCACCGACTTCCTCCGCGACCAGCGTGAAAAGTATCTCTTGCTCACTAATATTTTCACGCAAAACTTTCATTTTCATGCTAAGAAATCACCACCTTTAGTGGAGTTTCGTTTATATGATGAGGTTAAGGAGATGTGGTAACCCACAAGTGTAGGGGATCGCAACAGTTTTCGAGGGTAAAGTATTAAACCCAAATTTGTTGATTCGACACAAGGGGAGCCAAAGAATACTCTTAAGTATTAGCAGCTGAGTTTTCAATTCAACCACACCTGGAAACTTAGTATCTGCAGCAAGATAGTTTAGTAGCAAAGTAATATGATAGTGGCGGTAGCAGCAATAAAAGTAACGATAGTGTCGGGGGAAACTGTCCTTCCACGAGCACCTATGGACCGGAGCCCCTTCTACGTTGCAGTAAGGGAGCGGAGGTAGCACGGAGAGCAGATCGAGGAGCACACGCGGGCAGTTTACCCAGGTTCGGGCCGCGCGGACGCGTAAAACCCTGCTCCTGCTTGGATTGTATTGAGTTCTTGAGCTCGGGAGCTTGAAGAGCTAGCTACACCGAGCGGGAGAGTTGTCTAGCTTCCGAACCCTTTCTACGTTGTGCATGGGCCTCCTTTTATAGCTCAAGGGGTCACCGACAGGTGTCAACGTAGAGGAGGGTAAAAATGTAATTTTGGTGGTAGTTGTAACAGTGCGGGAATAGTGCGTGAACAGTGGATGAACAGTGGTCTTCACCTAACCTTGACAGTGGGGGACAAGGGCATTAAATGCCCATCGCCGTCGACCCCAAAAGTGTCCGCCCATGCTCCTCCGTTCGCCACGACGGTAGCCTCGTCACCGTGGCTCGCCACCGTGTACCCCAGGCTGCACAGCCATCCGCCACGTGCCCCTGGAAGGGCCCCAAGGCGACGTGTGGGTCGATGAGCTGGAGCGCGGGCACACAGCATAGGTTTCCCCCGGCAAGCACCTTGCCGGGGTAGCGATCTTGCCGGGCCCGGAAGCTTGTCGCTCCTCGGGTCCTGCCGGGGCGCAAGATGCGCCGAGGCATTTCTTGAGATATGTGATCCTTAGCCTTCCTGACAAGCTCCTCTTGCCAGGGTCTTGTACTAAAGTGATATCCTTGGGCCTGGTGCGGCCTTCCCGGCAAGGTCCTCTTGCCGGGGCCTTGATCTTCTGACTCATATACTTTGTTTTTGAATGGCTTCATAAGGACCGGAAAGGTACTTGGCGAGCACGTGGTAAACCCCGCCGCGGGAAGCTGCTACTGCCCGTGCACAAGTTGGGGTACTAAGGTACCCCTATCTTAGTACACCGACAGATAGTGTTTTTGTAGTTTTTGTGATAATAGCAACGGGAAAGTAAATAAGCGACTAGCAATATAGGTAAAGCTCGTAGGCATTGGATCGGTGATGGGAAATTACGTCGGATGCAATTCATCATGTAGAAGTTATAACCTAGGGTGACACAGAACTAGCTCCAGTTCATCAATGCAATGTAGGCATGTATTCCGGATATAGTCATACGTGCTTATGGAAAAGAACTTGCATGACATCTTTTGTCCTACCCTCCTATGGCAGCGGGGTCCTATTGGAAACTAAGGGATATTAAGGCCTCCTTTTAATAGAGTACCGGACCAAAGCATTAACACATAGTGAATACATGAACTCCTGAAACTATGGTCATCACCGGAAGTGGTCCCGATTATTGTCACTTCGGGGTTGCCTGATCATAATACATAGTAGGTGACTATAGACTTGCAAGATACGATCAAGAACACACATATATTCATGAAAACATAATAGGTTCAGATCTAAAATCATGGCACTCGGGCCCTAGTGACAAGCATTAAGCATAGCAAATTCATAGCAACATTAATCTCAGAACATAGTGGATACTAGGGATCAAACCCTAACAAAACTAACTCGATTACATGATAGATCCCATCCAACCCATCACCGTCCAGCAAGCCTACGATGGAATTACTCACGCACGGCGGTGAGCATCATGGAATAGGTGATGGATGAAGGTTGATGATGACGATGGCGACAATCTCCACTCTCCGGAGCCCCGAACGGACTCCAGATCAGCCCTCCCGAGAGAGATTAGGGCTTAGTGGCGGCTCCGTCTCATGAAACGCGATAATTCCTTCTTTCTAATTTTTTTCTCCCCGAAACGGAAGATATAGGACCTAGGGGTACGTCAGTGGAGCATCGAGGGGCCCTCGAGGCAAGGGGCGCGCCCTGGGAAGGGGGGCACGCCCCCCACCCTAGAGAACAGGGTGTGGGCCCCCTGGTGAGTATCTTCTTGCAGATATTTTTTATATTTTCTGAAATAATTCTCCGTTGATTTTCAGGCGATTCCGAGAACTTTTTATTCTGCACAAAAACAACACCATGACAGTTCTGCTGAAAACAGCGTTAGTCCGGGTTAGTTCCATTCAAATCATGCAAGTTAGAGTCCAAAACAAGGGCAAAAGAGTTTGGAAAAGAAGATACGTTGGAGACGTATCAACTCCCCCAAGCTTAAACCTTTGCTTATCCTCAAGCAATTCAGTTGATAAACTGAAATTGATAAAGAAGAACTTTGACAAACTCTGTTTGCTCTTGTTGTTGTAAATATGTAAGCTAGCATCCAGGTTTTCAACAAGATCATGAACTAACCATATTCACAATAACTTTCAGGTCTCAAGACTACTCACATCAATGGCATAATCAACTAGCGAGCAATAATAATAAACCTCGGATGACAACACTTCTCAAAACAATCATGATATGATATAACAGGATGGTATCTCGCTAGCCCTTTCAGAGACCGCAAAACATAAATGCAGAGCACCTTTAAAGATCAAGGACTGACTAGACACTATAATTCATGGTAAAAGAGATCCAGTCATGATCATACTTAATGCAAATTAATAATAGTACATGCAACAACAGAGGTGCTCTCCTACTTGTGCTCTTTGATAAGAGGATGATGACTCTGCATAAAAGTAAATAGATAGGCCCTTCGCAGAGGGAAGCAGTGATTTGTAGAGGTGCCAGAGCTCGATTTTTAAATAGAGATTGAATAACATTTTGAGCGGTATACTTTCATTGTCAACATAACAACCAAGAATCTCGATATCTCCCATGCTACGCACATTATAGGAGGTTCCCATACAGAATGGTAAAGTTTATACTCCCCCAACCACCAACAAGCACACTCCACGGCTAGCCCGAAACAACGGGCACCGTCCAAACCAGCAACAGCCCTGGGGGAGTTTTGTTTAATTATTATGATTTTGAGCATGGGACTGGGCATCCCGGTTACCAGCCATTTTCTCGTGAATGATGAGCGGAGTCCACTCATCATGAGAATAACCTACCTAGCATGGAAGATATAGACATCCCTAGTTGATACATGAGCTGTTCGGGCATACAAAACAGAATTTCATTTGAAGGTTTAGAGTTTGGCACATACAAATTTACTTGGAACGGCATGTAAATACCGCATATAGGAAGGTATGGTGGACTCA
Organism: Secale cereale; assembly: GCA_902687465.1. Lineage (NCBI taxonomy): Eukaryota > Viridiplantae > Streptophyta > Magnoliopsida > Poales > Poaceae > Secale > Secale cereale. The sequence goes on from LR738711.1 coordinate 623,401,877, forward strand.
TGTGGAATAACTTTGGGGTTTATGGAAGTGGATGCACAAGCACTATTCCCGCTTAGTACAGGTGAAGGCTAGAAAGAGAATGGGAAGCGACCAGCTAGAGAGCAACAACGGTCATGAACATGCATTAAAATTAATCAACAATGAATGCAAGCATGAGTAGGATATAAATCACCATGAACATAAATATTGGGAAGGTTATGTTGATTTGTTTCAACTACATGCGTGAACATGTGCCAAGTCAAGTCACTCAAATCATTCAGAGGAGGATACCACCCATCATACCACATCACAACCATTTTAATATTATGTTGGCATGCAAGATAGACCATTATAAACTCTCAGCTAATTAAGCATGGCATAAGCAGCTATGATTTCTAATTGTCATTGCAAACATGTTTCATTCATAACAAGCTGAATCAAGAACGACGAGCTATCATATTTACAAAAACAAAAGAGTTCGAGTTCATGCCAACTTTTCTTATCTCAATTAGTTCATCATATATCATCCTTATTGCCTTTCACTCGCATGACCGAACGGCGCGGAAAATAATAATAGTGCACGTGCATTGGACTAAGCTGGAATCTGCAGGCATTTAGTGCAAGAGAGAAGACAAGGTGATATGGCTCAAGGTTAAATCAACAGCAAAGCATATGAGAGCCACTAAGCATTTTCAGTCATGGTCTTCTACTCTTAACCCCTAAAGGAAAGGAAAGAAACTATTTACACGGGAAGGCTCCCAACAAGCAAAAGAAGAACGGGAAATCTTTTTGGGTTTTCATTTTTTAATTACTACTACAAGCAAATGAAGTAAACTAGATAGAAGCTACAACTAATTTTTTTTTTTCTGGGTTTTGCTAGCACACAAGAAAAAGACTAAGAAAAAGAAATTGAAACTAAGCCTGGATGGTACAGTGAAAGAGTCTGAGCACCGACAGCTAGAATAAGTGTGTGAACATGAATGTAAGTCGGTGGAAACACGTACTCCCCCAAGCTTAGGCTTTTGGCCTAAGTTGGTCTATGGCCAGTATTGGCCTGAAGGATATCTAAAGTTGTAGTTGGGGTCGTACTGAGATGCAGCAGATGTTGCATGCTGAGCTGTAGCTCGAAGGAGGTTTGCCTATGTCATGTTATAATAGGCATTTGCCTCCTCCATAGTTATAGTGTATCTTCCTTTTTCCTGAAAGTTAAACAAAGTAGGGGCAGGAAGAACAATAGGGATGGCATGCTTCCTGTTAAAGATTATTCGATATTTGAGGGTTTGATTATCCCACTCTATAAACCGATGATTAGCCTTAGCATGGCAATCTAAATAAGCAGGAGGTAAAGGTTCATCATACATGTGCACAGACACACCAAGATAGCGGGCTATGCGAGTAGCATAGATCCCACCAAATAAATCTCCACGCAAACCATTATGGTGTAGTCTACGTGCAACAATAGCTCCCAGAGTATATTGCCTATCACCTAGTACAGCACTCCCGAGAACACTAAGATCAGGGACACACATGTGACAAGCCTCATCCTTACCGTTTATGCATCTACCGATAAAGAGAGCAAAGTAATGAATAGCAGGGAAATGTATGCTCCCCGTGGTGGCTTGTGTGACGTCCCTGGATTCCCCCACTATAATACTAGCTAGGAATACTCTAAATTCAGATTTGTGAGGATCACTCATACTGCCCCACTGTGGGAGCTTGCAGGCAACATTAAATTCCTCTAAGTCCATGGTATAAGATTTATCATAAAGGTCAAACAGGACAGTGTGAGAATTACATGAAGATGAAAATTTAAACCTCCTCACGAAGCTATCAGCTAAGCCACGGTATTGAAGACACTTATCTTGCATGAAGTCCTCGAGGTCAGCGTTGCGCACATATGCGTAAAATTAATCTTTGATGCCCGCTTGACCCATAAATTCATCTGACGGCCATTCACAAGGCCGCACATCAGCATCCCTTGGTGGTTCATCGTCCGGCTCACGGAATGCGAACCTCGGTTCTTGCTTCCTTCAAGGACCACCTTGGAAGTTTCTCCTAGACATTTTTCTGAAATTTTCTGAAATTTTTAGTAACTCACAATAAAAGTTAACCAAACTCAACAAGATTGATAGCAACAACTCCTGTAAGTGCCTAGAGGCTATATCCTGCATTAGAACTACTTGGGAACAAGAAAATTTGACATGCAAGCTCAAGAACAATGTCACCACAGCAGCATAAATTTGCAACACATAAAACACTAGAACAAAAACTAATTGGACCAATGGAGGAGTCACATACCAAGGAACAATCTCCCCAAACAGTTTGGTGAATGATGCTTTGAGCAAGGAGATCGAAAATGGCAACAAAATGAGCTAGAACTCGGGTTTGAGTTGGTTGGGGATTATTTTGGGAGGAAGAAGAAGAGCATGGGTGAAAGGATAAGTGGAGGGGGGCACGTGGGGCCCTCGAGGCAGGGGGCGCGCCCTGGGCAGGGGGGCGCACCCTGTGCCCTCGAGGCCACGTGCTGGCTCCCCTCGCTGTGTGTTCAGTGCCATATTTTCTTAAATATTCTAGAAAAAATCATATTTCATTTTCATGGCATTTGGAGCACTTTTATTTTCGAGATATTTTTTATTGCATGGATAAGTCTGAAAACAGACAGATAATGCTATTTTTCTTTTATTTAACCTAATTAACAGAAAGTAAAAGGGAGGTACAGAAGGTTTGTGCCATCTAGATTCACCTATCCCATGTTCATCAAAAGGAATCCATTAACAAGGTTGATCAAGTCTTGTTAATAAACTCTTTCTAAGTAACATGAAACCGGAGAATTTTCGAATAACACTATGTTACCTAAATGGGGATATGTATGTCCCCAACAGTAAGAATGCCATATGCCTTCTTGGTACTAGGAATAGGAAACTCAAAACCTCCAATAGTAATAGTTGAAGTTTTTCCAATATAATTGATACTATGGACCTGAGGTTGTTTCCTCGGAAAGTGTACCATATGCTCATTACCATTGACATGAAAAGTGACATTGCCTTTGTTGCAATCAATAACAGCCCCTGCAATATTCAAAAAAGGTCTTCCAAGAATAATAGACATACTATCATCCTCGAGAATATCAAGTATAAAAAAGTCCGTTAGAATAGTAACATTTGAAACTACAACAGGCACATCCTCACAAATACCGACAGGTATAGTAGTTGATTTATCAGCCACTTGCAAGGATATTTTAGTAGGTGTCAACTTACTCAAGTCAAGTCTACGATATAAAGAGAGAGGCATAACACTAACACCTACTCCAAGATCACACAAAGAAGTTTTAATATAATTTCTCTAAATGGAGCAAGGTATAGTAGTTACTCCTGGATCTCCTAATTTCTTAGGCATTCCACCCTCAAAAGTGTAATTGGCAAGCATGGTGGAAATTTCTACTTCAGGTATCTTTCTTTTGTTGGTAATAATATCTTTCATATACTTGGCATAAGGATTTGTTTTAAGCACATCAGTCAAACGCATACGCAAAAAGATAGGTCTAATCATTTCAGCGAAGCGCTCAAAATCCTCATCATCCTTTTTCTTGGATGGTTTCGGAGGAAAAGGCATGGGTTTCTGAACCCCTGGTTCTCTTTCCCTACCGTGCTTCCTAGCTACAAAGTCTCTCTCATCATAACGTTGATTCTTTGATTGTGGGTTATCAAGATCAACAGCAGGTTCAATCTCTACATCATTATCATTGCTAGGTTGAGCATCAGCATGAACATCATTATTAATCTTATCACTGGGCTCATGTTCATTACCAAATTCTGTCCCAGCATCAGAAACAGATATATCATTGGGATTCTCATGTGGGTGAGCTACAGGTTCACAAGAAGCATGCAAGGTTCTAACATTTTTCTTTTTCTTCTTCTTAGAAGAACTAGGTGTATCTAAATTATCTCTCTGAGAATCTTGCTCAATTCTCTTACTGTGGCCTTCAGGATACAGAGGTTCCTGAGTCATTTTACCACCTCCAGTTGCAACTCTAACAGCATAGTCATTATTCTTACTATTTAATTCATTGAGCAAATCATTCTGAGCCTTAAGTACTTGTTCTACTTGAGTGGTGACCATGGAAGCATGTTTACTAATAAGTTTCAGTTCACTTTTAGCAGTAGACAGATAATCACTCAAGTGTTCAATCATATAAGCATCGTGTTGTAGTTGTCTACCAACATAAGCATTGAAGTTTTCTTGTTTCACAATAAAATTGTCAAACTCATTTAAGCATTTGCTAGCTGACTTATAACGAGGAATATCACTTTCATCAAATCTATAAAGAGAATTTACCTTTACTACATGTGTCGGGTTATCAAGACCATGTATTTCTTCAATAGTCGGTAAATTCTTGACATCTTCAGCTTTAATACCTTTTTCTTTCATAGATTTCTTTGACTCTTGCATGTCTTCAGGACTGAGAAATAGAACACCTCTTTTCTTCGGAGTTGGCTTAGGGGCTGGTTCAGGAAGTGTCCAATTATTTTCATTGGCTAGCATATTATTCAATAGTAATTCAACCTGTTCAACTGTTCTTTCCCTAAAAACACAACCAGCACAACTATCCAGGTGGTCTCTAGAAGCATCGGTTAGTCCATTATAAAAGACATCAAGTATATCATGCATCTCAAGAGGATGATCAGGAAAAGCATTAAGTAACTGGAGAAGCCTCCCCCAAGCTTGTGGGAGACTCTCTTCTTCAGTTTGAGCAAAGTTATATATTTCCCGTAAGGCATCTCGTTTCTTATGAGCGGGAAAATATTTAGCAGAGAAGTAATACATCATATCCTGGGGACTACGCACACAACCAGGATCAAGAGAATTAAACCAAGTCTTAGCATCACCCTTTAACGAGAACAGAAATAGCTTAAGGATATAGTAGTAACGAATTTTTTCATCGTTGGTAAACAGGGTGGCTATATCAATCAACTTAGTAAGATGTGCCACAACAGTTTCAGACTCATATCCATGGAAAGGATCAGATTCAACCAAAGTAATTAACTCAGGATCGACAGAGAATTCATAATCCTTATCAGTAACACAAATAGGTGAAGTAGCAAAAGCAGGGTCATGTTTCATTCTAGCATTCAAGGACTTTTCTTCTTGCTTAGCTAATAATTTCTCAAGATCATATCTATCATTGCAAGCAAGAAAGTCTCTAGCAGTTTATTCATCCATAACATAACCCTCAGGCACAACAGGCAATTCATATCTATTGGGAGTAGTTTCATCATCACTTTCATAAATATCATCAACGTTTGCACTCTCCTAACCTTAGCAATTTGTTCATCTAGAAATTCACCTAGTGGCACAGTATCAGGCATAGAGGTAGTTTCATCATACATAGAAGAAGTAGCATCATCAAGAACAGACGACATATCAGATTCAATAGTAGGAGTAGGTGTCGCAAGCTTACTCATAACAGAAGGAGAATCAAGTGTAGAGCTAGATGGCAGTTCCTTACCTCCCCTCGTAGTCGAGGGTAAGATCTTGGTTTTTGAGTCCTTCATATTCTTCATAGTGATAAGCAGATATAAATCCCAAGTGACTTAAAGAATAGAGCTATGCTCCCCGGCAACTGCGCCAGAAAATAGTCTTGATAACCCACAAGTGTAGGGGATCGCAACAGTTCTCGAGGGTAAAGTATTAAACCCAAATTTGTTGATTCGACACAAGGGCAGCCAAAGAATACTCTTAACTATTAGCAGCTGAGTTGTCAATTCAACCAAACCTGGAAACTTAGTATCTGCAGCAAAATAGTTTAGTAGTAAAGTAATATGATAGTGGCGGTAGCAGCAATAAAAGTAACGATAGTGTTTTTGTAGTTTTTGTGATAATAGAACCGGAAAAGCAAATAAGCGACTAGCAATATAGGTAAAGCTCGTAGGCATTGGATCGGTGATGGGAAATTACGTCGGATGCAAATCATCATGTAGAAGTTATAGCCTAGGGTGACACAGAACTAGCTCCTGTTCATCAATTCAATGTAGGCATGTATTCCGAATATAGTCATACGTGCTAATGGAAAAGAACTTGCATGACATCTTTTGTCCTACCCTCCCGTGGCAGCGGGGTCCTATTGGAAACTAAGGGATACTAAGGCCTCCTTTTAATAGAGTACCGGACCAAAGCATTAACGCATAGTGAATACATGAACTCCTCAAACTATGGTCATCACCGGGAGTGGTCCCGATTATTGTCACTTCGTGGTTGCCGGATCATAACACATAGTAGGTGACTATAGACTTGCAAGATAGGATCAAGAACACACATATATTCATGAAAACATAATAGGTTCAGATCTGAAATCATGGCACTCGGGCCCTATTGACAAGCATTAAGCATAGCAAATTCATAGCAACATTAATCTCAGAACATAGTGGATACTAGGGATCAAACCCCAACAAAACTAACTCGATTACATGATAGATCCCATCCAACCCATCACCGTACAGCAAGGCTACGATGGAATTACTCACGCACGGCGGTGAGCATCATGGAATTGGTGATGGAGGAAGGTCGATGATGACGATGGTGACGGTCTCCACTCTCCGGAGCCCCGAACGGACTCCAGATTAGCCCTCCCGAGAGAGATTAGGGCTTGGCGGCGGCTATGTCTCATGACACATCATAATTCATTCTTTCTGATTTTTATCTCCCCGAAACGGAAGATATAGGACCTGGGGGTATGTCGGTGGAGCATCGGGGGGCCCTCGAGGCAGGGGGGGCGCCCTGGGAAGGGGGGCGCGCCCCCCACCCTCGAGGACAGGGTGTGGGTCCCCCGGTGAGTATCTTCTTGCAGATATTTTGTATATTTTCTGAAATAATTCTCCGTTGATTTTCAGGCGATTCCGAGAACTTTTTATTCTGCACAAAATAAACACCATGGCAGTTCTGCTGAAAAGAGCATCAGTCCGGGTTAGTTCCATTCAAATCATGCAAGTTAGAGTCCAAAACAAGGGCAAAAGGGTTTGGAAAAGTAGATACGTTGGAGACATATCAAGATGTCGTTCTATGATTTTTGTCAAGTATGTAAGATACCTTTTACTAGTAGTCTTGAGGAAACCCATAGCAAGGATGTTGAGGGGTTTATTGATATGATAGCTCTAGGGGAAACTAGGCAAGTTTCAGGGGCAAGAATTACTAGTATACATTTTCCTGTTCTATGCTACTTTGCTATATTTGCTAGTAGATGCTTAATTGGTCACGGGAACAGTGGGAATCTTAGTGCAGCTGATATTGTCATTTTGCATCATGCTTTGTTTTGAGACACAACCTTTAGCTTGGGTGCCGTCGTTGCTAAACGATTAAGTTTGAACCACACCAAAGGTCACGTCTTTGGAGGTATCTTTGCTTCTCGCCTAGCTGAACACTTTAGAATACCTATTAGGCATCAGGAGAAGGAAGAAAAATTGTTGGCCCCTGCTTATCTAGATTATAAGAGTACGATAGCACATTATTTTATTGTTAAAGACAAGGAGAAGTTGCTTAAGTATAAATTGAGGTTTGATGAAAAATATTGTGAGATTATTACCTTGCCTGCACCATCTGTGTTTGATCTGTTTTCAGACATATACCTCGTTCCGTCAGATGCCTTCTACAAGTACCAGAGCCAGGCACAAGCTTCGAAGCCGGAGCCACCACTTGACCCTTACCGACAGTCTGTTTATGGGTGGGATCCGGATGAGATTGCCAGCCAGTCGCACCCAGAGGACGCTCCTCAGTACACCGGAGAAAGTAGCTTCGATCCGTGGCCATAGACCAACTTAGGCCAAAAGCCTAAGCTTGGGGGGGGGTACGTATTTCTCACCGACATTACATTCATGTTCACACACTTATTCCAGTAGTCGGTGCTCACACTCTTTCATTGTACTATCCATGCTAGTTTCATTTCTTTTCTTGGTCTTTTTCGTGTGTGTTAGAAAAACCTTAAGAAAAACAAAAACAAAATTAGTTGTAGCTTTTAGCTAGTTTACTTTCCATGCTTGTAGTAGTAGTAATTAAAAGAAAACCCAAAAAGATTTCTCGTTCTTCTTTTGCTTATTGGGAGCTTTCCCGTGTAAATAGTTTCTTTTCTTTCTTTGGGGTTCAAGAGAACAAGACCATGATGAAAATGTTTAGTGGCTCTCATATGCTTTATTGTTAATTTAACCTTGATCCATATTACCTTGTCTTCTCCCTTACATCAAATGCTTGCAGATTCCAGCTTAGTCCAATGCATGTGCACTATTATTTTTATCCACACCATTCAGTCGTGCGAGTGAAAGGCAATAATGATGATATATGATGAACTAATTGAGATGAGAAAAGCTGGTATGAACTCAACCTCTCTTGTTTTTGTAAATATGATAGTTCATCGTTCCCGATTCAGTCTGTTATGAATGAAACATGCTTGCAATGACAATTAGAGATCATAGCTGCTCATGCCATGCTTAATTAGCTAAGAGTTTATAATGGTCTATCTTGCGTGCCAACATGATATCAAAATGGTTGTGATGTGGTATGATAGGGTGGTATCCTCCTTTGAACAATTCAAGTGGTCTGACTTGGCACATGTTCGCGCATGTAGTTGAAACAAAATCAACATAGCCTCCACGATATTTATGTTCATGGTGATTTATATCCTACTCATGCTTGCATTCATTGTTGATTAATTTTAATACATGTTCATGACTGTTGTCGCTCTCTAGCTGGTCGCTTCCCAGTCTCTTTCTAGCCTTCACATGTACTAAGCGGGAATACTGCTTGTGCATCCACTTCCATAAACCCCAAAGTTATTCCATATGAGTCCACCATACCTTCCTATATGCAGTATCTACCTGTCGTTCCAAGTAAATTTGTATGTGCCAAACACTAAACCTTCAAATGAAATTCTGTTTTGTATGCTCGAACAGCTCATGTATCAACTAGGGTTGTCTATATCTTCCATGCTAGGTGGGTTATTCTCGCGATGAGTGGACTCCGCCCATCATTCATGAGAAAATAGCCGGTAACCGGGATGCCCAGTCCCATGCTCAAATCATAATAATTAAACAAAACTCTCCCAGGGCTGTTGCTGGTTTGGACGGTACCCGTTGTTTCGAGCTAGCCGTGGAGTGTGCTTGTTGGTGGTTGGGGGAGTATAAACTTTACCATTCTGTTCGGGAACCGCCTATAATGTGTGTAGCATGGCAAACATCGAGATTCTTGGTTGCTATGTTGACAATGAGAGTATACCGCTCAAAATATTATTCGTCTCTATTTAAAAATCGAGCTCTGGCACCTCTACAAATCCCTGCTTCCCTCTGCGAAGGGTCTATCTATTTACTTTTATGTCGAGTCATCATCCTCTTATTAAAGAGCACCAGTTGGAGAGCACCTTTGTCATTTGCATGTATTGCTATTAATTTGCATTGAGTATGATTGTGACTGGTTCTCTTTTACCATGAATTACAATGTCTAGTCAGTCCTTGATCTTTAAAGGTGCTCCGCATTTATGTTTTGCGGTCTCAGAAAGGGCTAGCGAGATACCATCTTGTTATATCATATTATGATTGTTTTGAGAAAGTGTTGTCATCCGAGGTTTATTATTATTGCTCGCTAGCTGATTATGCCATTGATATGAGTAGACATGAGACCTGAAAGTTATTGTGACTGTGATTAGTTCATGATCTTTGCTGAAAACTTGAATGCCGGCTTTACATATTTACAACAACAAGAGCAAACCGAGTTTGTCAAAGTTTTTCTTTATCACTTTCAGTTTATCAACTGAATTGCTTGAGAACAAGCAAAGGTTTAAGCGTGGGGGAGTTGATACGTCTCCATCGAATCTACTTTTCCAAACACTTTTGCCCTTGTTTTGGACTCTAACTTGCATGATCTGAATGAAACTAACTCGGACTGACGTTGTTTTTAGCAGAATTGCCATGGTGTTGTTTTTGTGCGGAAATAAAAGTTCTCGGAATGACCTGAAATTAAATGGAGAATTATTTTGGAATATATATATAAAATATCCGCAGAAAGAACCAAGCCAGGGGGCCCACACCCTATCCACGAGGGTGTGGGTCCCCCGGTGTGGTCGGGTAGCTCAAGAGTGGGATTTGTTCCTACGACAATGGGGAGATATTCTTAGGGACCTCTCGGTGTGATGACATCCATCATCGTCTGGCCAGACACAGGTGACTACGTCACACGGATGCTAGAACACAATAACGAGAAAGAAGAACTAAACTAGTAATAATGATTGCGGTATAGTGAGCATAGTGATGACTCAGGGGAATACCGACGCATCCTGTATTTTGTGAAGTATCATGAAGCAAAGGGAAAATAACATGATAACCAAAGGTTCACTCGAATATCATTTGTATGCCAACGGGGATCGATATGGACGTCCACGGTTCCGTTGTCAGTCATTGAACGAACGATTTTGGTCATTCCTATGGGGTCACATGCTTAAGAAAATCACGAATTTTTGAGCATTACTAGGATGAGAGTGATGATAATATATTTGTGTAATCTTTCATTAATATTCGGAATAGTTCCGAGAGGATCTGGAAGCTTTCCAGCAACCCTTTCCTTGAGCTCTTGCTCAGCACTAAGGACCTCGGTCCATTTGTCATTTAATTTGGCCTACACAGCTCGAAGCTTCTAGAACTTTTGCTTCATGCATTTTGCGGTGCTAATTAGCCACCGGCGGAAGGACTGTATTGGAGGATCATCTAAGGGTCCGTCGAGGATATCGGATTCGTCTGGTCCAAGGCTTACATCTTCCTCCGACTTTGGGTAATAATCGAGGTCGTAGGGGTCGTCATCGTCCCCATTGGGCTCGATACCGTTAATGGGACCGCCACCGGTTCTATCTCCTTCGTTCTGTGACTTGATGTCTTTCATATTATCGTCGTTGTCGGTGATGTTGTCGTTATTAGTAGCTTCATGGCTAGTGTCGCTATTACCGACGCCTTTATTACATCATGTCTGGCGTTGGCATTTGTGGGGTTCTTCACACTTTTGTCATATTTTTTATCATCCTTAGGAGTGTCTACCATGTAGATGTCATGGGTGAAACTAGCCGCCCGGTTGTCGGTATAACTGGTTGTTAAGGATGATGCCATGTATGATATATCATCGGCATCCTCGCCCAGGCATGTCGATGATCTCTGATACGTATCCAATGTATCTATATTTTTTGATTGTTTCACGCTATTATATTATCAATCTTATATGCTATATATACAATTTTATATCATTTTTGGGAAGCAGCCTATTAACCTATTGCCGAGTGTCCGTTTCTTTTTTTTCCTATTTCATTGTTTCGCAAAAAAACCATACCAAATGAAGTCCAAATAGGATGAAACTTTACGATGATTTTTTCTGAACTAGAAGGGACAGTAGAATCTTCGAGGAGAGACCATACGATGCACGAGGGGGAGGCCACCTGAGCTTGTGGGCCCCTTACAACTCCCTTTGACCTAATTCCAAGCCTATAAATTCCTTAAAATTCGAAAACCACCAGAAGAAAGCTATAGAACAAATCTTTCGCCGCCTCAAGCCTCTGTTCTTCCGCGATCCATCTGGAGGCCTTTTCCAGTAATCTTCCAGAGGGGGAATCGATCACGGAGGCCTTGTTCATCATCCTTGCTGCCTCCATGATGATGTGTGAGTAGTTCCCCACAGGACATAAGAGTCCATATCAGCAGCTAGATGTATCTCACTGGTACGCGTCGGTGCTATACAAACGGTTTCTAACCCCTTTCCGCGACGGTATTTGTCACCGTCGCCAAGTGAGTGTGGGAGATAGGGGGGTCCTTCCCACACGACCCAGAGACTGTCGGGGATATGCCCTCCTGGCACACACGCTCGTCAAAATGAGGTCGTGTGTGACCAACGAGCCCTCAAATACGGAAATACATACAGTAGAGCTAAAAATATACAATTATATGATGAAATTGTTTTCGGTCGCAAGTACATCCCACACAGTCAGTCCCCGGTAAACATTTCCGTTCGTATGTACATCCCACACAGTCGCTTCAAGGAAAATGTTTCCGTTCATAGGTACATCACACACAATTTTTCCCGTTAAATTGTTTGTGTTATTGAATGTATCACACACGGTCTGTAGAAGAAACTATGTGGCAAAGGCTGTCCATCACACACAGTTTGTATATGCTAAACGTTTGCGCAAGGTGGCCTAACGCAAACAGTTTTGAAGAGAAAGTCGTGTGTGATTGTTCATTGATCCAACATGGTTTATTCCTAGAAACTGTGTGCGTTGCCTGAGGTCATCGCTCACGGTATTTTTTCAATAACCGTTTGCAACATTGAAACCCAATTAGCAGGCTAATTCGCCATTAGCAGGCTAATTGCCCTATTATTGATAATCCATTTATAATCTAATTGACATTCATATTAAGCACACAATATATTATATTTCCATATTAAGGAAGCAGAATTTCATAATTGAAATACATCAGAGTACAATATGATATAGCTTCAGCACTCAGCTAGCCCATTACACAACTGCACCAGCACCAAGTTCTACATGCAACATGTAGAACCTTTCGAAATTAGCATCATAGACGGTATATAGACAGATGCATCTCATCTGGAAAACTGCTGAAGTGGAAGGCGAATATTGAGCCTTCATTCATGTTGAAGGTCTTTGCAACTTTAGGCCAGTGCATGTGGATGATTGACCATCTGTCCTTCGTACTCTTCAGGAACACTTCCATATTGAACCGTGGGTGTTGTATGAAAACCTTCCTTGATGCCTGACCATAGAGGTGATTTGAGAGGTAATCATCAGTGAACTGCTTTGGAATGGCCTGAAAACAAGGATGTGCATAAATATCTTCTCTATATTGGAAATGGGGAAAGGGATAAAAAAGGAAAGGTATAATAGTTAGTACCATCTTGTAGTGAACTGATGTCTTCTTCATTATGCACACAAAGATCTTATTGTTTTTTTTTTGCTAATTTCTTTATCCTAACAATCGTTCAGAGTTTCTTGATTTGATTGATATTCATGGACAACTCATTTCTCCATATGCAAAAAGGGTCGAACAGTGGGTCAAAACCTCTAACAGCAGGACCTGCATGTGCAAGACAAAATTGTTAAAAACCAAAATATTAGAATGGTTCATGCAATTGCACAATAATGTGCTATTGGAGAACGGACCATGCACGTGCTAACCTCGATTGTAAACCTCAGTGCTTCCCATTGTTTCCCTGCAACACATACAAGGTAGTTAGTCATCAGGTTAAGTAAGGGTATGCATGCTATCAGTAAAATATGTTGATGAAAAATAAGCACATTGCAGATTCATCAGATTAATTCAAGTCACACGGAAAACCCATTTATCCAAACCAAGCATAACTAAGAATTAGGAAATATAGCACTTCTATATGTTTCTCATGTATTAAGTGCAGCCAAATTCGATATATTCCTCACATGCACGACAATACAAAATTCTACCCACTACAATTGGACATCGCATTGCAGAATTGAACCAAGCAGTTAACTAAACACCACAACAAATGAACCAAACATTAACTGAGCACCACATTGCACAATATAACATACTCCTAATAGAAGATCATACAGTTAACCAAACAGTTAACTGCAGCCAATTGTAGCAATTATATTTGTTTGTCATGTATTTACTATAGCCAAATTCAATTTATTCCTCACATGGTATACAATAACAGACTGCACCCACAACTATTGAACATCGCATTGCAGAATTGAACCAAATAGCACCACAACACAAATGAATCAAACGTTAACTGAGCACCACATTGCACAATGTATAACCAAACCAAGCATGCTTGACAACTTGGAAATATAGCAATTGTATTCGTTTCTCATGTATTTTGTAAAGATAAATTGGATTTATTTCTCACATGGAAGACAATACAAAATTGCAGCCTGAAGAATTGAACATCACATTTGCAGAATTGAACCAAACAGTTAACTGAAGACGACAACTAATTAACAAAACAGTTAATAAGTGAGCACCACACTGCACGACATATAGAACACTAGAGCAACAGATTGCACGGTAAAATTAGATAGCACAATTCACTAGAATTTGTGAAGGAAAGGCAGGAGTAGCACACGCAATGGGTAAACCGAGCATGCTTAACCGGTGTAGCTAGCAAATGGCTAGGTGCTCCTCCAAGATCTGGGGGTCAGCACGAATGGCAGCCATAGTGACCTCATCCGCGCGTGTGGCCATGATTTGCTTCTCCGCTGCCAAAATCTCCTTGAGATCCTGGCTATACTGCGTGTACCATGGCTTAGGGCGGCACTTATTTGGTGGAGGGGTCGGTGATTTGGGTGGAAGGTGTCACGCTCGCACCGGCGGTCGGGGCTTGTGGGATGTGGAAGGAGAAGGATGGGGGTCAGGTATGGATTACCTGCCTGGATAGACGAGGCCGAGTAGCATGAAGGAGGGTCACCAATGAGGAGGCGGCGCTGCAAGCAAGGAGTGAAGGTTTCAACTTGGAAAGGAAGGCAGAAAGAGGGGAAATGTGGCTTTTGGTAAGGGGGGGGCGGGGAGGTAGATATTTTCACAGAAGCCAAAAATTTGGAATCACTTCAGCCAAAAAACAGGCGCGCAAAGTGTCATCAGACACGGTCCCTTATTCAGAACTGTGTACGATATGTGAACGCCACAAACGATTCAGATAGCTTCACCCGTGTGTGATGAGTTTGAACGTCAAAAGTTTTGGTTCGAATTTCCATGGTTATAATGGTCATCCACGTCATTGCATAATTTGGGTACACAAAGGAGACTACAGCACACCAACACCTCTTAATCGAGCAAGTTCAGAAATTAAACAGAGCTAGCTGACCTAAACATTACTCTAACAAATTAAAGATCGGCGCTCTTAATTAAACAAAATAAGGAGTACTACTACGACTGGTGCTCATCGATCTCCGTCGCCGCCTCCATGTCCAGCTCGTGCTAGACGGTCTCCTGGGGAAGGGGCTCCATGGCATCCATCATACCATACTCAGCAAGCATCTCACCATCTGTGTCCGCCATCTCTTTGGAAAAGGCCGCCACGAGCTGGGTGTGGGCAGACGCGATCTGGGCTTGGACGGGCTCCGTCATCGCAAGGTATGCGGCGGAGGAACAGACGGCTGCTCGAACGCTCTCGGCGATTGCCAGCTCTTTGGCCGTGGGATGCCGACCGTTGTCGGAGAAGCTTCGTTCGATTTGTGCGGTGACCGCTGGGAGTTGGGCGTGGGCAGCCTCGACATGGTCGTGGGAGGCCTCCATTAGGGCTAAGGCCGCCGTTGCGGAACGGACAGCTGTTGTGCCGCTCTTGCTGGGTGATATCCCCGAGGCAGATGTTGCTGCCGCCACCTGAGAAGCAACAGTGGCCGTTTGGGCTGCCTTTGCCGTCCGGTCGCAGATTGCGACCGCGCCCATGCACGCGCATGGTGGCTGCGGCCGCGCTCTCGCTGGAGTGGGCCATCGAAGTTGCCCTCACGATGCGGGTCCACGTGCCCATCTTTCACCGGAGATGATTGAACAGTGAAATGATATTTGGGGAGCGAGCTGGTGTGCTTGAGACACCGGTTGTGGACTATAGCCGAGGCACCTTCTCGCGTAAGCCATAGGCGTACTATACACCGACGGTGCTCCAAGATATTTTGTGCTGCATCTCACACGGTTGGTGATAATAAATTGTGTACGATCTACTTGATTTTTCATCTTGATTTGAATTACATAATGGGGTCACAGCGGCAATGGACGGTGTTTTAATTGCTAGACCTTTTATCTGGAGTGAACATGCAACTATATGTGTGTCGTACAAGAATTAGAATTATTCAGGGTTCGTTTGAACATTTTATACATTAAATTGGTTTCTAGCCATTTCAGGTGCACAATTCAAAATTAAACTACAGGCACATGCTCCGGTGCACCAACATGGGTTGTAAAATCATATATGTGTCCATGGGTTTATACTTATCTCCCATGCAAGAAATGGGGATGAAATTCGAACACCACGGCACCGTGGCTCTCCAGCAAACATCGTCGTACTTGGTTTTGTAATTCAAGTAAATCCAAAATTTGTCTGAAATTCATGAAATTTGGCACGCTATCATGGAGCGACATCAACATGCCATGGTAAAAATTATGTCCCATTTGGGGCAGGTTTGAGTATAAGCCTCTCATAAACCAGAGCTTCTCACAACAAGTCGGTAGGGAACGTTTCACCTTTCTATGCATTCATCTGCATATTTCAAATTTGAACTACAGGCACATGGTCTAATGCATATAAATTATTTGAAAATTCAAATCCGTGTCCCTGGTTGCCTTCTTAGGTCCCATGCAAGAAATGGGAATGAATGTCAAACACACTGCCACTGTCACTCAGCCGCAAACATTGAGATACCTAGTTTTTAAATTCTAGTAAATCCAAAACTCGCATCAAACTTGGCATGCTATCATGGAGCGGCATCAACATGTCGTGGTAAAAATTTTGTCCCATTTGGGGCAGGTTTGGGTATATGCTTCTCACAAACCAGAGCTTCTCATAACAAGCCCGGTGCTTTCGGTAGGGAACGTCCCACCTTTGGGGACGGAATGATATCCATTGCCTCTTATTGATTCCAAATTTTTTTCACGTTTCAACATAGAACAACAGGAGTCTTGTGTCATTTTTTGTGATTTTTCGGGGTTCGTTTGGACATTTTTATGCATTAACTGAGTTCTCAATGCATTTATGTGCATAATTCAAATTTGAAGTTCATGCACATCCTCCAATGCATATAAATTGGTTGAAAAATCCAAGTTGTGTCCTTGGGTGCATGCTTAGGTCCCATGCAAGAAATGGGAATGAATTTCAAACACTAGGGCACCATTGATTGCCGGCAAAATATTGAGATGCCTGGTTTTAAAATTCTAATAAATCCAAAACTCATCTAAAATTCATGAAACTTGGCATGCTATCATGGAGCGGCATCAACATGTCGTGGTAATTTTTTTGTCCCATTTAGGGCAGGTTTGGGTATATGCTTCTCACAAACTAGAGCTTCTCACAGCAAGCATGTTTGTTTCGGTAGGGAACGTCCCACCTTTGGGGACCAAACGATATACATTGCCTCTTATTGCTTCCAAAAAAATTCTTGTTTCAACATAGAACAACAGGAGTGTTGTGTCGATCTTTGTGATTTTTTGGGGTTAGTTTGGACATTATTATGCATTAACTGAGTTTTCAATGCATTTATGTGCATAATTCAAATTTGAACTACATGCACATGCTCCAATGCATATAAATTGGTTGAAAAATCAAAACTGTGTCCTTGGGTGCATGCTTAGGTCCCATGCAAGAAATGGGAATGAATTTCAAACACCATGGCACTGTTGATTGTCGGCAAAACATTGAGATGTCTGGTTTTTAAATTCTAGTAAAGCCAAAACTCGTCAGAAATTCATGAAACTTGGCATGTTATCATGGTGCGGCATCAACATGTCGTGGTAAAACTTTTATCTCATTTGGGGCAGGTTTGGGTATATGCTTCTCACTAACCAGAGCTTCTCACAACATGCATGGTGGTTTCGGTTGGGAACGTCCCACCTTTGGGGACGAAACGATGTCCATTACCTCTTATTGCTTCCAAAAAATTTCTCGTTTCAACATAGAACAACATGAGTGTTGTGTCAATCTTTGTGATTTTTCGGGGTTCGTTTGGACATTTTTATGCATTAACTGAGTTTTCAATGCATTTATGTGCATAATTCAAATTTGAACTACATGCACATGCTCCAGTGCATATAAATTGGTTGAAAAAACAAAACTTTGTCCTTGGGGTGCATACTTAGGTCCCATGCAAGAAATGGGAATGAATTTCAAACACCAGGGCACCATTGATTACCGGCAAAACATTGAGATGCCTGGTTTTTAAATTCTAGTAAATCCAAAACTCGTCTGAAATTCATGAAACTTGGCATGCTATCATGGAGCGGCATCAACATGTCTTGGTAATTTTTTTGCCCCACTTGGTGCAAGTTTGGGCATATGCTTCTCACAAACCAGAGCTTCTCACAACAAGCATGATGGTTTCGGTAGGGAACGTCCCACCATTGGCGATGAAACGAAATCCATTGCCTCTTATTGCTTTCATTTTTTTCTCGTGTCAACATAGAACAACAGGAGTGTTGAGTCAATCTTTCTAATTTTTCAGGGTTCGTTTGGACATTTCATGCATTAACTGAGTTTTCAATGCATTTATGTGCAAAATTGAAATTTGAACTACATGCACATGCTCCAGTGCATATAAATTGGTTGAAAATCAAAATTGTGTCCTTGGTGGATGCTTAGGTCCCATGCAAGAAACGGGAATGAATTTCAAACACCAAGGCACCGTTGATTGCCGGCAAAACATTGAGATGCCAGGTTTTTAAATTCTACTAAATCCAAAACTCGTCTGAAATTCATGAAACTTGGCATGCTATCATGGAGTGGCATCAACATGCCGTGGTAAAAAAATTGTCCCATTTGGAGCAGGTTTGGGTATATGCTTCTCACAAACCAGAGCTTTTCACAACAAGCATGATGGTTTCGGTAGGGAACGTCCCACCTTTGGGGATGAAACGATATCCATTGCCTCTTATTGCTTTCAATTTTTTTTCTCGTGTCAACATAGAACAACAGGAGTGTTGAGTCAATCTTTGTGATTTTTCGGGGTTTGTTTGGACATTTTTATGCATTAAATGAGATTTCAATGAATTTATGTGCAAAATTCAAATTTGAACTACATGCACATGCTTCAGTGCATATAAATTGGTCGAAAATCAAATCTGCCACTTTTATATCTCAAACGTTTGTATAATTCAAACCATGTGCATTCTGTTAACCATTCACGTGACGCCACGTGTCTTGGTTTTAATGGCTGTAGGAGGTGTCGTGCGGACAGCTGCTCGAGCTTGACTAAACGGGAGGTGTGCGAGCGTCGTCTCGTGCGCAGGCTGACCGAGAGGCATGCAAGTTGTCCTCGAATGCGTAGGCTCACCGGGAAGCATGCGAGTTGTACGCTGCGCAGGCTCACTAGGAAGCGAGCCCTTTGACTTCCATGGCCGCCCGCCTTGCTGGCATCCTCTGCATTAATGGCGCCTAAGCCGCAGCTTAATTCGGTTTTTAAATATAAAACACTCATCGCAAACGTTTTAGTTAGAACATTCATATGCAAACCGACAGCTTCCCTAGGAAGCCAAGAGAAAATGTGCCGAGCAGGATTTCTGCAGCTTTTGATCGCAAACGTTTTAGATAGAACACCCGTATGCAAAGCAAGAGCAGCGCAGGATTTGTGCATCCCTTCAACGCAAACGGTTGTTTGGATGACCCGTGTACAACCACGTACAAACAATTTGGTAAGATTTGTCAATCCTTGTAACACTGCGATTTGTCAAAATATGAAGGTAAAAATCACTAGCAGTATCTAATTTTTGCAACTAAAATTCAGTAATTAACCATAGATTTCATTCATAGATTAAGTAGTCGTTCTTAATTTATACAAACAATTCAACTCGACACCTGAACCGACCAAACTTTTCTACAATTGTTGCCAACCACGTACTGAAATAGCTAGTTCAACTATATATACTAGCTAATTTTAAGAACGTTGTACAGTTCCACCACATCTATAGTCAAATGAACTGAACAAAATTGCCCCTAAATACTACTTCTACTACTGCGGAGGGGCTTTGTACTAGTTCAGGTTTCCTCTCCTCTGTCGAGCGCGCTTAGTAAGAGGCAGAGGAGGAGCAGCCTACCGACGAGCTGGGCAACCGCAATACGGTGCCTGCCGTTGTTGCAGCTTCAGCGACGCTCACTTCGAACACCCTCTACCGCTCCAAACGATCCCTCTCGAAGCGGTGGTTCTCCTTGTAGATCTCCTGATTCCTTGCCTCTGAGGCGGCATGTGCCACGGCCACGGCGGCGGTAAGGCTATTTGCGTGCTCGATGAGGCGCTCCTCCTCCTCCCGCAGGAACTCAGTGTAGCGCGCAAGGTCGCTCACGCACGTGCGGGCATCCACCTCCACCTCCCGCCTTCGGGCGGCGGTGGCGGAGCGGGTGATGACCCCGGCGGTCAATGGTGGGCTGGCGGCCATGGCGGCCGACGACGGGGTGGCGACCACGACCACCACCTACCGCCTTCGGGCCGCGGTGGCGGAGCGGGTGATGGCCATAGTGGCCAGCATTGGGGTTGCGGCCACGACGACCACCTCCCGCCTTTGGGCCGCGGCGGCGGAGCGGGCGATGGCCTTGGCTTTCGACGGTGGTGTGGCGGCAACGGCGGCCGGCAACAGCTGCCGACGGGTAGCGGCAGCGGAGCACGTGGTGGGTGTTCCGCGCACACCCAACATGGACGCCACACGGACTACACTACGCCGGGGATTGCACCGCGGCCGCGGTGTAGCCTCCCAGCTGGAGCTGTCCTCTAATGACGGCGGAGTGGTTGAGCGACGACGATGGACCGGTGCCACTGGTGATTATGGGAGAAGCAGACGAGATAAGCTACAGGGAGGGAGGGGAAAATGCGACGCAGGACTCACCGGCCGTGAGGGTTTTTATAGCAGGCCGGTAAGCATTGAGATTTTGGGGGATTTCATCGAGTCGCGCGGGAAGCTTGCGCAAGAGCCTGCGAGGTTGTGCGGGAATGGGCTCACCGACGATTCATTGGCGCCACCGTTTGGCCAAAAGAACGCCCCAGCGCGCTGCGCAGGCTTGTGATGTAAGCCATCTGCGGCAGCGGGGTGACAAGACGTGCGAGAGGAGGACGAAAGGCCACGTACACATACGGTTAATAAAAAAATGTTTGTGATTTAATTACCGACTATACCACCTTCCTGGTTTATAAGTATGATTTAACTAATAAAATACAAATGCATGTCGCCAAAGATTATATAGTTGGATTTGTATTTGAACATAACTTCCAATTATATAATTTTTAAAACATGCATTAACATTTTATTGGTTAAATTTGAGGGCAAAGTATGGCACAGAATATAAAGGAGACTATATAGACTAGACGGAGGTGGTAGCACACGGCCGCTCACTACGCAGCGAGGCAACTCTCGGCCGGCTTGTAGGCGACCATTTCCTGCGTGTTCAACTGCTCTATGTGTGTGGTTGCTTGCGGTTCAGGCGGCCGCGGCGCGCTCTGCTCATGTCCCACCGCGCGCACTCTGATCTCACGTCCCTCCGGGTGCTCTGCCCTCTTCCCTCCATGTGTGATGCCAATGTTCAGGGTCGGCGCACGATCCCGCACGTTCGTGTGCAAGCGGTTGCACCGGGCGCGGCGCGATGATGTAGTTACCCGCTGCAAAAACTGCCAATGAGACGCGCCAAGATTTCACGCCGCCCGGCCCCCTTTTATTCCTATGGCCATTTACCTTCATCTCTCGTCTCACACGACACAATAAGCACACCCACGAGGACACATACAGAGAGGACATCCGGCGGTTCCAATGACGCTCCCCGTGGCTCCAATGGCGCTCCCAGCGACCGACGACGACAACGGCGGGCAGTTCACCATGCATCATGTAGTGGACACCCACATGAGGGGGAAGGCCCGCTCGGTGGTGTACACGAATGATCGAGTCTCGTTGGAGAGCTCCATCCAAACTCAGTTCCTTGCCGAGGACAAGTACCAAGTGGTCGGCTTCGACCTCGAGTACACCATGGGTCATGCCGGGCAAGATCAGAAGGTTGCCATCGCCCAGTTGTGCGTGCGACATGACGTCCTCGTCTACCACTACCACCTTGCCGCAAGGCCTTGCGAGCATTTCTCCGGGTTTATCAATATCTCAGACTACAGTTTCGCTATGGTGGACACCACCAACGATCTAAAAGCGCTCAAGGTTTCGGACTTGAAATGCCCGAATCTTGTCAACATCTAGCACCACTACAAGGTCTAGGGCAGCGAAAAAACAAACTGAACTCCCTGATTGACCTCGCCTCGGTCATCATTGACCCCTACTACACGAAGATGAAGGAAGAGAGCAATACGGACAAGAATGCCTGACACAGTGTGTGGCATGAGATACTGGATGAACAACATGTCAAGTACGTGGCCATGGACGCGTACACAAGCTACAAGATGTACAGGCGGATCGTTGACATGAGGAACTATCTTCTTCCTGACCCAAACGAGGGATCGAGCCACATAGCAATGGCGGGAGCATCACAAGAAGTAGATGACTAGACGATCGTTTCTCCTACTTTAGAATGCATGCAATTGTTTATTGAGGTGTGTGCGAATGATCTGTATAGTCACTTATGTAATTGGATATTTATTTCAGTTATATATACACACATGTTATTCTACTGTAGAAAGAGCAATTTACACGACTTATTAGCAACAATCGTCTGTGTTATTATTGCTCTTCGCACACATTTCTGATTACGTACCTGTTTGCCGCGTATCACACACATCATGTTCAGTTAAACCGTTTCCATTGTGTTGCCTAATCACACATAGTTCATCCTAGTGAACCGTATGATGTATATCACACACACCTTCATCTGGCTGCCCGTTTCTTTTATTCCTCCTCATCGCAAACAATTAATTGAACTGAATCGTATGCCCTTCATCGCACACGCAACAAAAATCTAAACCGTGTTTGATGCATCCGTCATCGCAAATGTTTTGCACCTTTTTTGATGGTTTTTTTACATCCCCGTTTGCGTTTATGGCATCGCACACAGTTTCGTCGAAGGGTCTCTGATCGTAGTGTTGCATTAGCACCATCCTGCAATAGTGTCTCTCTCTCTTTCTTTAATCTTCAATATAATATTCTCTTCGGAGATCGATTCGATGTAATCTTTTGCGGTGCGTTTGTTGGGATCCGATGAATTGTGGGTTTATGATCCGATTATTCATTGAAAGTAATTGAGTTTTATCTTAACTTTATTATGTCTGATTGTTATAGCTTTGTATTTCTCTCTGATCTATCTGTTTAGTTTGGCCAACTAGATTGACTTATCTTGAGTGGGAGAGGTGCTTTGTGGTAGGTTCAATCTTGCGGTGTCCTCACTCTATGATAGGAGGAGTAGCAAGGCATATATTTGTATTGTTGCTACTAAGGGTAAAACGAAGTGGTTCGATCATATTGGTTTATCTTATTTTGTCTACATTATGCCATCATACTTAATGCATTACTCTATTTGTCATGAACTTAATATATAGAGAGGCAAGCATAGAAGCGCTCTCGAAGTGGAGTAATAGTAGTAGATGTAGAATCGTTTCTGTCTACTTGTCATAGGCGTAATGCCTATGTACTAATCATGCCATGAATAACATCATAACTATGCTCTTTTCCATTTGCCCAACAGTAATTTCTTTACCCACCATTTGCTATGTTCTTGAGAGAGATGCCTCCAGCGAAAGCTATGGCCCACGGGTCCATCTAAATCATATTGCTAAAACCCTAATTTACCTGCTGCAATTTATTTACTTTTAGTTAGTTTTACAATTTTTATATCTCCCACTATGAGCTTAAATCCTTGCAATTAACGAGTACAAGGAGATATACAACCCTCTTGCCCACGTTGGGTGCAAGTATTTGCTCTTGTGTGTGAAGGTACTGCTAAATGCCGTTTACGTGGATATCCTATTGGTTCGATAAACCATGTTTCTTACCTGATGGAAATACTTTCTGCTACTATACTACTTCACCCTTCCTCTTTGGGCAAATCCCAATGCATGTCATAAGTTGCAGCCTCCTCACACGCATAGTCCAGCACGTTGATTAAGTCCTAGGTGGGTGACGGGTGGGACCAAAGTATCCACACTCTCGGGTTTACATCCGATTTGGTCTTAGCCCTAAAACTTCCCGTCCAAGATTTTGAGACTCTGGATCTGGTCCAAAATCTTGTTTGGAGCAGAGAGGTCGGCTTTGCCCATTTGTTGATAATAGGTGGGGCTAACCTAAAGTTTACCCGAGGTGCTAATTAACGCAGCCTCGGGGCATTCACCGGGGAGGCTCGATGTCTGTACCGGTGAGGTGGTGCTCGGATCTAAGCATGAAGCTAGATCCAAGGCATCAATCGCACTGTGAGCCTGCTCCGAGATCGAAACTGATGTGTGGGCAACGACGTCTGTGGGGTCCTCGGGATGGTCTAACACCCAACCTGAGAAAGTAAGCTCGCCTCGTGAATCCACGGCGTAGTCCAGATTGCCAAACCGGATGGCTTGGTAAGGGAAAAAATTCTATACTTGGCCGAGATGGATAGTTGAGGCGGCATGCAACATGATGCCGCTAAAGATGACAAGCTCGCCTGGGACAAAAGTATCTCCGCAGCCAATGATGTCATCGATCTGAAGATTCATCATCGTGCTCTTGCGATCACACAACGGGATCTACATGGACCACCAATGTCGGTGCTAAAACCGACAGATCTCAGGTAGGGGGTCCCAAGCTTGTTGTTCTAAACTAGATGGTAATAAGAGAAAGTAGGGAGACGGTGTTTACCACGGTCCAGTCCCTCTCGAGGAGGTAAAACCCTACATCCAGCTCTTGTTTATATTGATTTTGTTGGGTTACAGAATATAGTATGATCTACCACGATATCGTATGAGTGAGTTCTAGCCTCTAAACCTTGCAATCTTCCCTCTACAGACTAAACCACACGACTTATATAGGCACCGGGGGTGTCTAGGGTTTACACATGAGCAGTTACATTCTAGGGATAAGCATGCCAATCATTCAAACATGCCTTGAAGTGTACGCCAAGTCTACAGAGATCTTTTTATTTACTATGCCGAGGGCCAAGGACTGCATGACCCATTAATCAGTTATTGGTGGGTCCTCGCCCGACCCATTATTGGCGGGCGATGTGGCAAGAACCCGCCAGTCTAGGACACCAACACTCGGGGTTGTCCAAGGGTGAGCAAGGAAGTGTCTTCCCGCTTGTCTCTTGGGTCGTCGTGGCTGAAAGCTCGGGATGGGGATGGATTTTGCGCCATGGATGACGGGGCCGCGACCTTTTGTGGTGGGAGCCGTGGTGCTCGTCGGCTGAGCCCGCGGCTCACATATTGGCTTGTTAACATAGCAGCTCGGGCATCATGGTGGCAAGTGAGTGGCAGTCGCGGTACTGGTGGTGTAGCGGGTGTCCTCATGGCTTATTTGACTACGTCTCATAGGTGAAGAGAGATTGGATAGTTAACATAATAGTATGTAACTTTGGTATGCACGTCATTTATGCTTGAAGTGAACACCCTGGTTCTATGCATGATACAAGTATGTTATTCCATGCAATTGAGAAGGACACATCCTCCTCCCCCATCCTCCAAAGGGCGAGCATTTCTTTTAATTACAACTAATGTCAAGTATCCTCCAAGTGCCATGCAATTGAGGCAAGTATTAACTTGTAGACGTTGGGTGACCTAACCGAGATGGATATCTGATAATGCAAAGGAGAATAGTATCAACTCCATGACTTTTAGAGAGGCGCACCTCCAAAACTCCTCCAGGGAAGTTCAACAAGATTCACTCCTCAAAACATAATGACAAAGAGAGTGCATTTGGAGTGTTGAGGATGAAATCACAAATTCTCCTCAAGATGCTAAACTACTCGATTCAAACATGGATGTTGATTGTTGTAGCTACTATGACATTGCACAACTATGTTCATCACCATGACAAAAATGACCTCCACTTTGTTCGGCATGAAAGAGATCCACATTATGTTCCAACAATCTCGGATACATACAAGAGGTATGTTATTCCTTGGAATGCATCGGATGCTTCAACTTCATAGGAAAGTGCTCCTACTATGGATAGGTTTAGGAATGAACTAGCAACCATCATTGCTTTTGCTTGGTGAAATCATGTTTCTGGTGCCCCATTTTGATTTGCAAACTATGCAAATTTGATGAAGCTTTTGTTGTGGGACATATGTTAATTTCTAGGTTTTTTCGTCTAACTCAAAACTTGGTGAATTTTCGAAATTTACATGCTTTGCACACTTCTTGGACTTATACTACCCTATAGTGCTCCCCGTGGACGGGAAAAGCTGTTTTTATTCCTATTTGGTGATTCAAGCGCCCATTATAGGCAAATTTACAAACGGGCGCCTGAAGCGCCCCGAGCTGGGGCGGTCCGTTATTGTGTATTCTAATCCACAAAAAACAAGCCTGGTCGTTCCGAATGGAACAGGCGACTTCACTCTTCGAGGTTCGTTGGTATAGCCACCCCATCAAGGAGCGGGATATGCTAAGCTTCACTATTTCTTTCTTTTATTCCTTCCTTCTCTTTTTTTCTTTTTTCCTTTTTCCCATTTTGGTTTTCTATTCTTATTTTTTTCCTTCTTCCTGGTTTCTTCCCTCAACGTTTTTGTTTTTTAATTTCTTAAATGAGTGAACTTTTTCTGTTGATGCTTTATTCAAATTCGATGACTTTTGTTTTCAAAATATATGATTCTTTCAATTTTTAGTGAACCATTTTTAAAAATTCAATGAACTTTTCTTATCAAATTTGATAAACTTTCTTCAAATATGATGAACTTTTTTAAAAATTGATGAACATTTTTACAATTCAATGAATTTTGTTTAAAATTACATGAACTTATTTTAAATTTTGATAAACTTTTTTTTCAAAAGTGTGGAAGTTTTTTCAGTTTTGCCAACTTTTTTGTAATAGATGAACTTTTTTCAAGATGGTGAATTCTTTTTCAAAAATTTGATGAATATTTTTCAGTTTTTTGTGAACTATTTTTTAAAATTGATGAACTTTTTTAAAAATCATTGAACTATTTCTTGAATAGGGAAATGCTTATTTTTGCATGTTCATGTACTTTTCCTGAAATCTATGAAGTTTCATTTTTTTTAATGAAAATCATGTATGAGCGGCTATGATAGTTTTTAAAGTATTAGCGCAACATTCTATCACTTGCAACCACATGCCCTAGTTGTTAGCCGAAAAACCGTAGGTAATGTAGGGCGAGAGTGCGATTCGCCGCGGGAGCGTTACTTTTTTTATTCTTTTTGCGCGTTTTGTTACCATTTTGTGGCCGTGTCCCTTCATGAGCCGGCCCAGCTTGCGCTGTACTGAGCGCCGCTTCTCCTAATGGGCGCTGAAGGCGCTGATTGGGAGCTCCCCTTTCTTCTAGAAGGGGAAAACTGCTTTGTGTTGGAAAAATCGTAGCAAAGAAGAAAAACTAGGCCTACAACCCATACTCATCCCCTTTTAGCTCAGCCTTTCTTCCCCCACCGAATTGGGCCAACAATACCTGGTCCAAGCAACGGCCGAACGGGCCTAAGGCTGGATTCCTGGGCTACAAGCCCATGTGGCTGAGAGGAGTGGCTGCTGGCAGCCGAGCGCATCGTAGCTCTTGGCAGTTCTTCTAGAAAAAAACTCTGGCCAGAAGCTGGCTTGCGTGCTATTGGGACATGCTACACATACGGAGATACCACCGTTCTACTCCAGTAAACATCATCCGAAAACATTTAGCAAATATTGTGCCCTGCGATGCGAGAGGCAAGAGACGAGCTCGGTGTTATATGCACAAAACTCCTACTTAAACGCTGTACATTCACATGAGAATCAAACAGAGCTATCAGCTTGGTGCGCATCGTTAGCGGGTTTATCTCTTTCTCTTTCTCTTTCACTCCATTGGCAATGTATATCTCTGGCGACGCATAGGGCGTCTGACGATGCTCCGAGGAGCCCTCGCTGCGAGAATCCGACGGTGTAGAGGCCGTTTCGCCCTTTCCAGCCGTCAGGGGAAGGGGTTTTGGGCGTGCCTTCTCTTGTGAAGACATCCCCTCCATCCTGCAAATTAGGAACGATCAACCATGGAGTATATCAGAATAGACAGAGAAAAGGAGGGCATACAGTTACATGGGATCAATTTATGGCATACAATTAGGAACTTAATGGGATAAAATCCAAGTATGTTAGACTCGACCAAGTAGTACTACCTTTCTTGCCATCTTGACTAATGTACGACTAGTTTGGATAACCTTTTGTCGTCCCATAGTGATACTAGCACCCGAAATAGACCATATAGATTAGATGGCCATATTGAGCAATCCACAAGTATGGAGCGGGCCGACGCAAGCGTATATCCAAACTCTCGAGTCCATCCATGCCCATGCCCACGGTGAGTCACTGACTCGATCACTTGGCGCGAGAGAGGCGGACAGTTGGGGAGAAGAAAGGAAGGCATGGCTGAGCGCAGGCGAGGGCACGAGCTGCCCCTGCCCGCCCCCGATACACGAGTAGGGAAATGGCCGAGCAGGGGAAGGGATAGGAAGGGAGGACGGCCGTGACGCGGGGACGCAGGGCAAGGTGACGGCATGACGCCTACTGTGCCAGTACCAGTACTGTTTTGCTAAGGTGTGCAGACCAAAAAGGAACAAGGGAGTCCTTTTTGGTTGTTGTTTTATTTACCTTGAGCCAGGACGGCACGTTGCTCCTGTAGCCCGTCGCCAATATTATTGCGTCGAACTGCTGCTCCTCCTTGCCGTCCGCGAGCCTGGCCCCGAGCCTCGTCACCTCCTTCACTGCTCCTACCACCTGGTTATCACATGACCTCAGCGCACACACAAGGAAATCGGCAGAGAAACGCAGTAAAGGCGTGCATGTGCAGTGTAGTGCTGTGCTCTTCTCTTGTGGTGTTGTTTTCGACACACAAGAAATGGAGCTTGATGAGTGAGATTTCAAGGCCTGGCTGTGGCTGGTAACTGGCATGATATGCCAGATTAGGCAGTGGCTCGCACGGCTCACGTTTCGACAGTTTACGCCAATCTTAATTAGTACTTATTCTTTCGTGGAACAAGGCTGGTCGACTGACTGACGGCACTAACCTTAATTTTGCCTGATTTGATGTGGTCTAGCGTCCCGACGTCCAGCACAGGGGTTCTGCCGGTGAGGTTCTTCAGCTCGATGGGCCCCGTCTTGGGCCGCCTAAGCCCGAGCTGGCTCGTGTTGCCTAGGGTCAAGCGCGCCGCCGCCAGGATGAACCGATCCACCAGCTGGACAGGCAGCCATTTGAGCAGAGCCATGGCAATGCCAAACGTCGACACACCCAACATCTCCTTTGGCAGCACATGGACCTGTACAAAAAACAATCACTTAGTTTTAGCGTGAATGAAACCAGCATAAATACTTGTACTAGTTGAACCAAAAGGGAAGCGAAACAAAGATGTAACCATGCAGATTGGAACATGCATGCTTGTTATGAAAGAGAGCAGCAAGTAAGGGGAAATGCCCAACAAGTAAGTTGCACGAACTACAACAGAAAACAAACTAAAGGACGGATCCTAACAGCACAATCTGCAAGAGCTCATTGTGATCCCTTGTAGTATCAGTATTACCGTGTTCCGTACCCTCAAAAAAAAAAGTATTACCGTGTTCCGCACCACCATGGAGGGCTTAGCGCCATGCCGGCACAAATCCAAGCTCACCTCCATGCCGGAGTTCCCGCACCCCACCACCAGCACCTTTTCCCCGGCGAACTCCTCGCCGCACTTGTACTCGCACGTGTGCAGGACGCGCCCGGCAAACTGCCGCATGCCGGGAAAGTCCGGGACGTGCGGCTCGGCGTTCTCGCCCGTCGCCACCACCAGCCACCTGGTCATGAGCACCTCGCCGCCCGCCAGGCGCACCGCCCAGGCGCCCGCGGACGCGTCGAACGCGGCCTCCTGGACGCTGGCGCCGAAGCGAGGGACCACGCCGGCCGCGGCGGCGTACGCCTCCATGTAGGCCACGAACTGGTCCTTGCAGGGGTAGGTCGGGTACTCCGGCGGGAACGGGAGGAGCGGCAGCTCGCAGAAGCGCTTGGGCAGGTGGAGCGCGAGGCGGTCGTACATGCGGTGGCGCCACGTGAAGGCCAGCGAGTCGGACCTCTCGAGCACCGTGGCCGGCACGCCGCGAGCTGCGAGGCACGCGGCCGCTGCCAGCCCCGACGGGCCCGCGCCGACGATGAGGGCGCCGGGGACCCACGTCGCGCGCCCTTCCTGCTCCTCCTCCTTGTCCATGGCACTGGCCGCTTCGATCGGTCCTGGGGTCTCTCTGCTTGCTGTTGCTTGTGGGCGTGTGTTTTTTACTGTATTGTAGAGCTGTATTTTACTGTGGAAGGGGTTTTATAGGGGTTTTGGTGAGGGCCCGTACGCCTTCATCGGCAGGAGTAGGCTTGGAGACTCGCGGGTGGGCAAGCTCTAGGCTCTAGCTGCCGAGTACGCCTACCAGCTTTGGAAGCTCGTAGTATTTCCTTGCTCTGTTTAAAATCCCTTGAACCCCAACGTGGATTTTTCTTTCGTGCCACGCAAAAAGGAAAAATGGAACTTGAAGACTTGAAGGTGTCTGTCACTTGACGATATCTCCCATGGACCGTCGTACCGTCGTACGTGGTCCACGCTACCCTTGGTAGATGTACTCCCTCCGTTCCTAAATATTTGTTTTTCTAGGCATTTCAAATAGACTATAAATACGGATGTATATAGACATATTTTAGAATGTAGATTCACTCATTTTGCTCCGTATGTAGTCATTTGTTGAAATCTCTAGAAAGACAAATATTTTGGAACGGAGGGAGTAGGTGGGAATTACCCGGTCTTTGTCCTTTGTTGGAAATTTATCTTGGTTGGAAAAGCTACTACTACTATACTTGTCTCTGTTAATAACGCAAGATAACTCTGCTCTGATCGGAACCCAACAGCAACAATCCAGAGATCATGGGCAACAGTGACCTTTGATGGGAGCTTTGGTGTTGGGAGCATCCTGTTCTCCAGGAACAGGAGTAGTATGATTATATACTCTCTACAAATAATAAATACTCGTATGAAATAGGAGTGTCTATTTTTCGGTGGATGCAGGCAGTAGGTTGGACAGCGAGAGGGGCTAAATGTGATGTGCACATGAGAAGCGACAGAGCAATTCCAGCCGGCCACACCAAAAGCAGCTCAGTCAGGGTGTTGCAGCGAATGAATAGCAAAAAACTACTACCTCCGTCCGGAAATACTCGTCATCAAAATAAATAAAAAGGGATATATCTAGATGTATTTTAGTTCCAGATACATTCCCTTTTATCTATTTTGATAACAATTTTTTTCTATATAGCTAAGGTACGCCTTTGGCGTACCCTCGAAAAAAGATGACAATTATTTATGGACGGACGGAGTACCACATTACGGATCATCGTTCCAAAAAACTACCGCTTTTTTTAATCTTTTCAAGAAGCTACCATAAAATTGTTCTGCTATTACAAAAACCCAAATGACCATCTGACTTAGAATTAATCATGTTTATGATAGATCGGCCCGCTATTAAATAGACCGTTTGTTGACTGTTTGTTTGACCGTGAACTTACAGCTCGGTCCCACATGTAAGTGCTCTCTCTCTCTTCCTCATCTCTCTTCTCCGCCCTCTCTCCCCCTTATCTCTCAAAATCCCGAGCGCCACGGCTGCCGCCGCCACCTGGTCCGGCCACCACCACACCATGGGGAGCGCCTCCGGGCGACCACCACCACGGCCGCCGCCGCCAGGGCCGACCACCACCATGCCATGGGGAGCGCCTCCGGGCCGGCCACCACCATGGCCGGCGCAGCCACGGCGTCCGCCGCCAGGGCCGACCACCCCCACGCCATGGACGCGTCGCCGCCTGCTTAGGTCCGCCCCGCCACTGGCCACGAGCAGCCGCCCCGCCGCTGGCCGCGAGCTCGAGCACGGGCGGGGAGCAGCCAGGGAGCTCGGGTGGTTCCAGCCCGCCGTGGCTGCTGCTTCTCGCCGGCCACGGCCAGAGCTGGACGGCCCTGACGAGCTCGCCTGCGTGGTGCTGGCCGGCTTCGTCGATGAGCTCCCAGGGAGGACGGGATTGCTTTTTAAAAAAATCAGGGACTCGATTGCTTTTATATTTTGTTTTAGGGACATGTTTGCTAAAAATATACTTAGGCCTCGTCTGTCATAACCTGTCTATGGTCAAACTAACGGTCAACCTGACGAGTGGACCCGAGCTGTCATAATAACGTCTAAAGTTAATCAAAGTAGTCATCAGTGCGACATTGTAGTTTTTTGAACAGTAGAACAATTTTATGATAGCTTTTTGAAAAGATTAAAAAAATGTAGTTTTTTGGAACAATGATCTGTAACGTGGTACTCCCTCCGTTCGGTATTACTTGTCGCGGAAATGGATGTATCTAGATGTACTTTAGTTCTAAATACATTCATTTCCGAGACAAGTAATTCCGAACGGAGGGAGTAGTTTTTTGGTATCCACTCTGTTACAGCGGTTTCAACACGGAGAGCATTTGCTTCCTCCCTCTGCTTTCTACTTCTACGTCAAGGATGACGTTGGCGAGGATTATTAGTAGTCCAATGGCCAAAGAGCAGTCGATGGTGTAAGTTGATGGACTGGTGGTACGAGTCAACTCGGAGCGATCGAGTTCAAAATGATGGGCGAGGAATCGCCTACAAGCTAGTACAGTTGTCACAAGTCAGGCTGGTTGCAAATATTTATTGTGATATGAAGCCCTCGCTGCTCGTCACAATCTTCCTACTCGGCGATTTCGATTATTTTGAACTATGGACGAAATCAAATCATACAATGAACTGCTCGTAAAATTATTTCACGCGGCTGACCGTTTTATGTGGCATCCGACACGAATGCGCCACACCCTACGATGCAGCGCCCAGCTTGAAGGCGTCGCACTTCTGTCCACCGTGGCACCGTGTGGGCCCGCACCGAGCAGTACAGCGCCTCCGAGCTAGGCGTCACACATGTAATGTGCAGCGCCTAGCCCGCACGCGCTGCACACGCTGTTACAAGTGACCGGCTGGCCCCCCCTCCCCCACTCCCACCGACACACCCCCAGCCCCACACGAGATCTGCCCCCTCCCCACCTCTCTCCCCTTCTCAAAACCTTCTCTAAATCTTCCAAATTTGAAAATTTTGTCCGTGGATTTCAATCCCAATCCCTCTCTTAAGGTAATCTCCCCCGATCCCTTTCTTTTCATCAAAGAAATGTGAAGAAATTGACCATTTGTTGCTAGTTTGGGGAAACCCAAGTTTTTTATGGATCTAAAAAATTGTATGGAGATATGAGATGTTTGTTTGCCAATTTCTTATGATTAGGATTGTTAGTATGTTAGGTTTATTCTTATTGGTGTTCTTATGTTGGTTCTAGGGTTAGGCTTGTTAGTATGTTAGGTTTAGGGTTATGGGTGTTGCTATGTTGGGGCAAGGTTTAGGTTTAGGGTAAGGGTTATTGTTTCATATCTATGTTAGGGTTTGTATTCCGTGTTAATGCTTGGAATAGTACCCATGGAAGAAATGTTAAGTTTTGTTGTTTGAATGCTTAATTATAGGGATGGAAAGAACATGTGTGTTTGTTCATCATGGGGACAAAGATGCCTTCTTGAAAGGCAATGTTGAACCGGACCCGAATGAGTTTGACATGGTGTTCGATAATAGCCCTAGCTATGCGGAGGTCTTGGAACAAGTGAGAAAAGATTTGAATTGGATGGACCCTAGTGATATCGTTGAGTTGGAGGGAAGGCATAATGTTGGTTTTGGAGTGCACGCCCGTTGGAAGACCATGCGTGTGAACTCGGAGCAACGTTGGGTTGCATACAAGGAGACGGTGGCCGAATCACTAGACAAGGCTCTTGAGATATTTGCAACGACGAAGGTTGATTCAATGTTGCATTTGGACTTGAACCGGAACCCCTCACCTTTGGTTGCTAGTAGCCCCCCACAGTTGAACCGAGATAAAATTGTTGAACCTCTTTTGACCCAACAAGTGAGGCCAACATTGACCCCATTTCCAAACAACCAAAATGAAGCTTTGCAAGGGAGTATGATGAGTATGCGGATGATGACAATGAATTTGATCTCCATGACAACATTGTGGGTGATCTCGACAAATATCATTTGCAAGAGACAATGGACCATTCCATCCCTTATTCCCGTGGCTATGCATCGGATTCGGATGACGAATGTCCCGACGAAAAAGTTGATGAGGAGGGGTTCACGGTGAAGGAGGCCGAAGCTTTCGAGAAGGTATTCAGACGGGATCATCGGACTACATTGTTCAAGGATGTTAGTCTCGCGGATGAAGCCGTGGTAGATGGTGGCCAAGGTATAGCTCTTAGGGTTAGGCCAAGATCTCACCGTGATTTGGAAGACGGAAAGAACGGGATTGCTCGTGGGTCTAAGTTTGAAACCTTCTTGGAATTGAAGATGTGGCTCGACAACTACTCCGTTACGCATTACCGTCCACACAATGTGGTGAACTCAGACGTTAATGTGCGCTACACGGTAGCATGTGAAGAAGATAAATGTTCGTGGATTGTGCGTGCAAGACCATGGGAAGGAGGTCCAACTTGGCATGTAGTGAGTTGTGTACCAACTCACATGTTCCGAGGCAAAAGGGTGGATGGCAAGATTGTGTCCCAAGACCACAGAAAACTCACGTCCGAGTTCATTGCTTACAGACTCTCCAACTCAATATCCACACTTCCAACAATGAGCGTCCAACATGTCATGAACCTTGTGAAAGCCATCTTTCATTACAAGGTGAAATACGGTAAGGCATGGAAGGCGAAGCAAGCCGCATTTAAGATGTTGTATGGTAATTGGGAGGAAGCATACAACCAAATCCCTAGGTTGTTGTTAGCCATGGCCTCCACAAACCCGGGCATGGTTCATGTGGTCGAGCCTCATGGGGAAAAACAACGGTTCATAACGGAAGGAAAGTCCGAGTATTTGGCCGTGCATTTTGGGCATTTGAGCAATGCGTGAGGGCTTTCGAGCACTGCATGCCAGTCATCGCCGTTGATGGCACATTCTTGACCGGACAATACAAGGGCACCTTGTTGGTTGCGATAGCAAGTGATATCAATAACCGGGTGTTGCCATTGGCATTTGCTTTGGTTGAGGTGGAGAACAATGACAACTGGGAGTGGTTTTTGCGTCTTTTGAGGACGAAGGTGTTACCCGCTGAGAGGGAAATTTGTGTCATATCGGATCGGCATCAAGGAATTCTTAACACGGTGGATATTGACATTCCCGGGCATGCTCCGTTGCATCATCGATGGTGCATGAGGCACTTTTGTTCGAACTTCTATAGGGCATGTGGCCTTAAGGAGTTGGCCGATGATCTTCAAGATTGTTGTCTCGCTTTCTCCGACAAGCGGTTCTCCTTCTTGTACAACAAATTGCTCGCACACAAAAAAAACTTGATCCCGGGGGTCAAGACTTTCTCAATAGGCACATTCAATACCAGAACAAGTGGGCACGTGCTTTTGATGAATATGGCCGGAGATATAGTCAAATGACTAGCAATATGGCCGAATGCTTCAATAGAGTGCTCAAAGGTGCATGTGCATTACCCGTGACGGCAATAGTTCAATACACATTTGACAAGCTGAATGCGTACTTTCTAAAGTACTTAATGGAAACATACGCACATATAGCGGGTGAGAACAAGCGCAAGTACAAGTACAAGTTCCCACCCAAGATTTATGAATGGTTGGAATTTTAATCACGGAAAGCGGACTCGCAAGAAGCTATACTATATGACAACAAAGATTGGAAGTATGAAGTGAAAGAGCCGGGAGGAACCACAAACGATGGCCGCCAACATGGAGGTCGGGCTTTCAAGGTCTCGTTAACAAGGTGTGATTGCACTTGCGGGAGGCCATTGTTGCTTCATCTCCCATGCTCACACTTGTACACCGCTGGTCGCGTTAGGAATGTGGACATCAATCACCCCCCTCGCCGTGAGGGAGTCGGAGTTCTCAATCATGACAGTCAATAATACATGGGCTCCCCGCTTTCACCCATACTTTGACCAATCACAATGGCCCGAGTACCATGGACTCCAACTATGGCCGGATCCGGAGCTGAAGGTTGTTAAATGGGGTAGACGTAAGACAAAGCATCTTCGAGGCGGCATGGATGACTGGGGCCATGGTGGCCACCGCGAATCAGGCAACGACCAATTCCAAGAGCCACGTGAGAGGTCCCGATGTGGCGAATGCAAAGGTCAAGGCCACAACAAAAGTAAATGCACCAAACCACGAAAGAGGTCCAAGACTAATGATGCAAGCACAAGCCAACAAGGAGGTACACAAGGTACCCAACAAGTGCCAAGGCAACCAAGTGGCGGCCAACCAAGCAGAAGCCAACAAGTGCCAAGGCAATCAAGTGGTAGCCAACCAAGCAGAAGCCAACAAGTGCCAAGGCAACCAAGTGGTAGCCAACAAGTGCCAAGCCAACCAAGCGGTAGCCAACCAAGCACAAGCCAACAAGTGCCAAGGCAACCAAGTGGTAGCAAAAGTGTATCTGGGCAACAAAGAGGGAGGCAGCTAGGACTTACAAGAGGTTGTGGTGGTGGTAGAGTTCGTGGTGGTGGTAGAGCTCGTGGAGGTGGTCTTGGCCTTGGTGATGGTATTGGCCTAGGTGGTGTACTTGGTCGTGGTGGTGGTAGTCAACAAGGTCATTATACAGAAATGTTTGGATACCTTGATGGACAATTTCCGTATGTTGCTCACTAACTATAATGCTTCCCTTTTATTGCTTTCATTATTCATTAATATGTTGCAATGTATACATTTTTCAATTTGTTCTTATTGTCATTACTAACTTATATGTGAAGGAAATATGCCCTAGAGGCAATAATAAAGTTATTATTTATTTCCTTATATCATGATAAATGTTTATTATTCATGCTAGAATTGTATTAACCGGAAACTTAGTACATGTGTGAATACATAGACAAAACAGTATGTCCCTAGTATGCCTCTACTAGACTAGCTCATTGATCAAAGATGGTTATGTTTCCTAGCCATAGACATGAGTTGTCATTTGATCAACGGGATCACATCATTAGGAGAATGATGTGATGGACAAGACCCATCCGTTAGCATAGCACTATGATCGTTTAGTTTAACTGCTATTGCTTTCTTCATGACTTATACATGTTCCTATGACTATGAGATTATGCAACTCCCGAATACCGTAGGAACACCTTGTGTGCTATCAAACGTCACAACGTAACTGGGTGATCATAAAGATGCTCTACAGGTGTCTCCGAAAGTATTCGTGGTGTTGGCATAGATCAAGATTAGGATTTGTCACTCCGAATGTCGGAGAGGTATCTCTGGGCCCTCTCGGTAACACACATCACAATAAGCCTTGCAAGCAAAAGACTAATGAGTTAGTCACGAGATGATGTGTTACGGAACGAGTAAAGAGACTTGCCAGTAACGAGATTGAACTAGGTATAGAGATACCGACGATCGAATCTCGGGCAAGTAACATACCGTTTGACAAAAGGAACAACGTATGTTGTTATGCCGTTCTGACCGATAAAAGATCTTCGTAGAATATGTAGGAGCCAATATGAACATCCAGGTTCCGCTATTGGTTATTGACCAGAGATGAGTCTCGGTCATGTCTACATAGTTCTCGAACCCGTAGGGTCCGCACGCTTAACGTTTGATGACGATCGGTATTATGAGTTTTTGAGTATTGATGTACCGAAGGTAGTTCGGAGTCCCGGATGAGATCACGGACATGACGAGGAGTCTCGGAATGTCCGAGACATAAAGATTGATATATTGGACGGCTATATTCGGACACCGGAAGTATACCGGAAAAGTTTCGGATTTATCGGGAATGCCGGAGGGGGTTACCGGAACCCCCTACGAGAGGGGATGGTCCATAGTGGGCCTAAAGGGTGAGAGAGAGGCAGCCCATAGGGCTGGCCGGCGCCCCACCTAGGAATCCTAGTTGGACTAGGATTGGGGGGGCGCCACCTCTCCTAATCCTTTCCCCCTTCTTCCTTCCGGTGAATCCTACTAGGAATAGGATTGCAATCCTATTCCTAGTAGGAGTCCCTTCCTAGCCGCACCATAGGGAGTTGGCCGGCCCTCCTCCCTTGCTCCTTTATATACGGGGGCAGGGGGGCACCCAAACACACACAAGTTGAATTGTTTTAGCCGTGTGCGGTGCCCCCCTCCACTGAATCACACCTCGGTCGTACCGTCGCGAAGCTTAGGAGAAGCCCCGCGCCGGTGAACACATCATATCCGTCACCACGCCGTCGTGCTGACGAAACTCTCCCGTGAAGCTCAACTGGATCAAGAGCTCGTGGGACGTCATCAAGCTGAACGTGTGCTGAACGCGGAGGTGCCGTACGTTCGGTGCTTGATCGGTTGGATCGCGAAGAAGTTCGACAACATCAACCGCGTCACTTGACGCTTCCGCTCCCGGTCTACGAGGGTACGTAGACACACTCTCCCCTCTCGTTGCTATGCATCTGGTAGATAGATCTTGCGTGATCGTAGGAAAATTTTAAAATCCTACGTTCCCCAACAGTGGCATCATGAGCCAGGTCTATGCGTAGATGATATGCACGAGTAGAACACAATGAGATTGTGGATGATACTAGTCATACTGCTTACCAGCATGTCATACTTTGCTTCGGCGGTATTGTGAGATGAAGCGGCCCGGACCGACATTACGCGTACGCTTACGCGAGACTGGTTTCACTGTTACGAGCACTCGTTGCTTAAAGGTGACTGGCGGGTGTCTGTCTCTCTCACTTTAGCTGAATCAAGTGTGGCTACGCCCGGTCCTTGTGAAGGTTAAAACAGCACATACTTGACGAAACATCGTTGTGGTTTTGTATGCGTAGGTAAGAACGGTTCTTGCTAAGCCCGTAGCAGCCACGTAAAACTTGCAACAAACAAAGTAGAGGACGTCTAACTTGTTTTTGCAGGGCATGTTGTGATGTGATATGGTCAAGACATGATGAGTTATACGGTTTTGTATGAGATGATCATGTTTTGTAAAGTTATCGGCAACTGGCAGGAGCCATATGGTTGTCGCTTTATTGTATGAAATGCAATCGCCATGTAATTGCTTTACTTTATCACTAAGCGGTAGCGATAGTCGTAGAAGCAATAGTTGGCGAGACGACAACGATGCTACGATGAAGATCAAGGTGTCAAGCCGGTGACGAACGTGATCATGACGGTGCTTTGAAGATGGAGATCAAAAGCACAAGATGATGATGGCCATATCATCACATATTTTGATTGCATGTGATGTTTATCTTATTATGCTTCTTATTTTGCTTAGAACGACGGTAGCATTATAAGATGATCCCTTACTAAATTTCAAGGTATAAGTGTTCTCCCTGAGTATGCACCGTTGCGAAAGTTCGTCGTGCCGAGACACCACGTGATGATCGGGTGTGATAAGCTCTACGTTCAAATACAACGGGTGTAAGCCAGTTTTGCACACGCAGAATACTCGGGTTAAACTTGACGAGCCTAGCATATACAGATATGGCCTCGGAACACTGGAGACCGAAAGGTCGAGCGTGAATCATATAGTAGATATGATCAACATAAGATGTTCACCATTGAAAACTACTCCATCTCACGTGATGATCGGACATGGTTTAGTTGATTTGGATCACGTGATCATTTAGATGACCAGAGGGATGTCTATCTAAGTGGGAGTTCTTAAGTAATATGATTAATTGAACTTTAATTTATCATGAACTTAGTCCTGGTAGTATTAGCATATCTATGTTGTAGATCAATAGCTCGCGATGTTGCTCCCCGTTTATTTTTCCATATGTTCCTAGAGAAAACCAAGTTGAAAGATGTTAGTAGCAATGATGCGGAATTGTTCCGTGATCTGAGGATTATCCTCATTGCTGCACAGAAGAATTATGTCCTTGATGCACCGCTAGGTGACAGACCTATTGCAGGAGCAGATGTAGACGTTATGAACGTTTTTGACAAAAGCTCGATATGATGACTACTTGATAGTTTAAGTGCACCATACTTTACGGCTTAGAACCGGGACTTCAAAAACGTTTTGAACGCCACGGAGCATATAAGATGTTCCAAGAGTTGAAATTAGTATTTCATACTCATGCCCGTGTCGAGAGGTATAAGACCTCTGACAGTACTTTGCCTACAAGATGGAGGAGAATAGCTCAACCAGTGAGCATGTGCTCAGATTGTCTGGGTACTACAATTACTTTAATCAAGTGGGAGTTAATCTTCCAGATAAGATAGTAATTGACAAAGTTCTCTAGTCACTATCACCAAGTTAGTAGAACTTCGTGATGAACTATAATATGCAAGGGATGACGAAAACAATTCCCGAGCTCTTCGCTATGCTCAAAGCTGCGGAGGCAGAAATCAAAAAGGAGCATCAAGTGTTGATGGTTAGCAAGACCACTAGTTTCAAGAAAAAGGGCAAGGGAAAGAAATGGAACTTCAAAAAGAATAGCAAGTCAGTTGCTACTTCCACGAAGAAACCCAAAGCTAAACTCAAGCCTGAAACTAAGTGCTTCTACTGCAAAGGAAATGGTCACTGGAAGTGGAACTGCCCTAGATACTTGGCGGATAAGAAGGATGGCAAAGTGAACAAAGGTATATTTGATATACAGATTATTGATGTGTATTTTACTAGTGTTCATAGCAACCCCTTGGTATTTGATACTGATTTAGTTGCTAAAAAGGTAGTAACTCGAAATGGGAGTTGCATAATGAACAGAAACTAGTTAAAGGATGAAGTGACGATGTGTATTGGAAATAGTTCCAAGATTGATATGATCATCATCGCACACTCCCTATACTTTCGGGATTAGTGTTGAACCTAAATAAGTGTTATTTGGTGTTTGTGTTGAGCATGAATATGATTTGATCATGTTTATTGCAATACGGTTATTCATGTAAGTTAAAGAATAATTGTTGTTCTGTTTACATGAATAAAACCTTCTATGGTCATACACCCAATAAAATAGTTTGTTGGATCTCGATCGTGTGATACACATATTCATAATATTGAAGCCAAAAGATGCAAGGTTAATAATGATAGTGCAACTTATTTGTGGCACTGCCGTTTAGGTCATATTGGTGTAAAACGCATGAAGAAACTCCATAATGATGGACTTTTGGAATCACTTGATTATGAATCACTTGGTGCTTGCAAACCATGCCTCATGGGCAAGATGACTAAAACTCCGTTCTCCGGAACTATGGAGCGAGCAACAGATTTGTTGGAAATCATACATACTGATGTATGTGGACCAATGAGCGTTGATGCTCGCGGCGGGTATCGTTATTTTCTGACCTTCACTGATGATTTGAGCAGATATGGGTATATCTACTTAATGAAACACAAGTCTGAAACATTTGAAAAGTTCAAATAATTTCAGAGTGAAGTAGAGAATCATCGTAACAAGAAAATAAAGTTCCTACGATCTGATCGTGGAGGAGAATATTTGAGTTACGAGTTTGGTCTTCATTTGAAACAATGTGGAATAGTTTCACAACTCACGCCACCTGGAACACCACAGCGTAATGGTGTGTCCGAACGTCGTAACCGTACTTTATTGGATATGGTGCGATCTATGATGTCTCTTACCGATTTACCACTATCGTTTTGGGGTTATGCTTTAGAGACAGCTGCATTCACGTTAAATAGGGCACCATCTAAATCCGTTGATACGACGCCTTATGAACTATGGTTTGGCAAGAAACCAAAGTTGTCGTTTCTTAAAATTTGGGGCCGCGATGCTTATGTGAAAACACTTCAACCTGATAAGCTCGATCCCAAGTCGGAAAAATGTGTCTTCATAGGATACCCAAAAGAAACCGTTGGGTACACCTTCTATCACAGATCCGAAGGCAAAAATATTCGTTGCTAAGAACGGATCCTTTCTAGAAAAAGAGTTTCTCTCGAAAGAAGTGAGTGGGAGGAAAGTAGAACTTGATGAGGTAATTGTACCTTCTCCCATATTGGAAAGTAGTACATCACAGGAAATTGTTCCAGTGATTCATACACCAATTAGTGAGGAAGTTGATGATAATGATCATGAAACTTCGGATCAAGTTTCTACTGAACGTCGTAGATCAACCAGAGTACGTTCCGCACCAGAGTGGTACGGCAACCCAGTTCTGGAAATCATGTTACTAGACCATGATGAACCTACGAACTATGAGGAAGCGATGATGAGCCCAGATTCCGCAAAATGGCTTGAGCCATGAAATCTGAGATGGGATCCATGTATGAGAACAAAGTATGGACTTTGGTTGACTTGCCCGATGGTCGGCAAGCCATCGAAAATAAATGGATCTTCAAGAGGAAGACCGACGCAGACGGTAATATTACTGTTTACAAAGCTCGACTTGTTGCGAAAGGTTTTCGACAAGTTCAAGGTGTTGACTACGATGAGATTTTCTCACCCGTAGCGATGCTTAAAGTCTGTCCGAATCATGTTAGCAATTGCCACATTTTATGAAATCTGGCAAATGGATAACGAAACTGCATTCTTTGATGAATTTATTAAAGAAGAATTGTATATGATGCAACCAGAAGGTTTTGTCAATCCTAAAGGTGCTAACAAAATGTGCAAGCTCCAGCGATCCTTCTATGGACTGGTGCAAGCATCTCGGAGTTGGAATATACACTTTGATGAGGTGATCAAAGCATATGGTTTTATACAGACTTTTGGACAAGCCTGTATTTACAAGAAGTGAGTGGGAGCACTACAACCTTTCTGATAAGTATATGTGAATAACATATTGTCAATCGGAAATGATGTAGAATTTTTCTGGAAAGCATAAAGGAGTTTTTTCAAAGAAAGACCCTGATAAAGCTACTTACATATTGGGCATCAAGATCTATAGAGATAGATCAAAACGCTTGATAAGACTTTCGATGAAGTACATACCTTGATAAGATTTTGAAATAGTTCAAAATGGATCAGTCAAAGAAAGGGTTCTTGCCTGTTTTACAAGGTATGAAGTTGAGTAAGACTCAAAGCCAGACCGCGGCAGAAAAATATAGAGAGAATGAAAGTCATTCCCTATGCCTCAGCCATAGGTTCTATAAAGTATGCCATGCTGTGTACAAAACACGTTGTGTACCTTGCCAAGAATTTGACAGGGAGGTACAATAGTGATCCAGGAGTAGATCACTGTACAGCGGTCAAAATTATCCTTAGTAATTGGATGACTAAGGAAATATTTCTCGATTATGGAGGTGATAAAGAGTTCGTCGTAAAGGGTTACGCTGATGCAAGCTTTGACACTAAATCCAGATGACTCTAAGTATCAATCTGGATGCGTATTGAAAGTGGGAGCAATTAGCTAGAGTAGCTCCATGCAGAGCATTTTAGACATAGAAATTTGCGAAATACATAGGGATCTGTATATGACAGACCCGTTGACTAAACTTCTCTCACAAGCAAAACATGATCACACCTTATTACTCTTGGGTATTAATCACATAGCAATGTGAACTAGATTATTGACTCTAGTAAACCCTTTGGGTGTTGGTCACATGGTGATGTGAACTATGGGTGTTAATCACATAACGATGTGAACTATCGGTATTAAATCACATGGCGATGTGAGCTAGATTATTGACTCTAGTGCAAGTGGGAGACTGAAGGAAATATGCCCTAGAGGCAATAATAAAGTTATTATTTATTTCCTTATATCATGATAAATGTTTATTATTCATGCTAGAATTGTATTAACCGGAAACTTAGTACATGTGTGAATACATAGACAAAACAGTATGTCCCTAGTATGCCTCTACTAGACTATCTCATTGATCAAAGATGGTTATGTTTCCTAGCCATAGACATGAGTTGTCATTTGATCAACGGGATCACATCATTAGGAGAATGATGTGATGGACAAGACCCATCCGTTAGCATAGCACTATGATCGTTTAGTTTAACTGCTATTGCTTTCTTCATGACTTATACATGTTCCTATGACTATGAGATTATGCAACTCCCGAATACCGTAGGAACACCTTGTGTGCTATCAAACGTCACAACGTAACTGGGTGATCATAAAGATGCTCTACAGGTGTCTCCGAAAGTATTCGTGGTGTTGGCATAGATCAAGATTAGGATTTGTCACTCCAAATGTCGGAGAGGTATCTGTGGGCCCTCTCGGTAACACACATCACAATAAGCCTTGCAATCAAAAGACTAATGAGTTAGTCACGAGATGATGTGTTACGGAACGAGTAAAGAGACTTGCCAGTAACGAGATTGAACTAGGTATAGAGATACCGACGATCGAATCTCGGGCAAGTAACATACCGTTTGACAAAAGGAACAACGTATGTTGTTATGCGGTTCTGACCGATAAAAGATCTTCGTAGAATATGTAGGAGCCAATATGAACATCCAGGTTCCGCTATTGGTTATTGACCAGAGATGAGTCTCGGTCATGTCTACATAGTTCTCGAACCCGTAGGGTCCGCACGCTTAACGTTTGATGACGATCGGTATTATGAGTTTTTGAGTATTGATGTACCGAAGGTAGTTCGGAGTCCCGGATGAGATCACGGACATGACGAGGAGTCTCGGAATGTCCGAGACATAAAGATTGATATATTGGACGGCTATATTCGGACACCGGAAGTATACCGGAAAAGTTTCGGATTTATCGGGAATGCCGGAGGGGGTTACCGGAACCCCCTACGAGAGGGGATGGTCCATAGTGGGCCTAAAGGGTGAGAGAGAGGCAGCCCATAGGGCTGGCCGGCACCCCACCTAGGAATCCTAGTTGGACTAGGATTGGGGGGGCGCCACCTCTCCTAATCCTTTCCCCCTTCTTCCTTCCGGTGAATCCTACTAGGAATAGGATTGCAATCCTATTCCTAGTAGGAGTCC
This sequence comes from Secale cereale, assembly GCA_902687465.1. NCBI lineage: Eukaryota > Viridiplantae > Streptophyta > Magnoliopsida > Poales > Poaceae > Secale > Secale cereale. The sequence goes on from LR738711.1 coordinate 623,446,569, forward strand.
CTTCCTAGCCGCACCATAGGGAGTTGGCCGGCCCTCCTCCCTTGCTCCTTTATATACGGGGGCAGGGGGGCACCCAAACACACACAAGTTGAATTTTTTTAGCCGTGTGCGGTGTCCCCCTCCACAGAATCACACCTCGGTCGTACCGTCGCGAAGCTTAGGAGAAGCCCTGCGCCGGTGAACACATCATATCCGTCACCACGCCGTCGTGCTGACGAAACTCTCCCGTGAAGCTCAACTGGATCAAGAGCTCGTGGGATGTCATCAAGCTGAACGTGTGCTGAACGCGGAGGTGCCGTACGTTCGGTGCTTGATCGGTTGGATCGCGAAGAAGTTCGACAACATCAACCGCGTCACTTGACGCTTCCGCTCCCGGTCTACGAGGGTACGTAGACACACTCTCCCCTCTCGTTGCTATGCATCTGGTAGATAGATCTTGCGTGATCGTAGGAAAATTTTAAAATACTACGTTCCCCAACAATATGTTTCACTCATTGTATGTATGGCGGCTTCTCAACCCAACAAACCAACAATGAAGGGAGTGGAGGAGAAGGATGGCGAAGGTGACATGGCGGGATGGTGGGAGAAGTCTGCTAAGAAGCTAAGAGAGGAGGATGTAGCCGCACTAGAGAAGAAGAAGCATGAGAAGCTCGAAAAGGAGTGGAAGGAACAACACACAGATGATATGCAGTGTCGCGCTAGGCAGCAAGCTTTGATACGGAGATGTGAGGAGACCGAGAAGAAGCGTCTTAAGGATTTCCAAGAAAGAACCGCCAAACTGTGGGCATTCGAAGCTGAAAAGAAAGAGAGGGAGAACAATATATTCATGGAGAGGGTGGTTAAGGAGGCTCACCGCATAAGGAAAAGGGAGGAGGAAGAAGAAGAAGAGAGGAAGAAAAAGAAGGGGAAGGGGCCATGCTCTACGCAGCAGAGCTATGTCATCTTCAATTTGCGTGTGAACTACTATGTCTCATGAACTTTATGTATTTTGGACTCCTCTTCGATTTGGTTGTATGAAGTACTATGTGCCCGGCTCTACTACTATGTATGTTGAACTCCTCCATTTGGTTTATGAACTAGTAACTATGTTGAACTCCTACATTTGGTGGTATGAAGTACTATGTGTCCGGCTGTACTACAAAGCATGTTGAACTACTCATCTGGCTGTAGCTTCTGTTTCTCTCTGGACATATGTGTCAGGCTCAGGCTTAGGTTCAGGCTCCTCTACATCCACCTCGTCGTCCAAGTAGTTATCCAAGGCCGCCATCCGCGAAGTATCGACCACCCTCTTTCCTTTTTCGGTGAAATCTTTGGGTGTGTATTTGTTGATTCTGTTGGGGAACGTTGCATGGGAAAAAAAAAATTCCTACGCTCACCAAGATCAATCTAGGAGATGCCTCTACGAGGGAAGAGTCAGATCCACATACCCTTGTAGATCGCTAAGCGGAAGCGTTGCTAGAACGCGGTTGATGGAGTCGTACTCGCGGCGATTCAAATCGCGGAAGATCCGATCTAGCGCCGAACGGACGGCGCCTCCGCGTTCAACACACGTACGGCTTGATGACGCCTTCACCTCCTCGATCCAGCGAGCGATGGTGAAGTAGCAACTTGAGTCCTCCGGCAGCACGACGGCGTGGTGGAGGTGGTGGTGGAGAAAACTCAGCAGGGCTTCGCCAAGCACTGCGGAGAAGAAGATATGCTACGAGGGAGAGGAGAGGCAGCGCCAAGGCACGTAGGGGTGTGGCTGCCCTCTCTCTCCCTCTCTATATATAGGGGGAGGGGAGAAGTGGAGGCGCCCCTAGGGTTTCCCCTAGGGGGTGGCGGCCACAAGGGAGAGGGGGGCGGCTAGGGTTTGGGTGGCCCCCCTAGGCGCCTTGCCCCCCAAGCCAGAGGGGGCCGGCTGCCCTAGGGGCGCCCCCACCCTCCTAGCTGCGTGGGAGGCCTGTGGGGGGGCGCACAGCCCCTGTGTGGGCTGATGTGCCTCCCCCCTTTTGGCCCATGAGGCCCGCAACACTTGCCGGGACCCCCCGAAACTCCTTTCGGTCATCCGACGACTCCCCGGTGCTCCCCGGAACACTTCCGGACTCCGATTCCCATCATCCAATATATCAATCTTCATCCCCGGACCATTCCGGAGTTCGTCGTCACGTCCGGGATCTCATCCGGGACTCCGAACAACCTTCGGTTACCAACATAACGACTCGACTATACTTATATCATCACCAAACGTTAAGTGTGTAGACCCTTCGGGTTCGAGAACTATGCAGACATGACCGAGACACCTCTACGGTCAATAACCAATAGCGGGACCTGGATGCCCATATTGGTTCCCACATATTCTACGAAGATCTTATCGATTGAACCTCGATGTCAAGGATTCAGACAATCCCGTATATAGTTCCCTTTGTCTGTCGGTATGTTACTTGCCCGAGATTCGATCGTCGGTATCTCTATACCTAGTTCAATCTCGTTACCGGCAAGTCTCTTTACTCGTTCCGTAATACAAGATCCCGTGATCAACTCATTGGTCACATTGCTTGCAAGCTCATTGTGATGTTGTATTACCGAGTGGGCCCTGAGATACCTCTCCGTCATACGGAGTGACAAATCCCAGTCTTGATCCATGCCAACTAAACAGACACCCTCGGAGATACCTGTAGAGCACCTTTATAGTCACCCAGTTACGTTGTGATGTTGGGTACACACAAGGTACTCTTCCGGTGTCAGTGAGTTGCATGATCTCATGGTCGTAGGAACATATACTTGACATGCAGAAAACAATAGCAATAAACTGACATGATCATATGCTACGTTTATCGTTTGGGTCTTGTCCATCACATCATTCTCCTAATGATGTGATCCCGTTATCAAATGACAACGCATGTCTATGGCTAGGAAACCGTAGCCATCTTTGATCAACGAGCTAGTCTAGTAGAGGCTCACTAGGGACACGGTGTTGTCTATGTATCCACACATGTATCTTAGTTTCCTATCAATACAATTCTAGCATGGATAATAAACGATTATCATGAACAAGGAAATATAATAATAACCAATTTATTATTGCCTCTAGGGCATATTTCCAACAGTCTCCCACTTGCACTAGAGTCAATAATCTAGTTCACATCGCTATGTGATTAACACTCATAGTTCACATCGCCATGTGACTAATACCCAAAGAGTTTACTAGAGTCAATAATCTAGTCCACATCACCATGTGATCAACACTCAATGAGTTCTGTGGTTTTATCATGTTATGCTTGTGGGAGAGGTTGTAGTCAATGGGTCTGCAACATGCAGATCCACACGTACTTCGCAAAAATCTATGTCATATTGTAGATGCTGCTACTTCGCTCCACTTGGTGCTATTCCAAATGGTTGCTCCACTATACGTATCCGGTTTTTCTACTCAGAGTTATCCGGATAGGTGTTAAAGCTTGCATCGACGTAACTCTTTACGTTGAACTCTTTATAACCTCCACAACCGAGAAACATTTCCTTATTCCTCTAAGGATAATTTTGACCGCTGTCCAGTGATCCACTCCTGGATCACACTTGTACCCCCTTGCCAGACTCGTGGCAAGGCACACATCAGGTGCGGTACTCATCATGGCATACCGTATAGAGCCTATGACAAAAGCATAGGGGACGACCTTCGTCCTTCCTCTTCCTTCTGCCGTGGTCAAGTTTTGAGTCTTACTCAACTTCACACCTTACAACTCAGGTAAGAACTCCTTCTTTGACTGATCTATTTTGAACTCCTTCAAAATCATGTCAAAGGTGTGTGTTCTTTTGAAAGTATCATCAGGCGTCTTGATCTATCTGTATAGATCTTGATGCCCAATATGTAAGCAGCTTTATCCAGGTCTTCCTTTGAAAAACTCATTTCAAACAACCCTTTATGCTTTCCAGAAATTCTACATCATTTCGGATCAACAATATGTCATTCACATATACTTATCAGAAATGTTGTGATGCTCCCACTCACGTTATTGTAAATACAAGTTTCTAACAAACTTTGTATACTCAAGAACTTTGATCACTCCATCAAAGCATATATTCCGACACCGAGATGCTTGCTCCAGTCTATGGAAGGATCGCTGGAGCTAGCATACCTTTTAGCATCCTTAGGATCGACAAAACCTTTCTGATTGTATCACATACAACCTTTCCTTACGAAAACTGGTAAGGAAACTTGTTTTGTCATCCATCTGCCAGATTTCATAAATGCAGCTAATGCTAACATGATTCCGACGGACTCAAGCATCGCTACGGGTGAGAAAATCTCATCGTAGTCAACTCCTTGAACTTGTGGAAAAACTCTTCGCCACAAGTCGAGCTTCATAGACGGTGACATTACCGTCCACGTCCGTCTTCCTTCCTAAAGATCCATTTATCTCAATGGCTTGCCAGTCATCGGGCAAGTCCACCAAAGTCCATACTTTGTTTTGATACATGGATCCTATCTCGCATTTCTCGGTTTCTAACCATTTGTCGGAATATGGGCCCACCATCGCTTCTCCATAGTTCGTAGGTTCATCGTTGTCCAACAACATGACCTCTAAGACAGGATCACCGTACCACTAAGGAGTAGTACATATTCTTGTCGACCTACGAGGTTCGATAGCAACTTGATCCGATGCTTCATGATCACTATCATTAGTTTCCTCTTCAACAGTCGTAGGTTCCACAGAAACATCTTTCTGTGTTGCACTACTCTCCGGTTGAAGTGAGGGTTCGACAACCTCATCAAGTTCTATCTTCCTCCCACTCAAATCTTTCGAGAGAAACTCCTTCTCGAGAAAGGACCCATTCTAAGCGACAAACATTTTTGTCCTTGGATCTGAGATAGAAGGTATACCCAACCGTTACCAGTGGGTATTCCATGAAGATGTATTTATCCGCTTTGGGTTCGAGCTTTTCCCGGCTGAAGCCATAAGCATCGCAGCCCCAAACATTAAGAAAACGACAACTTTGGTTTCTTGCCAAACCATACGACGTCGTCTCAACGGACTTAGATGGTGCCCTATATAAAGTGAATGCAGCTGTCTCTAATGCATAACCTCAAAATGATAGCGGTAGATCGGTAAGATACACCATAGATCGCACCATATCTCATAAGGTTCGATTACGATGTCCGGACACACCATTACGCTGTGGTGTTCCAGGTGGCTTCAACTGTGAAACATTTCCACAATGTCTTAAGTGATTGCCAAACTCATAATTCAGAAGATCTCCCCTTGATCAGATCGTAGGAACATGATCTTCTTGTTATGATGATTCTTAATCTTCACTCTGAAATTGCTTGAACTTTTCAAACATTTCAGACTTTTGCTTCATTAAGTGAATATACCCATATCTACTCAAATCGTCAGTGAAGATGAGAAAATAACGATATCCACCACACGCCTTAATTCTCATTGGATCACACACATCAGCATGTATGATTTCCAACAAGTCACTTTCCCGTTTCATTGTACCTGAACACGGGATCTTAGTCATCCTGCCCAAGAGGCATGGCTCGCATGTGTCAAGTGATTCAAAATCAAGTGACTCCAAACGTCCATCAGCATGGAGTTTCTTCATGCATATTACGCCAAAATGACCTAAGCGGCAGTGCCACAAGAAAGTGGTACTATCATTATTAACTCTACATCTTTTGGCATTAACATTATCATCATGTGTATTACTATGATCGAGATTCAACAAACCATTGGGTGCATGACCATAAAGGTATTATTCATGTAAACAGAATAACCATTATTCTCTGACTTAAATGAATAACCGTATTGTAATGAACATGATCTAATCATATTCATGCTCAACGTAGACACCCGATAACATTTATCTAGGTTCAACACTAATCTCGAAAATAGAGGAAGTGTGCGATGGTGATCTTATCAACCTTGGAAACACTTCCAACACACATCGTCACCTCGCCCTTAGCTAGTCTCCGTTCAGTCCGTAGCTTTTGCTTCAAGTCACTAATAATAGCAACTGAACCGGTATCCAATACCCAGGTGCTACAAGGAGTACTACTAAGGTACACATCAATAACACGTATATCAAATATACTTTGTTGAAGTTGCCAGCTATCATATCTACCATGTATTTGGGGTGGTTCCGCTACCATGTGACCGTTCCCCTTACAATAGAAGCACTTAGTCTCGAGGTTTGGGTTCAACCATGGGTTCCTTCATCAGAGCGACAACAGGTTTGCCATTCATGAAGTTTCCCTTCTAGCCCTTACCCCTTTTTGAAACCAGTGGTCTTGCTAACCCATCAACACTTGATGCTCCTTCTTGATTTCTACTTTTGCGGTACTAAGAACCGCTAATAGCTCCGGGATCATCTCCATCCTTTGCATGTCATAGTTCATCACGAAGTTCTAGTAGCTTGGTGATAGTGTCTAGAGAATTCTGTCAACCACTATCTCACCTGGAAGATTAACTCCCACTTGGTTCAAGTGATTTTAGCACCCAGACATTCTGAGCACATGCTCACTAGTTGAGCTATTCTCCTCCATCTTTTTGGCAAAGGAACTTGTCAGAGGTCTCATACCTCTCAACACGGGCATGAGCCTGAAATCCCAATTTCAGCTCTTAGTACATCTCATATGTTCCATGGCGTTCAAAACGTCATTGGAATCCTGATTCTAAGCCGTAAAGTATGGTGCACTAAACTATCAAGTAGTCATCAGGACGTGTCTCTCAGGTGTTCACAACATCCACAGAAAATGTTGTAGGGGTTTGCACATTGAGCGGTGCATCAAAGACGTAAGCTTTCTGTGCAGCAGTGAGGACACTCCTCGGACTACGGACCCAGTCCGCATCCTTGCTTACAATATCTTTCAACTTAGTCTTTCTCTAGGATCGTATTAAACAGGGAGCTACAACGCAAGCTATTGATCTACAACATAATTTGCAAAGGCAACTTAGACTATTGTTCATGATAAGTGAGTTTAACTAATCAAATTACTTATAACTCCCACTCAAATTGACATCCCTCTGGTCATCCGAGCGTGACATGATCCAAATCCACCAACCCAAGTCCGATCATCACGTGAGATGAGGTGGTGTCAATGGTGAACATCTTCATGTTGATCATATCTACTATATGACTCATGCTCGACCTTTCGGTCTTCCGTGTTCCGAGGCCATGTCTGTACATGCTAGGCTCGTCAAGTCTAACCTGAGTGTTCTGCATGTGCAAAACTGGCTTGCACCCGTTGTATGCGAACGTAGAGTCTATCACACCCGATCATCACGTGGTGCTTCGAAACGACGAACCTTCGCAACGGCGCACACTCGGGGGGAACACAATTTCATCTTGAAATTTTAGTGAGGGATCATCTTATAATGCTACCGCCGTCCTAAGCAAAATAAGATGCATAAAAGGATTAACATCACATGCAAATCATAAGTGACATGATATGGCCATCAACTCGTGCTTTTGATCTCCATCTTCAAAGCATCGGCATGATCTCCATCGTCACCGGCATAACACCATGATCCCCATCATCATGATCTCCATCATCGTGTCGCCATCGGGGTTGTCGCGCCCACCATGCTTCTACTACTATTGCTACCGTTTAGCGATAAAGTAAAGCATTACATAGCGCTTAATGATTGACACGCAGGTCATACAAAAATTAAATGCAACCCTATGGCTCCTACCGGTTGCCGTGTTTGTCGACATGCAAGTCGATATTAACTATTACAACATGATCATCTCATACATCAAATATATCTCATCATGTCATTGGCCATATCATATCACAAACATACCCTGCAAAAACAAGTTAGACGTCCTCTAATTTGTTGTTGCATGTTTTATGTGGCTGCTATGGGTATCTAGCAAGAACGCTTCTTACCTACGCAAAGCCACAATGGTGATATTTAAGTTGCTATTTAACCTTCTACAAGGACCGCCTTTGTCGAATCCGATTCAACTAAGGTGGGAGAGACAGACACCCGCTAGCCATCTTATGCAACAAAAGTCACATGTCTGTCGATGGAACCGGTCTCATGTACGAGGACATGTAAGGTTGGTCCGAGCCGCTTCATCCCACAATACCGCTGAATCAAGAAAAGACCAAGGAGGGAAGCAATCTAAACATCAACGCCCACAAACTCCTTTGTGTTCTACTCGTGATTGCATCTACGCAAAGACCTAGCTCATGATGCCACTGTTGGGGAACGTTGCATGGGAAACAAAAATTTTCCTACGCTCACCAAGATCAATCTAGGAGATGCACATCTACGAGAGGAGAGTTGGATCCACATACCCTTGTAGATCGCTAAGCGGAAGCGTTGCTAGAACGCGGTTGATGGAGTCGTACTCGCGGCGATTCAAATCGCGGAAGATCCGATCAAGCGCCGAACGGACGGCGCCTCCGCGTTCAACACACGTACGGCTTGATGACGCCTTCACCTCCTCGATCCAGCGAGCGATGGTGAAGTAGCAACTTGAGTCCTCCGGCAGCACGACGGCGTGGTGGAGGTGGTGGTGGAGAAAACTCAGCAGGGCTTCGCCAAGCACTGCGGAGAAGAAGATATGCTACGAGGGAGAGGAGAGGCAGCGCCAAGGCACGTAGGGGTGTGGCTGCCCTCTCTCCCCCTCTCTATATATAGGGGGAGGGGAGAAGTGGAGGCGCCCCTAGGGTTTCCCCTAGGGGGTGGCGGCCACAAGGGAGAGGGGGGCGGCTAGGGTTTGGGTGGCCCCCCCTAGGCGCCTTGCCCCCCAAGCCAGAGGGGGCCGGCTGCCCTAGGGGCGCCCCCACCCTCCTAGCTGCGTGGGAGGCCTGTGGGGGGGCGCACAGCCCCTGTGTGGGCTGATGTGCCTCCCCCCCTTTTGGCCCATGAGGCCCGCAACACTTGCCGGGACCCCCCGAAACTCCTTTCGGTCATCCGACGACTCCCCGGTGCTCCCCGGAACACTTCCGGACTCCGATTCCCATCATCCAATATATCAATCTTCATCCCCGGACCATTCCGGAGTTCCTCGTCACGTCCGGGATCTCATCCGGGACTCCGAACAACCTTCGGTTACCAACATAACGACTCGAGTATACTTATATCATCACCAAACGTTAAGTGTGTAGACCCTGCGGGTTCGAGAACTATGCAGACATGACCGAGACACCTCTACGGTCAATAACCAATAGCGGGACCTGGATGCCCATATTGGTTCCCACATATTCTACGAAGATCTTATCGATTGAACCTCGATGTCAAGGATTCAGACAATCCCGTATATAGTTCCCTTTGTCTGTCGGTATGTTACTTGCCCGAGATTCGATCGTCGGTATCTCTATACCTAGTTCAATCTCGTTACCGGCAAGTCTCTTTACTCGTTCCGTAATACAAGATCCCGTGATCAACTCATTGGTCACATTGCTTGCAAGCTCATTGTGATGTTGTATTACCGAGTGGGCCCTGAGATACCTCTCCGTCATATGGAGTGACAAATCCCAGTCTTGATCCATGCCAACTAAACAGACACCCTCGGAGATACCTGTAGAGCACCTTTATAGTCACCCAGTTACGTTGTGATGTTGGGTACACACAAGGTACTCTTCCGGTGTCAGTGAGTTGCATGATCTCATGGTCGTAGGAACATATACTTGACATGCAGAAAACAATAGCAATAAACTGACATGATCATATGCTACGTTTATCGTTTGGGTCTTGTCCATCACATCATTCTCCTAATGATGTGATCCCGTTATCAAATGACAACTCATGTCTATGGCTAGGAAACCGTAGCCATCTTTGATCAACGAGCTAGTCTAGTAGAGGCTCACTAGGGACACGGTGTTGTCTATGTATCCACACATGTATCTTAGTTTCCTATCAATACAATTCTAGCATGGATAATAAACGATTATCATGAACAAGGAAATATAATAATAACCAATTTATTATTGCCTCTAGGGCATATTTCCAACAGATTCCCCTCCTAGGCTTTAACATGTATGCTGCCTGAACTTGAAAGTTTTTCAATATCATGTCATCATCAACCTACAATGAAAACAAACGACACGGAAAAGACCGTGGGTCAGGATGAAGTTAGCAATGCATCAACAAACGAATAGAATATATGCTTCTGGCATACCTCTTGGGTGACCACACCCACATCCTCGTCCTCCATAGGAGCCCCATTGTCATAAGTGGGATCTGATGGTGTAGCTGACCTAGACCGCTCAGGTGATACATATTCGGGATCACGACAACCGACAAGGTTCGATAACCGCCTTAACCTTTGGCCCAGACGCTGCAACATGTACAAATGAATGAGATATCGAACGTGGCAAGACAAAGAAATCATGGATAGTTGAAAGAGATGTGTACCTTAATGAATGCACGAAGTGCACCTTCCCCGTCGCCTTTTCCAACCGGGGTTGTCTCCAAAATATTCTGGCTCTCATCAGCTGCTTTTTGATTTGGGTACGCTGTTTATAGAGACGACATTAACGTGTTAGGCAAATAACTATGTGAACAGGGCAAACGTCATATCACATAGGGGAAGTCTTTACCACAAAGTTCATCAATGGAGCTGAAGGGACTCGGGTGCCTTTCCTAATAAGTTTGTTGTACTCGTGTTGGGTTAGCTCATCAAAGATGGTGGGATCATCTAAAATCTCCTCATTGAAAGCATCCTTGCATATCTCCACATGGGTATTCGCAAGAAATTATGTGAGGTAGTTGTTGAACGCGGTCGGGCAGTGCTCACGAAGCTCTTGTCGTTTTGAAGCCTTGGCACGCTCCACACTAAGCACGAACTCCACAACATACTTCCTGTGATGCTTGGCCAAGTCCTTGATCCTGCGCTGCTTCCTCCTATCCAACCTGCATGTTAGAAAACATAATATTAGCACCATCGAAACCGCCGATAATCTGCTAAGTGCACGAAGTTCATTCTCTCTTACCCGTGTAGCAACTTGTCCGTGTCCTCCCACTCCGGCGGGTGCGCCTCGAACAAACCAAACTGGCGAAACACCCGATGTGGCATGTGAAGCTCGACCGCCTAGTTGCATATAAGTGAGCACCGCATACGCCAAAGATCCCTATCCCTAAGGCACATCGGATTCAACATGAATTCTCGAGGATTACCAAATGTATCACCATTCCCATACGGCTCCCATTCCACCTGCAACATAACATACAACAAGGCAACATTGATGTCAGAGGTAAGATAATGTAATGACAATGACTGATGCAATGTCAACTCACTTGCTCAGCCGTAATTGTGTCCAACTCGCTCGTGTACTGCTTGTACATGAGCGAGGGATCGTCCGTCATCTCTGGTAACACATCCCACTTGTAAGCCCAAGTGGGGTACCGTAGTGGGTCGTCTTTGTCGTCCCAAGCCTCGTACTTCACGGTCTTCGGTCGTCCAACCGACAATCGCTCCCAGCTCCACACAGATAGTACGAGCATACAACCAGCAATTCCTCTGTCCTTCGTGGTCCTACAATAGGCATCATCCAACTGCACGTGAAATAGAACATGGTTTAATTAACTATAAAAAATCATTGATAATGTGTCAAGGAAGTGAAAAGAAACAACTGCATACCTGTCTATATAAGTATGCCAGTGTCGCCGAACCCCAGCTCCAATTGCTATAGAAGACGGTCAAAGCCTTCAGCCACATCCATGGAGCATTCTTCCCAGTACCGTCAACAAACATAGTCCTCGATATGACGTACCACATGTACACACGAGCATATGTCTTAACCTCATCCTCAGTTGCATCCTGATGGCACCACCCAAAATTCGATGCAATCCATGAGTAAGGAGCACCAGCTGTGACTCTATCCTTCTTCTTGTCTCCTACTGGTTCCGGAGGCTCTGGAGGAACCATACCGATAAGGGCCTGCATTTGCTCGCGCCATCCTTCAGAATCTGTGCTCATATAAAGAGGATTCCCATCGATAGGAAGACCGGTGATCATAGTTATATATTGTAGCGTCATGGTCATCTCACCGGTCCGAAGATGGAAACTATTTGTCTCTGGCCTCCAACAATCAACAAGTGTGGTGATTGCTGCAACATTGAGGGTTGGCGTCGAACGGCTGACCAAATGAATGAAAGGGAGAAGTCCTGCCTCCCTTATGTACGGTGTGTACCGCTCATCATAATGCATCCCACCGAGAACGACCCCATGAGACCGAATCTACAGAGGTTGAAGCTCCTATACACAAGCAAATCGGAATATTACATATGTGCCATTTGTGTTTGAAATAAAGACAAATTACATAATACAAGACACTTTGATTATTACCCTCTTCTCCACCGACATCATGTACGACCGGTGTCGAGTGTCATAATGATCATCGAGAAGCCAAACCATCCTACAAATTCCAAACAGTAAACATAATTTAGCTAACTAACTATGCTTCCTAATAAATGTATACAAAACAATATAGGGTTCTATAATGGTTTCATGTAAATAACATCTCAACATATGCATCCAAAGCATTGTTGTCAATAAGAATACAATAGTTCATCTAACTCATCTAAAAATACATCAACACAAACATCTAGGAAAAAAATTACAACATTAACAATCTAGGTTTTCGACATACAAGCATATCTTCTCAATACAAATCAACTAAACTAAGGTTACAACATAATTACAAATCATCTACAAATCTTAAATCCCACAAGTCTACATACATGCAAAGTCTAATCTAATAAAACAATGGTTCCACAAATCTTCAAAATAACATACAATTTATGGATAGAAAGAAGGGGATCGGAGGAGAGTATCTTCTAGGATGGAATGGTGACAAAATCCACGGACCAAATCGGCAAATATGAAGAACTTGTGAGAGAGGATTGAGGGGGGAAAAGGAGGAAGCCACCGCTGCGCAATGAACTGAATGGTGAGATTGGGGGAAGGGCTAGCGCGCGGCTAGATCTAAGTCACAGTGCAGCGTCTGCGGGCCAGGCGCTGCACATTACATGTGTGGTGCCTAGTTTGGAGGCGCTGCACTGGTCGGTGCGGGCCCCCGTGGTGCCATGGTGGACAGAAGTGTGGCGCCTCCAAGCTAGGCGCTGCACCGTAGGGTGTGGCGCCTTCGTGTCGGGCGCCACACAAAACGGTCAGCCGCGTGAAATAGTTTTATGAGCAGTTCATTCTATGATTTAATTTCGTCCATAGGTCAAAATTGTCAAAATTGCCTTCCTACTCCACCTAGGACGAGGATTCCCTCGCTGCACAGGCGAGTGGTAGCATGGAACGGTAGTTTAAAGGCCATAAAATCAGGAATTCAACACTCCCAACTAAATACGTGCCTACGACATCTCCAGCGCCGATCCGCAAATTCCTACGGTGTATGTCCGGTTTTTTTGTCCGGACGTTGTCCGCAAACATGATATGCGATGAGCCATCCAACGCTAATTGCAAAGTATCCGAGTGAGAGGAGAAAAATTAGGTGGGGATCATGCATGTGATGAGCTATTTGTGGTGTGGTGTTGGGTTGGGAGGAGTGGGGTGTCATGCATGTGAAGAAAGCGAAAAAAAGAGGAGGACCACGCAAAGTCTTTTTGTTGGTCAAAGTGAAAATCTAGACTCTGGTGAATTCTTTTGTTTGGTCAAAGTGAATATCCGGACTCCACTGTATATCCCTCATGTGTGTCTCCACTTTGTCGGAATACGGATGTCCGAACCACTTCACAGACTCATGCATGACTGCATTGGATTGCAAAAGTGAACAAAAGTTTCTGGTCGGACATATACCGGAGTTTTGCGTGTCTCCCTTGAAGATGTCGTTATTTACAAAGGTGGAGGCACCGGACAACAAATGATAGAGAGTATACTCCACCTGACATATGTAACGTCGGCCCACCTGTCATAAGCCGCCTCGGCCCCACAAGTCAAGATCTTACCGCGTCCGCACTGTGGGGAGAGAGTAGCCACACCCCACCTGCTAGGGAATCAAGCGGCCGCACATGTAATAATTGCCTCGACCCTACATGTCAGAATTCTACCGCGTCATCACTATGGTGAGATAGAGTGGAGCGACCCCACCTGTCAGGATATCATGCGGCCCCACTAATCAAGAGGTAGCGGTCAAAAGCTTTGACCGGACGAAAGTACTTCGTTTGGACTTTTGTGAGCAGCTGGTGGAGGTGCAACTTTAGTTGGGGGGGGGGGCAAAACTGAGCACAACGAACCAATCAGGGGCACAAAAAATTGAAAACCCTAAATATAAAATTTAATTGTTGTCTAACTGTAATTTTTTCACCACACTACACTAGTTTGCTTGGAGAGATGTTACTAGTGAACCTATGGCCCCGGGGTCTAATTTACTTTACTGAAAACGTCACCAAAAATATTAGTCTTTGTTGTACAATATAATTTATTTTATCAATACTACTTATTTTATCTATCTATCAATTCCTACCATGTCGTGCAATTTAATCTTGTAATTAGCTTGACAAGAAGCTTGGCAACCTTCTTGAGGTGTTGGGGACAAGTTTGTATTGTGTTTTATGTGCGGGTATCCATGACTTTCTTTGCTGGAAGAAATCCCAACCCAGGTATCCTTCGCCCCCTGACGATGTTGTGCATGGTGGACACCACACCTGACAAGTGTTCCGCCAATTGCCATTCATTTTTTTACGGTCTCATTGTTTACTCTAAAGAAAGCATGTTGACAGGGTACTCGGTGAGGGAGGAAGGCGTGATTGGCCAAAAGTGTGAATTTTGTAGGCATGAAGTAAAGGGGTGTGATATTTGAAAAAATGTGCATTGTTCATTTCATGAGCACAAGCACTCTGCTCCCTACAAATTGGAGGTAATCCATGACATCAATGTGAAGTCGCTACTCCATCGATGGTACGCCATTCAAAACGCCACCATGAAGTAATACAATGCGATTACACAAGTGGAAGAAGGTGACCGAGGGGCGCACCATTCATAGAGCTCGGAAGTTCTGCTTGTTGAGTTGTTGTTACTCTACATGTTGGTTAATTCATTTTTTAAACCACCTCATATATTAATTAACCAACATAGTTATTACAATCACTCATTACAAAATTCACCACGGAGGGCGGTACACAACTAACTAAGATACCATTTGATCTATAAGCAAAGGTAAATTTAGCAATCATATGGGCACCACATTGGCCGAGCGATTGATCTTGGAGATCTTAAGACTAGATATAAGCTTGGAGATACCCATCGCTTCCTTCTTCAAATCCACCAATGATGACCTGTCAAAATTTTCATTTTCCAGGGTCGCCACCACAAACGCACAGTCAGTCTCTAAGATTATAGGATTTTCTAGAGTAATACCTATATAAAGGCCGGTAATGCAAGCATGGAGCTCTGCCTCCTCCACACTTTTACAAAGTCCAATGAAATCCCAGGAGGAGACTATGACCCTCCCAAAAGAGTCCCTTGCCACCACCCCCACACTCGCCGCACTAATCCTCTCCACAAAACTTGCATTGACATTGATCTTTATATAATTTAAAGGAGGGAGTTGCCATATCACCCAAGCTTCTGAAGGATTATGAGTAGTACTTGATCCGGCCATCAGTCTCTAACCTTTATTTTTTTAGTCGACCTTTGGGTATGAATGACAAGAGACAAATGATGCCCAATAATTATGTACAAAACTTGCAGAGGCTGAGACGGATTCCTTCCCCTTACCAAAAATCATGTCGTTTATCAAATGCGAGGCTCTCCAGAAAATGAATATAATTTGGTCACGCATAGTAGGGCTTAATTGATCCAAAATAATAAGAAACCAATCAGCCCGGGTATACTTAAGAGCCTCCTCCACGGGAAAGATCCAAATATCCCTCATGGCCATGCGCACATCATATGTCTTAGGGCACATGACTAGCGCATGAAAGGTACTTTCATCTTCCACTCCACAAATAGAACAGGTACGAAGAGTGGTTTGGTGGTGGAGAACTCTGTTTACGTGGACAACCAAACTATCGGTGGCGACACGCCATGCAAAAATACAGTTTTTCTGAGGAACATTGGCCTTCCAAATAATATCCCAATTTTCTCTCTCTCTCTCCCAACATGGCACCACTATATTGTCCCTCATTATCTTTACGGTCCTTTAGATTAAGCACAAGCTTATACGCGCTTTTAACTGAGAACAACCCATTCTTCTCATGCTGCCAGGCAACAAAACCACCTTCACCATGCAACTGAATCCGCAGACTTAGGATCTCCTCCGCATCATGTGGATAAAACAGGTGCCTAATCGAATTCTCATCCCATCTCCTTTGTCCACTCATCATTAGATCAGAAACCCATTCGATCTTGGTCCTATTCTTCTTTGCGGTAACTTTAAGGCACGAGGCTCTTGGAAGCCAATTATCTCTCCCAATATTTATATTAGACCCATCACACACTCTCAAAATAACACTAAATTTAAGCAGATCCAATCCATGTAATATACCTTGCCAAGTGAGTGATGCCACTTGGGGAATAGTTGTGTCAAGAATATGCCCCTGGGGATAATATTTTGCCTTCATCACCTTGGATCATAAGGAGTCCGGGTTAACCACCAATCTCCAAGTCTACTTAGCCAGAAGGACTTGGTTAAATAATCTTAGATCACAAAAACACATGCCCCCCTCACTTTTAGGCCTAGTCAATTTATCTCAAGCCAACAAGTGAGTTTTTCTCCTGTCCTCCCCGTCACCCCGCCAAAAGTCCCTTATAATATGCGATAGATCCTCACAAAGAGATGCTGGGAATTTTAAAACACCTATGGCATATGCCGGAAGAGCCTGAAGAACTAATTTTATCAAAGTTTCCTTCGCCCCAGAAGATGCATATTTTTCTACCAAGTCCGATAGAATTTTAAGAGCCTTTTCTTTAGTAAATTGGAATTTACCTGCCTTCAAGAAAGTGCAACTAATCCCCGGGTGGTTTTGGTAATTCATAACAACATATAGCTCATTGAACTAATATCCATTCAAGATAAATATTTCAGGATGTTCAATGTTTGGCATGGCATGGATTAGAGATGTGGAGCCCTCAAAATGCGAAGGACAAAGATTAGCAAAAGCTCAAGACTCTTCATCTTTATTTTACTGATCCAAGATCACATTGCGTCCATAGGAAAGCCAATACTATTAAAAGGGGATGATGTGTTGCTTAATGATCTGATTACTCAAGTGCTTAGTGAATTGCTCCCAAATCCTCAGCCACTTTCTCCATCCAAATATGTCTAAACCCTAATTCCAAACTCGGCCTGACCAATTCTTACATCCAGAGCCACCGAGCTCATTTGACATAGCCGTTTCCAGAAATCCTAACAAGTCGGTCGGACTGATACGGATCTCGGTCTCGCCAAGATGGCCTTGCCAAAGTGTTGTGATTAGTTGTATTCACTTAGGTATCACCAAGTTTATGCAATCTGTCTCACCAAGTTGGCCTGACAGATTCGTTGTTGCTTATTGCTTCACTTCAGTCTCACGGAGAGATTCTCCAATCAGTGCCATCGAGATGATGTTTTCCCTAAGCCCTAGCACATCTGTGTGATAACCCACAAGTGTATGGGATCGCAACAATTTTCGAGGGTAAAGTATTCAACCCAAATTTGTTGATTCGGCACAAGGGGAGCCAAAGAATACTCTTAAGTATCAGCAGCTGAGTTGTCAATTCAGCCACAACTGGAAACTTAGTATCTGCAGCAAGAAAGTTTAGTAGCAAAGTAATATGATAGTGACGGTAGCAGCAATAAAAGTAACGATAGTGTTTTTGTAGTTTTTGTAATAGTAGCAACGGAAAAGTAAATAAGCAACAAGCAATATATGAAAAGCTTGTAAGCATTGGATTGGTGATGGGAAATTATGTCGGATGCAATTCATCATGTAGAAGTTATAACCTAGGGTGAGACAGAACTAGCTCCAGTTCATCAATGCAATGTAGGCATGTATTCCGAATATAGTCATGCGTGCTTATGGAAAAGAACTTGCATGCCATCTTTTGTCCTACCCTCCAGTGGCAGCGGGGTCCTATTGGAAACTAAGGGATATTAAGGCCTCCTTTTAATAGAGTACCGAACCAAAGCATTAACAGATAGGGAATACATGAACTCCTCAAACTAAGGTCATCACCGGGAGTGGTCCCGATTATTGTCACTTCGGGGTTGCCGGATCATAACACATAGTAGGTGACTATAGACTTGCAAGATAGGATCAAGAACACACATATATTCATGGAAACATAAAAGGTTCAGATCTGAAATCATGGCACTCGGGCCCTAGTGACAAGCATTAAGCATAGCAAAGTCATAGCAACATCAATCTCAGAACATAGTGGATACTAGGGATCAAACCCTAACAAAACTAACTCGATTACATGATAGATCCCATCCAACCCATCACCGTCCAGCAAGCCTACGATGGAATTACTCACGCACGGCGGTGAGCATCATGAAATTGGTGATGGTGGAAGGTTGATGATGATGATGGCGACGTTCTCCACTCTCCGGAGCCCCGAACGGACTCCAGATCAGACTTTCCGAGAGAGATTACGGCATAGCGGCGACTCCGTCTCGTAAAACGTGAGAATTCTTTCTCCTTGATTTTTTCTCCCCGAAAGTGAATATATAGGATCTGGGGATACGTCGGTGGAGCACCAGGAGCGAGGCAGGGGGCGCGCCCTAGGGGGGCGCCCCCACCCTCGTGGACAGGGTGTGGGCCCCCTGGTCTGAATATTCTTGCGGGTATTTTTATATTTTCCAAAATAATTCTTCGTGGATTTTCAGGTCATTTCGAGAACTTTTTATTTCTGCACAAAAACAACACCATGGCAATTCTGCTGAAAACAGCGTCAGTCCGGGTTAGTTCCATTCAAATCATGCAAGTTAGAGTCCAAAACAAGGGCAAAAGGGTTTGGAAAAGTAGATACGTTGGAGACGTATCAACTCCCCCAAGCTTAAACCTTTGCTTGTCCTCAAGCAATTTAATTGATAAACTGAAAGTGATAAAGAAAAACATTGACAAACTCTGTTTGCTCTTGTTGTTGTAAATATGTAAGCCAGCATTCAGGTTTTCAACAAGATCATGAACTAACCACACTCACAATAACTTTCAGGTCTCAAGACTACTCACATCAATGGCATAATCAACTAGCGAGCAATAATAATAAACCTTGGATGACAACACTTTCTCAAAACAATCATGATATGATATAACAAGATGGTATCTCGCTAGCCCTTTCTGAGACCGCAAAACATAAATGCAGAGCACCTTTAAAGATCAAGGACTGACTAGACATTGTAATTCATGGTAAAAGAGATCCAGTCATGATCATACTCAATGCAAATTAATAGTAACACATGCAAATGACAGAGGTGCTCTCCTACTAGTGCTCTTTGATAAGAGGATGATGACTCTGCATAAAAGTAAATAGATAGGCCCTTCGCAGAGGGAAGCATGGATTTGTAGAGGTGCCAGAGCTCGATTTTTAAATAGAGATGAATAACATTTTGAGCGGTATACTTTCATTGTCAACATAACAACCAATAATCTCGATATCTCCCATGCTATGCACATTATAGGCGGTTCCCAAACATAATGGTAAAGTTTATACTCCTCGAACCACCAACAAGCACACTCCACGGCCAGCCGAATCCACGGGGTACCGTCCAAACATGCAACAACCCTAGGGGAGTTTTATTTAATTATTATGATTTGAGCATGGGACTAGGCATCCCGATTACCACCCATTTTCTCATGAATGATGAGCGGAGTCCACTCATCGTGAGAATAACCCACCTAGCATGGAAGATATAGACAACCCTAGTTGATACATGAGCTGTTCGAGCATACCAAACATAATTTCATTTGAAGGTTTAGAGTTTGGCACATACAAATTTACTTGGAACGGTAGGTAAATACCGCATATAGGAAGGTATAGTGGACTCATGTGGAATAACTTTGGGGTTTATGGAAGTGGAAGCACAAGCAATATTCCCGCTTAGTACAGGTGGATGATAGAAAGAGACTGGGAAGCGACCAACTAGAGAGCAACAACGGTCATGAACATGCATTAAAATTAATCAACAATGAATGCAAGCATGAGTAGGATATAAATCACCATGAACATAATATCGTGGAGGCTATGTTGATTTGTTTCAACTACATGCATGAACATGTGCCAAGTCAGATCACTTAAATCATTCAAAGGAGGATACCACCCCATCATACCACATCACAACCATTTTAATATCATGTTGGCACGCATGATAGACCATTATAAACTCTCAGCTAATTAAGCATGGCATAAGCAACTATGATCTCTAATTGTCATTGCAAGCATGTTTCATTCATAACAAGCTGAATCAGGAACGATGAACTATCATATTTACAAAAACAAGAGAGGTCGAGTTCATACCAGCTTTTCTCATCTCATTTAGTTCATCATATATCATCCTTATTGCCTTTCACTCGCACGACCGAACGGTGTGGATAATAATTATAATGCACGTGCATTGGACTAAGCTGGAATCTACGAGCATTTAATACAAGAGAGAGGACAAGGTAATATGGCTCAAGGTTAAATAAGCGATTAAGCATATGAGAGCCACTTAGCATTTTCAATCATGGTCTTCTACTCTTAACCCCCAAAGAAAATAAAAGGAACTATTTACACGGGAAAGCTCCCAACAAGCAAAAGAAGAACGGTAAATCTTTTTGGGTTTTATTTTAGTCACTACTACTAGAAAAGTAAACTAGCTAGAAGCTACAACTAAACTTTTTTATTTTTCTTAAGGTTTTTTCTAGCACACGAGAAAAAGACTAAGAAAAAGAAATGAAACTAAACATGGATGGTACAGTGAAACAGTGTGAGCACCGACAACTAGAATAAGTGTGAACATGAATGTAAAGTCGGTGAGAAACACATACTCCCCCAAGCTTAGGCTTTTGGCCTAAGTTGGTCTATGGCCACGGATCGAAGCTACTCCCTCCAGTGTACTGAGATGTATCCTCTGGGTGCCACTGGTTGGCGAGCTCATCCAGCTCCTATCCATAAACAGACTGACGGTAAGGATCAAGTGGTGGCTTTGGCTCAGGCTGTGAAGCTTGTGCCTGGCCTTGGTACTTGTAGAAGGCATCTGATGTAATGAGGTATATGCCTGTGGACAGATCCAACAAAGATGGTGCAGGCAAGGTAACAATTTCACAGTATATTTCATCAAACCTTAATTTATAATTAAGCAACATATTCTTGTCTTTAACAATAAAATCATGAGCTACCATGCTCTTGTAGTCTAGATAAACAGGGGCAAGCAATTTTTCTTCCTTCTCATGCTGCCTAATAGGTATTCTAAAATATTCGGCAAGGCGAGAAGCAAAGATGCCTCCAAAGATGGGCCCCTTTGAGCGGTTCAGACTCAGTCGTTTAGCAACGACGGCGCCCAGGCTAAAAGTTGTGTGTTGAAACAAAGCATGGCGTAAGATGACAATATCAGGGGCACTAAGATTCCCACTGTTCCCGTGACCAATTAAACATCTACTAGCAAATAAAGCAAAGTAGCGCAGAACAGGGAAGTGTATACTAGTGATTCTTGCCCATGAGACTTGTCTAGTTTCTCCTACATCTATCATGTCAATAAACCCTTCAATGTCTTCATGACGTGGTTCATCTCCAAAGGGTATCTTACATATTTCACAAAATTCTACGAGTGATATCTCCGAAATCACGTCGTATAAACGAAACTCCACCGTATGTGGTGTTTTCTTAGCATGAAAAATGAAAACTTTGCGTGAAAATATTGGTGAGTAAGAGATACTGTTCACGCTGGTCGTGGAGGAAGTCGGGGAGGCCTGCATTATTTGCCAAGCAATAAAAGTCTTTGTAAATCCCGGCGGACATCATGAAGTCATTACAAGGCCATTCACACGGTCGAACTTCCGCCATGCGAGAAAGATTATATTTGGGCTTCTTATTTTCTTCTTTCTTCTTCTCCTCTAAGCTCTTACTGGAGGAGCCCCTCAACAATCTCTTTATCATTTTCCTTTTCTGAAAATTTCTGAAATTTTTAGTAACTCAAAATAAAAGTTAACCAAACTCAACAAGATTGATCGCAACAACTCCTATAAGTGCCTAGAGACTATATCATGCATTAGAACTACTTGGGACCAAGAAAAATTTACATGCTAGCTCAAGAACAAGGTCACCACAGCAGCAAAAATTTGCAATAAATAGAGCACTAGAACAAAAACTAATTGGACCATGGAGGAGTAACATACCAAGAAACAATCTCCCTAAACAGTTTGGTGAATGGTGCTTTGAGCAAGGAGATCGAAAATGGCAGCAAGATGAGCTAGAACTCGGGTTTGAGCTGGTTGGTGATTTTTTGGGGAGGAAGAAGAAGAGTATGGGTGCAGGAATAAGTGGAGGGGGGCCACGTGGGGCCCACGAGGCAGGGGGCGCGCCCTGGACCCTCGTGGCCAGGTGCTGGCTCCCCCTCGCTGTGTGTTTTGTGCCATATTTTCTCAATTATTCTAGAAAAAATCATATTTCATTTTCATGGCATTCGGAGAACTTTTATTTTCGGGGTATTTTTTTTGCAGGGATAAGTCTGAAAACAGATAGAAAATAGTTTTTTTTTTCTTTCTTTATCCTAATTAACAGAAAGTAAAAGGAGGGTACAGAAGGTTGTGCTATCTAGATTCACCTATCTCATGCTCCTCAAAAGGAATCCATTAACAAGGTTGATCAGGTCTTGTTAATAAACTCTTTCCGAATAACATGAAACCTGAGAATTTTTGAATAACACTAGGTTACCTCAATGGGGATATGTATGTCCCCAACAATAAGAATGTCATATGTCTTCTTGATAGCAGGAAGAGGAAATTCAAAACCTCCAATAGTGATAGTTAATTTTTTTTTGCAATATAATTGATATTGTGGACCTGATGTTGTTTCCTCGGAAAGTGTATCGTATGCTCATTACCATCGACATGAAAGGTGACATTGCCTTTGTTGCAATCAATAACAGTCCTTGCAGTATTCAAAAAGGGTCTACCAAGGATAATAGACATACTATTGCTACTTCTCGAGCTTGTATTGTATTCCCTCGAAGAGCAAAGGGAGATGCAGCACAGTAGCGTAAGTATTTTCCTCGGTTTTTGAGAACCAAGGTATCAATCCAGTAGGAGACCACGCGCGAGTCCCTCGCACCTGCACAAACAAATAAGAACTTCACAGCCAACGCGACAAGGAGTTGTCAATCCCTTTACGGTCACTTACGAAAGTGAGATCTGATAGAGATGATAGTTTATATTTTTGGTATTTTTGTTTATAAGAACAGAAAGTAAAAGCGGAAAAAGTAAAGTAGATGTAAATTGATATGTTGAGAATAGACCCGGGGGCCATAGTGTTCTCTAGTGGCTTCTCTCATGATAGCGATATTCTACGGCGGGTAAACAAATTACTGTCGAGCAATTGATAGAAAAGCGAATAATTATGAGACTATCTAGGCATGATCATTGTATATAGGCATCACGTCCGAGACAAGTAGACCAACTCCTGCCTGCATCTACTACTATTACTCCACACATCGGCCGCTATCTAGCATGCATCTAGTGTATTGAGTTCATAAGAACAGAGTAACGCCTTAAGCAAGATGACATGATGTAGAAGGATAAACTCAAGCAATATGATATAAACCTTATATTTTTATCCTCGATGGCAACAATACAATATGTGCCTTCCTGCCCCTACTGTCACTGGGAAAGGACACCGCAAGATCGAACCCAAAGCCAAGCACTTCTCCCATTGCAAGAACTATATATCTAGTAGGCCAAACCAAACCAATAATTCGAAGAGACTTGCAAGGATATTATGAGCACACATAAAGAGTTTAGAGAAGAACCAAATATTTCTCATAGATAATCCTGATCATAAACTCACAATTCATCGGATCTCGACAAACACACCGCAAAAAGAGATTATATCGAATAGATCTCCTCGAAGACCGAGGATAACTTTGTATTAGGATCCAGAGAGAGAGAAGAAGCCATCTAGATACTAGCTATGGACCCGAAGGTCTGTGGTAAACTACTCACAACTCATGGTGAGGGCGATGATGATGATGTAGAAGCACTCCGTGATGGATCCCCCCTCCGGTAGAGCTCCAAAACAGGCTCCAAGATGGGATCTCACGGGAACAGAAGGTTACGGCGGTGGAATTAGGGTTTTCTCTCTGTTGCTGATGGTTTCGGGGTACGTAGACTTATATAGGAGGAAGGAGGGCACCGGGGGACTCACAAGGGGCCCACGAGGCAGGGGGCACGCCCTAGGAAGGGGGGCGCCCCCCCACCCCCATGGGCACCTTGTAGCCCCTACTCTGTGGTTCTCAAGTCTCCCGTGCGTGATTTTCTCCAAAAATATCTCTCCCGAAGGTTTCATTCCGTTTGGACTCCGTTTGATATTCCTTTTCTACAAAACCCTGAAACAGGCAAAAAACAACAATTTGGACTAGGCCTTTGGGTTAGTAGGTTAGTCCCAAAAATGATATAAAAGTGTATGACAAAGCCAACTAAACATCCAAGACATCATAAATAATAGCATGGAACAATAAAAAATTATAGATACGTTGGAAACGTATCAAGCATCCCCAAGCTTAATTCCTGCTCGTCCTCGAGTAGGTAAATGATAAAAACAGAATTTTTGATGTGGAATGCTAACCAACATAGTTTTTCAATGTAATTCTCTTAATTGTGGCATGAATGTTCAGATCTGAAAGATTCAAGATAAAAGTCTACATTGACATAAGAAATAATAATACTTCAAGCATACTAACAAAGCAATCATGTCTTCTCAAAATGCTATGGCTAAAGAAAGTTATCCCTACAAAATCATATAGTCTGGCTATGCTCCCTCTTCATCACACAAAATATTCATATCATGCACAACCCCGATTTCAGCCAACCACTTGTTTTCATACTCTATTCTTTCAAACCTTTCAACTTTCACGCAATACATGAGCGTGAGCCATGGACATAGCACTATGGGTGGAATAGAGAGGTGGTTGTAGAGAAGACAAAAGGGAGGGAGATAGTCTCACATCAACTAGGCGTATCAACGGGCTATGGAGATGCCCATCAATAGATATCAATGTGAGTGAGTAGGGATTGCCATGCAACGGATGCACTAGAGCTAAATATGTATGAAAGCTCAACAAAAGAAACTAGTGGGTGGGCATCCAACTTTCTTGCTCACGAAGACCTTGGGCATTTGAGGAAGCCCATCATTGGAATATACAAGCCAAGTTCTATAACGAAAATTCCCACTAGTATATAAAGTGACTAAGCATGAGACTCTCTACAATGAAGAACATGGTGCTACTTTGAAGCACAAGTGTGGAAAAAAAGATAGTAGCAATTGTCCCTTTTTCTTTTCTTTCTCCTTTTTTTCTTTTTTTTGCGGAGGGGCTTTATTGATTTAGCATTTCCTCCCATGGGACAATGCTCTAATAATGATGATCGTCACACTTTCATTACAACTCGATATTACAACTCGATACTACAACAAAGTATGACTCTATACGAATGCCTCCGGCGGTGTACCAGGATGTACAATGAAACAAGACTGACATGTATGAAAATTTATGCATGGTGGCCTTGCCACAAATACGATGTCAACTACATGATCATGCGTGGCAATATGACAATATGATGCGTGTCATATGAACGGAACAATGGAAAGATGCATGGCAATATATCTTGGAATGGCTGTCGAAATGTCATGATAGGTAGGTATGGTGGCTGTTTTGAGGAATAATATGGTGGCTGTTTTGAGGAAGGATATATAGTGGGTGTATGGCACTGGCGAAAGTTGCGCGGTACAAGAGAGGCTAGCAATGGTGAAAGGGTGAGAGTGCGTATAATCCATGGACTCAACATTAGTCATAGGAACTCATATACTTATTGCAAAAATCTACGAGTCATCAAAAGAAAGCAATCAACGCATGCTCCTAGGGGGGAGGTTGGTAGGAGTTAACCATCGCGCGCCCCTGACCTCCACACAAAGGTTGACACTTTACAAATACCTCATGCTCTAACTTCGTCACATAGCGGTTCACCATACATGCATGCTACGGGAATCACTAACCTTAACACAAGTATTTCTCAATTTCGTAATGACTCCACTAGCATGACTCTAATATCACTATCCTCATATCTCAAAACAATTATCAAGCATCCCACATCTCAGCATACTCAATGCACTTAGTGTGAAAGTTTTTACTATATTGACATTGGATGTGTATCATGTGAAAACTAGTTTTATAGCCTAAACACATTACCATGCTGTTTTAATAGAATCACAAAAGGATATAAGTGAAGCATGAGAGTTCAACAATTTCTACAAAATATAATCACCACCGTGCTCTAAAAGATATAAGTGAAGCACTAGAGCAAAATTATTCAACTCAAAAGATATAAGTGAAGCACATAGAGTGTTCTAACGATTCCTAGGCCATATTTAACTCTCTCAAATAGGTGTGTCCAGCAAGGATGATTGTGGCAAACTAACAAGCAAAGACTCAAATTATACAAGACGCTCCAAGCAAAACACATATCATGTGGTGAATCAAAATATAACTCCAAGTATAGTTACCGATGGATGAAGACGAAAGAGGGGATGCCTTCCCGGGGCATCCCCAAGCTTAGGCTTTTGATTGTCCTTGAATTTTACTTGGGGTGCCATGGGGATCCCCAATCTTAGGCCTTTGCTTCTCATTGTTCCATAGTCCATCAAAGCAATACTCAAAACTTGAAAACTTCACAACACAAAACTTAGACAAAAATTCTCGTGGGCTCCGTTAGTATAAGAAAGCAAACCACTACTCAAGGTACTGCAATGAATTTATTCTTTGTTTATATTGGTGTTAAACCTACTGTATTCCAACTTATCTATGGTTCATACTTGCCAATACTACTCATAGATGCATTGAAGTAAGCAAACAACACATGAAAAACATAATCTGTCAAAAACAGAATAGTCTGTAGTAATCTGCAGGTTTCGCATACTTATGTAACTGCAAAAAATTCAAACTAAATTGGTAAACATGAGGAATTTTTCTATTAATCTTCTGCAAAAATAATCAACTAAATAGCACGCTCCAGTAAAATCTGATGACCATTCTAGCGAGCGCTAACGATTCTGTTTTTCACAACAAGATCACATAAACTTCACACAAGTCTTCCCAAAGGTTCTACTTGGCACAAACACTAAACAAAACATGAAACCACATCTAAACAGAAGCTAGATGCCATATTTATTCCCTAACAGCACAAAAAAAATTGGGTTGCCTCCCAACAAGCGCTATCGTTTTACGCCCCTAGCTAGGCACGATACAAGATAGATTTAGGGAATGCCATAATGATACGATATGTCGCGAAATATCATCTCATATTCCCTACGTTCAGCAGCAAGCTTCCTTTGTGGCAAGCAAAAGTAATCAAAAGTGCTAAATTTAATGGGACAAAAGTCCCCTACATCAATCTCAGGAGGAATAGGTTCCTCTTTTGGCCCTTTATAGTGGACAACCAATTCATCATTATAGGAATTCTTTTGGCAGAAGGTCATAAGCCTTCGCTCAAGGGAGAAGCCTAACCCATTGTTTTGAACAGCAAAATCATCGTTCATCTTAGAAACTCTATCAATCAAGACCTCAGTAGGAACCTTTTTTCTAAGGTTTTCATTAAAAGCAACATGATCAGGAGATCGCAACCGCATTATGTCTTCTTGATTGAACAAGATAGCCTCTATGGGAGGTCGACCGACATTTACTCTGTAATGAGCAAAGATTTCTTTGGCCTCTTTCATGATAAATCTAAATTCATGAGCCAAAAAGATAGTAGCTGCACGCTTAACGGAAGAATGCTCAATATTGGAAAACTCCAAAAAGATTCTCTGAATACAGGGATGCATATGGATAAATTGCCTTTCAATTTCTACTATAAGCATAGATACATCATCCGCAAGGCTACTAGTTCTGTGAAGAATAGAGCCACCCATAGTGGGCAAAGCACCAGCACAAGTAAAGAAGTCTTGAAGAACTCCTTTTCCAATGATATTACCACTACGAACCCGAAACTTCTTAATATGTAAAGTGGTAGCTTCATCCGGGGGATCAACATAGACATTGCCCTCGACATTACTACCCTTCTCGATAAAATCATCCCCCATCTCAGACATGAGGGCAATCAGGCAAGCAACACACAAGCAAACAAGAAGCAAGCGAACGATAAACACACGGCAGAAGAAGGGCAAATAAAACAGCAAGGGTGAAGTGGGGGAGAGGGAAACGAGAGGCAAAAAATGTAATGCGAAGGATAAGGGTTTGTGATAGGTACTTGGTATATGAATTTTGCGTAAGCCTCCCCGGCAACGGCGCCAGAAATTCTTCTTGCTACTTCTCGAGCTTGCGTTGTATTCCCTCGAAGAGGAAAGGGAGATGCAGCACAGTAGCGTAAGTATTTCCCTCAATTTTTGAGAACCAAGGTATCAATCCAGTAGGAGACCACGTGCGAGTCCCTCGCACCTGCACAAACAAATAAGAACTTCGCAACCAACGCGATAAGGGTTTGTCATCCCTTTACGGTCACTTACGAAAGTGAGATCTGATAGAGATGATAGTTTATATTTTTGGTATTTTTGTTATAAGAACAGAAAGTAAAAGCGGAAAAAGTAAAGTAGATGTAAATTGATATGTTGAGAATAGACCCGTGGGACATAGTGTTCTCTAGTGGCTTCTCTCATGATAGCGATATTCTACGGCGGGTAAACAAATTTCTGTCGAGCAATTGATAGAAAAGAGAATAATTATGAGACTATCTAGGCATGATCATTGTATATAGGCATCACGTCCGAGACAAGTAGACCGACTCCTGCCTGCATATACTACTATTACTCCACACATCGACCGCTATCCAGCATGCATATAGTGTATTGAGTTCATAAGAACAGAGTAATGCCTTAAGCAAGATGACATGATGTAGAGGGATAAACTCAAGCAATATGATATAAACCCAATCTTTTCATCCTCGATGGCAACAATACAATACGTGCCTTGCTGCCCCTACTGTCACTGGGAAAGGACACCGCAAGATTGAACCCAAAGCCAAGCACTTCTCCCATTGCAAGAAATATAGATCTAGTAGGCCAAACCAAACCAATTCGAAGAGACTTGCAAGGATATTATGAGCACACATAAAGAGTTCAGAGAAGAACCAAATATTTCTCATAGATAATCTTGATCCTAAACTCACAATTCATCGGATCTCGACAAACACACCGCAAAAAGAGATTACATCGAATAGATCTCCTCGAAGACCGAGGAGAACTTTGTATTGAGATCCAAAGAAAGAGAAGAAGCCATCTAGATACTAGCTATGGACCCGAAGGTCTGTGGTAAACTACTCACAACTCATGGTGAGGGCGATGATGATGATGTAGAAGCACTCTGTGATGGATCCCCTCTCCGGTGGAGCTCCAGAACAGGCTCCAAGATGGGATCTCACGGGAACACAAGGTTATGGCGGTGGAATTAGGGTTTTCTCTCTGTTGTTGATGGTTTCGGGGTACGTAGACTTATATAGTAGGAAGGAGGGCACCGGGGGACTCTTGAGGGGCCCACAAGGCAGGGGGCGCGCCGTGGGAAGGGGGGCACGCCCCCCACCCTCGTGGGCACCTCGTAGCCCCTACTCCGTGGTTCTCAAGTCTCCCGTGCGTGATTTTCTCCAAAAATATCTCTCCCGAAGGTTTCATTCTGTTTGGACTCCGTTTGATATTCCTTTTCTGCAAAACCCTGAAACAGGCAAAAACATCAATCTGGACTGGGCTTTGGGTTAGTAGGTTAGTCCCAAAAATGATATAAAAGTGTATGACAAAGCCCATTAAACATCCAAGACAACAGAAATAATAGCATGGAACAATCAAAAATTATTGATACGTTGGAGACGTATCAACTATCATCCTCGGGAATATCAAGTATAACAAAGTCTGTTAGAATAGTAACATTTGCAACTACAACAGGCACATCCTCACAAATACCGACAGGTATAGCAGTTGATTTATCAGCCATTTGCAAAGATATTTCAGTAGGAGTCAACTTACTCAAGTCAAGTCTACGCTATAAAGAGAGAGGCATAACACTAACTCCGGCTCCAAGATCACACAAAGCAGTTTTGACATAGTTTCATTTAATGGAGCAAGGTATAGTAGGTACTCCTGGATCTCCTAATTTCTTAGGTATTCCACCCTTGAAAGTGTAATTGGTAAGCATGGTGGAAATTTCTACTTCAGGTATCTTTCTTTTATTGGTAATAATATCTTTCATATACTTAGCATAAGGATTTGTTTTAAGCACATCAGTTAAACGCATACGCAAAAAGATAGGTCTAATCATTTCAGCCAAGCGGTCAAAATCCTCATCATCCTTTTTCTTGGATGGTTTCAGAGGAAAAGGCATGGTTTTCTGAACCCATGGTTCTCTTTCCCTACCGTGCTTCCTAGCAACAAAGTCTCTCTTATCATAACGTTGATTCTTGGATTGTGGGTTATCAAGATCAACAGCAGGTTCAATCTCTACATCATTATCATTGCTAGGTTGAGCATCATCATGAACATCGTCATTAACGTTATCTCTAGGTATTGTGTCTCAGCATCAGAAACAGATATATCATTGGGATTCTCAGGTATGTCAGCTACAGGTTCACTAGAAGCATGCAAAGTCCTATCATTTTTCTTTTTCTTCTTCTTAGAAGAACTAGGTGCATCTAAATTAGCTCTCTGAGAATCTTGCTCTATTCTCTTAGTGTGCCCCTCAGGATACAGAGGTTCGTGATTTATTTTACCACCTCTAGTAGCAACTCTAACAACATAGTCATTATTCTTACCAGTTAATTCATTGAGCAAATCATTCTGAGCCTCAAGTACTTGTTCTACTTGAGTGGTGACCATGGAAGCATGTTTACTAATGAGTTTCAGTTCACCTTTAGCTCTAGACAGATAATCACTCAAGCGTTCAATCATATAAGCATTGTGTTGTAATTGTCTACCAACATAAGCATTGAAGTTCTCTTGTTTCACAATAAAATTGTCAAACTCATCTAAGCATTGGCTAGCAGACCCATAACGAGGAATATCACCTTCATCAAATCTATAAAGAGAATTTACCTTTACTACCTGTGTCGGGTTATCAAGACCATGTATTTCTTCAATAGGTGGTAAATTCTTAACATCTTCAGCTTTAATACCTTTTTCTTTCATAGATTTCTTTGCCTCTTGCATATCTTCAGGACTGAGAAATAGAACACCTCTTTTTTTCGGAGTTGGCTTAGGGGCTGGTTCAGGAAGTGTCCAATTATTTTCATTGGCCAGCATATTATTTAATAGTAATTCAGCTTTATCAACTGTTCTTTCCCTGAAAACACAACCAGCACAACTATCCACGTGGTCTCTGGAGACATCGGTTAGTCCATTATAAAATACATCAAGTATATCATTCCTCTCAAGAGGATGATCAGGCAAAGCATTAAGTAATTGGAGAAGCCTCCCCCAAGCTTGTGGGAGACTCTCTTCTTCAATTTGCACAAAATTATATATTTCTCGTAAGGCAGCTTTTTTCTTATGAGAGGGAAAATATTTAGCAGGGAAGTAATACATCATATCCTGGGGACTACGCACACAACCAAGATCAAGAGAATTAAACCAAGTCTTAGCATCACCCTTTAACGAGAAAGGAAACAACTTAAGGATATAGTAGTAACGAATCTTTTCATCATTGGTAAACAGGGTGGCTATATCATTCAACTTAGTAAGATGTGCCACAACAGTTTCAGATTCATAGCCATGGAAAGGATCAGATTCAACCAAAGTAATTAACTCGGGATCAACAGAGAATTCGTAATCCTTATCAGTAACAAAGATAGGTGAAGTAGCAAAAGCAGGGTCATGTTTCATTCGAGCATTCAAGGACTTTTCTTTCAACTTAGCTAATAATTTCTTAAGATCATATCTGTGACGCCCCCGATTTGTCCGTACACTAATCATGCATGCAAATGTGTACGGCCAAGATCAGGGACTCACTAGTAGATATCACAACACAACTCTAAAAGTAAAATAAGTCATACAAGCTTCATATTACAAGCCAGGGGCCTCAAGGGCTTGAATACAAGTGCTCGATCATAGACGAGTCAGCGGAAGCAACAAATATCTGAGTACAGACATAAAGTTAAACAAGTTGCCATAAAATGGCTAGCACAAACTTGGATACAGATCGAAAGAGGAGTATGCCTCCTGCCTGGGATCCTCCTAAACTACTCATGGTTGTCGTCGGTAGACTGCACGTAGTAGTAGGCGCCTCCGGTGTAGTAGGAGTCGTCGTAGTTGGCGTCTGGCTCCTGGGGTCCACCATCTGGTTGCATCATCCGAGAAGAAGGAACAGAAGGGAAAAAGGGGGGAGCAAAGCAACCGTGAGTACTCATCCAAAGTACTCGCAAGCAAGGATCTATACTAGATATGCAATGGTAACAATGATATGGGTAGTATCTGTGGACTGAACTGCAGAAAGCCAGAATAAGAGGGGGATATCTAATCCAATCAAAGACTACGCTTGTGGCAGCCTCCATCTTGCAGCAGTAGATGAGAGTAGAAGGTAAGTTCACCAAGTAACCTCGAATAGCATAATCCTACTCGGCGATCCTCCCGCACATCACCCTGTGAGAGAGCAACCACCAAGTTATATCTGGAACTCATCTGGGTGTGTTTTGTCAAGTATGCGGTTCTAGTTGTCATGAGGTCGGAATACAACTCCGGGTCGTCCTTTTACCGATGGACACGGCTATTCGAATAGATTAACTTCCCTGCAGGGGTGCACCACATAACCCAGCACGCTTGATCCCATTTGGCTTAGGGGCTGGTTCAGGAAGTGTCCTATTATTTTCATTGGCCATCATATTATTCAATAGTAATTCAGCTTGTTCAACTGTTCTTTCCGTGAAAACACAATCAACACAACTATCCAGGTGGTCTCTGGAAGCATCGGTTAGTCCATTATAAAAGACATCGAGTATATCATTCATCTCAAGAGGATGATCAGGAAAAGCATTAAGTAATTGGAGAAGCCTCCCCCAAGCTTGTGGGAGACTCTCTTCTTCAATTTGCACAAAGTTATAAATTTCCCGTAAGGCAGCTTGTTTCTTATGAGCGGGAAAATATTTAGCAGAGAAGTAATACATCATATCCTGGGGACTATGCACACAACCAGGATCAAGAGAATTAAACCAAGTCTTAGTATCACCTTTAACGAGAAAGGAAATAGCTTAAGGATATGGTAGTAACGAATCTTTTCATCGTTGATAAACAGGGTGGCTATATCATTCAACTTAGTAAGATGTGCCACAACAGTTTCAGACTCATAGCCATGGAAAGGATCAGATTCAACCAAAGTAATTAACTTAGGATCAACAAATAATTCATAATCCTTATGAGTAACATAGATAGGTAAAGTGGCAAAAGCAGGGTCATGTTTCATTCTAGCATTCAAAGACTTTTCTTTCAGCTTAGCTAATAATTTCTTAAGATCATATATATTGTTGCAAGCAAGAAAGTCTCTAGCAGTTTCTTCATCCATAACATAACCCTGAGGAACAACAGGCAATTCATATCTATTGGGAGAAGCTTCATCATCACTTCCATAAATATCATGAGTTTCAATATTTGCATTCTCCCTAACTCTAGCAATTTGTTCATCTAGAAATTCACCTAGTGGCACAGTATTATCAAGCATAGAGGTAGTTTCATCATACATAGCAGAAGTGGCATCATCAAGAACATACGACATATCAGATTCAATAGCATGAGTAGGTGTCACAAATTTACCCATAACAGATGGTGAATCAAGTGCAGAGCTAGATGGCAGTTCCTTACCTCCCCTCGTAGGGTAAGATCTTGGTTTTTGAGTCCTTCAGATTCTTAATAGTGATCAACAGATATAAATCCCAGGTGACTTAAAGAATAGAGCTATGGTCCCCGGCAACGTCACGAGAAAATAGTCTTGATAACCCACAAGTGTAGGGGATCGCAACAGTTTTCAAGGGTAAAGTATTCAACCCAAATTTGTTGATTCGACACAAGGGGAGCCAAAGAATACTCTTAAGTATTAGCAGCTGAGTTGTCAATTCAGCCACACCTGGAAACTTAGTATCTGTAGCAAGATAGTTTAGTAGCAAAGTAATATGATAGTGGCGGTAGCAGCAATAAAAGTAACGATAGTGTTTTTGTAGTTTTTGTAATAGTAGCAACGGAAAAGTAAATAAGCAACAAGCAGTATATGAAAAGCTCGTAAGCATTGGATCGGTGATGGGAAATTATGTCAGATGCAATTCATCATGTAGAAGTTATAACCTAGGGTGACACAGAACTAGCTCCAGTTCATCAATGCAATGTAGGCATGTATTCCGAATATAGTCATATGTGCTTATGGAAAAGAATTTGCATGCCATCTTTTGTCCTACCCTCCCGTGGCAGCGGGGTCCTATTGGAAACTAAGGGATATTAAGGTCTCCTTTCAATAGAGTACCGGACCAAAGCATTAACACATAGTGAATACATGAACTCCTCAAACTAAGGTCATCACCGGGAGTGGTCCCGATTATTGTCACTTCGGGGTTGCCGGATCATAACACATAGTAGGTGACTATAGACTTGCAAGATAGGATCAAGAACACACATATATTCATGGAAACATAATAGGTTCAGATCTGAAATCATGGCACTCGGGCCCTAGTGACAAGCATTAAGCATAGCAAAGTCATAGCAACATCAATCTCAGAACATAGTGGATACTAGGGATCAAACCCTAACAAAAATAACTCGATTACATGATAGATCCCATCCAAGCCATCACCGTCCAGCAAGCCTACGATGGAATTACTCACACACGGCGGTGAGCATCATGGAACTGGTGATGGAGGAAGGTTGATGATGAAGATGGCGACGATCTCCACTCTCCGGAGCCCCGAACGGACTCCAGATCAGCCCTCCCAAGAGATATTAGGGCTTGGCGGTGGCTCCGTTTCGTAAAACGCGGTAATTATTTCTCCTTGATTTTTTTCTCCCCGAAAGTGAATATATAGGATCCGGGGTTACGTCGGTGGAGCACCAAGCGGCCCACGAGGCAGGGGGCGCGCCCCCCACCCTCGTGGACAGGGTGTGGGCCCCCTGGTCTGGATCTTCTTGCAGATATTTTTTATATTTTCCAAAATAATTCTCCGTGGATTTTCAGGTCATTTGAGAACTTTTTATTTCTGCACAAAAACAACACCATGGCAATTCTGCTGAAAACAGCGTCAGTCCGGGTTAGTTCCATTCAAATCATGCAAGTTAGAGTCCAAAACATGGGCAAAAAGGGTTTTGAAAAGTAGATACGTTGGAGACGTATCACGGTCCCACCGAGTTGTTCTAGTCGGTCCCATCGAGATTCCTAACGTTCATATGTTTGAACTGATCGGTCTCACCGAGTTGCATTATTCAGTCCCATCGAGATTGGTTAAATGTGTGTAACGGTTGAATTTTGTGTGGAGGCTATATATACCCCTCCACTCCCTCTCCATTATAGAGAGAGCCATCAGAATGTGCCTACACTTACACCATTCATTATTTGAGAGAGAACCACCTACTCATGTGTTGAGATCAAGACATTCCAATCCTACCACAAGAATCTTGATTTCTAGCCTTCCCCAAGTTGCTTTCACTCCAATTCTTCTTCCACCATATCCAAATCTATGAAAAAAGAGTTGAATATTGGGAATACTATCATTTCAAGCGCAACAGCAAGGAGTTCATCATCAACACACCGTCTATTACCTTTTGGAGAGTGGTGTCTCCTAGATTGGTTAGGTGCCGCTTGGGATCCTCTGGCACATTGTGCAGTTGAACCAAGAAGTTTGTAACGGTAAGGAGATCGCCCACTTCGTGAAGATCTACCCGAGTGAGGCAAGTCATTCGTGGACGATGGCCATGGTAGGATAGACAAGGTTGCTTCTTCTTGGACCCTCCAAGGGTGGATCCCTCTTTGGACTCGCGTAGTCGTTACCCTTCGTGGGTTGAAGTCTCCATCAACGTGGACGTAGGATAGCACCACCTATCAAAACGATGCCAAAAATTCCGTGTCTCCATTGCATTTGCTTTCTCCAAACCCATTGTAACACCCCAGATGTAAGACTTCCTTATATGCCAATAAATATTTGCCATTTGGTCCTTATCCTTTCCATGGGGGTTCATCTTTCTTTATGCTTTGTCATCTTAATGCATTGTCATGTCATCATATGCACCATGGCCTCATCATATTGCATTCAACCTTGTCATATTGCATTCACTTATTGACCATGTGGCATTGTGGTTTATTGCATGGTTTAGTGTTGCTTTGATCCATGTGTGATCCATGCTTGATCTTTTTCCAAGCTTCACCACCACCTCCCCTTCTCCCCTTCTCTCTTTCTCTCTTTCTTTTAGTTTTGCAAAGTGCCATCTAGCCTCCTCCTTTAATGTTCATCTCCTCCCAACAAATCTTGCTCCATGTCCTAAACACCTATGCCAAATTTCACCTCTTTTGAAATTGTTTTGGTTAGGTTCAAAAATGCCTCAAGTTTGAATCATATTCAAACTTGTTTTATTTTTCTACCTCTAAAAATGCCCAAAGTAATTTTATTAAGTAGAGCATAAATCCAGGAGCCCAGGGATATTTTTACGTCTCCCTAATTCTTTTTCTATCTGCCTATGCTTTTCAATTTATTTTTCTGCCTAAGGAAAAAAGCAAAAGGAAAAGCAGTAGCAGTGCAACAGGAGCCAGCCGCAGCCCACAGAGCCACCTGGGCCTCGACCACCAAGTCGGCCCACCAGCCA
The DNA here is from genome assembly GCA_902687465.1 of Secale cereale. NCBI lineage: Eukaryota > Viridiplantae > Streptophyta > Magnoliopsida > Poales > Poaceae > Secale > Secale cereale. The sequence continues at coordinate 623,483,487 of LR738711.1, forward strand.
GTGCATCGCCCGCATCCCAGCTAGCCCGGCGCGTCCCTCTCTCCTTTTCTCACCCGCGCACACACTCGCCCCCTCTGCGTCGTCTCCACGTGGCTGAGCCAGGCCCACAAGTCAGCGATCGTGAACAGCGCCTGCACCCACCTTTTCGTCCACCTCGCGCCGTCGCCATGGGGACCGCAAGCACGAGCGTGTCGCCATCCAGCTCGTCGCCTTGGCCCCCCTCTTAAGCCACCCTGTTGTCCACCAACCCTCTAGGGTTCCCCTCTTCCTCCTTCCACCGCCAGGTGAGCTTAGAGCCACCAGATCCATCGCGCCACAACCGTCTCGAGCGCATCTGAGAGCACGAGCTCGTCGCTGATACGTCTCCAACGTATCTATAATTTTTTATTGTTCCATGCTATTATTTATGATGTTTTGGATGTTTAATGGGCTTTGTCATACACTTTTATATTATTTTTGGGACTAACCTACTAACCCAAAGGCCCAGTCCAGATTGCTGTTTTTTGCCAGTTTCAGGGTTTTGCAGAAAAGGAATATCAAACGGAGTCCAAACAGAATGAAACCTCTGGGAGAGATATTTTTGGAGAAAATCACGCACGGGAGACTTGAGAACCATGGAGTAGGGGCCATGATGTGCCCACGAGAGTGGGGGCACTCCCCCTGCCTCGTGGGTCCCTCGTGAGGCCCCCGGTGCCCTCCTTCCTCCTATATAAGCCTACGTACCCCGAAACCATCAGAAGAGGAGAGAAAACCCTAATTCCACCGCCGTAATCTTCTGTTCCTGTGAGATCCCATCTTGGGGCCTGTTCCGGAGTTTCGCCGGAGGGGGGATCCATCACGGAGTGCTTCTACATCATCACCATCGCCTCACCATGAGTTGTGATTAGTTTACCACAGACCTTCGGGTCCATATCTAGTATCTAGATGGCTTCTTCTCTCTCTGTGGATCTCAATACAAAGTTCTCCTCGGTCTTCGAGGAGATCTATTCGATGTAATCTCTTTTTGCGGTGTGTTTGTCGAGATCCGATGAATTGTGAGTTTAGGATCAAGATTATCTATGAGAAATATTTGGTTCTTTTCTGAACTCTTTATGTGTGCTCATAATATCCTTGCAAGTCTCTTCGAATTATTGGTTTGGTTTGGCCTACTAGATCTATAGTTCTTGCAATGGGAGAAGTGCTTGGCTTTGGGTTCCATCTTGCGGTGTCCTTTCCCAGTGACAGTAGGGGAAGCAAGGCACGTATTGTATTGTTGCCATCGAGGATAAAAAGATGGGGTTTATATCATATTGCTTGAGTTTATCCCTCTACATCATGTCATCTTGCTTAAGGCGTTACTCTATTCTTATGAACTCAATACACTAGATGCAATGCTGGATAGCGGTCGATGTGTGGAGTAATAGTAGTAGATGCAAGCAAGAGTCGGTCTACTTGTCTCGGACGTGATGCCTATATACAATGATCATGCCTAGATAGTCTCATAATTATTCGCTTTTCTATCAATTGCTCGACAGTAATTTGTTTACTCGCTGTAGAATATCGCTATCCTGAGAGAAGCCACTAGAGAACACTATGGCCCCCGGGTCTATTCTCAACATATCAATCTACATCTACTTTACTTTTTCCACTTTTACTTTCTGTTCTTATAATAAAAAATACCAAAAATATAAACTATCATCTCTATCACATCTCACTTTGGTAAGTGACCGTAAAGGGATTGACAACCCCTTATCGCGTTGGCTGCGAAGTTCTTATTTGTTTATGCAGGTGCGAGGGACTCACGCGTGGTCTCCTACTAGATTGATACCTTGGTTCTCAAAAACTGAGGGAAATACTTACGCTACTGTGTTGCATCTCCCTTTCCTCTTCGAGGGAATACAATTCAAGCTCGAGAAGTAGCAAGAAGAATTACTGGCACCGTTGCCGGGGAGGTTTACGCAAAAGTCATATACCAAGTACCTATCACAAACCCTTATCCTTCGCATTACATTTATTTGCCTCTCGTTTTCCTCTCCCCCACTTCACCCTTGCCGTTTTATTTTCCCTTCTTCTGCCATGTGTTTATCGTTCGCGTGCCTCTTGTTTGCTTGTGCTGCTATGTGCCCTTAATTAGCTTGCATCTTCGCTTGCTAAAGTATGAATCCTCATCCACTTGCTAATCTCTTTAAGAGATCCAACTATGTTGAACCTATTGCTAGTGAGCTGTGTGCACTAGATTATCTTTATGGGATTTTGTTTGAAATTTATGAATATGAAAGTTGTGAGGAATTGCTGAAAGGAAAAGTGATTCATGATAGTTTGTTAAATAATAAGCATGATTGTAATGATGTTATTGTAAATTCTATTAATGTCAATTGTGTTAATGATATGCAAAACCTTAAGCTTGGGGATGCTTATTTTGCTATGCCCACTACTTGTTGCAATGATCATGATTGGGGTGATGATTCTTACGATCTTGAAAATTTATTTAAACCCCATCATTAATATGAGATTGATAATAATGTTTGCCATAATATTGAAATTGGATTTGAAAGAGTGTCAACTTTTGATCCCACTATTTTGGTAGAGTGTCAACTTTGCATGCATGTGGATCGTGTTGAGAATATGTTATGTGATAGCTATTTTGTTGAATTTGATCATGATCCTACATGCAATTATTATGAGAGAGGGAAATATGGTTGTAGAAATTTTCATGTTACTAAATTACCTCTCGTTATGTTGAGATTGCTATCGTTTCTTTCTTCTTCCTTGCATATGCTAGATCTTGCTTGTCTTGCTAATTTGTTTTCCTATAAAATGCCTATGTATAGGAAGTATTTTAGACTTAGATGGGATTTTCACATGCTATATGATGCTCTATCTGTGCTTCAATTCTTATCTGTCATGTGAGCATCATTGAATTCTCAAGCCTATCTTAATGGCTATAAAGAAAGAGCTTGTTGGGAGGCAACCCAATTTTATATTTTTTTGTTTTTGCTGCTGTTAGGGAATAAATATTGCATCTAGCTTCTGTTTAGATGTGGTTTTGTGTTTTGTTTAGTGTTTGTGCCAAGTAGAACCTTTGGGAAGACTTTTGTGAAGTTTATGTGATCTTGCTGTGAAAAACAGTATCGTTAGCGCTCGCTAGAATGGTCATCAAATTTTACTGGAGCATTCTATTTAGTTGATTCATTTTGCAGATGATTAATAGAAAAATTCCTCACGTTTACCAATTTAGTTTGAATTTTTTGGAGTTACAGAAGTATGCGAAACCTACAGATTACTACAGACCGTTCTGCTTTTGACAGATTATGTTTTTCATGTGTTGTTTGCTTATTTCAATGCATCTATGAGTAGTATTGGCAAGTATGAACCATAAAGAAGTTGGAATACAGTAGGTTTAACACCAATATAAACAAAGAATGAATTCATTGCAGTACCTTTGAGTAGTGGTTTGATTTCTTATACTAACGGAGCTCATGAGATTTTGGTCTAAGTTTTGTGTTGTGAAGTTTTCAAGTTTTGAGTATTGCTTTGATGGACTATGGAACAAAGAGTAGCAAGGGCCTAAGCTTGGGGATGCCCAAGGCACCCAAAGTAAAATTCAAGGACAATCAAAAGCCTAAGCTTGGGGATGCCCCGGGAAGGCATCCCCTCTTTTGTCTTCATCTATCGGTAACTATACTCGGAGCTATATTTTTATTCACCACATGATATGTGTTTTGCTTGGAGCATCTTGTATAATTTGAGTCTTTGCCTGTTAGTTTGCCACAATTATCCTTTCTGAACACACCTATTTGAGAGAGTTAAATATGGCATAGGAATTGTTGGAACACTCTATGTGCTTCACTTATATCTTTTGAGTTGAATAGTTTTGCTCTAGTGCTTCACTTATATCTTTTAGAGCACGGTGGTGATTATATTTTGAAGAAATTGTTGAACTCTCATGCTTCACTTATATCCTTTTGAGAGTCTATTAAAACAGCATGGTAATGTGTTTAGGCTATAAAACTAGTCTTCACATGATAGACATCCAATATCAAAGTAGTAAAAACTTTCACACTAAGTGCATTGAATATGATGAGAAGTTGGATGCTTGATAAATGTTTTGAGATATGATGATAGTGATATTAGAGTCATGCTAGCGGAGTCATTATGAAATTGAGAAATACTTGTGTTAAGGTTAGTGATTCCCGTAGCATGCACGTATGGTGAACCGCTATGTGACGAAGTTAGAGCATGAGGTATTTGTAAAGTGCCAAGCTTTGTGTGGAGGTCGGGGGCGCGCGATGGTTAACTCCTACCAACCTCCCCCCTAGGAGCATGCGTTGATTGCTTTGTTTTGATGACTCGTAGATTTTTGCACTCTTTCATACAAGTCACTCTTGATTCATTGCACATCCCAGTACACCACCGGAGGCATTCATATAGAGTCATACTTGTTCTAGTATCGAGTTGTAATTCAATGAAAGTGTGATGATCATCATTATTAGAGCATTGTCCCTTGGGAGGAAAGGCTAAATCAATAAAGCCCCTCCACACAAAAAGAGAGAGAAAGGGGACAATTGCTACTATCTTTTTCGACACTTGTGCTTCAAAGTAGCACCATGTTCTTCATGATAGAGAGTCTCATGTTTAGTCACTTTCATATACTAGTGGGAATTTTCATTATAGAACTTGGCTTGTATATTCCAACGATGGGCTTCCTCAAATGCCCTAGGTCTTCGTGAGCAAGCAAGTTGGATGCACACCCACTAGTTTCTTTTGTTGAGCTTTCATACTTTTTTAGCTCTAGTGCATCCGTTGCATGGCAATCCTAACTCACTCACATTGATATCTATTGACGGGCATCTCCATAGCCCGTTGATACGCCTAGTTGATGTGAGACTATCTCCTTCTTTTTGTCTTCTCCACAACCACCTCTCTATTGCACCCATAGTACTATGTCCATGGCTCACACTCATGTATTGCATGAAAGTTGAATTTTTTGAAAGAATAGAGTATGAAAACAAGTGTTTGGCTGAAATCGAGTTGTGCATGATATGAATATTTTGTGTGATGAAGAGGGAGCATAGCCAGACTATATGATTTTGTAGGGATAACTTTCTTTAGTCATAGTATTTTGAGAAGACATGATTGCTTTGTTAGCATGCTTGAAGTATTATTATTTCTTATGTCAATATAGACTTTTGTCTTGAATTTTCAGATCTGAACATTCATGCCACAATTAAGAGAATTACATTGAAAAACTATGTTGGTTAGCATTCCACATCAAAAAATCTGTTTTTATCAATTACCTACTCGAGGATGAGCAGGAATTAAGCTTGGGGATGCTTGATACGTCTCCAATGTATCCATAATTTTTGATTGTTCCATGCTATTATTTATGATGTTTTGGATGTTTAATGGGCTTTGTCATACACTTTTATATTATTTTCGGGACTAACCTACTAACCCAAAGGCCCAGTCCAGATTGTTGTTTTTTGCCTGTTTCATGGTTTTGCAGAAAAGGAATATCAAACGGAGTCCAAACGGAATGAAACCTTCGGGAGAGATATTTTTGAAGAAAATCACGCATGGGAGACTTGACAACCACGGAATAGGGGCCACGAGGTGCCCACGAGGGTGGGGGCGCGCCCCCCTACCCAGGGCGCGCCCCTGCCTTGTGGGTCCCTCATGAGGCCCTCAGTGCCCTCCTTCCTCCTATATAAGCCTACGTACCCCGAAACCATCAGAAGAGAAGAGAAAACCCTAATTCCACCATCATAACCTTCTGTTCCCGTGAGATCCCATCTTGGGGCCTGTTCCGGAGCTCCGCCGGAGGGGGGGGGGTCCATCACGGAGTGCTTCTACATGATCATCATCACCTCACCATGAGTTGTGAGTAGTTTACCACAGACCTTCGGGTCCATAGCTAGTATCTAGATGGCTTCTTCTCTTTCTTTGGATCTCAATACAAAGTTCTCCTCGGTCTTCGAGGAGATCTATTCGATGTAATCTCTTTTTGCGGTGTGTTTGTCGAGATCCGATGAATTGTGAGTTTATGATCAAGATTATCTATGAGAAATATTTGGTTCTTTTTTGAACTCTTTATGTGTGCTCATAATATCCTTGCAAGTCTCTTCGAATTATTGGTTTGGTTTGGCCTACTAGATCTATAGTTCTTGCAATGGGAGAAGTGCTTGGCTTTGGGTTCAATCTTGCGGTGTCCTTTGCCAGTGACAATAGGGGTAGCAAGGCACGTATTGTATTGTTGCCATCGAGGAAAAAATGGGGTTTATATCATATTGCTTGAGTTTATCCCTCTACATCATGTCATCTTGCTTAAGGCGTTACTCTGTTCTTATGAACCCAATACACTAGATGCATGCTGGATAGCGGCCGATGTGTGGAGTAATAGTAGTAGATGCAGGCAGGAGTCGGTCTACTTGTCTCGGACGTGATGCCTATTGTGACGCCCGAAGACCGACGTCCCAGAAGATTCCAGATGTTCCAGGTTCTCCCGTGTGTTTCATTTGTGCTTGTGTTATTTATTTTGCTTTGCATCATGTCATCATGCCATCATGACTTTAATTCTGCAACTCAACCAAATAATTTGTTCGGATCTTCGGTCCATTTAAATTGAGGGATACTCACTATGGTGACTTCTCTTTATAACATATAAAAGCCTCTCAATATTATTAGGGAGCTATATTAAATATTCCATTTGTTTGGAATTCACCATAACACACTTGCATATAATTTTCCCCATGCCTTCCCTTTCTCAATTCTGGCCTCAACCGTTGCCCATGAATCTTATTGGCTGAGTTAAGCCACATCTCTAATTCCACCCCTTTTGGATTCCATCAAAAGGGTTTCGTGAATTCAAATAGTTTGACTTTTGTTCAAACTTGTTTGAATCTTCTTTTCCAAAAGTCTTCCGTTGATTTTATTTAATTTCCTTACATTTTGTGAGTCCAGGAAGATAATCCCCATGCCCAATTCTTTCCTTAACCTTCTCTTTCTTTTTCTTCTCTCTTATTCTTTTATTCTAAAAGAATATGAGGGGGAGAGAGAGAGCTGAGCCGGGCTGCATTTCCACCTCCAGCAAGGGCCCCTTGCGCTGTTTCGGCCTCCCTAGGCCAGGCCCATCTCGAGCAGCCCGTTTCCCTCCTTAACCCTAGCCTACTGCTTCTCTCCCATCTCCCCATCGCACCCTCGATCCCATCTCTCCCTCCCAGTGCCGCAGCTACTCTCCCTCGACCCGCAGCTCTCCCCCTCGTCCTCCCGAGCGCCGCCAGTCGCTCGCCTCCATCCCTCTTCCCCGATCCCCATCGTCTCCACCACGCGCCCCCTCTCGCTCGCTGGACCTCGCGGGCCGGCCTTGCCGCGTCCCCGCCGCAGCCTTGCAGCATCACCGTCCTCCCACGCCGGAGCGGCCATCTCCGACAAGCGCCGCGCCGCGCCGTCCTTCTCCCCTGCACCGTCTCCGTCGCCACCTCGCGCCGTTCCTCCAGCGGACCGGCCCCGCCTCCTCGCGCCGTTCGCCGCCCGAGCCCATGGCCTCTACTCCAGCCCCCCCTCGTCGAGCCCGCCATGCCGCTGCCTGGACCTCGGCCTCCTATACTCCAGACCCAAGGGCCGAGCTTCTCCATCTCGACCCCGTCCGTCGAGCTCCCTGCCGCGCTGGAGTCCTGCCGCTGCTTTGCCTTCTGCCCGCTGTCACATGCCAGGACAAGTCCAAGAACCTCGGAGGCGTCAAGTTCCCCACCGTGTACGTCTACGGCTCGTGTACCCTTACGTCAACGACGACTCGACAAGTACCCCGCCGGCAAGACCGACGCCCGAACGACTACACAAGACGATGCACCAAGTTCAACTACGCCCAACGACATGTACACCTTCGAAACGAGAACGCCTACACGGCAACACGTCAAGTACCACTACCGTCGCTGAAGAACCGTGAACGAAAACGCCAACGTGTACGACTGCCGTCGCCCCGGAAACGAGGGATTCACCAAGTACCTCTCCGAAACGGAACGAGTACCTCTACGTCAACGACGACTCCGACGCCCCGTGTACGACAACGAATGGAACGACTACTTCCCTCTACGAACGTGTACCACAACCCGCGAGTACCACTACTTCCTCTATGACCTTGAACCGCCCCGAAATGAACGTTCCGAAGGTATAACCCCGAGATGATGACCCGTGGACTGCATGTGTTGTATGAGATGTATCGGATGTTTGCATCGTGTCCATTGTGACCCTCGTTGCCTTGTCGTTGTCAAGTGGGAACTGGGTAACCGGAAGCACCCCACCGTCTTTGCATTCACGCTCACGCCACCTTTTCTTTTGCACCGGTCTCTCCACGAGTTGCCGGTACCGATATGTGCCGTGGCACCTTTTGGCTATCGTCGCCGTGGCACCCCTTTCCACCACGGTGACAAGTGCTTCATATCTCTCTTGTCAACCTTTAACTAAAAATTGCATAAAACTTGATCATGTCATCCGCATCATGTGAACAACATTAAAATGTGTGAATTGTTGTTTGCTTAAAATTGCTAAACATGCATATGGGGATTTTCCGGAATTGTTGTTGTAGTTTCCGGCCTCATTTAAACTTCTTGCCATGTATTGCATCATGTAGACTTGTGTTGTTCTTGTGTGCTTTCTACCTTGCCATGTATTGCATCATATATAGACTTGTTGTGCATCATATGTAGACTTGTCTTGCATCCTACTTGGTGGGCATATTGTCATGTTACTTGTGTTGTTTTTCTGTGCTTCCTACCTTGCCATGTATTGCTTCCTGTATAGACTTGTCATGCATTATACCTTGCCATGTATTGCATCATATAGACTTGTGTTATTTTTCTGTGCTTCCTACCTTGCCATGTTTTGCTTCCTGTATAGACTTGTGGTGCATCCTATATAGAACTGTCTTGCATCATACTTGTTTGAGCACATTGTCATGTCTCGTGTGGTGTGTTTACCGTGTTGCTTGTTTCTTTCCGTTTTGCTTCCCTCGTTAGCTTCGGGTTCGTTCCGGAGTTGTGAGGTTTGTTCGACTACTTCCTGGACTTGTTCTTCTCCCCCGCGGAATCTCAGGCAAGATGAACATACCCTTGGATACCTTTACTATCATTGCCTTTGCTTAGTAGTTTCGATGCTATCGTTACATGTCGCGCTACCCATCTTATTGTCAGCCCCTCTCCTTGTTGCCATGAAACCTCTAACCTTTGAAACCTTCCTAGCAAAACCATTATTTGGCTATGTTACCCGCTTGCTCAACCCCTCTTATAGTGTTGCTAGTTGCAGGTGAAGATGAAGATCGTTCCAGGAGGGAACTTGTTGTTGGAATATCACAATATCTATTATTATTATTAACACACCTATATACTGGGCATGGGTGGAAGGCTTGGCCTTTTGCTCGGTGTTTTGTTCCACTCATGCCACCTTAGGCGCCGATAAACCGGCATTATGTTCCTTGATTTTGCGTTACTTACACGATGGGTATATGGGGACCCCTTGACAGTTCGTCTTTGAATAAAACTCCTCCAGCAAGGCCCAACATTGGTTTTAATTTGCCTCATAATAACAACTTAATTAATTAATTAATTTGCATAAGGGGGATGCTCCTTGGAGATTCTTTTATAAAGGCAGGGGGGCCAGTGCTGATGGTGTTGGTCCCAAACGGGGAGTATGCGGGGCCACCTTGGGGAAACCCGAGGGCTGGTTTTACTCGTATAATCGCCCAACCGGACGTGGCCTAAGATGAGATACGCGCGGCTACTATCAGGGTGTCGGCACGCCGGGAGGTCTTGCTGGACTTGTTTTACCATTGTCGAAATGTCTTGTGCATCGGGATGCCGACCCTGGTCGGATTTCCCTAAGATAAGGGGTGATGATATTATATTAATCACTCCGGCTGATCGTGAGAGCTTGTGATGGGCTAAGTTGGGATACCCCTGCAGGGTTATGATCTTTCGAAAGCCGTGCCCACGGTTATGTGGCAGATGGGAATTTGTTAATGTCCGGTTGTAGAAAACTTGAAAGAGGATCCGAAGTAAAACACACAACTGTGTGAGTAACCGTGACTGTCTCTTTTCACTTTGAGAAGAGAACACGGTGGGGTTATGTTTGACTCATAGGTAGTTTAGGATCTTTAGCGGTCACTACTAGTTTGCGACCGTTTGCGTAGATGCTCATATTATGCTTAGCCGCTGCTGCAACCTCACCACTTTACCTCTTCCTACCCATAAAGCTTTGCTAGTCTTGATACCCATGGTTATGGGATTGCTGAGTCCTCGTGGCTCACAGATACTACAACACCAGATGCAGGTTCAGCCGAGAATGATGCAGGAGCTGGTTCAAGTACTTCCCTGGGAGCTCGATGAAGAGAGTGGCCGTTTGTATGTGACGTGTTCGACGATCAGTAGTGGTTTCTACTAGGGGCGATTCGGACCTGTGGCTTTATGTATTTGGTATCTTTCTTTTGGGTTCTTCGCCCGTAGTCGGGTTGTGATGTTTTGGATGATGATTTGCTTATGTAATGAATTGTGTGACTGCTAGGCTTCTCGCCCCTCGTTGGTTACCCCAAGTGGAAGGTGTGAGATGTAGTGTTGCGGAAGTTTTTCCCTTGGCAAAGAAACCAAGGATCGAATCCCCAGAGACTTCTAGGTTCAACAAGAAGGTGTCAACTGCTACGGCGCCAGATATTAGCAATCAACGTGGACCTGCACACAGATACAAATAACTTTGCTCCCAACGAGTACAGAGAGGTTGTCAATACCTCCGGCCTTGTAGTTCACAAAGGATTAAACGCAAGTGATAGTAGTGATAGATATAATTGCAATAGTAAATAAAAGCGAAAAGTAAATAGCGGATGTGATCAATGATGGTACTATGGACCGGAGTCTCATGATGTTCACTAGTGATGTCTCTCTCCCAAAAGACGATAAAACAGCTATGTGAGGTAAACGAATTACAGCTGGGCAATTGAGAGGACCATGTGCGCAAACCAATGCTGACTACATTGCAAGAAAGGTTGAGGTTCAAAGCATGGGCGGTACGCCAAAGTAAGTAGACCGAAATCCATCAATATCTACTACTAATCATCCACCTTGAGATATCTATCCAGAACATCTCGCTGTTATTAAGTTGCGAGTCCCACCCATAGTGTAAACTCAATGCAACACACAACTGCATTAAAAGAACTTTCCGTAAAGTAAACAATCCTTGCACCCGCGGGCACAAGCACCGTTGTTTTCCCCCTTGTGGCAACAGCACATCCCCTAGAGTCATGTTTTTGTCACTCAAACTAGTCATCGAGGGGCATGAACCCACAATCAAGCATAACGTTCCCTCTTGGAGTCACTACCTATTACTTGGCCAAAGCAATAAATAACAACGGAGAACATGCAAGAATTACTTACGAACATAAATATAAAAGAGGTAGATCAAATATATTACTCAAGCACAATCTGAACATAATCTCATAATCCATCGGATCCCTGCAAACTCATCATAGCAACAGCATAAGGATTACATATGTGCCTCGATCATGTAGGGCAGCTCACGAGGACTAATTAGTGAAGCAAATGAATGGGAGGAGAACATCACATAGCTACTGGTCATGGACTCATGGTCCAAGGGAGACTACTCACAACTCATCCGGGAGGCGTCCATGGTGGTGGAGAAGCTCCCGGTGGTGATCCTCCCCTCCGGCAGGGTGCCGGGAAGGGTTCTCCTGGTGCTCCCGATCTTGGAAGCGGCGGCGGCGGCGGAACAGAGATGAGATCGCGAAAAAGAGTTCCTCCCTCAAGGGTTTTGGGAGACGCTTTAAATATATGCCAAAGGGGGGCATCGGAGGAGCCTCGGGGGGCCCAGGCGCCCCCCCCGGCGCGGCCCAGGGGGGGCGCGCCGCCAGGGCGCCTGGAGCCCTGGTGGCCCCCCCGGCTGTCCTTCGGGCGCACGGTAGTTTCTGGAACGCTGATTTTTTATATAATTTTTCTGGATTTTTCCTGGCAGTTCTCGTAATGTGAAAACCTGAAATACAAAAACAGCCGAAAACAGAAACTGGCACCGGGGTGCACTGAGTTAATTGGTTAGTCCAAATATGATCAAAAGTGTATGTAAGTGTATAAATATCATAGCAATATCACCCAAAAGAGGCATGGAGCAAGCAGAAATTATATATACGTTTTGGACGTATCAACATCCCCAAGCTTAATTCCTGCTCGTCCTCGAGTAGGTAAATGATAACAAGAATAATTTCTGTGGTGACATGCTAATAACCATAGAGGGCTTACTCATAGTCATATGACAAAAGCTTACTGAGACAATGAATCTGTAGTAATTAAGTTGCCTCATGAGAAAATCACAAAGAACTGAAAGTTTTACAATATGATACTGAAACATCAAATAGATTTGCAATGAACATGATGTGCAAATATGATAAAGTGATATCTAGCTTGCCCCCTTTAGTGAAGCAAAACATAAATGCAGGGGCACCTCCAAGGTTTAAGTGATGACTAGATACAATGATTTCAGAATAAACGATATCACAATCATGCAAAAGACAATGCTACTTTGGGACAATGCACATTACACTCAGAATGACAATCATGCTCTCAGTAGTTGGTGCTTTTAAGAAAGAAGGTGGAGAATCAACATAAAAGTAAAAGAATGGCCCTTCGCAGAGGGAAGCAGGGATTACTCATGTGCTAGAGCTTTTTATTTTGAAAACATAGAAACAATTTTGTCAACGGTAGTAGTACTTCATATGTGTTATGCATAAGACATCCTACAAGTTGCAAGCCTCATGCATCGAATACCAATAGTGCTCGCACCTTGTCCTAATTAGCTTGGATTTCCATGGATTGTCATTGCATTACATATGTTTCAACCAAGTGTCACAAAGGGGTACCTCTATGTCACCTGTACAAAGGTCCAAGGAGATAGATCGCATTTGATTTCTCGTTTTTGATAGATCTCAACTTGAGGACATCCATACCGGGACAACATAGAAAATAGATAATGGACTCCTCTTTAATGCTTAAGCATATTCTCATAAGAGATTGAGGATTAATGTCCAAGCTAAAACTTCCACCATGATACATGGCTTTGGTTGGCGGCCCAATGTTCTTCTCTAACAATATGCATACTCAAACCATTCAACCCATGGCAAATCACCCTTACTTTAGACAAGACGAACATGCATAGCAACTCGCATGATATTCAACAAAAGTGTAACAGTTGATGGCATCCCCAGGAACATGGTTACCGCTCAGCAAGCAACTTATAAGAAAATAAGATACATAAGCAACATATTCTTTACCACAATAGTTTTTAAGCTACTTTCCCATGGGCTACGTATTGCAAAAACTGAAGGTTTTAAAGGTAGCACATGTAAATTTACTTGGAGTGGCGGTGAAATACCACATATAGGTAGGTATGGTGGACTCATATGGCATAACTGGTTTAAAAGGATGTGGATGCACAAGCAGTCAGTCCGCTTAGTACAGGTGGAGGTTAGCAAAAGACTAGGAGCGACCAACTAAGAGAGCAATGACGGTCATAATCATGCAGAGCGACAAAGCAACATTGAATCAGGCATGGTAGTTATATCGCTACTCAGAAACAATAGATCATCAAGGCTTGACAGACTTTCTTTACAGTCTTAAATATGCGTGAGCATACGCCAAGTCAATCAAAATAAATTCTTGAAGGAAGATATTACTAAACCATACCACATTATTGGCAAACAAATCATGTTGGTACTCCAATAACACATTGGGAATCCCCCAACTATTTGAGACTAACCATAAGAAAACCTGAACTACTAAGTGCCATTATGCGCGTAGCATCTTTATCATAGACATAATAACCAATGCAATGGAAGCAAACTCTCTTAATAATATAAGCATGATAATTAAAGAGAGTTCAAGCAACCAACTAAACACAAGCTCTTTAAAAATATAAGCATGAATACTAAGAGCTAAGCATGATAGTAGCTATTAAAAGACAAAGAACACACACAACAAAGATAGACATGAAAATTCTATGTTATGTTCTAGGTAGAAGTGGAGCGTGTTTCTCTCCCACATAAAGAAAGCTGAGTTCCGACTCGTTATGAAAAACTAAAGAAAACTAAAAGCAAGACGCTCCAAGCATAGCACATAACACATGAAGCGATTAAAATATAGTGGAACGAAAGACGAACTGATAATGTTGATGGAGAAGGGGATGCACGGGGGCATCCGCAAGCTTAGACGCTTGAGTCTCCTTGAATATTTCTTGGGGGTGCACGGGGGCATCCCCAAGCTTGAGCGCTTGACACTCCTGAATCTTTTTATCATCTTCCCTCGCACACTTGAAAACTCCCTTCATACATAACTCATCATAATCTGATTAGCGAGGTTAGTACCCATAATAAAATAATTGTACGTTGCTGGAAATAAGGATATTCTTGAAGGTCTACTGTTTCTCAAGATTGCCAAAAAGTTTTTGCAAAGAAAAAGCAAGCTCTATGTTTGCAAAATGAAGGAAGGCAAAACAGGACAGAATCTGTGAAAAACAGAACAGCAGGTAGTAATTGATTTGTTAGGGGCACTTCTGCAACTCTAATAAAAAAACTCAGAACAGACGCACGAAACACAATTATATAGAGCACGCTGTCGAAACAATTCTGACGAAAAAGATGATGATCTGGTGATTTTATACGAATTTTTCTATCCAAGGACAGAATCTATTTCCTGGACAGCACCTCACAACTTTTGAACTTCCTAGCAATCGGAGGCTACACTTGGCACAAAATTTAAAAGCAAAGATACAATGATGATGCTACAGTAGTAAAAACATCAAGACACAACAAAAGCAAAATAAATTTATTCATGTGGGCTGCCTCCCAAAAGCGCTTTCTTTTATACCTTTAAGCTAGGCATAATGCATATAGATCAAGCTGTATCAATTGAACCATCATCAAGATCATCAAAAAGCTCTTCAATAATACAACTAGTCTTAAGAGGTCTTTCAAATAAAGGCCTCATAGAGATACTTCTAGGGAGAAGACCAAAAGGATAAAAGTCAAGGGAAGATTCATTTATAAATTCATCAAAGACAGGTGTTTCTTCCAAAGTCTTTACAGTTTCAACCCCTTTGGCAATAGGTGGATTACTTTTAGAGCGGGGAGCCTTTGGAACGTGAACGAACTTAGGCTCCTTCTTTGCCGGAGTTTCTACCTTTTTGGTTTTGATTGAGGAGAAGGTGGTTCCTAGAGTATCAAAGATATCCTCAATCTTGTCTATCCTAGAAGAGTCCAAGTCATGGAATTTGACGGTCTCCAAAATTTTGAAAATTTTATGCATGGAGCTATCAAGTCTATTCAAATTCCCTTGGATCTTACGATCCAACTCATTTATCTTATTAATGCTTGGCATCTCTAGCTCTATCTTTTCAAGTTTTTTCATAATGTGAGCTAGGGTGATGTCCTCTCGAATGCTAACAACAGGGAGATTCCCAACAAGATTTTCAATAATACTAAGGGACTCCCAAACTGGGGCCTCTAGGAAATTCCCATTGATAGCAGTATCTAGAATAAACCTATTCCAAGAAGTAATTCCAACATAAAAATTTCTAAGCAGGATAGTAGTAGGTTGCTTCTTGGTGGCTCTTTTTTGTGAATCATTAATTCTATACCAAGCATCTTTCAAACTTTCCCCACCTCTTTGTTTAAAGGTGAGAACTTCTGCCTCATCAAAGACAAAAGGACCCGACATAATGACAACTAAAGAACGAGATAACTATTTTTGTGATTTTCGATAAAAGATACTTAAGCAAAAACTGAAACGTAAACTAACAAGACTAAAAGCAAAGGTAAAAGATAGCGTGCAACTTCCCTATCTTGAAGAGTGGAGTCCCCGGCAATGGTGCCAAAAAAACTCTTGCTAGGCTTCTCGCCCCTCGTTGGTTACCCCAAGTGGAAGGTGTGAGATGTAGTGTTGCGGAAGTTTTTCCCTTGGCAAAGATACCAAGGATCGAATCCCCAGAGACTCCTAGGTTCAACAAGAAGGTGTCAACTGTTGTGGCGCCAGATATTAGCAATCAACGTGGACCTGCACACAGATACAAATAACTTTGCTCCCAACGAGTACAGAGAGGTTGTCAATCCCTCCGGTCTTGTCGTTCACAAAGGATTAAACGCGAGTGATAGTAGTGATAGATATAATTGCAATAGTAAATAAAAGCGAAAAGTAAATAGCGGATGTGATCAATGATGGTAATATGGACCGGAGTCTCATGATGTTCACTAGTGATGTCTCTCTCCCAAAAGACGATAAAACAGCTATGTGAGGTAAACGAATTACAGCTGGGTAATTGACAGGACCATGTGCGCAAACCAATGCTGACTACATTGCAAGAAAGGTTGAGGTTCAAAGCATGGGCGGTACGCCAAAGTAAGTAGACCGAAATCCATCAATATCTACTACTAATCATCCACCTTGAGATATCTATCCAGAACATCTCGCTGGTATTAAGTTGTGAGTCCCACCCATAGTGTAAACTCAATGCAACAGACAACTGCATTAAAAGAACTTTGCGTAAAGTAAACAATCCTTGCACCCGCGGGCACAAGCACCGTTGTTTTCCCCTTGTGGCAACAACACATCCCCTAGACTCATGTTTCTGTCACTCAAACTAGTCATCGAGGGGCATGAACCCACAATCAAGCATAAAGTTCCCTCTTGGAGTCACTACCTATTACTTGGCCAAAGCAATAAATAACAACGGAGAACATGCAAGAATTACTTACGAACATAAATATAAAAGAGGTAGATCAAATATATTACTCAAGCACAATCTGAACATAATCTCATAATCCATCGGATCCCAGCAAACTCATCATAGCAACAGCATAAGGATTACATATGTGCCTTGATCATGTAGGGCAGCTCACGAGGACTAATTAGTGAAGCACAAGAACGGGAGGAGAACATCACATAGCTACTGGTCATGGACTCATGGTCCAAGGGAGACTACTCACAACTCATCCGGGAGGCGTCCATGGTGGTGGAGAAGCTCCCGGTGGTGATCCTCCCCTCCGGCAGGGTGCCGGGAAGGGTTCTCCTGGTTCTCCCGATCTTGGAAACGGCGACGGCGGCGGAACAGAGATGAGATCACGAAAAAGAGTTCCTCCCTCAAGGGTTTCGGGAGACGCTTTAAATATATGCCAAAGGGGGGCATCGGAGGAGCCTCGGGGGGCCCAGGCGCCCCCCCCGGCGCGGCCCAGGGGGGGGGCGTGCCGCCAGGGCGCCTGGAGCCCTGGTGCCCCCCCCGGCTGTCCTTCGGGCGCACGGTAGTTTCTGGAACGCTGATTTTTTATATAATTTTTCTGGATTTTTCCTGGCAGTTCTCGTAATGTGAAAACCTGAAATACAAAAACAGCCGAAAACAGAAACTGGCACTGGGGTGCACTGAGTTAATAGGTTAGTCCAAATATGATCAAAAGTGTATGGAAGTGTATAAATATCATAGCAATATCACCCAAAAGAGGCATGGAGCAAGCAGAAATTATAGATACGTTTTGGACGTATCAGTGACGTGGCGAGTGTAAGCCAACTATCCTTTTGCAATTTCATCCCTAATTTTACATGAGTCGTGCAAAGATACCAAACTTGAGATCATTCCAGAATGGGCTTATACCTTTAAGTCATGCCTCGACACGTAGGAGTTATAGTCCCATCCTGGGCATTACAAGTTGGTAATCAGAGCCTTCTCCGACCTAGGAGCCCCCACTGATTGATCGAATCGTTGACGGTTGAGTCTAGGCACACACTTGAAAATGTTTTGAGTCCTATATATATATATCGAAGAGTAGGATTTCTTTTGCTCCCCATCCCTTTTCACTCTGGTGAGGACTCCTGACGATTACTCTTGTCTCTTCTACTCTCAAAAATTCACCAAATTTTTTTTAGGATCACGCGAGTATCGTTTGGATTGTTCCGATGTCTTTGTGACGAGAACATTGTTCTCGATGCCTCCTGTCATTAGGGGTTGTGGCCGTGTCTCGGGGAGTTGAGCTCCGAGGTGTTGTCGTCACAAATATATCACAGTAGTTCTGGAATACTTAAGACGTCCGACATCGAAAACTCTCCTATGCGGTTAGTGGCAAGATAACCCCGACATCACCCAGTACTGGGGAGGTAGTTCAGGAGTATTGCCATAGCTTGTATAGTAGATGCGTTTCGAAGGTCCGAGGTAAATTGTTTCCGGAAATAACTGGTTATGTGTTGAAGGATGGATACAGCTGGATGTAGGATTAGAGTTGAGTGCGCGGTGCTTCCCCTGTATCCCCAACACCTGATTGCTTAACTGGAAACTTTCGGAAATTAATAGGTGGGTTCTTCTAGTAGCTCGTAGGCATTCTTCCAACGAGTGCATGATATGAAGTTCGGGGTTCTACATTGAGTGAAGTGGTTTTATGGGCGTTGTTCCGATCGGGAGTTGCATCTTAAAGGGTCCTTGGCTATGCTGATCCGGGGATTGCAAAACCCTTTCGTAACACGTTCCATGAGCTTTCAGCACGAACATGTGGAACAAAGCTTCTATCTTGTATTTGTTCTATCTGCTCCTTGTTGTTTTTATTTACCTTTTGTTCTCCCAAGTGGCTTCTCGACAAGTTGATGTATCTGCGGAATTCATTTGTTCAATTCTCTGTTCAGTTGAGATTGTGAAGATTATGTTGCAACATATCTATCCGTTGTTTTGTTTTGATTCTGGTATTCGAGTTGCTTCGATGTCAAATGTTGATTCCATATCTTTCTTAATCGGTGTTCTCATATTTCTATGGGAGTGCTAATCCTTCTGATCATCAAGATTTTCATGTTAATCCTTTTCAATCGGTGTCCATTTTGTTCGTCTCAAGTTGTCTTTGTTTTTCCCCGCCCTCCCACCCTTTTTCTTTATGGAGCCAGAAAATCTCAAATGAAATATCCATTTTATTCATGTGATATTTCTTCATTCTTTTCCTTCAATGTTCTTATCCGATACCTTATCGTGAAGATACTCAAGAGCTTCAAGTTCATCATTCTTAATTCTAATATTCCTCTCCGGTGGACTAAATTCAAGCTTCGGTCATGATCATATCTCTTCCTTTTTGTTTCACATGTTTTTCGATGTTGAAATTTATTATCCGAAGGCTCTCTTATTCATTCAACTATCCTATCCATATCCGGCGTGTACAAGGTATCTCAGAAGATTCGAGTTTCCATTCTTAATCCATTCAAGCTATTTTGAGGATTATCATCTTATTCAAGCCATTTAATTCAACCGGTGCAATATCTCTTCAGCAATCTTTTTCAACGGTGATTTCTTTAGTGGGCCCTAACCCACAGGTCTTTTTCCAGGATCTTACTTGACTCTTTTAATTTTTCTGGAGTTATACTTAAATTCTTTTCAAAGTGTGACGTAAGAATGGATTACATCAGTCAGATGCCTTCTCCAAGATCGCGTTCAATTCTTTTCACCATTGTTTCAACCTTTTAATTCTTCATTCCGGAGTGCCTCAAAAATTCATGGTGGTGTATCTCATCGTCTTCTCAGATTTTGAAGACTCGAAGACGAGTTCCTCTTGAATACTTATCCGTTCTTCCAAGATTCGTGGTTCTAGCTTCATGCCATTCTCTTTATTGTTCCGATTGTGAGGAATTCTTTTTATACCCGTCCGAAGCATTTCATGAATTCTTTCCATTGTGATCCTCTGAAGGCCATCATTTCAGAAAATTTCTTCGTTCTCAGTTTTCTACTTCGTCCTCCAAATATTCTTCATTGACGTCTCTTCGTTCGTCTCCATATTCATGGTGGTTCTTTCAAATTTTCTCTTCCATTCTAATCGTACCAATTCATTTGTTCTTTTCTTAATCCTATCGGTGAGTCATTCAAGATTATTCTCAAGTTTAGCTATACCTCTCTTCAATCCTTTTCAAGAAGAATAGGTAGTGTGCCAAATCCGTGGCTTGTCATCAATTTAATTAGATGAAGGATAAGCATACAGTAAATCTTATTCTTATTCCTCGAAGTGATTAATCTCTTTTTCCGGAGCTTGTTCATCATATCATATTCTCGGTTCTAAGTTGTTCGTCTTGTTTTCCGGAGCTCCAAGTCATTTCAATTATATCATTTCAAACCTCCATCTAATTCATCGCAGGCCTTGAATCTTATTCTTTTCATCTTTCACTTCTCATGCTTTCATTACCGGAGTTCTCATGGTGGTTCATCAAGATTTAATTCATCCTCGAAGTGTTCTTCAAGATTATTGTTGGAGCTCAAGTATTCTCCATCTTGCATTTTGAAGTGCAATTCTTTCTACTTTATCTTTTGAGGTGGTGTTATGTCATTCTTGACAATTCCTTCATGAATTATGATTCACAACTTATCAAGAATGAGATATTTAAAACCATCATTTTCCTTGTTTAGGAGATCTTTTCAACCATTCAATTTATTCGTTGGAGTAATCTTGGGTTATAATTCACCTAAAAGCTTTCCCTGAGAATTGTTGCTATTATGGTGCTTATAAATGACCCAAGTTCTTCATTTATCCTCTTGGTGAAATAAGTTTTTCGTCTCTTTGTTGATCTCAATCCAATCAAATGTTTTCGTTAGTGGCTGGTTGTCACCTCCTAATTTTGAGATGTTTTCCATAAGCCCACTACAAGCATATTCTTTTCGTTGTTGATTTTCCAAGAACTCCGTTCAATCCTTCTTCGTAAGGATGCTCTTTCAAACTCATTCGTGGGAGAAGTTGTCATTTTCTTCTTCATTCTTTCTCTCCAACGATCTAGCATCTATTCTTTCATTCCGGAGGCATTGTAATATTGCTCTCTTCGTCCCATCATCTTTTCATATCAAGATCATATTCTTCCCTTGCTTGTCTATTTAACCGGAGTGTTGTGCCCTCCATTCAAGTTTTGTCATCTTATCTAGTTTTTTTCCTCTATTTTCAACTGGAGTGCTGTCTGAAATCTTTCTTAACCTTGTGCCATTCTTTTAATTGTTTCGGAGGCAATGTGTTGCTGATTTCATCAAGTATTATATCATCTCCTCAAGCTCACGTTAATTCCTTCCATTTTCAGTCGAAGTGCTGCCCAAATTATGTCATTCTTATTCCTTGGTTGTACCGTTGCAGTTTCATATTCTTTTGATTCGTAAGCTCTTGTTTCATGTCTTTCAACCTACAAGGTTCTCATAATGCTCCTTGTTCCTCTTTTCTAACGGAGTGTTTTCATATTTGTCCATCTCCGTTGTATTCTTCTTTCAATTTGGTCAACCTCTCAGGTTTGTGGTTTCACTCGTTAGTCGGAGAAGCAACTTTGTTTTACCTAGTTCCTCTTCCATTTTATCTGGTGCCATCTCCAGGATCTCGGGTCGAGATCCTCTGTTAGCGTGGGAGAGTTGTGACGCCCGAAGACCGACGTCCCAGAAGATTCCAGATGTTCCGGGTTCTCTCGTGTGTTTAATTTGTGCTTGTGTTATTTATTTTGCTTTGCATCATGTCATCATGCCATCATGACTTTAATTCTGCAACTCAACCAAATAAATTGTTTGGATCTTCGGTCCATTTAAATTGAGGGATACTCACAATGGTGACTTCTCTTTATAACATGTAAAAGCCACTCAATATTATTAGGGAGCTATATTAAATATTCCATTTGTTTGGAATTCACCATAACACACTTGCATATAATTTACCCCATGCCCTCCCTTTCTCAATTCTGGCCTCAACCTTTGCCCATGAATCTTATTGGCTGAGTTAAGCCACATCCTCAAATTCCACCCCTTTTGGATTCCATCAAAAGAGTTTCGTGAATTCAAATAGTTTGACTTTTGTTCAAACTTGTTTGAATCTTCTTTTCCCAAAAGTCTTCCGTTGATTTTATTTAATTTCCTTACATTTTTTTGAGTCCGGGAAGATAATCCCCATGCCCAATTCTTTCCTTAACCTTCTCTTTCTTTTTCTTCTCTCTTATTCTTTTCTTCTAAAAGAATATGAGGGGGAGAGAGAGAGCTGAGCCGGGCTGCATTTCCACCTCCAGCAAGGGCCCCTTGCATTGTTTCGGCCTCCCTAGGCCAGGCCCATCTCGAGCATCCCGTTTCCCTCCTTAACCCTAGCCCACTGCTGCTCGTCCATCTCCCCATCGCACCCTCGATCCCATCTCTCCCTCCCAGCGCCGCAGCTACTCTCCCTCGACCCGCAGCTCTCCCCCTCGTCCTCCCGAGCGCCGCCAGTCACTCGCCTCCATCCCTCTTCCCCGATCCCCATCGTCTCCACCACGCGCCCCCCTCTCGCTCGCTGGACCTCGCAGGCCGGCCTTGCCGCGTCCCCGCCGCAGCCTTGCTGCATCACCGTCCTCCCGCGCCGGAGCAGCCATCTCCGACAAGCGCCGCGCCGCGCCGTCCTTCTCCCTTGCGCCGTCTCCGTCGCCACCTCGCGCCGTTCCTCAAGCAGACCGGCCCTGCCTCCTCGCGCCATTCGCCGCCCGAGCCCATGGCCTCTACTCCAGCCCCCCCTCGTCGAGCCCGCCATGCCGCTGCCTGGACCTCGGCCTCCTGTACTCCAGCACCTGAGGGCCGAGCTTCTCCAGCTCGACCCCCTCCGTCGAGCTCCCTGCCACGCTGGAGTCCTGCCGCTGCTTTGCCTTCTGCCCGCTGTCACATGCCAGGACAAGTCCAAGGACCTCGGAGGCGTCAAGTTCCCCACCGTGTACGTCTACGGCTCGTGTACCCTTACGTCAACGACGACTCGACAAGTACCCCGCCGGCAAGACCGACGCCCGAACGACTACACAAGACGATGCGCCAAGTTCAACTACGCTCGACGACATGTACACCTTCGAAACGAGAACGCCTACACGGCGACACGTCAAGTACCACTACCGTCGCCGAAGAACCGTGAACGAAAACGCCAATGTGTACGACTACTGTCGCGCCGGAAACGAGGGATTCGCCATGTACCTCTCCGAAATGGAACGAGTACCTCTACGTCAACGACGACCCCGACGCCCCGTGTACGACTACGAACAGAACGACAACTTCCCTCTACGAACGTGTACCACGACCCGCGAGTACCACTACTTCCACTACGACCTTGAACCGCCCCGAAACGAACGTTCCGAAGGTATAACCCCGAGACGATGACCCGTGGACTGCATGTGTTGTATGAGATGTATCGGATGTTTGCATCGTGTCCGTTGCAATGTTGAGGATATCGCTTATCGTTATCGTCTCGGTCAGCTAAGGATTAGAGATTAATCGGAAATCGGCTGATTAATCGATTTTATCGTTCGACTATTAATCGGATAATTTGTTTCAAATCTCAGGTTCTCAACACTAAAGTACGCTATATTCAACACCAAAAACAATATTTGACAGAAGTGCTACCTTGATTTCTAGCCTTTGAATCCTCGTATAATGGCAAACAAAATAGGACAATAGTACAGATTATGTAACAAGGTCCACAAAACATAAATAAACATAGTTTTTGCACACATAGTGTTACTAGTAGGTCTGAATTATCGGTAGATTCCCGATAAATCGCTTATCAGAACGATAAATCGGTCCAAAAGATAAATGGTAAAGATAAGGCATAATCTTATCTGTCACCCCCCGATTAGCGATAAATCGGAAGATTAATTGGTGAATCGGAAGATTTCTTGAACAGTGGTCCGTTGTGACCCTCGTTGCCCTGTCGTTGTCAAGTGGGAACCGGGTAACCGGGAGCACCCCACCGTCTTTGCATTCACGCTCACGCCACCTTTTCTTTTGCACCGGTCTCTCCACGAGTTGCCGGTACCGATATGTGCCGTGGCACCTTTTGTCTATCGTCGCCGTGGCACCCCTTTCCACCACGGTGATAAGTGCTTCATATCTCGCTTGTCAACCATTAACTAAAAATTGCATAAAACTTGATCATGTCATCCGCATCATGTGAACAACATTAAAATGTGTGAATTGTTATTTGCTTAAAATTGCTAAACATGCATATGGGGATTTTCCGGAATTTTTGTTGTAGTTTCCGACCTCATTTAAACTTGTTGCCATGTATTGCATCATGTAGACTTGTGTTGTTCTTGTGTGCTTTCTACCTTGCCATGTATTGCATCATATATAGACTTGATGTGCATCATATGTAGACTTGTCTTGCATCCTACTTGGTTGAGCATATTGTCATGTTGCTTGTGTTGTTTTTCTGTGCTTCCTACCTTGCCATGTATTGCTTCCTGTATAGACTTGTCATGCATCATACCTTGCCATGTATTGCATCATATAGACTTGTGTTATTTTTTTGTGCTTCCTACCTTGCCATGTTTTGCTTCTTGTATAGACTTGTGGTGCATCCTATATAGAACTATCTTGCATCATACTTGTCTGAGCACATTGTCATGTCTCGTGTGGTGTGTTTACCGTGTTGCTTTTTTCTTTCCGGTTTGCTTCCCTCGTTAGCTTTGGGTTCGTTCCGGAGTTGTGAGGTTTGTTCGACTACTTCCTGGACTTGTTCTTCTCCCCCGCGGAATCTCAGGCAAGATGATCATACCCTTGGATACCTTTACTATCATTGCCTTTGCTTAGTAGTTTCGATGCTATCGTTACATGTCGCGCTACCCATCTTATTGTCAGCCCCTCTCCTTGTTGCCATGAAACCTCTAACCTTTGAAACCTTCCTAGCAAAACCATTGTTTGGCTATGTTACCCGCTTGCTCAGCCCCTCTTATAGCATTGCTAGTTGCAGGTGAAGATGAAGATCGTTCCAGGAGGGAACTTGTTGTTGGAATATCACAATATGTTATATATATAATAACACACCTATATACTGGGCATGGGTGGAAGGCTTGGCCTTTTCCTCGGTGTTTTGTTCCACTCATGCCACCTTAGGCGCCGATAAACCGGCATTATGTTCCTTGATTTTGCGTTCCTTACATGATGGGTATATGGGGACCCCTTGAAAGTTCGTCTTTGAATAAAACTCCTCCAGCAAGGCCCAACATTGGTTTTAATTTGCCTCATAATAACAACTTAATTAATTAATTAATTTGCATAAGGGGGACGCTCCTTGGAGGTTCTTATCTACATAGCAGGGGGGGCCAGTGCTGATGGTGTTGGTCCCAAACGGGGAGTATGCGGGGCCACCTTGGGGAAACCCGAGGGCTGGTTTTACTCGTATAATCGCCCATCCGGACGTGGCCTAAGACGAGATACGCGCTGCTACTATCAGGGTGTCAGCATGCCGGGAGGTCTTGCTGGACTTGTTTTACCATTGTCGAAATGTCTTGTGCACCGGGATGCAGAGCCTGATCGGATTTCCCTAAGATAAGGGGTGAGGATATTATATTAATCACTTCAGCTGATCGTGAGAGCTTGTGATGGGCTAAGTTGGGACACCCCTGCAGGGTTATGATCTTTCGAAAGCCGTGCCCGCGGTTATGTGGCAGATGGGAATTTGTTAATGTCCGGTTGTAGAAAACTTGACAGAGGATCCGAAGTAAAACACACAACTGTGTGAGTAACCATGACTGTCTCTTTTCACTTTGAGAAGAGAACACGATGGGGTTATGTTTGACTCGTAGGTAGTTTAGGGTCCTTAGCGATCACTACTATTTTGCGACTGTTTGCGTAGATGCGCATCTTATTCTTATACTCGTAAGCTAGCCACCATATTATGCTTAGCCGCTGCTGCAACCTCACCACTTTACCTCTTCTTACCCATAAAGCTTTGCTAGTCTTGATACCCATGGTTATGGGATTGCTGAGTCCTCGTGGCTCACAGATACTACAACACCAGATGCAGGTTCAGCCGAGAATGATGCAGGAGCTGGTTCAAGTACTTCCCTGGGAGCTCGATGAAGAGAGTGGCCGTTTGTATGTGACGTGTTCGACGATCAGTAGTGATTTCTACTAGGGGCGATTCGGACCTATGGCTTTATGTATTTGGTATCTTTCATTTGGGTTCTTCGCCCGTAGTCGGGTTGTGATGTTTTGGATGATGATTTGCTTATGTAATGAATTGTGTGACGTGGCGAGTGTAAGCCAACTATCCTTTTGCAATTTCATCCCTAATTTTATTTACATGAGTCGTGCAAAGATACCAAACTTGAGATCATTCCAGAATGGGCGTATACCTTGAAGTCGTGCCTCGACACGTAGGAGGTATAGTCCCATCCTGGGCATTACACCTATATACATTGATCATGCCTAGATAGTCTCATAATTATTCGCTTTTCTATCAATTGCTCGACAGTAATTTGTTTACCCGCCGTAGAATATCGCTATCATGAGAGAAGCCACTAGAGAACACTACGGCCCCCGGGTCTATTGTCAACATATCAATCTACATCTACTTTACTTTTTCTGCTTTTACTTTCTGTTCTTATAATCAAAAATACCAAAAATATAAACTATCATCTCTATCAGAGCTCACTTTCGTTAGTGACCGTAGAGGGATTGACAACCCCTTATTGCGTTGGCTGCAAAGATCTTATTTGTTTGTGCAGGTGTGAGGGACTCGCACGTGGTCTCCTACTGGATTGATACCTTGGTTTTCAAAAACTGAGGGAAATACTTACGCTACTGTGTTGCATCTCCCTTTCCTCTTCGAGGGAATACAACACAAGCTCGAGAAGTAGCAGTCGCCGGCATGGACATCGACGACCTCCGCCTCGCCAAGCTTGTCCGCCTGCTTCCCCGACGTCGTCTACGTCCCCGACGTCGACTACACGGAGTTGAGGGCCTGTCTGCTTCCCCTACGGCTTCAGCTTCGTCTCCGGCTACCACAGCTGTTCGACCGCCGCCCTTCTGGACTCCGTCCTCCTCCCGTCGTCCCGATCACACGAGCGTGTTCGTGGTGAGCTTGCGCTCCTCCCCATCCATTTTCCCCCTTGATCTCTTGCTCTAGGCCTGCTAGCCATGCAGGCCTGAACTCCCGCCACCGAACCTCATCTCCGGCGAGTGTTCTGGTCCTCTTAGCTCTCCTTCTCGTTGCCAGCACGTTCGCCGTCGGCTGTAGGATTATTCTGTAGCCTCAGCGGGCCGCCTAGTCCCCCGTTGCATCATGTATGAGCACCTCGACGCCGTTTGCTTCTGTCGCGTGCCTCCGACATCGACTCCGTCGACGTTCGGTGCACCTTCTGCACCCAAGGGCACGAGATCTCCTCACGGACCCGTTGCGCACCTCCACCGTCCCTTGTGGTCGCCAGAGCAGCCCCGAGAGCCTCGTCGTCGTCTCTGTTTTGCCGGCGTCGAGTGGCTCTGCCTGCATGCTGTGCTTATTCTTCATGTGTAGCACTCCCTCTCTCTCAATCGCACGTAGCCAGCCCAGCTGGTTCACACTCCGTTCTGTTAGTTCTGCGAGCAGGGTTCGAATCCCCCTCGGGCCAGTGGAAAAACGCTCATTTTTTTCCTCGCCTCTCGCTGACACCAGGGCCCCACCTGTCATCCTCTGCACACACACCCACTTCCACACCCAGCCTTGCCACCTCGCCCCCTAGACCCACAAGTCTGTGCCTGAGTGTAGTCCAGGCTGGGTCGGCGATGCTTTACTTCTTTTCTGTTTTGTTTTATTTTGTTTAATTCTGTTTGCATTTTTGAATTGCCATATCTTTTAAATATATGCATCTGTTTGAAATAATCTATATATATGAAAACTGCTTAGTTTTTAGTGTAGATTAATAATATGCATTTTGCTGCCATGTTAGAAACATTTAAAATGTTGTTTGCACATGTTTTTCTTTTAAACATGTTCAAATTGGTTTAATTCATAACTAAATAACCGTAGCTCCTGATTTGACAAACTTTATATGTAAATGGGGTGGGAAAATGTGTAGAATAATATGGTGCTATTACTTGGCATGTTTAACAACTCTAACCTATGGTTATAACATATTAGATCTATATTTGTTATATGCACATGGGATTTTCCGGAATTGTTGTTTGTTCCTTCCGGCCCATTTAAAATGCTTGCAAGTTGTTGTTGACCTTGTGACGCCTCACTTGCCATGCTAAGCAACATTTTAACTTGTTGGGTGCTTAGATAGTTCAAATCAAATAACTACATGTGTGACTATTTTGTTCTTGCATCCTTTTGCATGAGTGGGTCACTTAAATGAATTGTGTGCTTGCACCTATGCCATACCACATGTTACACTCATCATGTTCCTTGTGATGCATCATATCATGTCCATGCTCATATGCATCTTGCTTGCATCATGTGTTTGAGCAGTGCATGGTGATTGATTTTGTTCTGGTGTTTGTATTGTTGTGTTTGTTAGAGCCTGGTGATGATTCGGAGTTCGAGGTTCCTGTCGAGACTGAGTTTGAGGAGCAAGGTTACGATCCCTCCGTGGACTTATGAGGCAAAATGACCGTTCCCCGATATCACCTCTATCTTTGCCTTGCTAGTTGTCTCGCTCTATAGTTATGCCTCGATGCCTATTCTTGTCTGTCAGCCTCCTATGTTGCCATGAAACACTCTAACCGCCTTCCTATCAAATCGTTGATTGGCTAAGTACGCTTTTTCTCAGCCCCTCTTATAGCGTTGTTAGTTGCAGGTGAAGTTTGAAGATTGCTCCATGTTTGGACTTGTTTATTGGGATAACACAATATATATATATATATATATATATATATATATATATATATATATATATATATATATATCTTAATTAAATTAATGCACATATATATTGGTAATGGGTGGAAGGCTTGGCCATTTGCTTGGTGTTTTGTTCCACTCATGCCACCTTAGGACCCGATAAACCGGTGTTATGTTCCTTGATTTCGCGTTCCTAACAAGGTTGGGGTTTATGGGCCCCCCTTGATAATTCTCATTGCTTAAAGCTTTTCCAGCAAGACCTAACTTTGGTACTACATTTTCCTAACAACTAAAACTTGCATAGGGAGTTATAAACCCGAGTTCTTAATCAACAACCCGGGCCAGTGCTCCTCATGAGTGTTGGTCCAAACTTGGCGGACTGCGGGGCCACCTTGGGGAAACTCGAGGGCTGGTATATACCTGTAGGCTGTTGATACATCCATTTTGCATCATGCTTATATGTAAATATTCATTGCACTATGGGATGTTATTACATGTTTTGTCACAATACTTATGCCTTTTCTCTCTTATTTTACAAGGTTTACATGAAGAGGGAGAATGCCGACAACTGGAATTCTGGGCTGGAAAAGGAGCAAACTCTGGAAACCTATTCTGCACAACTCCAAAATCCCCGAAACTCAACAGAACTCCATTTCATAAAATACAAAAAATATTTGGCGAAAGAAGTTCACGAGGGGGGCCACCGGCTGTCCATGAGGGTGGGGGGCGCCCCCCCTCTCACGGCGCGCCCCCCTATCTCGTGCCCCC
>LR738711.1:623519811-623619788 GCA_902687465.1 Secale cereale
CCCCCCCCCCCCCCCCCCCCCGAAGAAGGAGACATAATCATATGGGTATGGGCACTCCCCTTGGCAACTGCCAAGCTTGGGGGAGTGACCCCGGTATCGTATCACCATCACTCATATCTTTACCGTTTTACTTAGTTCGATCCTTTTGGTAGTATCTTGATCTAGTAGAATAAAGTTAGCATGATCTAGTTGTGAGCTTTTGCCTTATGATCTTTACCATTTGTAATCGAGTCCGCGAGCTATATAATAAAGATTAGTGTTGAGTCAAGGGCTTGATTTCCTCACTTGGGTCATGATAAAAAGAAAGAAAAATAAAGAGTATCAAAGAGATCATATCGATCTTATGGGAAGTAATGACTTCACATATAAGAGTATGATAAATAAAAGTTGTTGGGAGTTTACAAACATAGTTTTGGTCATCGTTGCAATTAATAGGAAGTAATAAAAGAAGAGAGGCTTCACATACAAATGTACTATCTTGGACATCTTTTATGATTGTCAGCACTCATTAAAGTATGCCATGCTAAAGATTTGATGTTGGACAAGGAAGACAACATAATGGGTTATGTTTTCTTGTATCCGAAATAAAGTATATTGTCATGGATCATCTAACATGTTGGGCTTGCCTTCCCCCCTCATTCTAGACAAAACTCCTCGCACTAAGTAGAGATACTACTTGTGCTTCCATATATCCTTAAACCCAGTTTTGCCATGAGAGGCCACCATACCTACCTATGGATTGAGGAAGATCCTTCCAAGTAAGTCGTCATGTTGCAAACTCGCTAAAATATGTATGATTTATTAGTGTGGAGGAAATTACTTTATACGATCTTGTGATATGGAAGTAATAAAAGCGACGGACTGCATAATAAAGGTCCTTATCACAAGTGGCAATATAAAGTGATGTTCTTCTATGCTAAGACTTTGTGCATCCAACCATAAAAACACATGACAACCTCTGCTTCCCTCTGCAAAGGGCCTATCTATTATTCTTGCCTTATAAGAGTCAAGGTGAAATCCACCTTTCCTTTTTACCTTTTATCCTTTGGCAAGCACATTGTGTTGGAAAGATCCTGACATATATACCCACTTGGATGTAAGTTTTCATGGTCTATTACTGTTGACATTACCCTTGAGGTATAAGGTTGGGAGGCAACACCATAAGCCCCTATCTTTCTCTGTGTCCGATTAAAACTCCATAACCATAAGTATTGCGTGAGTGTGAGCAATTGTGAAAGACTATATGATAGTTGAGTATGTAGGCTTGCTGAAAAGCTCTTATATTGACTCTTTCCGATGTTACGATAAATTGCAATTGCTTTAGTGACCGGGATCAAAGTTTGTTAGTTTCCAATGAAGTTTATGATTCATGCTTGATATTGTGGATGAATTGTTACTTTACCATAAGAATCATATGATTCTTATGGTAAAGTAACAATTCATCCACAATATCAAGCAGAACCGAGGCGGAAACCAATCTAGGGCTCCGGCAGAGCTGTTCTGTCGGGGATACTTCCCTCCGGGAGGGGGAAATCGTCACCGCCGTCATTACCAACAACTCTCCCATCTTGGGGAGGGCTATCTGCATCAACATCTTCACCAGCACCATCTCCTCTCAAACCGTAGTTCATCTCTTGTATCCAATCTTTGTACCCAAACCTCAGATTGGTACCTATGGGTCGCTAGTAGTGTTGATTACTCCTTGTAGTTGATGCTAGTTGGTTGATTTGGTGGAAGATCATATGTTCAAATCCATTATGCATATTAATACCCCACTGATCATGAACAATATTATTTCTTGTGAGTAGTTACTTTTGTTCCCGAGGACATGGGAGAAGTCTTGCTATTAGTAGTCATGTGAATTTGGTCTTCGTTTGATATTTTGATGAGATGTATGTTGTCTCTCCTCTAGTGGTGTCATGTGAAATTCGACTACATGACACTTCACCATTATGTGGGACTAGAGGAAGGCATTGGTAAGTAATAAGTAGATGATGGGTTGCTAGAGTGACAGAATCTTAAACCCTAGTTTATGTGTAACTTCGTAAGGGGCTGATTTGGATCCATATATTTCAGGCTATGGTTAGGTTTACCTTAATAGTTCTTTTGTAGTTGCGAATGCTTGCATTAGAGGTTAATATAAGTGGGAGGCTTGTCCAAGTAAGGACATCACCCAAGCACCGGTCCACCCACATACCAAATTATCGAAGTACCGAACGCGAATCAGATGATCGTGATGAAAATTAGCTTGATGATAATTCCCATGTGTCCTCGGGAGCGCTTTCCTTTATATAAAAGTTTGTCCATGCTTGTCCTTTGATACAAAAAGGATTGGGCCACCTTGCTGCACCTTATTTACTTTCACCTTTTGTCACTTGCTACCAATTACCTTATCACAAAACTATCTGCTACTTATAATTCCAGTGCTTGCAGAAAATACCTTACTGAAAACTGGCTATCATTTACTTCTGCTCCTTACTGGGTTCGACACTCTTACTTATCAAAAGGAATACGATAGATCCCCTACAATTGTGGGTCATCAGTTGTCCCATCCGGTCGTGGCCTGAGACGAGATACATGCGGCTACTATCAGGGTGTCGGCACGCCAGGAGGTCTTGCTGGATTAGTTTTACCTTTGTTGAAATATCTTGAGCACGGGATTCCAAGAATACTCGGGTCTTCCCAACATGGAGTTGCGACTCCGCGGATCATGAGCTTGTGATGGGCTAAGTTGGGACACCCCTGCAGGGTTATGAACTTTCGAAAGCCGTGCCCGCGGTTATGTGGCAGATGGGAATTTGTTAATATCCTGTCGTAGATAACTTGACACCATATCCTTAAGAATACACTACCTGTGTGAGTAACCGTGATGGTCTCTTTTCAAAGGGGGTTTCGGAAAGTGAACACGATGGGGTTATGCATGAACGTGAGTAGCTAGGATCACTTCTTGATCATCTTTGGCAACCGTTGGCACATATTCTCATCTCGCTCTGAGTTCGTAAGCTAGTTGCTTAGTGCTTGCTGCAGACACTTTATTACCTCTCCGCACCTTAAGGCTTTGTTAGTTTCGATACCCGGGAATGGGATTGCCGAGTCCTTGTGACTCAAAGTTTACAACACACACCAGATGCAGGTACAACCAAGTACGACGTAGGAGATGGACAAGAACTTCACTGGGAGTTCGATGAAGAGCGTGGTCGTTTTTATGTGACGTATCCCGACGATCAGTAGTGGTTCCTACTAGGGGCGATCAGGACTTTTGGTTGTGGTATCTTTTCTTGTTTGATTTCGTCTGTAGTCGGGCCATGTGTTATTTGGATGAATGTATCCTATTGTTTTAATTGTGTGACGTGGCGAGTGTAAGCCGACTATTTTACTCTTTCATCCCTGTTCTTTACATGAGTTGTGCAAAGATATCATGCTTGCGATCATTCCAGAATGCGCTTATGTCTCTAACTCATGCCTCGACACATAGGAGATATAGTCGCATCCTGGGCATTACACCCATCCCTTTACCTTCATATGCAATGTTTTACTTTTCGCTGCTATACTATTAGAATTGCATGTGTTGGTAGATTGCTTGACTTGTACAACTTGCTAAAATCTGCCCACAACTAAAATTGGGAAAATGATATATTTTTACTTGGTCAAGTAATCTAATCACCCCGTCTAGACATACTTTCGATCCTACAAGTGGTATCAGAGCTTTGGTCTCCGTTAGCCTTGCTTTTCATAGCTTGATCTTAGCATTGGTTTCACAACCTAGGAGAGTATGGCGTCTGGTGAGGGTAACTATCATCGTAGAGGTCCTTACATTCATGGTACTAATTTTGTTAGTTGGAAGCATAATATGAAAATGCATATTCTTGGTCATAACCCCGCCGTTTGGGCTGTTGTTCGTATTGGCTTGCAAGGTCAATTCTTTTCGGAAGGCAAGGAACCAGACCGTGAAGCACCCGCGGAAGAAATGAGGATGTTGCAATACAATGATCAAGCTTGCGATATTCTCTTCAATAGATTGTGTCCCGAAGAATTCAACAAAATGATCCGTCTTGAGAATGCAGAGGAAATTTAGGATACTTTGGTTCATATGCACGAAGGTACCGAGTCCGTCAAGGAATCCAAGTTGTATGTACTTCAAAGTCAACTTGACAAGTTCAAGATGAAGGATGGTGAGAAGACGCCGAAATGTACTCTAGGCTTGCTCTCATCACAAATGAGATTGTCGGCGTAGGAAGTGAAGAGATGACCAACATTTTCATCATCAAGACGATTCTTAGAGCCTTGGATGGAAAATATGATACCGTGTGCACACTGATCCAAATGATGCCCAATTAAAAGATCTCAAACCTATAGAAGTCATGAAGTCATTGGTAGAATTATTACTCATGAGATCTGATACGTCTCCAACGTATCTATAATTTTTGATTGTTCCATGCTATTATTTATGAAGTCTTGGATGTTTAATGGGCTTTATCATTCACTTTTATATCATTTTTGGGACTAACCTACTAACCCAAAGGCCCAGTCCAGATTGTTGTTTTTGCCTATTTCAGGGTTTTGCAGAAAAGGAATATCAAACGGAGTCCAAACAGAATGAAACCTTCGCGCGAGATATTTTTGGAGGAAATCATGCTCGGTAGTCTTCGGGGCCAAGTCAGGGGACGTGGGACCAGCCCTCGAGGGTGGGGGCGCGCCCCCTGCCTCGAGGCTGGCCCACACGGCCCCCGGTGCCCCCCTTCTTCCTATATATACCTACGTACCCCAAAAACTCCATACACAAAGTGAAAACCCTAATTCTACCGCCATAGCTGTTGTTCCCATGGAGATCCCATCTTGGAGCCTGTTTCGGGAGGGGGTCCATCACGAAGGCCTTCATCATCATCATCATCGCCCTCACCATGAGTTGTGAGTAGTTTACGACAGACCTTCGGGTCCATAGCTAGTATCTAGATGGCTTCTTCTCTCTCTCCGGATCTCAATACAAAGTTCTCCTCGGTCTTCGAGGAGATCTATTCGATGTAATCTCTTTTTGCGGTGTGTTTGTCGAGATCCGATGAATTGTGAGTTTATGATCAAGATTATCTATGAAAGATATTTGGTTCTTCTCTGAACTTTTTATGTGTGCTCATAATATCCTTGCAAGTCTCTTCGAATTATTGGTTTGGTTGGGCCTACTAGATCTATAGTTCTTACAATGGGAGAAGTGCTTGGCTTTGGGTTCAATCTTGCGGTGTCCTTTCCCAGTGATAGTAGGGGCAGCAAGGCACGTATTGTATTGTTTCCATCGAGGATAAAAAGATGGGGTTTTCATCATATTGCTTGAGTTTATCCCTCTACATCATGTCATCTTGCTTAAGGCGTTACTCTGTTCGTATGAACTCAATACACTAGATGCATGCTGGATAGCGGTCGACGTATGGAGTAATAGTAGTAGATGCAGAATCGTTTCGGTCTACTTGTCTCGGACGTGATGCCTATATACAATGATCATGCCTAGATAGTCTCATAATTATTCGCTTTTCTATCAATTGCTCGACAGTAATTTGTTTACGCGCCGTAGAATATCGCTATCATGGGAGAAGCCACTAGAGAAAACTATGGCCCCGAGGTCTATCTTTATCATATTAGTTTCCAGTCAACTAGCCTATTTCTGCCCCGTTCTTTATTTGCTTTCTTTACTTTCTGTTTCTATACCAGAAATATAATTATCATCTCTATCAGATGTCACTATCGTAAGTGACCGTAAAGGGATTGACAACCCCTTATCGCGTTGGCTGCGAAGTTCTTATTTGTTTGTGTAGGTGCGAGCGACTGGCGCGTGGTCTCCTACTGGATTGATACCTTGGTTCTCAAAAACTGAGGGAAATACTTACGCTATTGTGCTGCATCTCCCTTTCCTCTTTGGGGGAATACAATGCAAGCTCAAGAGGTACCAAGATCTCACTCAAGGATAAGGAAGAGCTTCACAACAAGTCTAGTGGTGCATACAAAGCTTCATGTGATGCTCCCATAAAATCAAGTGAGAAACAAGTCTTCAATGAAGAAGTGAGCCTAATGGTGAAGAAGTTCAAGAAATTCTACAAGAACCGAAGCAAAGATAGAAGTCCAAGTCAAGATCTTACAATGACAAAAGATCTTCTAGCCATGATCGCAATTGCTACAATTGTGGAAGACCCGGACACTATTCCAATGAGTGTACGGCTCCCTAAAAGAAAAGAGAAGATTCACCCAAAAGGAGAAGTAAAAGAGACAAATCACATCATAGAGAGAGAAGGGGTAGAG
The DNA here is from genome assembly GCA_902687465.1 of Secale cereale. Lineage (NCBI taxonomy): Eukaryota > Viridiplantae > Streptophyta > Magnoliopsida > Poales > Poaceae > Secale > Secale cereale. The sequence goes on from LR738711.1 coordinate 623,526,097, forward strand.
ATGATCGTTATGAACGAAGATCCTCTCGAAGAAGCAATGATTCGAAAAGGAAAGACAATTCCTCCAAGAGCTACAAAAGACAAAGACATCAAGATCACATTGGTGAATGGATTTCTGGTTCCGATTCCGACACTCACTCCGAGGGAAGTTACTACTCCGACTCTGACTGTAGTCAAGATCAAGGTGTTGCTGGAATTGCCCTAGTATCATCCAACTCCTACGACATATTTGACTCACCAAATGAAGGAATTGGAATATGCTTCGAGGCTAAAGGCCCCAAGGTATCACACCCCGAGTATCTTGATTTTAATAGTGATGAAGATGATTTGCTAGGTGATGATGAGTTACTTGTTGACAAAACTAGTGATGACAACTTTGATGAATTTGCTAGTAATCATGATACTCAAGATGAAACTAATGACCATGATAAGAAGGAGATTGAGGGTCTAACTAAGTAACTAGACACTCTTAAGTTAGCTCATGAAACAACTCTAGACGATCATAGAGAGCTCCTAAAAACTCATGAGAAGCTACGCTTCAAGAAGCTAAATTTAGAGCAAGAGCATGGGTTTCTAAAATCTATCAATGACGATCTTCGGAAGAAGAGTTCTTCTTACATTGTCAAATGTCTCCTATTGTCTACTTATATTCCACAAGTAAAATATAGCAACAAGGGCGAGAAAGATTCTTCTTCTAGTAGTAACAATAACCATGCTAAATACAATGTTGTTCCTTCTAGTAATTCTCTTGATTCCACTAAAGATTATCTTTGCCAAGTCACACTTGAGCAAGAAAATAGCTTATTGAAGGGAATTATAGAGAAAGGTGTCTACAGGAGCCTTGCTGGGAGTAAGCAATTTGAGGAAATTGTACGCAAGCAAGGAAGGCACCGGAAAAATATCAAGGTGTTGGTTTTGAACAAAAGTTCAATGCCAATTGAGTTGAATGGGAAGAAGATCAATACCCCAAGACGAAATTTGTTCCTCAAAAAGAGAAGTATGACCCTACTTCTTTTAAGGGAACACAAGCTCAAGAGGATCTTCCTCCGCAAGACCACAAGGAAATTTGCAAGGACAAGCTTCAAGAAGAGATTGAGTCATTTGAAGAAGCTCCTAAGGCCATGGTCAAGTGGGTTCCCAAGACTATGTCAAGTTCTACTTCATCAAGTTCGACTACGATTCCAAGGATTCCCATCAAGTTGATGTGGATCCCAGAGAAGAAGAACTAGAGTGTTCCTGAGGGTGACTCCGCCAACATACTTCACTCATATTCATATTGGCAAGGACTTATGCAATCAACTTTCATATCTTGCATCAAGTTCATGGAGTCACATACCCTTTTGTTGGTAAGACAAGGGACAAGGTAACCTAATGCTTTCATGGACATCATCAGATGTGTAATTCACTCTATGTCTAGGGATATCCATGTATGTTCCTTGTGGGACTAACCCATGTAGGTATTGAAAGTGCAACACTCCAAGGAATTGCTCCAAATGATCTACATCAACATTGAGCATCCACATCTTCACTATCTACATGAAGTCATCATCGACAAAACCCAAGGTTAGTTTATCCCTCTTAGGGGGGGGATATCACATCTAGGGGAGCTTTGCTCTGAAAATTGAGCTAAAGCAACTCTAATGGTCTGAACACATTCATGCTTTATGTAAAAGTGGTAATCCCACTTGTGCTTAAACGATGAGTATGACCTATGATCAAATGTTTTCATTTGACTCCTAAGTCAATATACTCATATATATATGACCTAGTCATCGCCAATTTCTTGATAGATGCTAGAATTGTTTGTGCATGCTTTGACACATATTTCGTTTGCTATCTTATTGCGTGAGCATGTTGGTTGCATATTTTCTTCATTCGAGAGCATCCATTTGTTGTTTTGATTGTTTGGGTTTTGTTGGCCAAATGGATGTGCAAGAATGCCTAAGAACTTTATCTAGCTATCTATGATATTCTTGTCTCAAATTTTATTCATGATACATCACAAAATTTGAACAAGTCTTTTCGGACCCTCCCTGTGAGGAGCACTCAGAGTCACCGATCCACAAGGGCTGCCTACCAAAACCTTCTGATGCATTTTGGTCAGACCAACAATTCCTACTCGGTCTCACCGAAAGCAACAGACTGATCTAGGTTTTCCATCTCGGTGCTACCGATTAGACCTACTTGGTCTCACCGAGTTGCTGTAACTGCTTGTAGTTTTGCATCTCGATGCCACTGATTAGTTCCACTCAGTGCCACGGACAACACAAGGGTATATAATCTTGTGGACCATATGTTTGAAAATTTCTTCAAACCTCACGCATCAGCACCCCATTGTTGCCGCCCCTTGGTCTCTGGATTGTCGTCGTCTTTGTCTGTGTATATCTGCCGCAGGTCTCTGCCACCATCCACGGGAATCTCCACCGCCGTTTTCGCTATAGAGGATCGTCACCGAGTTAGGGTACAATTCGATCTCCTCGTGCTATTCCCTTTCCAATTCAATGCACAAGGATTCTGCCTAGTTTCTCGCCACGTATGAGATTCATCTATTCACCAGAGAAATCTGTTAGAATAGATTTGATGAAAAAAAATAGGTTTAGGTTTCCGCTAAACTCATCTCGGACCGACCGAAAAGAAATTTTTGGGCCCCCCGATTGGCTTTGGCCATTGCAGTGGTACAACCCGGTTCCACCGATACGTACTAATCGGTGAGACCAAAAGTAAAGTCTCGATGAAACCAAGCATATCGGAGCCACCAAACCACAACTCGGTCAGACCAAAACTGTGTGTTCAGGTTCTAGGTATGCTTTGGTGTAATCGAGATGATCAACTTGGTAGATCCAAAGTGAATTCTGTGAAAAGCTAAAACTAAAGTTTGCACCTTTTTTTGAAAAATGCCTGCATTTCGTGATGCTCATCTACTATATCTATATCCCTCTATTCACTAGGTCCATGTTTGCAATATGTCTATTGTTAGTGACAGCAAGAATAGGTCTGAACATGATGTTGATCTCAATGAGCGCTCTAGCCCTAGTGAGAGCTATGATGAGGGCAGTAGAAGTACTCCAAGTAATCTACCAAAAGCTGCCACACCAAGACAAAGAACAAGAGAACCTCAGATAGTGAGAATGAGGATTTCATTGCAGATGAGGCCACTTCAAAGAAGAAGTCTGTGGTCAGAAAGGAATATGCCTCTGCAGCCACTTCCAAGCATGTGCAGAAGACTACTAAGAAGAGAGCTCCTACTTCGAAACCTCGAAAAGCTTCAGTTGTCCAAGATACCATGGAGTTTACACTTGAGGGTCCAAGTGAGGAAGAAGCTCCTGGTAAGAAGAAGGAGAGGGCTAGGAAGACTACAACCACAGTTCTTGGGAAGCCTTCAATGATGAGGGATGATGAAGAAGAAGAGCAGGAGGAGGAATAGCAAGATGCAACACCTCCATCTAAAGCTCAAAAACTCATGGGAGATGCCACGAAGTCAGCCGTTCCTCCTTCTAAGGCTAAATCCATGCCTATGACTTCTGCACCCAATAGGTCAACTAGGAACATTCCAGATTCTGAGAAGAACAAGGCCCAAGTGCCTGAAGTTCAAAGTGATGAGGCGCCACCAGTGCTCAAGAAGTTGAAGCCCAAGATTCCAGATCACAATTATGCTCATCCAGTTGCTGGTATGAAGCTCAGGAAGGATAGTGGACTAGGAGAATGAAGAAAAGTTTATCCATATTCTGCAAGGAGAAGGACAACTCGTGATTACCATTTTCACACCCGTGAACAACAAGATGTTTATGAGACAGTGCTGCTCGACAAGAATCCTATAGTCAGTGACATGAATTGTGTGGACTTGAAGTATGTTGATGCTAATGAAGACTATTTCCCCCATGTTCACGAGAGTTTTAGAATCACAGGTGTTAACAAGTTTGTTGGACAGAAGTTAACCAAATGGAATGATGAGATGATCATGCAGTTTCATTCCACATCACATTTTTATACAGATGGAGGAATTGTATGGATGAGTGAGGGCACCAGATACCAGTCCTCTATCTCTGAGTGGGCTGCACTTATTCATGCCCCTGTGGAAGTAGAGGGATATGTTGATGTGTATGTCAAGTCCAAGGTGGGTCACAACTCTATGGCCAACATGTACAAGCCCATTCCCCCAAGGATTTGAAAACACACACGCTTGGATCTATCTATCACTTGCTTGATGGTTTGGGCACCACAAACTATATCTTGAGGCACACCCTATCGCACAAGTCTGGAGATGAGTGAATGATCTATGTCCATTCCATCAACCTGCTTCACTTATTTTATGTCCCACAGAAGTTCAAGGTGACAAGTTTAATTGTATAGACGATCAAGAGAACATCTGCTGACCAGAAGAGGTCATGTGGATATGCCCCACACATTCAGATGCTTATCAACTCCAAGGTTGGTACATACACATATCTACTAGACCGTGAGCACCTCCCTCTTCAGCCAGAGTTCAAGGAAAATGTAGCGGTGATGGATCCTTCACACTCTACATCTATTGAGGCCCAAGAGAAAGCTCAAGCAGCAGCAGCACCGGCAAGAGCAGCAAAGGAAGCCACTGCACCAAATGCCCCAATAGCTAATCTCAAGTCCAAGCAAGACCAAATGACATATCTGTTGGAAGAAACTCCGAGAACAGAGAAAAGTCTGGCCAACTTAGCCAAGAATCAGGAGAGCCTAGAGCGGATAGTGGAAGACAAGATTTATAATCTTGATGTCAAGGTCACAGAGATCCAATCTGCTGTGGACAAGCTTCGAGATGATGCTAAAGATGGAGCTGAGCACACCACTACCAACAGGTTTTAGACTGTGCTAAGGGCAATTAGATCGTCAGTCGTGCGAGTTGCAGACAAGAGGACCACTCATTCTGCTCCTGCCACCAGTGCCACCTCCAGTGTCTACACCACCTGTGCAGCAGATGTCATCAGAAGCCTTTGCAGATGCAGTTTTCTCCACGCCATCTACGAACACTGGAGCCACAAGCCAGAAGACCCCTTTCGGAGCTCCATAGGATCGTGCCTAGAGAGACGTACAGCTCTATATGTTTTCAAGCTTTTTGGTAACTTGTTGCCAAAGGGGAGAAAATGTATAGATCATAGGCTTCAAGAGAGAGAGAGAGAGAGAGAGAGAGAAAGAGAGAGAGAGAGAGAGAGAAAGAGAGAGAGAGAGTCTTTTGCCTCTTTAGTTTTTATTGCCTTGCTACTTCGTTTGTTTGATCGTGCTACTTATTTTCTTGATGCTCGTGAGATACTACGTTTGGTTGAGTGATTGATCATACTATGCTTAATGTGTGCTTAATTCTTATCTCTATTATTTCTATGTATGATCATTCACTTATGTTTTGGTGATGAGTGCATGTTATTTCACTCTTTTCATTTTTTGCACTCCAGCAAGATGTATGTGACACAAAAGAGTGACCCATGATCCTAATCAATTGTGTATTTACACTCAAATGCAACATTTAAATAATGCACAAATTTAGGGGGAGCTCTTGCTTATCACATACTTCTCAAAGCGACGATGTATTTCATTCATTTGATCATTTGTTGAAGCTTTGACCTATATGTTGTCATCAATTACCAAAAGGGGGAGATTGAAAGTGCAACTAATCCCCGGATGGTTTTGGTAATTCCTAACAACATATAGATCATTGAACTAATATCCATTCAAGATAAATATATCAGGATTTTTAATGTTTGGCATGGCATGGATTAGTGGACCCCTCAAAATGCTGAGGATAAAGATTGGCAAAATCTCAAGACTCTTCAGCTTTATTGTAGCGATCCAAGATCACATTGAGTCCATAGGAAAGCCAATACTATTAAAAGGGGATGAGGTGTTGCTTAATGATCTGGTGGCTCAAGTACTTAGTGATATTGCTCCAAAACCCTCAGCCACTTTCTCCATCCAAATATGTCTAAACCCTAATTCCAAACTCGGCCCCACCGATTCTTTCCATTTGGAGCCACCGAGTTCATTTGACATAGCCGTTTCCAGAAACCCTAACAAGTCGGTCCGACCGATACGGATCTCGTTCTCACCGAGACGGCCACACAAAAGTGTTAAGATCATTTGTATTCACTTCGGTCTCATCGAGTTTATGCAATTGGTCTCACCGAGTTGGCCTGACAGATTCTCTGTTGCTTATTGCTTCACTTCGATCTCACTGAGTTGGTGCAATCGGCGCCACCGAGATAATGTTTGCCCTAAGCCCTAGCACATCGGTCCCACCGAGTTGTTCCAGTCGGTCCCGCCGAGATTCCTAACATTCATATGTTTGAACTGATCGGTCTCACCGAGTTGCATTATTCGGTCCCACCGAGATTGGTCAAATGTGTGTAATGGTTGGATTTTTTGCGGAGGCTATATATACCCCACCACCCCTCTCCATCAGAGAGAGAGAGCCATCATCATGTGCCTACACTTCCACCATTCATTCCATTAGAGAGAACCACCTACTCATGTGTTGAGATCAAGACATTCCAATCCTACCACAAGAATATTGATTTCTAGCCTTCCCGGAGTTGCTTTCCACTCGAATTCTTCTTCCACCATATCCAAATCTGTGAATAAGAGTTGAGTGTTGGGAAGACTATCATTCAAAGCACAAGAGCAAGGAGTTCATCATCAACACACAATTTATTACCTTTTGGAGAGTGGTGTCTCCTAGATTGGTTAGGTGTCGCTTGTGAGCCTCCGACACATTGTGGAGTTGAACCAAGAAGTTTGTAAGGGCAATGAGATCGCCTACTTCATGAAGATCTACCTGAGTGAGGGAAGTCCTTCATGGACAATGGCCATGGTAGGATAGACAAGGTTGCTTCTTTGTGGACCCTCCGTGGGTGGAGCCCTCCGTGGAATCGCGCAACTGTTACCCTTCGTGGGTTGAAGACTCCATCAACATGGACGTACGATAGCACCACCTATCGAAACCACGCAAAAAATTACGTGTCTCCATTGTGTTTACTTTCTCCAAACCCATCCCTTTACCTTCATATGCAATATTTTACTTTCTTATGCTATACTTCTAGAATTGCATGTGTTGGTAGATTGCTTGACTTGTACAACTTCCTAAAATCTGCCCACAACTAAAATTGGGAAAATGATAAATTTTTATTTGGTCAAGTAGTCTAATCACCCCCCTCTAGACATACTTTCGATCCTACACTTCATTCTACCTTGAGGTACCAGAAGCCCGAGATATTTATCCTCAAAACCACGACGGTAAAAGACAAGATTACCAAGGCGGCCACTTGATCTTTCATGCTACACTTCATTCCGAACATAATAGAGCATTTATCCGCGCTTAGAAGCTGACTAGTCCCCTTCGCATAGGTTGCTAGAATTTTTTTAATAGTCAACGCTTGATGAATAGACCCCTTGAAGAACAGCAAGCAGTCATCGGTAAACAAAATATGAGAAGTACCCGGAGCATTCCTATTCACCTTGAAATCTTGCAAAGTTCCTTTAGCACATGCATCTTGAAATAACAAAGAAAGAGCATCCACCATAAAAGGGATAAATATGGGGATGAAGGGTCTCCTTGGCTGATGCCACAAGAAGGAGAGAACAACTCCATGAGTTGACCATTAAAACGCACTAAAAATTTGACTGGCGTCACACATGCCATAATCCAGTTTATCTAACCTGCTGCAAAGGCCAAAGCCCCCAACATGCTTTTCAGGATGTGCCAACCTACCTGATCATACGCCTTGGCTAAATACAACTGATAAGCACAGTAATCACCCTGCCTATCCTTAAGCGTGCTCAAAGAATGTATACACACAAAGGCTATCAGAGCATTATCAGAAATTAGTCTCCCAAGAATAAAGACACTTTGGGTTGGAGAGATCATACCATCCAGTAACGGTCTCACCCTGTTCACGGGGCACTTAGAAATAATTTTATAAATAACTTTGCACATGTTGATAGGACGGAAATCTTTAATAGATTGTGGGTTCTACGCCCTTGGAATAAGAACAATAACTATATCATTTACCCCATCAAGCACAGTGTCAAAGAACTTTTTCACATCACGAATAATATCCTCTTTGAGCAAACCCTAGTCCCGCTGAAAAAATATGGCAAGAAATCCTTTTGGACCTGGAGCCTTAAGGGGTCCTATTTGAAAAAGCGCATCACTGATTCGACAAAGGCTTGCATAATTCTACATTCATTTCATCATTGGCAGGCGGTTTCACAAGAGGTATAATGCGAGAAGGGTCAACCGTACTATTACTGGTGTACATATGCTTAAAAAAGGAGTTTGTGATGGCGTGAATCTCTTCCACATTCTCAGTAATAGTTCCATCACCTCTCCTCAGGCTAGATATAATATTTTTCTTAGCCCTCCAAATGGCCTTTGAGTGAAAGAATTGGTATTCCGATCCCCCCATTTAATTTTGCCTATCCACGATCTTTGCTTCCATAAAATTTCTTATTTATATAGGAGCTCATCCATGTCGTTCAACAATCTTTTTCTTTCCACCATAACAACCTAGTCAGTTCTTTAAAAAAAGCACATTTGGTCTCTTCCTAATCAAGTCAAGTTTCTTGGGAAGATATCCAATGTATTTCCTACTCCAAATAGGCAAATTTTTCATGACCGAATTCAGATTATTGGCCACATTGTTCAAATCCTCAACATACATACCTTCATTCCAAGAAGCTCTAATTTGGTCTTCCAGAACCACACCTTCCCTCTCCCAATAAGCCTCATATTTCAATTGCTTAACAATTTTACCCACACGAGGAATTCCCAATAATTGAATAAGCAAAGGACAATGATCAGACCTTGAGCTAATAACATGAGAAATCTTACGGTCTGGGAACAGACAAGACTATTGGGGGCACGCCACTGCACGGTCCAGTCTCACCTTGACATTCTTGTTACCCTCTTGCTTGTTATTATAAGTCCAAGGGATACCATGAAAGACCAAATTGAATAGATTATAATCAGAAAGGACACTCCTGAAATAAGCCATCAGCGAAGTCGGCCTCTTATGGTGAGAAAACTGCTCATTTTGCCACATAGCTTTGTTAAAATCCCCAACCATAAACCAAGGGCCAGAGCCTAGAGGTTTTATTCTATGTAAAAGTTCCCACATAACGTACCATTGACTTTCCTTTGGCTCCCCATAAACGAAGGTAATCCTCCATTTTGTACCATTGCCATAACTGATGTACATATATCAATAAAATTATCGCCAAACTTGTTCAGATCCATCGTATAGAGATCATCCCAGAACACGGCAAGTCCTTTTCCCTTGCCATGAACTGAAATGCTAAACACATTTTTCATACCCAAACGATAAAACAAACATTCTACATATTCTTTACTTTCCTAGTCTGAGAAAGAAAGATTGCACTGGGTTAGTGCATCTTAGAGAGACACACAAGCTCTTGAACTGTGCGAGGTTGACCCAGACCCCAACAGTTCCAGCTTAGAATTTCCATGGCTCCTGATGGGTGTTGTCATCCGCACCCACTAGTTGACCGGCAGCCCCAAGTCTGGTAGCTTCCTTAGCTGATTCCCCTACCTCTCTATCTTCACCTACCGATTCTCTCCTCTTTTTCATGTGCACCTCCTCTCTCCCATCCACTTCCTTGGTTACATGAGTGACCAACCCATCTATCCTTAACACAACCTCAACTCTCTCAACACAAACTCTCTTACAAGGAGAAAACCCAATGCTCTCAGTACTAGTGCTATTCATGTTGATGATGAGGTCTTGGTCATCGAGGCATCGTGTCTTGGAGCCCACCGACCTATCAAGGATGCCAACGAATGCAACTTTGCGGTTGGAGAGCTCGCTCCCACTGTTCGACGGAGTTGGAACTCCGAACCTGACATGATTGACGCCGGTGTACTGCACCTCAGTATGCTTCTCACGATCCTCCTTGTGGACGCGCTTCCAGCACCCCCAAATAGTCTCAGAGCCCTACGCGTCGACGCTCGGACGTGGTCCTCCATGCCCAGGAGCCGTAGGAGCATCCCCCGGACCACCTGTGAGCAGTCCAGACGGCCCTATAGGAAGGCCAACCTCTCGAGGCAACAACACCTCGTTGCCAGCATTGGTCAGGGCTAACTGCACTGAGTCCGCCCCCGACAACAACATCTGCGCCAAGGCTGCCCTAGGCAACAACAGCTTAACTCCAGGAGGTCCACCCTCGTGCGTCCTAGGAGCACCCAAGTTGGTGTAGTGGTGCTCCCCAGGTGTCTTGTGAGTATTAGCAACATGCACATGCAAGGCATGCTGCTCCCCAACAGACTTGTGATTATTAGCAGCAAGACGCAATGAAGCAGCTCCTTGGGTGGTGAAGATGAGAGCTTTACGCCCCTCTTGATTCTTGTTGGTGTAGCTGGAGACCTCATCACCCTGACCAGTCGCCTCCATCGGAAGCGAGACGCCCTTGGTCACACCATTAGAAGGGAAGACAGCCGGACGTGCCTCAGCAGCCGCGACCACCTCCATAGCAGCATCCCCAAGCTTCGGGTCACTGGCAGGGGAAGGTGTGAGTGTCACGACGGCTCTGGCCACCACCTTGATCACCGCCTCAGGCATCTTAATGCCGCCTTCCTCGCGCTCCAGGTCGACCGGTGCCGTCGTCCCCTCACAATTCTGGGATCGACGCACATGACCCAATGACTCAAACGACGCCTCAAAGTTCCTCTCCTTACAGAGAGGTGATGCCTTGATGTCGATGGAGAAGGCTAGAGCACATACTTGCTTTGGAATGCTACAAAATTTCTCCGTGGTATACCCCAACAAAGACAAAATTTTGGGAGCTTTTCATATTATATAGTGTATTTGTGGATGGTGGTACTTCCAACAGGGTTGGTGATGAAGTATTCTCTGAGAGGTTGCAGTACCGGCATGTTGACTCACACCCGAATGTACTTATCAACGATCACCTTCTTCTTGTGGGCGACGACCACCACTTTGCCCAGCTTCCTCCCAAGCTCCCAGCCCATGTCCACGAACTTGATCTCACACGGGAGGCCATGAATTTGCGCCCACACTTGAATGACGTCAAGCTCGACATCACAAGCATTACCCTTGGCATCGAACACCGCAAAGATGACGACGTCGTTGCGGTAGTGCCATGGTCTAGCCTGCAGCATGTGAAGCATGTCGCCCTCCGCCTCGAAGTTTAGAAAGGACCTTCCACCGTCGCTCTGGATGCGTGTCATAGTCACGTCGCCCACAAGGTGGCCCCCCGAGTTCACGCACAATGGCATGGGGGTCGGCCTGGTATGGCGAAAGCAGCTGGCCGACGGGAAGTTTTCCGACGACGGCACGGTGAGCAGCCGCCATGTCAATGATGATTGGAGCCTCGTCCACTCCGGGTGACACAAAGGCCACAACCTTATCCGCCCTCTAGACTAGCGGAGTCACCTGTGCGGCAGCAAAGCCGATCATCGCAGTGGGCGTTTGCACCCCACTGATCCGACTCGGCCCTGCATCTCTCATTAGCATGAGAGGCGAGCTTCAAACATCTTCAAGTACGCCCAGGCCAGCAGGCATCGAGTCCATCAGTGTGGGTTTCCCTCCTTGAGTGCCCATTAGCACATGCGACTCTTGAACCACGGCCGCCACATGAGCATCTAGGCCCGCATTAGAGCTCACCATGGTGTTCCCAGCCACGCTGATGTTCATGGCCGCGAACACCACAACCTTGTATCCACCATCCGTCTCCGATGCCATCACGATCCGCTGACCTGCCAACGATAGAGACAACATAGAACATGAGGCAAACATGCACCCATGCTGTATGGAGTTTAGAGAAGAGTGGGGAGAGCAGCACTGCTTCATGTCTGTGAAATAAGCCAATTATTCCCCAAAAATCACCTCCAAATTAATCGTAATAACTCCTAAGATAACTCCATAATCAACATCACGGCTGGTCGCCAATCCCCTTTTGGAATTCCAATCAGCATCAAACGAAACTGCCCCAAATTCCTCCCAATAACTCACCCCATTTGGCGCTGGAGAGTTTAAATCCAGCGACGGGATCACCGCCCCGTCGACCATCGACGGCTCCCTAGTACACTCCTTCAAATCCATCAAAACAAGACTTGATTTGAAGAAATCCGTCGCTCTGCTCCGAAACCGCCGCACACACACCTTTGGGTTGCGCGCTCGCCTGAGAGTCTCTCTCCCTCTCTTCTTAAAGGTGCTCCAATCCTCGTAGAGGAGGCCGCCCATCACCCGCTGCTCATCGCAGTGTGCCCGCGCGGCCGCCGGCTGCGGCGGTGCCGCCATCCCGACCAGGACAGGGTCACCTAGGCAGTCGCCCGAGACCGGGTCAACATAACGCTTCCTATGCTGGTTAATTCATTGATTTGCTCCATGTTTCAACTTGTTGATCACCTCAATGTATAACCCGGATGTGTGTGCGCATTGTACCAAATGACATAGGGCAAACCATTCATATTGATGAATTGTTGGATGAAGCTCAGTAGGCACATTTTTTTTCTTTTTCTCGAATACGCACGAGTATGCGTATAATTCATTATAGGAGGAAGGGGAAGGAGCTCACCGAGGTCTTATGTACAATGTATATTTACATGTGGGATTTATCCCACACCACCCAAACTTCTACTACGTACTACTCGCTCATTGCCCACTCTACCGGTTCTACATCTAACCCTCGTGTCTCACCCTTGAACAAGCCCACCGTCTCCCATAACGTGGCCTCATCCCTCATCCTTGCTATGGTTTGAGTAATCAATGGTGTAACTCCATTGAAAACGACATTGTTTCGGTGTTTCCATATCATCCACATCCCGAGCAGGCATTTTTCTCTAGTTGCTTTTGGTCTAGGTGAGCTCACCTCCTGTCTTGAACACCAATCCTCCAGAGGCTCATTTTGCAGAGGCTCGAACTCGCGCGTTCCAGTCATTTGTCCCAACGCAAACCAGACTTGTCTTGTAAAGACGCACTCCAGCATTAGGTGTTGGATCGTTTCCTCCTCTTGGTTGCGCAAGGGGCAAGAGTCCTGATGCAGCAGTCCACGACGTGCCAGTCTGTCTGATGTCCAACATCTGTTCCTGATTGCCAACCAAGCAAAGAAGCGACATCTCGAAGGCGCTTTAGAGTTCTAGGTAAATGCAACTGTTGTCGGACACCTCCCTTCACACAAACCTTGCCTCATATGCCGATCGGGCCGAGTATTTTCCATCCTTCTCCCAAGACCACTTTACCAGGTCCTCCACCCCTTCTGTTAGTTGTGTGGTCATTATCCTTGGCCAGATATTGAGGAATTGTTCCAATGCTTCTGTCTGAAGATTCGGGCCAACATCCAAAGCCCATTGGTTGTCCCTGATTGCATCCGAGACCAATCTGGTTTGTCTAGTTCTTCACAGGACTCTGTCATTTATTACCGGGGCTAGGTCAGTGATTCTAAACCCCTCGATCCACCTGTCCTCCCAGAATAATGTGGACCTTCCATCTCCAATCACATTCCGCGCCGCCGCCTGAACCAACGCGCGCGACTCCGTCAGTACACAGATCGGGAACTCTGCCCATGCTCTTTCCTTGTCATACTTCTGTAACCAAGGCCATCACGCTTGTAGTGCCTTGTTCATCCATTGTAGGTTTGGTAAACCTAGGCCGCCTGCCCATTTGGGTGTACAAACCGTGTCCCAAGCAACAGAACAATTTCCGCCATGGGCTTCCTTCTTTCCACACCAACGAAACCCTCTGCATATTTTGACTAGGGCCGACAAGGTCTTAGCTGGTAGATCCAACGCTAACATCGAGTGCACCAGGATAGGATAGAGCACCGATTGTACCAGCAATAATTTGCCACTTTTAGGTAACATGGCTGCCTTCCATAGGGGTAAACAATCTGTCACCCGGTCCACCAATCCTTGTAGTTGTCATGCTGACTGTTTCCTTAGTGTTAGCGGAAAACCCAAGTATTTGCATGGAAATGCTCCACTTTCCAGCCCAGGTGAGTGGCAACGATCTCTAAATCCTCATGCGAGCATCTAATCGGCGAAGCAGCGCTCTTGCCCATGTTTAGTACTAGGCCCAACGCTTATCCAAATAGAGCTAAGATTGCTCCACATGCTCAATAGGCACGTCAACTGAATTAACAAACATGTGCCCATGAATAAGTTAAAGCTCCATGAGAGGAAGCTTGAGTTGACACCATTTGCAAGGAGTAATTTTGAATTTGGGTTTGATGAATTCAAAAAACTTGTTGAACATCCAGCGCTTTCGGATTTAAATGTATGGTAGAATTGTTATTGGTCGATGATTCAAAGTGAGGCCGCATCAGAAATGAACATTTGCTTTAGCTTCGTTTTATTTAAGAGAAAGGGTCAGACATCTTGTATGCAGTTTGGATGGTTAGCTTGAGGGCGTGTTTGGTTCCCTGGGTGCATCTAGCATGCATTGCATGAAGGAGCTTGGCTGGGGCTGGCCTGGTTTAGCTGATGCAAAAATGAGTTGAAATGTGTGTTTGGTGTGCTGCGTGATATGGGACAGGCTCAACGCAGATATTGTTTGGTATGTTGCATCTAGGTTGTATGAGAGATGCAGCGTACAACATATGTTGTTTGGTAGGCTGTATGGCGTGAAATCTGATCCTAGTGTACTTGTACTTGTATGTAAAATAAATAGAAGATTCTTTCAGATATATTTGCCGATTTCAAGTAATAAAAGAATATGTTCACAAGTCTACAAAATTTAGTCAAAGTATAATCACATGTCTTCAAAATGACAGAGCTGATTTTAGTAAGAGAGAAAAAATCAGCAACATCTTGGCTGTTTGTATAAGTAGTTTATGTACAAATAAGTAGTTTATGGCACAAAATAGCTAAAAAATGCATAGAGGCACGGAGGCGCAAATATATAGAGGCATGGAGGCACAAATAGCTAATAAGTTCACATATATAGAAGTACAAATCCATATGGTCATATTACAGTCCATTACATCCTACAGTTGACATATTAGATAGTCCAGAAATCCATATTGTTCATACATTACATATATAGAGGCATGGTTTTTCTGACCAAATACAGTAAAATATGGTCAGCATGGTGTGAATTAGCACATATTTGCTCACACTCCATCCTTGGCCGCTCCATCGTTTGGCGCTCCATCCTGGGGCATTCCTTCCTTGGGCACTCCATCCTGGGGCATTCCATCCTTGGGCACAGACACTCCACCGTTGAACTTGGAGAGGTGGTGAATGGCCCAACGAGTACGACGAGTCTCTGACATCTGCACGAATGAGTGGCTCCTAGCCCTGTTGGCGTTCTCATTGAGATAATCCAAGACAATCAATAGATCATCCTCGGTAAAACCAGGGAGCTCCATGACAGAATTGTAAAGTTCAGGATGTGCCTCTCCGGTGGACTTGATAGCAACATCAACTTCACGGACTGCATCGGACATGTTGCTCATGACCAAAACTTCTTCTTCACTCATTAGGCTAGCCCTCTTCCTTTTGCTAGTGGAGCTGGAAGCATCCTTACATGGTTCCTTCCCATGAGCAGCAGCAACATCTTCCCCATGAGCAGCAGCAGTAGCACTCGAGCCAGGTTCATAACCATCAACAAATTTAGAACCAGAACCTTCGAGGTTTACAAATGATGGGGAGGTTTCCACCATTGAAGGAACCCCAAGAGCCTGATGAGATGTCATTGCATACCTTCTTGTAGCAATACCACTCCCAAAGATAGCAAGCATCTGAACATAATTCTCTAAAGGCACATTGAGGTACTCAACATCTTTGGGATGGTCCTACATGAAGTGTGGTTATGGAAAAGTTAGTCAAATAGCTACAGATGAGGAAAGAGAGGAAGGTTATGGAAGTGTGGTTATGTACAAACCTTGATATGACCCAAGTAGTGCTCTTCCTCCAGTGATATGACATAATTGGTATCATCCCAAAGTGACCCACTAATGTCTCGGAGCTTACTTATCTTCACCCACCTAGCACGCCACTTGCGGAGGTGGTTGTACACTTGGGTCCCGGTTATGGAAAGACCAAAGTGCTCACTACAATTCTTAGCCACTTGGTTTAGATGCACCTCCTTAAAGCCCTTGTGTGTTTTCACTCCACCAGCAATCAGCTCTACAAATCGACGTAGCATGAACCCGGACATTGGAGATGTCCAGCGCAATGGGTGATTCCCACCACCATGCCCACCATCAGCCACCATCTCGGCCATCAATCCTATACAGAACAACAAAAAGGAACACCAACATAATTAGAATTTATATCAAATCCAAAGTGGGGGCAAAAACAGAATTGTAAAGAACCATAAACAGAACCATAGACAGAATTTGAATTAATATCAAGTCCAAAGTGGGGGCACCATAGACAGAATTATAAAGAACCATAAACAGAAATAAAATGAACCGTAAATAGAATTAGAATTTATATCAAATCCAAAGTGGGTACATGACAGAATGTATCAAAGTGGGTACATGACAAAATTATTCATAATGCATTACAACATAGGATTGAGCTCTAACTAATGGCAAACATGCCAAACCATACACTCGAGCTCTACACACGTGAATTGCCCCTATTGGCAAACATATGCCCAGTCCAACCATCTCTAATTTGTGACCAGGTTCTATTATCATGTTCTATGTCAATCACACCATCCGACGCTGGATTCCCAGTCCAAGAGTGCTCAGGTGGTACAAACTCATCCTCTCCCCATTGAAGTATCCAGTTATGAAGAATGCAGCAAGCTAGGACAATTTTGACTTGTGATGGATAAGGGTGGTGAGGCTTGTTGTCCACAATTCTCCATCTGTTCTTGAAAGCTGCAAACGCCCTCTCAATTGTGATCCTCAATGAGGAGTGGCAGAGGTTGAATAAGTCCTTCTCATTTTGAGGGCATCGTGCACCAAACTCTGTAAGATGATAACGAGTAGCCCTATATGGTGGAAGAAACCCTGGTCGCACGGCATAGCCCGCATCCACGAGGTAGAATTTTCCTAACAAATAAGAGGTCATGTGTTGTGTTACTACCAGTAATTAGGAAACGATCAAAAGCCACTAAAATGGTTCACTAATACCTGTAGGGACAACAAATCCATCATTCCTTTCCAACGCGTCAGCCAAAATGAGTGCATCATGGGCTGACCCTTCCCAACCAGCTAACACATAGGTAAACTTAAGGTCAAAGTCAACCGCATCCATCACATTTTGGGTTGTGCCACCTTTCCGACCTCTAAATGCGGAAGCAATAGCAGCCGGTACCTTGGCAAGAACATGGGTGCCATCAATTGCACCAACACAATCCTAAGAAAGAGGTGAGGTATATTTTGTAAAATATGGGTTATTCTGCATGTCCATATAATTCTAAATGGTAATATATTACCTTAAAGTAGGGATAGAAACGCCTACTGTGTAGGACTTTTGGATGAACTTCATTGGATGGGGGCCGGATCATCTCATCACGCAACTCCCCTATTGCATATAAAACTGCCTTGAAGTATCGACTTATTACTTCAATTGACCTCCTAAATATGGGTTTCATTGCCCTAAACCTATGGTTGTGCCCAACTACAAGAAGGAACATCGCAACCTGCTCCTCAATGCAGGTATGAATGCTGTCTTCCAACAATTTTCGATCACGAAACAAATTACACAAGTTATAAAATGGGGCTCTGCTCATCCTTAATAGGTCATGGCAATTTATATCATTGGTTTCATATATATAACGTAGATTGGATAACCTAGCTACGTCTCTCTCAAGCATAACATATCGGATCGGAGCACGATAATTTCTAATTCTAGCCCTTGTAGTTATCGTGGCCATATAGGCACACAAAACAGCAACCAAACCAGCAGCTTGTACTATCAGTGTATCTCGGGTCTTGCCATTGTCATCCATCTATATAAATTCAGCACAAATTTATAAATTAATAAAGGTATGTGAACTGATAATATTTACATGCTTTGCATCATCAAAACATAACAAAATATATGCATAGATTATTCATACTATTTGCACCATATGCACAAATATATAACAAAATATATGCACTTATTATTCATAACTTTTTCTTAATTTCCATAAGCTAGCAAAGTGTTCTTGGCAATCAAACATATCCATGCTAATGACCATTTTCATATCCCAGCCATCTCTAATCTATAGGGGGAAAAGGAGGTTCGTGACAGATCTGAACCTACATGTAAAAGGGAGAAGGGGGGGGGGGATGCATTGGTGCTGGGAGGGAGAAGACCCTCTCTCCCGTCCGCGACCTGAGGCCGCTGCTTCACGCATCCGCATCGAAGAACCATGAGTGGAGCGCGAGCGGCAGAGAGATGGGGATGGGAGGGAGAAGAGAGGGACGGGGACGGATGGGAGACCTGGAGAGGGAGGGGAGGAGGCGGGTTCTACCTCCACAGCGGCGAAGAGGGCCGCCGGCGATGTCGACAGAGGCGACGAAGATGCGAGATCCACCACTATCGCAGGAGAAGGAGGGGAGCGAGGGGAGCGGCGTGAATGAGTCTGCGGGGAGAGAAACCCTATCCTCTCGCGTGGGTGCAGGCGCGCGTGCAGCGACGGATGCTGGCTCGCGGAAACGCTCGAAACCTACGTGCCGAGCGAGCCTGGCTGAGGGGCTCTTTTTGCACGCGCCGGGCCTGGCCCAATTAGATATGCAGGCTACCAAACGTCCAGGCTAATGCACGGCGGGTGCGAGCCAGGTACAAAGCAACGAACCAAACACGCCCTCAACGCACGCCGGGCGCCATGCCTCGGCAACACGCTCCCCAGGTCTAGAGCAGCGCGCTCGCGGCAGTCTACGGTAGTATGCGTAAGTGGCCCCGGGTTGATTCGTTCGTTCAATCATTGATGATTCTGCCCACTGCGCCGTGGGCCCGCCGGCGTCGTAATCGCGCAAGTGGAGCGGACCACGGCCACCGATCACGCCTCATGCACAACAGCGCCAGCACCTGCCTACTCGTACAGACTCCTTTCTGGAGAAACTCGTAAGTATACGTAGACTGGTCCAGGGTTTTAATCTCCCTTTTTTTTTATTTTTTCTGAGTGGATTTTTGATTTTATTGGCAGTATATTCTGGACGAATCGAATTGAGTAGGTGTACATGGCCGTCTCGATCGTGCAAATCGTTGTTGAGTGCAGTGGAGATTGCACATGCCCCATCTCGTCTCCGGACCAAGAGCAATATTTGGACGATATCTACAAATTGAATAAGAACCATACATCACCTTCTCAAGTTGTCGTACTGAATTTCCTTTTGTCTTATGCCGCTTGTCATTTTTTTTGCCAAATTATGGCATGCTTGCGCCCACAATTTGTACAACTTGTACCCTCTCTGTTTTGCTGCGTTCATCACCAGTCCATCCTGCATAAAGTATGAAAACACAAACATGTGACAATGAGAAATGACTATGCATACTCCTAAAAATGAGCAATACACATGGGAGGAAGATGAATAGAATCAGGAGGTAGGTGCACCCTTTTTTGGAAGAAAAAAAATAGTAATTGTAAAAATGGACAAAATTTGATGAAATGTGTCGGCAACATTTTTTTTAAACTAGGCAAAAGACTTCCCATTTTCATTAATTAAGAAGAAGATTCTTACATAAGCCATGGAGCGGCTAAAAGAAAAGGACCAGTCTCGCGACATTAGAGTACTCTGGTGTCTGGCTCCAGCCAACGTCCAAAGATGGGCTTCCTCTTTGATCTTGGCAACGACAACGGAAGTCGGGGTAGCCGTGTTGCGGAAGACTCTAGCGCTTCGCTCCTTCAAAATTTCCGACGAGACAAGCATCATCACGAAAACAATCGCCTTCTTGATGTAGCCGCGTGAGTCGATCATTCTAAGCCACCACGCATGAACTGAGACCTCATGTCGCCAAGTCATTGGTGAGTGGCCGTGCATGCCTAGCCAAGCGACGACCTCATCGGCAACAAACTTGATAAATCATTACGCGGGCGTAAATATTTTGGGGATGAAATAACTTTCATGGTGTTGTTAAAAAAATCAGCAATATGTTAAAGGTACCGTTCACTCTATGTTGTCCCGGAAATTTTGTTTTGTATGCCCACATGTTTTACTGTAGTTTTTCTTTATCAAATTTATTATACAAGTACGCCAGTCGGTCAAATTTGCTGCCAAAAAAACTTTTGAAGTTTTATTTTACCTTTTCTTCAATTTCTAGAAAAGTCGGATTTTTTATAGGTGCATATACAAGCAGGTGGATCAGGGTATTTTCCAAAACACACGCATCTATAGTTGTGTGCAAGGAGCATTCCTCCTGTTGAGCACTTGAGCAAACAAACGTTGTTTCTTTTATATTGTATAGAGACTGCGTCAATTAATTTGAATCCGAAAGAGTAACCTTCTTTTCAATAAAATCTAATCTTGGGCTCGTACAGATCGTGGTACAAGTAGTACAGACGGAATACTCCGTTCCGTAACCAAAGCTGATGATTACAGCTGATGAATTTGACTCCCCCTACTCCAAAGAGAGTCAACATGATGAGCGCATTCAAACATTAAAATCGACTGCCAGTACACATGTTGGAACCTAAACTTTCTCCATCGATGCAGCCGTAATAAAGCGGGCAGAGGGAAGGCCAAGTCAAGCAGTGCCCGAAGAGTAAACGGACAAGGTTGGGCCAACTCCTAGCTAGCCGCGTCGCGTCGCCTAGAGCAGCAGTAACTCCGGCTCAGACTAGCGAGGTGGGTCGTGGTCATGGACAGGAGGAGGAATGGCGTCCTCACGCGCCAATTACCGCAAATGGGAAGAAAAATCCCAATCGAACGGTACCACCTCGGCATTATCCTCGCCATAAAGCCAGCTGATCAGGGAAGACGAAGCAGTAGCATGCGCGCGTACGTAGCTTTCGAGGCTCGACGGATTGTCTAGGCTTTAGGATGGGCCACCCGATAGTTGGATCACCCTACGAACCTTGTACCGTAGCGTGATCGCCGGAGTACGTGCCAATGCCACAGTAAAGCATGATGAGCAGCGTTCAAAGTGGATTAGGGCATTTCCAACGCTGAAACGGTATTTGTCCAGGGACCGGTCCGGATCAATCCGTGAACACGGACGCGGAAGTCAGACATCCAACCATGTTTGCATATAGTTGAAAGCAATTTTTCATCAAACATGATGAAATTTAGCAAAGTTCAAACATAATTTATAAAAAACGAATGATATTTCATCGGTTTAACTTAAAAAAAACATAGAATGCAAACTAATAACACATGATGACCGTGTACGCATGGCTGCCATGACCGGCCGCACCGCCATTGACGCTTGTGCCGTCGTCGGAGTGGTCCTTCGAGCGGCGGAAGGGCGACGAGACGTGATACGTCTTCAACGTATCTACTTGTTCAAATACTTTTCTTTTTGTGTTGGACTCTAATTTGCATGATTTGAATGAAATTAATTCGGACTGACGTTATTTCAACGAAACTACCATCATGTTACTTTTATGTAGAAATCCTAATTGGATGAAATTTTATGAACATCTTTTATAAATAAAACACTCGAGCAAGGAACTGCTAGAGAGAGAGAGAGAGCCCACAACAGGCCATAAGCCTGGGGGCGCGCCCATCCTCCAGGGTACGCCCTGTGAGCTTGTGGGCCTCACGAGACCCGTCTGACTTAATTCCAAACATATAAATTCTGTCTCCCCGAGACAAATATTAGAGAGAAAGTTTTATCGCGTTTTATGATACGGAGCCGCTGTCACCGCCTGTTCTATGTCGGAAGGCCTGATTTGGAGTCCGTTCGGAGCTCCGGAGAGAGCCATTTGTCGTCGTTGTCATCACCAATCTTTCTCTATCAACAATTGTAATGGCATATTTCTCCCTAAGTAGTTTTGGTGATTGATGACAATGCATTTGCGGACTAATCGTGTGCTCTAAGCTCTTTCAGATATATCTCACCTAGGCACAAGACGATTGTGAGCCCCTCAGATTCGATGGAAGACGGTGTTTCCTTTTTGCTTCCTTTCGGTGGCTTTGAGTAATAGGAAAGCCGTACTATTAAGAGGGGGTCCGCTTCGAAAAGGTTTGGGTGGAATCAACACGTACACATCTTACTCTCGCACCACCTTTCATTTGCTTCTCTAGAGCTCCGGCCGTTTGTTCTCGTATATGCAAACCATGGCTTCCTACTAGAACATCTGCCTAGCAAGCGGTAGTACCGCACAACCACATGGTAGTACCGCCCCTGGACACGGTAGTACCGCACCAGCGGTAGTACCGCGTCTCGAGGACGGTAGTACCATGTATCTGGCCCGGTACTGTACCTAGTATGGAAGTAGGTGCGGAAGTAATTTTTTACTTCCGCATCCTACGCGGTAGTACCGCTTGAGTCAAGCGGTAGTACCGTGCCGTGTTTTGCTACTACTGTATTTCTGCGGATGTAGCTACGGATGTATTTTATTTCATCCGTGCTTGTCCTCGGCCTGCTTGTCTCTGCCTACTTGTCTCTGCCTTGCGGTAGTACCGCAAGGACGAGCGGTAGTACCGCTCAGGCAGTACCTACCGCCCGTATGCCTTCGCAACAGAGTACTTTCTGGCTAGTACTGCTCCAGCGGTAGTACCACACCCGGAGCGGTAGTACCGCTGGCCAAGCGATAGTACCGCAACTTACGTGCGGTAGTACCGCCCTTTGCGGGCAGAAATGTGGGATAAAGGTTGGATTTGTTCTCCCACTATATATAGGGAGTCTTCTTCCCAAGAAGACTCACCTCTTCCACCCCAAAGCTCCATTGTTGCTCAAAGCTCCATTTCCGCCCGATCTCTCCCCCTAGCCAATCAAACTTGTTGATTTCCTTGGGAGAGCTTGAGGAGTCATCGATCTACACTTCCACCAAGAGATATTTGATTCCCCCCACTAATCCTTGCGGATCTTGTTACTCTTGGGTGTTTGAGCACCCTAGACGGTTGAGGTCACCTCGAAGCCATATTCCATTGTGGTGAAGCTTCGTGGTGTCGTTGGGAGCCTCCAATTCGGTTGTGGAGATAGCCCCAACCTTGTTTGTAAAGGTTCGGTTGCCGCCTTCAAGGGCACCACTAGTGGAATCACGACACCTTGCATTGTGTGAGGGCGTGAGGAGAATACGGTGGCCCTAGTGGCTTCTTGGGGAGCATTGTGCCTCCACACTGCTCCAACGGAGACGTACTTCCCCTCAAAGGGAAGGAACTTCGGCAACACATCCTCGTCTTCACCGGTTCCACTTGTGGTTATTTCTTCCCTTTACTTGTGTAAGCTTTACTTGTTTATCTTATATAGCTTGCTTGTGAGGTTGTTATCTTTACTTTCTATTAGTTGTCATCGTAGTAGCTTATCTAGACAACTTACTTTGACGCTTAATTAAAAGTGGTTAAGAAAAGCTAAAAATTGTTAGTTGCCTATTCACCCCCCCCCCCTCTAGTCAACCATATCGATCCTTTCAATTGGTATCAGAGCCTCGTCTCTTTTTAAGGACTTTACCGTCCAAAGAGTATGGGTGACAACGTAGTCGAGACGGAGGGACATTCCGGTGGAACTCCGTCCTTGCCTACGTCCGATGGGGGAGCCTCGGTCTCTCGTGAGGAGTTCAATGTGGCTATGACCACATCGAAAGAATCACTAGCGGCCGAGGTCAAAGGCATGTTTAAAGATTTGCTTGAGGGACTTAAATTATCCACCACACCGTTGGAAGTGGTTCGTCCCGCTACCAACGTGTCGGAGGCTAATCCCGACAAGGGAGAAGCTAGTAGTGAACAAGCCCCGGTTACTAAGAATGGGAGTGGGATCTTTGCCCACTCCGCTCCTCCTACTCACTATGGAGGACCCGTTCCCACACCGCATTTAAATTCCGTTGGGCCTCCTCCCAAGTTTATAAAAAAAATGATTTTGCTACTTGGGTGTTTCGCTTCAAACGTCATATTAAGTCATTGCTCTACTAATCTTTGGAGAATCATTGAGCAAGGTTTTTATCCGCGTGATCCCGACAACATGACTCCGAGAGAAACTGCAGATCATCAATTCAACGAGTCCGTTCTTTGCATACTTCAAGATGCTATCCCTCCAGAAGATATTGCACATCTTCGACCCTTCACTGTGGCCAAGGAAGCTTGGGAGCATGTTGGCACTATGTACAAGGGGATCGCTAGCATTCAACGCTCTAACTATGAAGTTGTGCAAGATGAAGCCGATGAGTTTGCTATGATCGAAGAAGAAGATCCTCGTGAACTTTATCGGAGATTAACCACTCTTGCGGTCTCTCTTCGAGATCATGGGAGTAAGGACACGGATGACAATTGGATCAAGCGCAAGTTCCTCAAGGCCATGATGCCCTATCATAAGGCCATGTCCTCTGTCAGCCGTCAAAGACCGGACTTCCACCACTTGTCATCAAATGAAGTGTTGGATGAGTTTGTTGCCATGAGGATCTTGGACATGACTGCCGACAATGCGGTCTTAAGAGCTCAACGATCGAAGAAGCCTAACCTCGCCTTGAAGGCCAAGGCTTGTGTGGAAGAAGAGGAGGTGGAGGATGATGATGAGAGTAGCCCCGAGGACACCAAATATGCCTATCATGAGCACATGGCTCTTGCTTCACGGCAATTTTGGGGCAACAAGAAGAACACAAGACCCAACTTCAACAAGAACAACTAAAGTGGCAACAAGGGTGTGACGCCCGAAGACCAACGTCCCAGAAGATTCCAGAAGATTCCAGATGTTCTGGGTTCTCCCGTGTGTTTCAGTTGTGCTTGCTTTATTTATTTTGCATTGCATCATGTCATCATGCCATCATGTCATATTTCTTTTGCATCTCAACTTAAATAAATTGTGTGGACCTTCGGTCCATTTAAATCGAGGGAAGGATGACTTCTCTTTATAACATATAAAAGCCTCTCAATATTATTAGGGAGCTATATCTATAAATATTCCATTGTTTGGGATCACCATAACACACTTGCATTTTCCCCATGCTTTTCCTACTTCGAGTTTCTCCTTCAAAAACCTTGCCAATAATTCTTTTCCGTTGTTTCGAGGTTCCTCCGAAAATTCGAACATTTTTGGACACTTCAATAACCAAGCCTTAGTTCAAACCCATTTGAACAAAATTCAATGAGTTTGGATTTTCATCATTCTATCTTGCCATTTCTATTTTTCTCGGACCGCGCTCATTTTATGAGCCCGGGAAAAATATCCTCTTGCCCAAATTCTTCCCCTTCCTTTCTTCTCTTTTCTTCATTGCTATTTCTTTTACTGTTTTGAGAAATGGCAGGAGAGTGAATAAGAATCGCAGAGGCCAGCCTCCCATCCCTCCTGGCCCAACAGCCACCGCGGCCCATCCCTCTGGTCTCCTGGCCCATAGGCCACAGCCACAGCCCGAGGCCCAGCCTCGCACCTAACCTAGCCGACCCCCTCGCTCTTCCCCGTCCCTCCTCGCTTCCCCTCGCGCCGCCAGGAGCATTCGCTCGTCTCTCCACCCGATCCCCTCGATCTTCCTCAGCCGCACCTTCCATCGACCCTCATCCTCCGTTCCCCATCGATCTCCCTCCCGATTCCCTCTATCGCCGCATCTCCTTCGCGCCAGAGGCTGCACCACAGCTGCCTCGCGCGCGCCCCCTCGTGTGGTCGTCCCAGGAGCAGCCGACCGCCCGACCTCGTCGGCCCCTCTCGGCATCGAACGCGCCAGGAGTTCCAGCGCCAAGTCCTCGTTCCCCTGCCGCGCCAGGCGCCCTCGTCCTCTCCTCAACCAGGCCGCAGCGCCCTTCGCCTTCCTCCGTCCGCGCCGGGAGCCCCAGCGCCGGGAGGTTCCGGCTCCTCCGCGCGCCATGGCCCAGCGCCGCGATGCCCCTCCAGCCGACCAAGCCCACACCCTCAGGCCGCAGCCTCGTCCAGCGGCCCCGTCCTCAGGCGCCCGTCCTCTCTGGCCCAGCTCGCGCCTCGCCATGGTGCCGCGGGACGGCCAGGAGCGCCTCCTCCCGTGCGCCCGAGAAGCTCCCTCGTCTCCTCCAGCCCGAGCCGTGGCCTCTGCTCCGACCATCGGCGCTCCCAAGACTGCTTTTGCTTGCTGCTATGATGCCGCTGCCATGGCCTCGTCGTCGAGTTTGTTGCTGCTGCTCCCGCCGGCCAAGTTGCTGCCATGGGTTTCGCCAAGTGTCTATTCCGGTGTGTCGGAGATCGACAAGTACCTCGACCACAAGTTTGCGACTACGCGGAATCGACAAGTACCACGACCAAGTACCACGACGACCCGAGCGGCTATGAAACGTGTACGACTACATGTGTGATGCGCCAAGTACCACTACCGTCGCGAGAACGAGAACCCCCAAGTACCACGACGACCGACTCGACAAGTACCCCTACCGTTGAACGAGAACAACTACTTCCCTCTACGGCATGTACCACTACCGTTGCCCGGAAACGATGGATGCGCCAAGTATATCTACGAACTCGAAGCCCGAACAACTACCGTCGCCGAGACCGCAAGTACCTCTACGAACGTGTACGACTTCTTCCTCTACGTCCCTCGACGACTCGAACCGCCCCGTGAACGTTTGTCCGAAGGTATACCCCCGAGACGATGACCCGTGGAATGCATGTGTTGTATGAAATGTTTCCCTTGTGTGCACCGTGCCCGTTTAGTCTTTTGTCGTGCTCCTCGGTTGCCTCGTCGCCGACTCGTGGGAACCCGGTGACGGGATCAACCCACTTTCATCTTGTTCGACTTGCTCACGTCGATTCTTTTTTTGCACCGGTCTCTTGACGAGTTACTGGAACCGAATTGTTGCGTTGCATCATTTTCGGATCGTTGCCGTGGCACCCTTTTCCTTCCACCACGGTGACAAATGCTTCATATCTCTTATGTCAGCTTTTAATAACTTGCATAAAACTTGATCTTGTCATCTGCATCATGTTAACAACATTATAATGTGTGTTTGTTGTTGCTTTAATAATTGCTAAACATGCTCATGGGGATTTTCCGGATATGTTGTTGTTATTTCCGGCCCCATTTAAAATGTCTAAATAGTTAGTTTACTTATGCTTCACCTCTTGCCATGTTAAAAACATTTAATTTTGCCTTGTAAATAAACGAGAGTCAATTATGTAATTAAAATGTGGTATTCGTCAATATGCAGCTCGTTGCATATTGAGCTCCACTTAACTTGTAGTTTTTGTTTGCGCACTTTGCCATGACATGCATATTTAAACCGGACATGCATCATACTTGGATGTGCATCGTATGCCATGTTTATGCTTGTGTGTTTACCGTGTTGTTTGCTTCTTTCCGGTTGCTTCTCTTGTTAGCTTCGGATTCGTTCCGGAGTTGTGATGATTCGCTCGACTGTTGCTCCGTCTACTTCATGGACCCGTTCTTCTCCCTTGTGGAATCCCAGGCAAGATGATCATACCCTTGGATACCTTTATGTAGGATCGAAAGTATGTCTAGAGGGGGGGTGATTAGACTACTTGTAAATATAAAAATTCTGCCTTTTGATCAAGAACAGTTTTTGGCAGATTCACAATTATGATCAAGTCAAGTATCACCCTACACATGCAATTCTAGAGTATAAGCAGCGGAAAGTAAATTGCACATGTAGTAAAGAGAGGTGGAGAAGATCAAACGCAATTTGGAGTCGCAATGATTTTTCCCGTGGTTCCGATAGGTAGTGCTATCGTACATCCACGTTGATGGAGACTTCAACCCACGGAGGGTAACGGCTGCGCGAGTCCACGGAGGGCTCCACCCACGAAGGGTCCACGAAGAAGCAACCTTGTCTATTCCATCATGGCCTACGCCCACGGAGGGCTAGCCTTACTCGGGGTAGATCTTCACGAAGTAGGCGATCTCCTTGCCCTTACAAACTTCTTGGTTCAACTCCACATCTCGATGACGGAGGCTCCCAAGCGACACCTAACCAATCTAGGAGGCACCACCCTCCAAAAAGTAATAGATGTTGTAGATGATGATGAACTCCTTGCTCTTGTGCTTCAAATGATAATCTCCCCAACACTCAACTCTCCTCACTGATTTGGCTGTGGTGGAAGAAAGGTTTGAGTGGAAAGCAACTTGGGAAGGTTAGAAATCAAGTTTCATATGGTGGGAGTGGAGCAACTTGATCTCAACACAAGGGTAGGTAGTTCTCTTCTCAGAAAGTGTAAGGTAGGAGTGGTAGTTCTTTCTGATGGCTCTCTTCACGAATGAAGAGGGGGTGGAGGGGTATATATAGCCTCCACACAAAATCCAACCGTTACACACATAATTGAGCAATCTCGGTGAGACCGAAGTGGACAACTCGGTCAGACCGAAAGTTCAAATAATGTGAACGTTGGGGTTTTCGGTGGGACCGAAAATACCATCTCGGTTAGTCCGATTTGAGCAAAGACAGGAGCTTGCCAGTTTCGGTGGGACCGAAAATATCATCTCGGTTATTCCGATATGATGACAAACGGTTACAGAAGCTTGGCAGCCCGTGTTTCGGTGAGATCGAACTCAAACTCGGAATGTCCGATTTTTCTAGGGTTTGGCTTATGGCTGAGGTGGTTCATCTCGGTGTGACTGAGTTTGGAAAATCGGTTGGTCTGAGATTACTTATGAGTGTGTATAGTAGTGAAAGTTGCTGATAGTTGAAGGAGATATATCACTAAGCACTTGAGCAACCAGATCATCAACACAACCTCATCCCCTTTTAATAGTATTGGCTTTTCCTATGGACTCAATGTGATCTTGGATCACTAAACCAAAAATGGAGTCTTGAGCTTTTGCCAATGCTTGCCTTAGCATTTTGAGGGGTCCACTTCTTCAGTCATTTCCATACCCATATCACTGAACTTCTCTGAAATGATTCTCAAGTAACTATTAGTTCAATGATATATATGTTGTTATTAATTGCCAAAACCACCCGGGGATTAGTTGCACTTTCAATCTCCCCCTTTTTGGTAATTGATGACAACATATAGATCAAAGCTTCGACAAAAGATATAATCAATGAAGTATGTGATAAGCAAGAGCTCCCCCTAAATTTGTGCATTATTTAAAATTTGCGTTTGAATGCAAATGCACAATCGATTAGGATCATGGGTCACTCTTCCATGTCACATACATCTTGGTGGAGCGCACAAAATTATAAGAATGAATAGCATGCACCCAATCACCAAGACATGAGTAAATGATCATACAAGATAGGAATAGCATATGATAGGCATTAAGCACACATTAAAGCATAGTACGACTAAGCACTCATTAAGGTAGCACCAAACGTAGTATCAAGCACACTGAAAGTTTCGAAAACCAAAAGTACCAAAAGTATCTCAAAGAAACCGCAAAAGAACGAAAGAGCACACTCTCTCTCGAAGCCCTATGATCTATACAATTTCTCCCCCTTTGGCAACAAGTTACCAAAAAGTTTGAAAAAGCATAGAGCTAAACGTCACTTTGGGCTCTGCTGGCGGCTCCCGTCTGGGTAGATGTCGGAGTAGATATGACGGCATCGGCGAAGACTTCAGCTGATGTCTGCGCTGGAGGAGTGGATACTGGAGCTATGGCTGGAGTAACTGCTGGAGCTGTAGGAGGTGCTGAAGTGGTAGTCCTGGTGTCAGTCACTGGAATAGCAGCTGAACGGGATCCTCTGGGAACTGGAGCAGTCTGTCGATAAGAGTCCTGGACTAAGTCATCCTGCACAAGCTCTGCCTTGTCCTGCCTTGCTTCCTCCATGTCTGCCTCAAGCTTGTTGACGGTCACTTGAAGTTCAGTCAGCTTTACGTCCAGAGCGTGGACCTTCTCGTCAACAATCCTCTCTAGGCTCTCCTGAGATTGTTCAATGCTGGCCAGGCGTTGTTCAATCCTTTGGGTAGCTTCAAGAATCTGCTCTCCGAAGCTCTTTGGTTTAGCTGCTGCTGCTGCTGCCTCTTTATCAGCTTTGGCTTTCCTAGCAGCTTCAATCTTGGCTTGACCTTCAACAGATGTTGGGTCCTCCTCATCCATCACAACAACATTGTCTTCATGCTCTGGCTGCAATGGTAAGTGTTTCCTATCCAACGGGAATTTGCCCGTGCCAAACTTGGCATTGATAAGCATCTGAATCTGTGGGGCAAATCCACATGACCTCTTCTGGTCAGCTGCAGTCCTCTTAATGGTCTCTACCATTAAGTCCATCACCTTGAAAGGTGCCTTCTCATCAAGTATATGCAGCATGTTGATAGAATACCCTCTGATCATGCGATGATCTCCAGACTTGGGCATCAAGGTATGCCTCAGAATAGTGTTAGTGGTAGGTAAACCTGCCTGGAGATAGTAGACAGAGCCGAGCTTCCACACTTCCAAATCTGCTGCGGGGATCTCCTTGTACATGTTCTTCATGGAATCATGGTTCTTCTTTGGAATCCCATAGACATCAATGTCGTCCTCTCGTTGCACTGGAGCATTCAGAAGTTCTGCCCATTCTTCAACAGAAGAAGAAAACCTTTGACCTTCAGTCATCCAGGTGATCTTCCCATCAGGATAGAAGTGAGCTGTGGCATAGAACTGCATAATCATCTCATCGTTCCAATCTGTCAGTTTTTGACCCACAAACTCAGCAACTCCACATGCAGTGAAGCTTTCATGCACATGGGGAAAGAAGTCTCTGTGCTCTTCGCTGTCAATGTATTTCCAGTCAACGTATCTGGTATCTGCAACTATTGGCTTCTTGTCCATCAACACAGTCTCATAGAAGTCCTGCTGCTCTCTGGTGTGGAATCTGGGGTCTACAGCAGTCCTTCTCCTCACGGCATATGGATCAGCTTGTCTCCATAGCCTGAGACCTCTATCTTTCCTTGCCTTCATATCCCCGGCTTGAGGATGAGCATCGTTGTGAAGTGGCAGTTTTGGACGGAGTTTCAGCAACACATGTCCTTCCTCATCAGACTCAGACGGTGGCACATCACCCTTGTTCTTCTCAGATGCTGGAATGTTCCTGGTAGTCTTGTTGGGCTTGGCAATAGGCTTTGCTGGAGCTGCCTTAGCTTGAGCAGGCTTCTTGGGCTTTGAAGTGGCTCCAGCCCTAATTGCATCACCCATGAGCTTCTGCTTCTGAGGAGCAGGCTGGGGTGCTTCTTCTTCTTCTTCCTCGACTGCTGCATCTGCATGAGGATCAGTATACACTACCCTCTTCCTCTTGGAAGTTTTCTTCACTTTGCTTGGGGCTGGCTCTCCCAAGTTCAGTTTCTTGGCAACAACTGATTGCTTGACCTTGCTGGTGCCCTTCTTTGACTGCTGACCTTGTTGCTCTTTGGCAACAACTTTTCTCTTAGGCTTGGAGGACACCTCTTCCTCAGCTACAAAATCAGAATCCTCATCATCAGAATTCCTCTCCTTTCTGGCTCTTGTGGCTGCAGGAGGCAAGCCACTAGGTGTACTCCTCTCACCATCATCAACTGGACTACTAGCCTCAGGACTAGTGTCTGCTTCCGGAATGTCCGCAAAAGGTGATTCTGACCTGTTCTGGCTGTCACTGGCATCTGACATGGCTGACAACTTGTGAATAGATAAGGTATAGGCAGAGAAGAAGAGTTATCACAAACTGCAGAGGTTTTTGCAAACAAATGAGTTCAAATTTTAGTTTTAAGTTTTCACAGAATGCATTTCGGTCAGACCGATTTTTAGTTTCGGTGAATCCGAAGTGTATAACAGAAACTTTACACACCACTTTCGGTTGGACCGAAGTGGGTTTCGGTCCTGCCGAAGCACTAGGGTTTCACTAAAACTCTATCTCGGTCACACCGATTTGCACAACTCGGTTGGACCGAAAGGTGCAGTGCAATGGCCAGAGGCCGAATCGGTCACACCGAATTTTCAAAATCGGTTTCACCGAGATGTGTTCCGTGGAAACCTAACCCTAAGAATTTTACTCGAAACTAGAACCGATCTGATGGAAAGGAAGTTTTTCAATCGTGGCCAGATGTAGGGCAAACCAAACGTGCAATGAATCGGATGGGAGCACGAGAGGGATCGAGACTCACCCTACTTGGTGGAGTCCCTCTACGGCGGCAACGGCGCGGAGGAGAAATCTGTTGACGGCGATGGAGACCTGCGGCGAGGGCGCACAGGCGACGACGGCGACGATCCGGAGATCAGGGCGACGGCAGCAGGGGACGTGGGAGCGAAAACGTTTGAAGGAAATCAACGCGCGCTGCCCTCAGTATTTATATCCCCTTGCTGTCGGTGGGACCGAGTTGAAAAACTCGGTGACACCGAGATGGATAACTGCTATGCAGTTACGCATTTCGGTCACGCCGAGATTTAGAACTCGGTTTCACCGAGATGAAACCTAGATCAGTCTAATGTTTTCGGTTTGACCGAGTGGGAGAAAGTTGGTCTGACCGAAATCACTTAGAAGGTTTTGGAAGTTAGCCCTTGACGGATCGGTGGCTCCGAGTGCTCCTCACTCGGAGGGTCCGAAAATGACTTGTTTCAAAGTTTGTGATATAAGCATGAATAGAATTTGAGACAAGAAAGCATAGATAGCTAGGGGAGGTACTTAGGCATTCTTGTCCATCCATTTGGCCAGAAAAATCAAAACAAACAAAACAACAAATGGATGTCCTCGAATGGATAAAATCATGCATTCAACATGCTCACACAATAAGATAGCAAATGAAATATGTGTCAAACATGCACAACCAACACTCTAGCTACTAGCACACAATTTGTCGATGACTAGGTCATCTTTATATGAGTATTTTGACTTAGGAGCCAAATGAGAACATTTGATCATAGGTCATACTCATCGTTTAAGCACAAGTGGGGTTACCACTTTTACATAAAGCATTTATGTGTTCACATCATTTGGAGATGCTTTAGCTCAATTTTTAGAGCAAAGCTCCCCCTAGATGTGAGAACCCCTTTTAAAGGGTCAAACTAACCTTGGGTTGTCGTAGAAGACTTCATGTAGATGTTGAAGATGTGGATGCTCAATGTTGATGTAGATCATCAAGAGTTGGGAGCTATCCTTTGGATTAGAGCACTTTCAATACCTACATGGGTTAGTCCCACAAGGAACAAACAAGGATATCCATAGACATAGATTGAAGTTCACAATAGATGATGTCCATGAAAGGAATGATTACCTTGTCCCTTGACTTACCAACAAGAGGGTTTGTGACTCCATGAACTAGTGCATGATGTGGAAGTTGATTGCACAAGTTGCCAAAATGAATGTGAGTGAAGTACGTTGGCGGAGTCACCCTCAAGAACTTTCTAGTTCTTCTTCTTCGGGATCCACATCATCTTGATGGGAATCCTTGGGGTTGTAGTTGAGCTTGACGAAGTAGAACTTGACGTGTCCTTGGGAACCCACTTGACCATAGCTTGAGGTGCTTCAATGAATGCATCAATCTCCTCTTGAAGCTTGTCCTTGGCTTTTAGCTTGTGGTCTTGTGGTGGAAGGTCATCTTGAGCTTGTTCCACATTGGAAGAAGTAGGATCATACTTCTCCTTTTGAGAAACAAACTGTGGAGTAGGATATTGACCTTCTTCCCACTCAACACCTTCGGCGTTGAACTTTCGCTCAAAACCAATCCCTTGATTCTTCTGGTGTCTTCCTTGCTTGCGAACAATTTCCTCAAAGTTCTTGCTTCCGGCAAGACTCTTGTAGACACCTTTCTCTATGATTTCCTTCAATAAGCTATTCTCTTGCTCAAGTGTAACTTGGCTTGAAACATTGTTAGTGGAATCAAGAGAACTACTAGAAGCAACAATATTAGATTTAACATGGTTATTGTTACTGCTAGAGGAAGAATTTTTCTTATGCTTGTCATGCTTAGTCTTAATAGGTGGCAAGAAATTAGACAAGAGAAGTCGTTTGGCAAGATATGAAGAACTCTTCTTTCGAAGATCGTCATTGATCGCTTTTAGAAACTCATGTTCTTGCTCTAGAGAGAGCTTCTCGAAGCGTAGCTTCTCATGAGATCTTAAGAGCTCTCTATGATCTTCTTGAGTTGTTTCATGAGCTAACTTAAGAGTGTTTAGTTCTTTAGTTAGACGCTCAATCTCCTTCATAGCATTGTCATTCGACTCTTCTCGACTATAAAGACTACTAGCATTTTCATCGTTACTAAGCTCACTAGATTTATCATGCAAGAGCTCATCTTCACCAAGCAAGTCATCCTCATCACTATTGAAGTCAATGAATTCAGGGTGCGATACCTTGGGGCCTTTAGCCATGAAGCATCTTCCAATTCCCTCATTTGGTGAATCAAATAAGTCGTAGGAGTTGGAGTTGGAGGATACGAGAGCAAGACCGGCAACACCTTCATCTTGACTGTAGTCGGAGTCGGAGTGATAGCTTCCATCGGATTGATCGTCGGAGTCGGAGCCGGAGACCCATTCACCTACATGAGCTTGATGTCTTCTTCTTGTGTAGCTCCTTGATGACTTGTCTTTCCTTTCCGAATCCTTGCTTCTCCGAGAGGGTCTTCGTTCATAACGATCATCTCTACTCCTTCTCTCTTTCCGAGGTGACTCATCTCTTGATCTTCTTCTTGGAGATTCTTCTCTTCTCTTGTGGGGAGCCGTACACTCATTTGAGTAGTGTCCGGGTCTTCCACAATTGTAGCAGTTTCGATCACGACTAGAAGATCTCTTTTCATCATATGATCTAGACTTTGAGCTTCTCTCTTTGCCTCTATTCTTGTAGAATTTGTTGAAGTTCTTAACCATTAGGCTTATCTCTTCATTGGAAATTAACTTGTCACTTGAGGTTGCGGGAACATCACTTGTAGCTTTGTAAGCACCACTTGACTTGTTGTGAAGCTCTTCCTTATCCTTAAGTGTCATCTCATGAGCAACAATTCTTCCAATGACTTCAGTTGGCTTGAGAGTCTTGTAGTTTGGCATCATTTGGATCAAAGTGCACACGGTGTCATACTTTCCATCCAAAGCTCTGAGAATCTTCTTAATGATGAATCGGTCGGTCATTTCTTCGCTTCCTAAGCCGGCAATCTCATTTGTGATGAGAGCAAGCCTGGAGTACATTTCAGCGACTCCTTCACCATCCTTCATCTTGAACTTGTCAAGTTGACCTTGAAGAATATCTAGCTTTGATTCCTTCACAGACTCGGTACCTTCGTGCATTTCAACCAAAGTATCCCAAATCTCTTTAGCATTCTCAAGACGGCTGATTTTGTTGAACTCCTCGGGACACAAGGCATTGAAGAGAATGTCACAAGCTTGAGCATTGTTTTGCAACATTCGCAACTCTTCCGGTGTAGCTTCGCGATCCGGAACTTTTCCTTCCTCGAAGAATTCACCTTGCATACCAACACAAATAATGCCCCATGCGGCTGGGTTATGACCAAGAATATGCATTTTCATTTTATGCTTCCAACTAGCAAAATTTGTACCATCAAAGTAAGGACCTCTACGATAATTACCCTCACTAGACGCCATACTCTCCTAGGTTGTGAAACCAAGCTTATGGAGTCCAATGCAATGGAAACCAAAACAATGGAGACCAAAGCTCTGATACCACTTGTAGGATCGAAAGTAGGTCTAGAGGGGGGTGATTAGACTACTTGACAATATAAAAAATCTGCCTTTAGATCATGCAATGTTTTTGGCAGTTTCACAATTAAGATCAATTCAAGTATCACCCTACACATGCAATTCTAGAGTAATAGCAGCGGAAAGTAAACTGCACATGTAAAAGAGAGGTGGAGAAGATCAAACGCAGTTTGGTGACACGAAGATTTTTGTCGTGGTTCCGATAGGTGGTGCTATCGTACATCCACGTTGATGGAGACTTCAACCCACGGAGGGTAACGGCTGCGCGAGTCCACGGAGGGCTCCACCCACGAAGGGTCCACGAAGAAGCAACCTTGTCTATTCCATCATGTCCTACGCCCACGGAGGACTAGCCTTACTCGGGGTAGATCTTCACGAAGTAGGCGATCTCCTTGCCCTTACAAACTTCTTGGTTCAACTCCACATCTCGATGACGGAGGCTCCCAAGCGACACCTAACCAATCTAGGAGGCACCACCCTCCAAAAGGTAATAGATGTTGTAGATGATGATGAACTCCTTGCTCTTGTGCTTCAAATGATAATCTCCCCAACACTCAACTCTCCTCACTGATTTGGCTGTGGTGGAAGAAAGGTTTGAGTGGAAAGCAACTTGGGAAGGTTAGAAATCAAGTTTCATATGGTGGGAGTGGAGCAACTTGATCTCAACACAAGGGTAGGTAGTTCTCTTCTCAGAAAGTGTAAGGTAGGAGTGGTAGTTCTTTCTGATGGCTCTCTTCACGAATGAAGAGGGGGTGGAGGGGTATATATAGCCTCCACACAAAATCCAACCGTTACACACATAATTGAGCAATCTCGGTGAGACCGAAGTGGACAACTCGGTCAGACCGAAAGTTCAAATAATGTGAACGTTGGGGTTTTCGGTGGGACCGAAAATACCATCTCGGTTAGTCCGATTTGAGCAAAGACAGGAGCTTGCCAGTTTCGGTGGGACCGAAAATATCATCTCGGTTATTCCGATATGATGACAAACGGTTACAGAAGCTTGTCAGCCCGTGTTTCGGTGAGACCGAACTCAAACTCGGAATGTCCGATTTTTCTAGGGTTTGGCTTATGGCTGAGGTGGTTCATCTCGGTGTGACTGAGTTTGGAAAATCGGTTGGTCCGAGATTACTTATGAGTGTGTATAGTAGTGAAAGTTGCTGATAGTTGAAGGAGATATATCACTAAGCACTTGAGCAACCAGATCATCAACACAACCTCATCCCCTTTTAATAGTATTGGATTTTCCTATGGACTCAATGTGATCTTAAGTCACTAAACCAAAAATGGAGTCTTGAGCTTTTGCCAATGCTTGCCTTAGCATTTTGAGGGGTCCACTTCTTCAGTCATTTCCATACCCATATCACTGAACTTCTCTGAAATGATTCTCAAGTAACTATTAGTTCAATGATATATATGTTGTTATTAATTGCCAAAACCACCCGGGGATTAGTTGCACTTTCACTTTACTACCATTGCCATGCTTAGTTGTCTCGATGCTATCGTTACATGTCGCGCTACCCATCTTTTATGTCAGCCTCTCCTTGTTGCCATGAAACCTCTAACCTTTGACACCTTCCTAGCAAAACCACTGTTTGGCTATGTTACCCGCTTGCTCAGCCCCTCTTATAGCGTTGTTAGTTGCAGGTGAAGATGAAGTTCGTTCCAGGAGGGATCTTGTTGTTGTCATATCACAATATCTATAATTATTATAATAACACACCTATATACTGGGCATGGGTGGAAGGCTTGGCCTTTTGATCGGTGTTTTGTTCCACTCATGCCACCTTAGGCGCCGATAAACCGGCATTATGTTCCTTGTTTTTGCGTTCCTTACACGATGGGTGGATGGGGACCCCTTGACAGTTCGACTTTGAATAAAACTCCTCCAGCAAGGCCCAACATTGGTTTTAATTTGCTCATAACAACAACTTAATTAATTAATTAAATTTCATAGGGAGTTAGCGCTACCCGAGGATTCTTTCTACATAGCAGGGGGGGCTAGTGCTGATGGTGTTGGTCCCAAACGAGCAGACTGCGGGGCCGCCTCGGGGAAACCCAAGGTATCTGGTATAACCTGTAGGATGTCTCATCCGGTCGTGGCCTGAGACGAGATACACGCGGCTACTATTAGGGTGTCGACACACCAGGAGGTCTTGCTGGACTTGTTTTACCATTGTCGAAATGTCTTGTGCTATCGGGATGCCGAGCCTGGTCGGTTTTCCCTAAGATAAGGGGTGATGATATTATATTTATCACTTCAGCTGATCGTGAGAGCTTGTGATGGGCTAAGTTGGAACACCCCTGTAGGGTTATGATCTTTCGAAAGCCGTGCCCGCGGTTATGTGGCAGATTGGAATTTGATAATGTCCGGTTGTAGAAAACTTGACAGAGGATCCGAAGTAAAACACACAACTGTGTGAGTAACCGTGACTGTCTCTTTTCACTTTGAGAAGAGAACACGGTGGGGTTATGTTTGACTCGTATGTAGTTAGGATCTTTAGCGATCACTACTTTTGCGACCGTTTGCGTAGATGCTCATCTTATTCTTGTACTCGTAAGCTAGCCACTGTATTATGCTTAGCCGCTGCTGCAACCTCACCACTTTACCTCTTCCTACCCAAAGCTTTGCTAGTCTTGTTACCCATGGTTATGGGATTGCTGAGTCCTCATGGCTCACAGATACTACAACACCAGATGTAGGTTCAACCGAGTTTGATGCAGGAGCTGGTTCAAGTACTTCACTGGGAGCTCGATGAAGATCGTGGCCGTTTGCTTGTGACGTTTTCGACGATCAGTAGTGGTTTCTACTAGGATTCGATCTGGACCTGTGGCTTTATGTTGTTTTGGTATCTTTCTTTTGGATCTTCACCCGTAGTCGGGTTGTGATGTTTTGAATGATGTTTTGTTTATGTAATGTATTGTGTGAAGTGGCGAGTGTAAGCCAACTATCTCCTTTTGCATTTTAATCCCTCTTTTACATGAGTCGTGCAAAGATACCAAACTTGAGATCATTCTAGGATGGGCTTATACCTTTAAGTCGTGCCTCGACACGTAGGAGGTATAGTCCCATCCTGGGCATTACAAAGGGCAAGCAACGTGTGAGGACTTGCTTCAATTGTGGAAATGTTAGCCACTTTGTTGTTGATTGCCCATATGAGAAAAGAGAAGACTTTGGAGGCAAGCTTATCCGGAAGGACAAGGCCAAGTCTTATCCCAACAAGAACAACTTCAACAAGAAGACCCCTCCTAAAGGGTTGGTGGCCCAAGAATAATATGTTGAGGATGATGATAATGATGAAGATGATGAGCTGGTCACCATGGCCACAATTGCTATTGCTACTACTCCGCGCTCATCTCTCTTCAATTCGCCTAATGAGAACATCACCGCCAAGTGTCTCATGGCCAAAGCCTCCAACAAGGTAACCCCAAACATCAATACTACCATCACTTCTAATCCTTCATTGACGGATTGTATTGATGAGAGTGAGGGAACTAAGGAGGGAGAAAATGAATTTGGGGTGTTCATGAGCAAACTTAAGGGCAATCCCAAGAAGCACTTTGTTGCTCTCTTGGAACAACTCAGTGAGGCCAATGACATGATCGAGGCTCACGAGGAGACCATTACTAAAATGGAAGGACATAGTAGAGACTATGCCGATGAGATATCGGATCTCTCTAACGCCCTAGAGGAAGAGCGTGGTCTTCGTTTGGCTCTTGAGGAGTTACACAACGATGATCATGCTAAATTAAAGAAAGATCTCGATCATGCTTTAGTTGTCTCTCGTATGCTTAATTCCGAGAAGGCAAAACTTGAGGTTGACCATGCTAAACTCAAGGAGGAGTTTGTTATACTCGACAAGGCTCACAAGGCCTTGAAAGGTATGCATGCTTCTCTCAAGGAGTCTCATGATCAACTCCAAGTTTCGCTAACCAAGGAAAAGGCTATCTTTCCTCGCATGGTGTTGATTGATAATGCTAGTACTACTAACCCATGTTGCGAGCATGTGCATCTTGTTGAAGAAAATGCCAAGTTGAAGAAGAAACTTGAGAAAGGCCTTGTGACATGCATACAAGGTGAGAAGAACCTCAACAACCTTTTGAGCAATCAAAAGGAGGTTGTGGCAAAGGAAGGAATTGGGTTTGTTCCTAAGCCCAAGAAGAAGAAGAATGACAAGGCCAAGCTACCACCCCCTCTCCGACAAACTTTTGTGAAAGAAGGAGATGGCGCATCTAAGAAGAAGAAAACGGTGAAAGGTGGTGGTGTCAAGAAAAACTCCACCATACCATCAAACATGGCCGGCGACTTTAATCCTTTCATATGTTTTATGTCGTGCTAGTGATGGTCATGTGTTTGCTAAACTTGTTGGTTCTTCTTATGAGTACATTGAATGGTCCATTTGGGCTCCTAAGACCCTTGTTACTAACCTCAAAGGACCCATTACCAAATGGGTACCTAAATCCAAGCATTGATCTCTTGTAGGAGTTTGCTTTCGGTGGGGAATCATGGTTGCTCGATAGTGGAGCCACAAATCATATGACCGGAAGCAAAGACTTGGTGGTGGACGTACATCTAGGTTCATTTATGGCCACCAACGTCGAATGGGGTGATGCTTCATCTTCTAAGGTATTGGGGCTTGGCAAGGTTGTTGTCTCTCATGATCTCACGATCGAGAAAGTCATGCTTGTTGAGTCCCTTGCATACAATTTACTTTCTGTTCGCCAACTTGAACTCATGGGCTTTGCTACATTCTTTGATGTTGATACCGTGGCCCTCCTGTGGAGCAAGACTCTTAAAGTAGCCTATGTTGGGCATGTCGAGAACGGTCTTTATGTGGTTAACTTACGAAGCAACCCACTAAGATCGCGACATGCCTAATGGCTAAAGTTGATGTGGGATGGCTTTGGCATCGCCGTTTGGCCCATGTCAATATGAGATCTTTGCAAAGTCTTATCAAGGGGGACCATGTCCATGGACTAACAAATGTTAGCTTTGCCAAAGATCGTGCTTGCAGGGCTTGCATTGAAGGAAAGTTACATGAGACGGCTCACCCTCCCACGACTATCATCTATTCAAAAAGACCCCTAGAGCTCCTTCACATGGACCTCTTTGGGCCTCCATCTTTTGATAGTCTTGGGGGTAGAAAGTATTGCTTGGTGATTGTGGATGATTATTTAAGATACACCTGGGTATACTTCTTCAAGAAGAAGAGTGAGACCCAACAAACCGTCATCAACTTTGCAAATGAAGCTCAACGACAACATGAAGCAAAGATTTTGATGATCCGAAGTGACAACGGCACCGAGTTCAAGAACTACACCTTGGATGAGTTTCTTAGTGATGAGGGGATCAAACATCAATATGCAGCACCCTATACCCCTCAACAAAACGGTGTAGCAGAGAGAAAGAACTGGACTTTGATGGATGCGGCAAGGACCATGATGGCG
The DNA here is from genome assembly GCA_902687465.1 of Secale cereale. NCBI lineage: Eukaryota > Viridiplantae > Streptophyta > Magnoliopsida > Poales > Poaceae > Secale > Secale cereale. The sequence goes on from LR738711.1 coordinate 623,567,090, forward strand.
GAATTCAAATCTCCATACAACTTTTGGGCCGAAGCCATCAACACCGCGTGTCATGCATCCAATCGGCTCTATCTTCGCAAAGGCCTGAACAAAACTCCATATGAGATACTTACCGGTAACAAGCCCAATCTCAAGTACTTCCGGGTGTTCGGGTGTAAGTGTTTCATCCTCAAGAAAGGTGTTCGCTTGTCTAAATTTGAATCTAGAGCTCATGAGGGCATATTTGTTGGTTATGCTACAAACTCTCATGCTTACCGTGTCCTCAACAAGTCCAATGGACTCATTGAGGAGACGAGTAACGTAGAGTTTGATGAAAATAATGGCTCCCAAGTGGAGCAAAGTGGTACTTGTGATGTAGGTGATGAAATTCCTCCTCAAGCCATAAGAAGAATGGATGTTGGATATATCATACCCATTGAGGAACCCCTTGTGGCCGAAGGAGAAGGACAATGTTCCACTCAAGTGGAACCATCACCAACCCAAGACCCACACGCTTCCGAAGAACAAAATGAAGGCCCTCAACCGGACGAACAAGGCCAAGTGCAAGATCAATCACAGGATGGTGGGGAGCCACCAAATGATGCACAAGGCCAAGTTCTCTCTTCCGAGCAAGATCAAGGTCAAGAGGAAGCTCAAGATCAAGATCTAGCTCCTGTCGTCGCTCAAGATGATCAACTAAGTGCTCCTCAGTTATCTCTTGAAGAGCAATTGGAGCGTCGTGCTGCAAAAGTTGCCTCCAGGCTTGCTTCTAGAGAACATCACATGGAGAATATTCTAGGAAGCATCAAAAGGGGGTAAGCACTCGTAGACAATTAGCAAACTATTGTGCTCATCAAGCTTTTGTCTCCTGTGTTGAACCTCAAAAGGTATATGAGGCGCTCAAAGACCCTGATTGGCTTAATGCCATGCATGAGGAACTCCACAACTTCGAGCGCAACAAAGTGTGGCGTCTGGTGCCAAGGCCAAAGGAGAACCATAATGTCATTGGAACCAAGTGGATCTTTAAGAACAAGCAAGATGCTCATGGCATTGTCATCCGCAACAAGGTGCGTCTGGTGGCTCAAGGCTACTCCCAAGTCGAGGGTATTGACTACGGTGAAACCTTTGCCCCCGTTGCTCGCCTTGAATCTATTCATTTGTTGCTTGCCTATGCTTCTCATCATAACTTTAAGCTACAACAAATGGATGTGAAAAGTGCATTTCTTAATGGTCCTATTAATGAGTTGGTATATGTCAAACAACCCCCGGGGTTTGAGGATCCCAAGTTCCCCAATCACGTGTATCAACTCGATAAGGCTCTCTATGGCCTTAAACAAGCCCCACGTGCGTGGTATGAGCATCTTACCGAGTTGTTACAAGATCGTGGGTTTGAAATTGGGAAAATCGACCCCACTCTTTTTACTAAGAAAGTCAAAGGGGAGTTGTTTGTCTGCCAACTATATGTTGATGATATTATCTTTGGTTCTCCTAACAAATCTTTCAATGACGAGTTCGCCGCACTCATGACCACACATTTTGAGATGTCCATGATGGGAGAGTTGAAGTACTTCCTTGGGTTTGAGATCAAGCAAAGAAGAGAAGGGATCTTCATCAAACAATCCAAGTATACTCAAGACATGCTCAAGAGGTTCAATCTAAGTGACGTCAAGCCGGCTACTACTCCAATGCCAACCAAGTGCCAACTTGACATTGATCCCAATGGTAAAGCGGTGGATCAAAAGGTATATCGTTCTATGATTGGATCCTTGCTTTACCTTTGTGCATCTAGGCCGGATATTATGTTGAGTGTGGGAATTTGTGCATGGTTTCAAGCCTCACCTAAGGAAAGTCACTTTGTGGCAGTCAAGCGAATCTTTCGATATTTGGCTCATACCCCAAACTTTGGCTTATGGTACCCAAGAGGAGCAAACTTCAACCTTGTAGGTTTCTCTGATTCGGATTGGGCGGGAGACAAAGTGGATAGGAAGTCCACTTCCGGAGGGTGCCAATTCCTTGGTTGCTCTCTCGTTAGTTGGTCTTCCAAAAAGCAAAGTTGTGTGTCTCTCTCGTCCACCGAAGCTGAGTATGTGGCAGCTGGCAGTTGTTGTGCTCAACTCTTATGGATGAGGCAAACTTTAAAGGATTACGGTGTCACTTGTGACAAAGTGCCTTTTTGGTGTGACAATGAAAGTGCCATCAAGATTTCTCTCAACCCGGTGCAACACTTCAAGACGAAGCATATAGAGATTCGGTATCACTTCATCCGGGATCATATAAGGCAAGGAGAGATCGAGCTTCACTATGTCAACACTCACAAAACCTTGCAGATATCTTCACGAAGCCGTTGGATGAAGCAAGATTTCGGGAGTTAAGGCATGAGCTAAATATCATCGATTTGAGCAATGTGGCATGAGACTTTGCACACACTCCTCACACTCAATGTAGTTATCTTGTCTAGATGTAGGCATGGACATAGGGGGAGTATTGTTCTCTCAATGAACTATTCCTCCCCCCATTATGCATAAATTGATCAAGTCTTTGTCATTTGCCATATTTAGATGGTACAAGTGCTTCAAGACGAGTATTGGTCATGGGCCCAAGATTAGTTCTTTGCGGTGCCATACCAAATAACTCAAACATAGGTGGCCTCGGCCACCGACCTCCTCGTTGGAGTAGTGTTTTGCCTTGCGTGTGCGTTTCTTTGTTTTTCTTCTCTCCTCTGCTAAAAGCCTCTTGTCGAAACGTGCAAGTTCTCGGAGGGGCGGTACTACCGTGCGCAGTCATGGTACTACCGCAAAAAGAGACTACAGTACTACCGCAAGTCCAGCACGGCAGAATTTTTTTACTGCCGCTTGTAGAGCGGTACTACCGCTTCGTGTGCGATACTTCCGCCCAAGCGGTACTACCGCGATGACCGTGGTAACCTCACTTATCCGAACGGGTGGGGGTTATAAGCGGGCATGGGGAGTTCCAACTCCCCCATACCCATTCATCTCCTAACCCCCATGCCGTCTCTCTCTCCCTCTTAAGAACGCCGCCGGAGGACCTCGCCGGATCTCCTCCCTCGGCCACTCTCCTCGCATTCTGACCGGTGGGATCGTTCCCCACCTCGACCTCTTGCCATGGATGAAGATTTCTCCCCAAATCCCCTCTTCTTTTTGCCTAGTTGTTGTTTTTAGGGTTTGGGGAGATGCTTGGTGTTCTAGCGTTCTTCGTGTCCTTATCCATGGAAGATTAGGATGTAGGAGAGTGTTTTTGCACTAGAAACGCTAGTATGTATGTTGCTACCAAGTTACTATGATCAGCCGTAGTACCGTTCTTCGATCTACGCGTTCTAGTCTAGATCCGTTCTTTTCAGATCTGACCCGAGTGGTACTACCGCTGGCTAACCGCGGTACTACCGCTCTGCTGCGTAGACGATACTACCGCTCTGCCGCGTGTCTACGCGGAAGTAAAATTTTACTACCGCATACTGTGCGGTACTACCGCAACCCAAACACGGTACTACCGCTCCCTAAGCGGTACTAATTTTTTACTTCCGTATTCGTACGCGGAAGTAAACTTTTACTACCGCATACTGTGCGGTACTACCGCAACCCTCAAGCGATACTACCGCTCACTAAGCGGTACGAATTTTTTACTTCTGTGTTCATCAGGCAGTACTACCGCTTGTATCATAGTTCCTTCGTAGCACTTACGCATTATCCTTTCTACTCGTGTCATTTGCTTTTTGTGGCTTTTGCATTGATTCTCTTTGTGTTTCCGTCGTGTTCTTGTGTTTGTGTCTTAGGTGGTGGCTCCGGTTCCGATGTTCGTCCTATCAATCCCGTTCGTGACACCGGGTCTAAGCGTCTGCGCACCCCCAGTGATGTGCCAGAGGGCTCCAATCCCCAACGCAAGTTCAAGACCGCCGCCAACAAGCAAAAGGAATCATCTTTGACTATGGAAGAAATGCCAGCTAATGAGTTCATGGCAAGGAGGAAGCTCAATCCTTATGGAGAACCCCGGGCTCAGTTTCATGGTGATGAACTTTTCTAGACCAAGCAGCACGAGCGCATCTACACAGAGGTGCTCAAGAGCAAGCACAACCTGTATGTGGATGGTCATTGGGTGGACATGGCCCACATGAGGAGGGCTGATAACCTGGCCTACTTTGCCGAGGCTCTGGATCTGGTAGAGCAGTTTGGGATTAAGCACTTCATGAACTTTCAGAATGATTTTGACCCAGAAATCATTGCTCAGTTTTATGCTTTGGTACACTTTCACACCAAGGAAGATCGCCCAATGACTTGGATGACAAATGGTCACAAGATGACTGCGACTTGGAAGGAATTCATGGATCTTATTCAGATTGCTGACGAGGGACTCCACAACCCAATTGGAGCACGACCTCATGCCAACCCAGAAGCTGCCAACAAAGACCGTCTGTTACCGTTCAATTTGGAGAAGACTCTTGCGAGTGGCAAGAAGACATGGGTGTTGAACCCCTTTTTGGACATCATGCATAGGATCTTCCGCAACACTATGTTTCCTCGAGTTGGGGACAAGGACAAGATTCACTCCTACCTCGTTGATATGTTGCTGATGTGTGAGGCGGCTCGCACAGCTCAGTCTCCACCACTTGACATATCCCATATCATGTGGTGTGAGCTCCGCTTTGCGATCTACACTCGCAAGGTGCCCATATATGGTCTGTTCCTATTTCTGCTCATCTCCAAGACTTGGGAGAAACTTTACCCTGATGAGGAGTTCGAGGCAGAGTGTATTCGTCATGACCCCATCCGTCTTCGTATCAAGACTCGTTGGGCCAACACGGCCACTCGTGAACAAGCTGCTGCAACACAGATGGGCACTAACGAGGAGACTGTGGAGGAGGAGCCAGCTGAGGATAGCTCTGGAGGATATGCTCCTCCCTCGTCTGAGCCCTCTTGGGCTAAGAAGCTGAAGAAAAAGATGAAGGCCCTTTTCTGCATGCAAGCTCAAGGTCAGTACAGGACTCATGTCACTCACAAGGAGTCTCGCCAGCGTGACAAGAAGATCATGAGGATCTTTGGTGAGCATGTGTCCAGTGGGTCAGAGGAGATCATCACTCCTGAGGCAGCATGGATGGCCCACCAGGGGTATAAGTGGTCTGAGTCTGACGAGGAGCAGCAGGAGTCCGATGGAGAGCATGATGACTGAGATCTTCTGCCAGAGCTACCACCTCTCTTAGTTGTCCTCTTTCCCTTTGTGGTGTCTCGATGCCCAAGGGGGAGAGAGTGGGATTTGTGTCTTGTGCCGTTCTTTGTGTTTTTCGTTGGTCGAACTCTATTTGCCTGTTTTCTTTTGTGTTGTGTGCGTGAGACTATCGTATGGTGTAAGACATATGCTCCTCTACCGTTAAACTCGTTATGTCTTTACTATATTATGTCGTGAGCAGTTAGTTTACTTTCCCTTGTTTATGTGCTCACCCCATCCTCCTTACTACTGTGCGTAGACTCTTATTCTTTATATGCAAGGAGTATATTATCTGTAGAATATAAGGGGAGCTTTGATCCTAGTATGTGTGCTGTGCAGTCCAAAGCACTATCTTTTGTATGCACACATCTAGGGGGAGCTTGCCTATATTCTAGCATCTATTAGGAATTGCATACTCTATTATATATTCTTGTGCAAATTTCGTATTGTCATCAATCCACCAAAAAGGGGGAGATTGTAAGGGCATATTTCTCCCTAAGTAGTTTTGGTGATTGATGACAATGCATTTGCGGACTAATCGTGTGCTCTAAGCTCTTTCAGATATATCTCACCTAGGCACAAGACGATTGTGAGCCCCTCGGATTCGATGGAAGACGGTGTTTCCTTTTTGCTCCCTTTCGGTGGCTTTGAGTAATAGGAAAGACATACTATTAAGAGGGGGTCCGCTTCGGAAAGGTTTGGGTGGAATCAACATGTACACATCTTACTCTCACACCACCTTTCCTTTGCTTCTCTGGAGCTTCGGCCGTTTCTTCTCGTATATGCAAACCATGCCTTCCTACTAGTACATCTGCCTGGCAAGCGGTAGTACCGCTCATGTAAGCGGTAGTACCGCACAGCCACATGGTAGTACCGCCCCTGGACACGGTAGTACCGCACCAGCGGTAGTACCGCGTCTCGAGGACGGTAGTACCGTGTATCTGGCCCGGTACTGCACCTAGTACGGAAGTAGGTGCGGAAGTAATTTTTTACTTCCGCATCCTACGCGGTAGTACCGCTTGAGTCAAGCGGTAGTACCGTGCCGTGTTTTGCTACTACCGTATTTCTGTGGATGTTGCTACGGATGTATTTTATTTCATATGTGCTTGTCCTCGGCCTGCTTGTCTCTGCCTTGCGGTAGTACCGCAAGGACGAGCGGTAGTACCGCTCAGGCAGTACTACCGCCCGTATGCCTTCGCAACAGAGTACTTTCTGGCTAGTACTGCTCCGGCGGTAGTACCGCACCCAGGGCGGTAGTACCGCTGGCCAAGCGGTAGTACCGCAACTTACGTGCGGTAGTACCGCGCTCTGCGGTCAGAAATGTGGGATAACAGTTGGATTTGTTCTCCCACTATATATAGGGAGTCTTCTTCCCAAGAAGACTCACCTCTTCCACCCCAAAGCTCCATTGTTGCTCAAAGCTCCATTTCCGCCCGATCTCTCTCCCTAGCCAATCAAACTTGTTGATTTCCTCGGGAGAGCTTGAGGAGGCATCGATCTACACTTCCACCAAGAGATATTTGATTCCCCCCACTAATCCTTGCGGATCTTGTTACTCTTGGGTGTTTGAGCACCCTAGACGGCTGAGGAAGCTTCGTGGTGTCGTTGGGAGCCTCCAATTCGGTTGTGGAGATAGCCCCAACCTTGTTTGTAAAGGTTCGGTTTCCGCCTTCAAGGGCACCACTAGTGGAATCACGACACCTTGCATTGTGTGAGGGCGTGAGGAGAATACGGTGGCCCTAGTGGCTTCTTGGGGAGCATTGTGCCTCTGCACCGCTCCAACGGAGACGTACTTCCCCTCAAAGGGAAGCAACTTCAGCAACACATCCTCGTCTTCACCGGTTCCACTTGTGGTTATTTCTTCCCTTTACTTGTGTAAGCTTTACTTGTTTATCTTATATAGCTTGCTTGTGAGGTTGTTATCTTTACTTCCTATTAGTTGTTATCGTAGTAGCTTATCTAGACAACTTACTTTGACGCTTAATTAAAAGTGGTTAAGAAAAGCTAAAAATTGTTAGTTGCCTATTCACCCCCCCTTCTAGTCAACCATATCGATCCTTTCAACAATTCTATGATGCTCACCACTGAGAGTGAGTAATTCCTTTGTAGGCTTGCTAGGCGGTGATGGAGATGGATGAGACTTCTTCGAGTCAATTTGTTAGGGCTTGATCCCTGGTATCCAGCATGTTCTGAGATTGATGTTGCTCTGCTTAATGATTGTCACTAGAGTCTGAGTGCCATGATTTTATATATGAACAATTTTACTTTTCGTGATTATATACTTGAGATGTTCATCTTACCTGCAAGTTTATGCATCTGATATTGTTCTGAACAGCCGACCTCAAAGTGACTATAATTATGATACTCTCCGAGAATGACTATAATTTGAGGAGCTCATGTATTCACTATGTGTTAATGGTTTGTTCTAGTTCTCCATGAAAAAGAGTGCCTTAATTACCCCTAATTTCCATTAGGACCCCGCTGCTACGGGAGGGTAGGACAAAAGATGCTATGCAACTTCTTACTGCGAGCATCTATAACTATATACAAAATACATGCCTATATATGATTGATGAATTGGAGTTATCGTGCATTACTCTAGGTTGTGGCTGTTACATATTAAATTTCATCAAAATATCCATTGCTGCTCCATTGCCTACAGTTTAGTACTGTTGCTTTCTCTCAAGTTACTATTGCTACTGCTGCTCTACTTATTACAAAGCTGTTACTACCATTGGTACCATTATATATGCTATCAATATTATCATATTACTGGCTACTAATAAATTTCCACAAGGAATTAATTCTTAGGTGTGGTTAAATTGGCAACTGAACTATTAAGGCTTATAATTATTCCTTCGCTCCCCTTGTGTTGAGATCAATAAATTTGGGTGAAATACCACCCTCGAAGACTATTGCGATCGCCTATACTTGTGGGTCGTTAAGACTATTTTCTGGCACCTTTGCTGGGAAGCACAACTCTGTTTACTAATTTCACTTGGGAGTTGAATATTCAGTGCAATTTATATTCAATAGGAAGAATCTGAAAGAGTCTAAGACCAAGAACATGCCCACTAAGATGAGAGGAGGTAAGGAACTACCAACTAGCTCTATGTTTGATTCGCCTTCTGTTTTAAATCATCTTGCGACACCATCACCTGCTATTCAATCTGATATGTCACAATAAATAGACGCTACCTCTACTATTGATGATACTCATGATGATGCTTCTACTTTGCTTAATGAAACCGCGCCACTTGGTGAATAACTTGATCTCATAAGAATCTGAAATTACTGAAAATTAAGAATCGTCTGTTACACCTAGCACTCCTGCTAGAACTAAGATGCTTGATATTCCTGAAGGTTACACTTTTTATGAGGAGGTTACTAGAGATCTTATGGCTTATGATACTCATAATGACATATAAGGTTTTATGGCTATAGTTAAAGAAAAGGCCATGAACAAAATTCTCAAATATGATCCTAAATTTGTAATTTCTCCTATTTTTATTACCGATAAGGATTATGAATTCTTCGTTAATCATGAACTCATTACTTTGGTAGAATCCGGTCCTTTTCATGGTTATGAATCTAGAATATTTGTTGCACATCTTACTAAATTGAACGATATTGCCATCCTATTAACTCAAGACAAAAAGATCCCCTATCATTATATTCTTAAGTTTTTTCTTTCTTATCAAAGGGTGATGCTAAAATATGGTTTAATGATCTTGCTCCTCGTTGTGTGTGTAGTCCCCAGGAAATGGTATATTACTTCACTTAAAATATTTTCCTGTTCATAAGAAACAAGCCTTTTTGCAAAAGATCTACAATTTTAGGCAACTTGAGGAAGAGCATCTCCCTCAAGCTTGAGGGATGCTTCTTCAATTACACTATGATTTGCATGATCATCCTCTCAAAAATAATGAAATCCTTGATATTTCTATAATGGACTAACGGATGCTTATAGGGACTACCTAAATAGTTGTGCTGGTTCTGTTTTAGGGAAAGAATAGTTACACATTCTCAAGATTTATTGAATAACTTATTGAGAAATACCGGTGTCGGTGTCAAAACCGGCAACCTCGGGTTAGGGGGTACCGAACTCTCAATCTCAGATCGATGGTAACAGGAGACAAGGGACACGATGTTTACCCAGGTTCGGGCTCTCTCGAAGAGGTACTACCTTACATCGTGCTTTGGTTATATTGATGATAGTGTATCGAGTACAAGCTTGATCTACCTCGAAATTGTAAAATGAGATCTAAGCCTAGCTTGAAAACTTTTTCAAAGCGACACTACCCACGAGTGGGAGGGTAGTTAATTACCGCTCACTCGAATCGCGGCCCGTGGTAATCCTTGTATTGGCACGTCCCATCTAAACGGAGATCCTACCCCTTTTCAAAGGGATATCATTAAGATTTTGTTTATCCCCGTACGCACAATGTCATCTTTTACGAGTAGTGGTTATTTCAACAAGGGACTCTTGGACCTTTATTCGCCTATATAAGAGTGGTACGTCTCCGTCGTATCTATAATTTTTGATGGTTTGATGCCAATATTTTACAACTTTCACATACTTTTGGCAACATTTTATATTATTTTTGGGAGTAATATATTGATCTTGTGCCTAGTGCCAGTTCATTTTTGTTGCATGTTTTTTGTTTCATAGAATATCCATATCACACGAGAGTTGTACAAAAGAACATATTCACCAACCTTGAATTCCCACTTTTGGATTCTTTTATCATGCCATCTTTTAACTTTTTCTTTAAATAATTTGGCATTTTCATAAGCTTGGGTTCTCCATTCATCCAACGAGCTAATATCAAATAACCTCTTTTCACCGCCAAGTTTGAAATCATAGTTGAGTTCTTTAATTGCCCAATATGATTTATGTTCAAACTCGAGAGGCAAATGACAAGCTTTTCCATAAACCATTTTATAAGGAGACATACCCATAGGATTTTTATAAGCTGTTCTGTAGGCCCAAAGTACATAATCCAATTTCTTAGATCAAATCTTTCGGGACCTATTGACAGTCTTTTGTAGTATTAATTTTATTTCTCTATTACTAAGTTCAACTTGACCACTGGATTGAGGATGATAGGGTGATCCAATTCTATGGTTAACATCATACTAAGCAAGCATTTTACGGAAAGCACCATGAATAAAATGTGGACCACCATCAGTCATTAAATATATAGAAACTCCAAACCTTGGGAAAATAACTTCTTTAAGCATTTTAATGGAAGTGTTATGATCAACACTACTAGTTGGAATAGCTTCTACCCACTTAGTAACGTAATCAACAACAACGAAAATATGACTATACCCATTAAAGGAAGGAAAAGGTCCCGTATAATCAAAACCCCAAACATCAAACGGTTCAACAACAAGTGAATAAGTCATAGGAATTTCCTGAAGCTTACCGATATTACCAATTCTTTGAAATTCATCACAAGATAAAACAAACTTACGGGCATCCTTGAAGAGAGTAGGCCAATAAAAACCAGATTGCAATACCTTATGAGAAATTCTATCTCCCGCATGATGTCCTCCATAAGCTTTGGAGTGACGTTTACGTAGGATTTGTTTGTGTTCATGCTCAAGTACACAACGTCTAATAATACAATCTACTCCTTCTTTATAAAGATGTGGGTCATCCCAATAGTAATGTCTTAAATCATAGATTTTTTTTGTTTTGCTGGTATGTGAAACTAGGTGGTATGTATTTAGCAATGTAATTAGCATAGTCAGCATACTAAGGAGTGTTATGAGAAACATTTATTGCAGCTAGTTGTTCATTAGGAAAACTATCATCAATAGGTAGTGGGTCATCAAGAATATTTTTCTAACCTAGACAAGTTATCAGCTATGGGGTTCTCAGCTCCTGTCCTACCAGTGATATGTAAATCAAATTCTTGTAACAAGAGAACCCACCTAACGAGTCTAGGTTTAGCATCCTTCTTTTCCATAAGATATTTTATAGCAGCATGATCAGTGTGAACAATTACTTTGGAATCAATAATGTAGGATCTAAATTTATCACAAGCAGACACAACTTATAAAAATCCTTTTTAGTAGTAGCATAGTTTCTCTAGGCATTGTCTAGAGTTTTGCTAACATAATGAATATCATTTAATTTGTTATCAGCTCTTAACACCAACAACATAATCACTAGCATCACACATAATTTGAAAAGACAAGTTCCAATTAGGTGGTTGAACAACAGGTGTAGAAGTTAATGCTTTCTTAAGTGTTTCAAAGACTTCTACAGAATCATCATATAAAAGGAATGGAATATCCTTATGAAAAAGATTTGTAAGAGGCCTAGAAATTTTAGAGAAGTCTTTAATAAACCTCCTATAGAAACCATCATGATCAGGGAAACTACGAATACCTTTAATATCTTTAGGACATGGCATTTTCTCAATTGCATCAACTTTAGCTTTATCCACCTCAATACCTCGTTCAGAAATTTTATGACCCAAAACAATACATTCATTAAACATAAAGTGGCACTTCTCCCAATTCAAGACAAGATTAGTTTACTCACATATCTGAAAAACTCGATCAAGGTTTCTTAAGCACTCATCAAAAGAAGTTCCGTAGACAGAAAAATCATCCATGAAAACCTCAACAATTTTTTCACAAAATTCAGAGAATATATCAGTCATACATCTTTGAAAGGTAGAAGGTGCATTGCATAAACCAAAAATCATACATCTATAAGCATAAGTTACAAAAGGACAAGTAAAGCTGATTTTCTCTTGATCAGGTTGTGAAACAGGTATTTGAGAGAAACCAAAGTATCCATCAAGAAAATAGAAGTGTGTGTGCTTTGATAGTCTCTCTAACATTTGATCAATAAAAGGCAAAGGGTAATGATCTTTTCTAGTTGCTATGTTTAATTTTCTGAAATCAATTACCATTCTATAGCAAGTGAAAATTCTTTGTGGAATAAGTTCATTTTTATCATTGGGCACAACAGTAATACCTCCCTTCTTAGGGACACAATGAACGGGACTTCCGGAAGCTTTAATATTTTAGTTCTTACCACTTCTTTCATCTCAGGATTCAAACGTCGTTGGTGATCAACAACGGGTTTAACATCGGGTTCCATATTAATCTTGTGCTGACAGAGAGTGGGACTAATGCCCTTAAGATCACGAAGAGTATATCTGATAGCACCTCGACGCTTCTTCGGAATCTTCAATAATCTTTCTTCTTCATGTTTTGAAAGGTTAGCACTAATAATAACATGATATATCTTTTTCTCATCAAGATAAGCATATTTCAAAGTGTCAGACAATTGTTTTAATTCAAACACAAGATCACCTTTTGGGGGAGGAGGACCTTCTAGATTTTCAATATGAAAATTGTGTTTAAGGAGAGGTTGTTGTTCAAAGAAGATTTTATCTATTTCATTTCTTTCATGCATATGCATATCATTTTCATGGTCTAGCAAATATTGTTCTTGTGGGTCAGTAGGAGGCACATCAATAGAAGCAAGAACAATGATTTCATCCTTACTATGTAATTCTTTCTTATGAGGTTGTCTATTAAACTTAGAAAAAATAAATTCACGAGACTCATCACCAAAGCTAACACTGACAGTTTGTTTATGATGATATATAGTGGCATTGACAGTGTTCAAGAAAGGTCTACCAAAGATAATGTGACAAAAGTCATCTTGTGGGGAACCAAGAACTAGAAAATTAGTAGGATATTTTATTTACCCACACAAGACTTCAACATCTCTAACAATCCCAAGTGGTGTGATGGTGTCTGTATTAACAAGTTTGATAGTAACATCTATGTCTTCTATTTCAGCGGGTGCTATGACATTCATAATTTCTTGGTAAAGAGTAAAAGGAATAGCACTCATGCTAGCACCTAAATCACATAAACCATGGTAACAATGATCTCCTATTTTTACTAAGACAATAGGCATGCCAACAACATGTATATGTTTATCTTTTTCATCAGGTTTGGCAATTCTAGCAGCTTCATCACGGAAATAAATAACTTGCCCATCAATATTTTCTACTAGGAGATCTTTAACCATAGCAACACTAGGTTCCACTTTAAGTTGCTCATAGGGTTTAGGTGCTTTAATATTAGTTTTGTGAACCATAGTTGTAACCTTAGCATGTTTCATTATCCTAACAGGGAAAGGTATTTTTCAATATAAGCAGTAGGCACAACTGGATCAACATTGTAAATGATAGTTCCATCTTTACCTATTACTTGTTCTTTAATTTCTTATTTAATAGGGGGATGATTTTAAACCACTTCTCCTTAGGGAGATCAAAATGAGTAGCAAATGATTCACAAAAAGAGGCTAGTATCTCATAGTCAATTCCATATTTACTGCTAAACTTTTGTAAATCATCGGTATTCATGAAAGATTTAACACAATCAAACTCAAGCTTAATACCTGATTCTTTACCATCGTCGAGTTCCCAATCTTTAGAGTTGCGTTTAATTCTTTCTAAAAGATCCCATCTGAATTCAATAGTCTTCTTCATAAAAGAACCAATACAAGAAGTATCGAGCATGGATTGATCTCACGAGAAAGCCGAGCATAACAATTATGAAAAATAATTTCTCTCGAGAACTCATGATTGGGGCATGAATATAACATTTACTTAAGCCTCCCCCAAGCTAGAGCAATACTTTCTCCTTCACGAGGCCAAAATATATATATATATAATTCTGATCATGATGAACTAGATGCATAGGATAATTGTTTTGGTGGAATTCCAATTTCAATCGATTCTAGTTCAAAGATACAATATCATCGCATAGCCTATACCATGTCAATGCATTTCCCATCAAAGATAAAGGGAAAAACTTCTTCTTAGCTTCATCTTCGGATAAACTTGCAAGCTTATATAATCGACAAGTTTCATCTACATATATCAAATGCATATCCGGATGTGCAGTTCCATCTCCTGCATAAGGATTAGCTAGCAGTTGTTCCTTCATACCCGAAGGAATTTCATAACCAATATTTTTAGTAGGTGCAGTAGGTTGGGGGAAACTAATTGTGCTTCTGGTGGAGGTGAAGATACCCTGAACAAACCCCTCAAAGGATGGTTCTCATAGTAGCAAGTGACAATAAATTTCAGCACAATGATAATTTTTCCTTACCAATTTCCACTTACCAAGAGAGCTTCACTCTTCGGCAACGGCGCTAGAAAAGAGTTTTGATGACCCACAAGTATAGGGGGTCAATCATAGTCCTTTCGATAAGTAAGAGTGTCAAACCCAATGAGGAGCAGAAGGAAATGACAAGTGGTTTTCAGCAAGGTAACTTCTCCAAGCACTGAATTGTCGGTAACAAGTAGTTTTATAGCAAGATAATTGGTAACGCACAAGTAACGGTAACGGTAAATAAAGTGCAGCAAGGTAGCTCAATCCTTTTGTGACCAAGGACAAGCCAAAATGGTTACTTATAATAGGCAAAGCGTTCTTGAGGGTACACGGGAATTTCATCCAGTCACTTTCATCACGTTGGTTTGATTTGTTTTCACTAGTTTGATAATTTGATATGTGGGTGGACCGATGCTTAGGTGCTTTTCTTACTTGAACAAACCTCCTACTTATGATTAACCCCCTCGCAAGCATCCACAACCAAGAGAAAAGTATTAAGATAATATCTAACCATAGCATTAAACTTTTGGATCTAAATCGGTCCCTTATGAAGTAGCACATAAACTAGGGTTTAAACTTCTGTCACTATAGCAACCCATCATATAATAACTACTCCACAATGCATTTCATTAGGCCCAAATATGGTGAAGTGTCATGTAGTTGACATTCACATGACACCACTAAGGGAATCACAACATACATATAATCAAAATATCAAACACATGTCAAGTTCACGTGATTGCTTGCACCAAAGATTTCTCCCGTGAACTCAAGAACAAAAGTAACTGCTCACAAATGATAATCATGCTTAAGATCGAAGGGGTATTAAATAGCATAACGGATCTGAACATATAATCTTCCACCAAAAAACAATATAACAATCAACTACAAGATGTAAGCAACACTACTAGTTACCCACACGTACCAATCTGAGGTTCCGGTACAAAGATTGAACTTAAGAGATGAACTAGGGTTTGAGTGGAGATGGTGTTGTTGAATATGTTGATGTTGATTGGCCCCCCCAAAGATGAGAGGGTTGTTAGTGTTGAAGATGGCTTCAATTTCCCCCTCCGGGTGGGAAGTTCCGCCGATGGAATAGCTCCACCGGTGGGCAAAATTGCTCCTGTCCAAGTTCCACCTCGAGATGGCGGCGCTCCGTCCGAAAAGTCCTCTCATTATTTTTTCTAGGTCAAAATGACTTATATACCAGAAGATGGACACCGAAGGTGGGCCATGCTGGGCACAACCCACTAGGGTGCGTTAGGGGGCCCAGGCGCGCCCTGGTGTCTTGTGCTCACCAAGTGGGGCCCCTCTAGTAGTTATTTGCTCCAATATTTTTTATATAATGCAAAACAATTATTCGTAAATTTTCAGCTCATTTGGAGATGTGCAGAATAGGTAACTATGATGTAGCTTTTTCAGGTCCAGAATTCTAGCTGCCGGTATTCTCCCTCTTTGTGTAAACCTTGCATATTATGAGAGAAACGACATTAGAATTACTCCATAAAGCATTATTATGCATGAAAACATTATAAATAACAGTAGGAAAACAGGATGCAAAATGGACGTATCAGGGACATGCTCTAATCATGAATAATGATGATAATCACACTTCTATTTACTTACAACTCAAAATTACAACTCGATATCTAAAACAATATGACTCTATATGAATGCCTATGGCAATGTACCAGGATGTGCGATGATCTAGCATAGCAAAGATATTGAAAAACATACAAGCCATGAAAATATCATGCTATCTATCTTACGATCATGCAAAGCAATATGACAATGAATACTCAAGTCATGTATATGATGATGGTGGAAGTTGCATGGCAATATATCTCAGAATGGCTATGTAAATGCCATTACAAGTAGGTATTGTGGATGTTTTGAGGAAGGTATATGGAGGGTTTATGCAGCGGCAAAAGTTGCGCGATACGAGAGATGCTAGCAATGGCGGAAAGGTGAGAGTGCGTATAATCCATGGATTCAACATTAGTCATAAAGTACTCATATACTTATTGTGGAAGTTCTGTTAGCCCTCGAAGGAAAGTACTACTCGCATGCCCCTAGGGGGAGGTTGGTAGGAGTTTACCATCGCACACCCCTGACCTTCACGCAAAGATAAACAATCAAGGATAAATTGTGTTGCATCTTCCTAGCATAACAGGAGACTATACATGCATGTTTCGGGAATCACAAACCTTAACACCAATATTCTTACTAAACCACAATCGTTCACTAGTACCTCCCACATATTACCATCTCTATATGCAAAACTATTGCAAGGAATCAAACATATCACATTCAGTGATCTGCAAGTTTTATGTAGGTTTTCATGACTAACCATGAGAGTGAGCAATTCCTATTGACTCTCTAAATAGATATAAGTGAAGCAAGAGAGTTTAATTCTTTCTAAAAAATACCACACTCTAATATATATAAGTGAAGCAAAAGAGCATTCTATAAATAACGGTTTTCTATGTATACAGAAACAGGCATCCAAACTTCAACTGATATAAGTGAAGCACATGAAGCATTCTATAAAGCCATATTCAAAAGATATAAGTGAAGTTTAAAGAGTATTCTATAAATCAACCAAGGACTATCTCATACCATCATGGTGCATTACTAAAAGCAAAATAAAAATCATAAGGCGCTCCAAGAATTTACGCATATCATGTTAACAAAACAAAAACCGAGACATACCGATAATTGTTGAAGAAAGATGGGATGCCTTCCGGGGCATCCCCAAGCTTATATGCTTGAGTGTTCCTTGAATATCTACTTGGGGTGCCTTAGGCATCCCCAAGCTTGGGCTCTTGCCTCTCCTTATTCTTCTCGTATCGATACCTCCTCGGTCTTCGAACACTTCATCCACACAAAACTTAAGCAGACTTTTTATTAGAGGGGTTAGTACATATAACATCAAATCACATCATGTCGTGCTGTAACATTAATGTATAATTAGTAATCAAACATTACCCACTATATTATATCACAATTCTATGGATGCCAAGTCAACGGGGCTCAACAAGATTTCAAACATAAGCAAATAACGAAACTATAGCAACAATCTATGAAAATAGGACAATCTGTAAAGATTCGAATAATGACTATACTTATGAAACTCCAAAAATTCTAAAAAGGTTGGACATAAGAAAAAAATTGTATAGCTGTACTGTGTAAAAAATTCAGAAATTTTTGACGTTTTGGTAAAAAATGTAAATTCTGGCACTACAACCAAAGTTTCTGTTTCTACACTGCACGTACCAAACAAACAATCTAAACATCCTAAAGGTAAATGTTGGCACATTAATTTTATAGTACAATGGTTTTTTACAAGGGGATATTTATTTTTGTTGAAAAGTTTCTCTAATTCAAGATTTGCAAAATTTCCATGGGCATGAACAAAGTTCAAGGAGCTCCCCCACTTCAACGGTGCTCGTCTTTCTTACTGTCACTTTTCTTTTTGAAAAGTTTTAGGTTCCCATCAATATTTTATGTTTTTGAACTTTTTTAAAAACACGAAACATAATAAAACGACTCTCTAAAACTTCTGGGTTGTCTCCATGGCAGCATTTCTTTAAAGCCATTAAGCTAGGCATATAGTGCTCAAGTAATGGATCCACCCGGGTCCCAAGGTATATCAAAGCCAATTTTTACTAAAAAATGATTTGTAATTTAATATTGAGCACAAAGCACCATATATCATGCAACAATGAAGTCTATCTCTCTTCATATGCATTGGCATGTCATAAAAGAACAATTCATGCACACAAAGTAAAGGCTAATGATAGTATATACAAATTCTTGCAATTTTATCGTATTAGAAACATATAGAGGTGGAGACGTAGTTCCTCTCTCATAATAATTGCATGTAGGAGCATGATAATCCACCAGTATAGGGGATCACAAAAGTTTTTGAGGGTAGAGTATACAACCCAAATTTATTGATTCGTCACAAGGGGAGCCAAAGAATATTCATGAGTAGTAGCAGTTGAGTTATCAATTCAACCACACCTGAAAGAATTAATATCTGCATCAAAGTAATTAGTATCAAAGTAATATGATAGTCACGGTAACTGTGGAAATACTAACAGTACCCGTTTTGTAGTGATTGTAACAGCAGCAGCAATAAAAGTAACTCAACAAAAATCAATATGTGACGAACTCGTAGGCAATGGATCGGTGATGATAATTGTGCCGGATGATATTCATCATGTAGCAGTCATAACCTAGGGTGACACAGAACTAGCACCAATTCATCAATGTAATGTAGGCATGTATTCCGTATATAGTCATACATGCTTATAGAAAAGAACTTGCATGATATCTTTTGTCCTATCCTCCCGTGACAGCGGGTTCCTATTGGAAGCTAAGGCATATTGATGACTCCTTTTAATAGAGAACCGGAACAAAGAATTAGCACTTAGTGAATACATGAACTCCTTAAACTATGTTTATCACCGGAAAGAGTCCCAATTATTGTCACCTTGGGGTATGCAGATCATAACACGTAATAGGTGCGTATAACTTGCAAGATCGGATCAAGAACACTGTTGGAGAATGTTGAATGGAAAACAAAATAAAATTCTACGCACACGTAAGATCTATCCATGGAGGTGCATGGCTACAAGAGGGGGAGAGCATCTACATACCCTTGTAGATCATTAGGCGGATGTGTTTATCACTCGGTTGATGTAGTCGTACTCTTTATGATCCGATCACGATCCGTAGTGTAGGGAATCGTTGCAGAAAATCAAAAATTTCATACGCATCACCAAGATCCATCTATGGAGATTACTAGCAACGAGAGGGGGAGTGCATCTTCATACCTTTGAAGATCATTATGCAGAAGCGTTGTAAGAACGCGGTTGGTGGAGTCATACACGAAGCTATTTAGATCGCGGTCGAATCCGATCTAAGCACCGAACAACGGCGCCTCCGCGTTCAACACACGTGCAGCCCGGTGACGTCTCCCGCGCCTTGATCCAGCAAGGGAAGAGGTAGAGGTTGGGGAAGACTCCATCCAGCAGCAGCACGACGGCGTGGTAGTGTGGAGGAGCGTGGCACTCCAGCAGGGCTTCGCCAAGCACCGCAAGAGACGAGGCGGGAGAGGGGTAGGGCTGCGCCAAGAGAGAGAGGAACTCGTGCATCTAGCAGCCCCGAAACCCCACATATATATAGGGGGACGGGAGGGGCTGCGCCCCCATCTAGGATTCCCCCCATAGGGGTGGCGGCAGCCCCTAGATCCCATCTGGGGGCCGGCCAGGAGGGGGGGAGAGGGGGGCACCCTAGGGTGGGCCTTAAGGCCCATCTAGACCTAGGGTTTGCCCCCTCTCCCATCCCATGCGCCCTGGGCCTTGGTGGGGGGCGCACCAGCCCACCTAGGGCTGGTACCTTCCCACACCTGGCCCACGCAAGCCTCTGGGGCTGGTGGCCCCTCCCGGTGGACCCCCGGAACCCTTCCGGTGGTCCCGGTACGTTACCGATAACGCCCAAAACAATTCGGATGACCAAAACGGGACTTCCCATATATAAATATTTACCTCCGGACCATTCCGGAACTCCTCGTGAGGTCCAGGATGTCATCCGGGACTCCGAACAACATTTGGTAACCACGTACTACATTCCCTATAACCCTAGCTTCATCGAACCTTAAGTGTGTAGACCCTACGGGTTCGGGAACCATGCAGTCATGACCGAGACATATCTCCGGCCAATAACTAACATCGGGATCTCAATACCCATGTTGGATCCCACGTGTTCCACGATGATCTCATCGGATGAACCACGATGTCAAGGATTCAATCAATCCCGTATACAATTCCCTTTGTCTATCTGTATAGTACTTGCCCGAGATTCGATCGTCGGTATACCGATACCTTGTTCAATCTCGTTATGGCAAATCTATTTACTCGTTCCGTAACACTTCATCCTGTGAATAACCCCTTAGTCACATTGAGCTCATTACGATGATATATTACCGAGTGGGCCCAGAGATACATCTCCGTCATACGGAGTGACAAATCCCAGTCTCGATTCGTGCCAACCCAACAGATACTTTCGGGGATACCCATAGTGTACCTTTATAGCCACCCAGTTACGTTGTGACGTTTGGCACACCCAAAGTACTCCTACGGCATCCGGGAGTTGCACAATCTCATGGTCTAAGGAAAGGATACTTGACACTGGAAAAGCTTTAGCATACAAACTACACGATCTTGTGCTAGACTTAGGATTGGGTCTTGTCCATCACATCATTCTCCTAATGATGTGATCCCGTTATCAATGACATCCAATGTCCATGGTCGGGAAACCGTTACCATCTATTGATCAACGAGCTAGTCAACTAGAGGCTTACATGTTGTGGTATATGTATTCACACATGTATTACTGTTTCCGGATAAAACAATTAAAGCATGAACAATAGACAATTATCATGGACAAGGAAATATAATAATAACCATTTTATTATTGCCTCTAGGGAATATTTCCAACAGTCTCCCACTTGCACTAGAGTCAATAATCTAGTTACATTGTGATGAATCGAACACCCATAGAGTTCTGGTGTTGATCATGTTTTGCTCGTGGAAGAGGTTTAGTCAATGGATCTGCGACATTCAGACCCATATGCACTTTACAAATATTTATGTCTCCATCTTGAATATAATTTTGGATGGAGTTGAAACGGCGCTTGATGTGCTTGGTCTTCTTGTGAAACCTGGGCTCCCTGGCAATGGCAATAGCTCCAGTGTTGTCACAGAAGAGAGTCATCGGTCCGACGCGCTTGGAATAACTCCTAGGTCGGTGATGAATTCCTTCATCCAGACTCCTTCTAGCGCTGCTTTGAAAGCAGCTATGTACTCCGCTTCACATGTAGATGCCGCCACGACGCTTTGCTTGCAACTGCACCAGCTGATTGCCCCACCATTCAAAATATACAGGTATCCCGTTTGTGACTTGGAGTCATCCACATCTGTGTCGAAGCTAGCATCGACGTAACCCTTTACGACGAGCTCCTCGTCACCTCCATAAACGAGAAACATATCCTTAGTCCTTTTCAGGTACTTCAGGATGTTCTTGACCGCTGTCCAGTGTTCCATACCGGGATCACTTTGGTACCTCCCCACCAAACTTATTGCAAGGTTCACATCAGGTCTGGTACACAACATGGCATACATAATATAACCTATGGCCGAGGCATAGGGGATGACACTCATCTTTTCTTTATCTTCTGCCGAGGTCGGGCATTGAGCTTTGCTCAATCTCATACCTTGCAATACAGGCAAGAACCCTTTCTTGGACTGATCCATATTGAACTTCTTCAATATCTTGTCAAGGTATGTGCTTTGTGAAAGACCAATGAGGCGTCTCGATCTATCTCTATAGATCTTGATGCCTAATATGTAAGCAGCTTCTCCAAGGTCCTATATTGAAAAAACACTTATTCAAGTAGGCCTTTATGCTTTCCAAGAGTTCTACATCATTTCCCATCATCAATATGTCATCCACATATAATATGAGAAATGCTACAAAGCTCCCACTCACTTTCTTGTAAATACAGGCTTCTCCCCAAGTCTCTATAAACCAAAACACTTTGATCACCTCATCAAAGCGAATGTTCCAACTCCGAGATGCTTGCACCAGCCCATAGATGGAGTGCCGGAGCTTGCATACCTTGTTAGCATTCTTAGGATCAACAAAACTTTTCGGCTGCATCATATACTATTCTTCCTTAAGGAAGCCGTTAAGGAATGCCGTTTTGACGTCGATTTGCCATATCTCATAATCATAGAATGCGGCAATTGCAAACATGATTCGGACGGACTTCCGCATCGCTACGGGAGAGAAAGTCTCGTCGTAGTCAATTCCTTGAACTTGTCGATAACCTTTAGCGACAAGCCGAGCCTTATAGATGGTCATGTTACCATCCGCGCCAGTCTTCCTCTTAAAGATCCATTTATTTTCTATGGCTTGCCAATCATCGGGCAAGTCAACCAAAGTCCATACTTTGTTATCATACATGGATCCTATCTTGGATTTCATGGCTTCAAGCCATTTGTTGGAATCCAGGCCCGCCATTGCTTCTTCATAGTTCGAAGGTTCACCATTGTCTAACAACATGATTTCTAGGACAGGGTTGCCGTACCACTCTGGTGCGGAACGCGTCCTGGTGGACCTATGAAGTTCAGCAGTAACTTGATCTGAAGCTTCATGATCATTATCATTAACTTCCTCTCTAGTCGGTGCAGGCACCACAGAAACATCTTCCTGCGCTGCGCTACTTTCCGGTTCGGAAGGGGTGACAATCACCTCATCAAGTTCCACTTTCCTCCCACTTACTTCTTTCGAGAGAAAATCTTTCTTCAGAAAGGATCCATTCTTGGCAACAAAGATCTTGCCTTCGGATCTAAGGTAGAAGGTACACCCAATAGTTTCCTTAGGGTATCCTATGAAGACACATTTTTCCGATTTGGGTTCGAGCTTTTCAGGTTGAAGTTTCTTGACATAAGCATCACATCCCCAAACTTTTAGAAACGACAACTTAGGTTTCTTCCCAAAGCACAATTCATACGGTGTCGTCTCTACAGATTTAGACAGTGCCCTATTTAAAGTGAATGCGGCAGTCTCTAAAGCATAACCCCAGAATGATAGCGGTAAGTCGGTAAGAGACATCATAGATCGCACCATGTCCAACAGAGTACGATTACGACGTTCGGATACACCATTACGTTGAGGTGTTCCAGGCGGCGTCAATTGTGAAACAATTCCACATTTCCTTAGGTGCGTGCCAAATTCGTGACTTAAATATTCTCCTCCATGATCTGTTCGCAAGAACTTTATTCTTCTGTCACGTTGATTCTCAACCTCATTCTGAAATTCCTTGAACTTTTCAAAGGTCTCAGACTTGTGTTTCATAAAGTAGACATACCCATATCTACTCAAGTCATCAGTGAGGGCGAGAACATAACAATAGCCACCGCGAGCTTCAACACTCATTGGACCGCACACATCAGTATGTATGATTTCCAATAAGTTGGTTGCTCGCTCCATTGTTCCGGAGAATGGAGTCTTGGTCATCTTTCCCAAGAGGCATGGTTCACACGTGTCAAATGATTCATAATCAAGAGACTCCAAAAGTCCATCTGCATGGAGCTTCTTCATAAGTTTGACACCAATATGACCAAGGCGGCAGTGCCACAAGTATGTGGGACTATCATTATCAACCTTACATCTTTTGGCATCCACACTATGAATATGTGTAACATCACGTTCGAGATTCATTAATAGTAAACCATTGACCAGCGGGGCATGACCATAAAACATTTCTCTCATATAAATAGAACAACCATTATTCTCAGATTTAAATGAGTAGCCATCTCGCATTAAACGAGATCCAGATACAATGTTCATGCTCAAAGCTGGTACTAAATAACAATTATTGAGGTTTAACACTAATTCCGAAGGTAGATGCAGAGGTAGCGTGCCAACGGCGATCACATCGACCTTGGAACCATTCCCGACGCACATCATCACCTTGTCCTTCGCCAGTCTCCGATTATTCTACAGCTCCTGCTTTGAGTTGCAAATGTGAGCAACTGCACCGGTATCAAATACCCAGGAGCTACTACGAGCGCTGGTAAGGTACACATCAATAACATGTATATCACATATACCTTTGACGTTTTCGGCCTTCTTATCCGCTAAGTATTTGGGACAGTTCCACTTCCAGTGACCTGTTCCCTTGCAATAAAAGCACTCAGTCTCAGGCTTGGGTCCATTCTTTGGCTTCTTCCCGGCAACTGGCTTACTGGACGCGGCAACTCCTTTGCCATCCTTCTTGAAGTTTTTCTTACCCTTGCCTTTCTTAAACTTAGTGGTTTTATTCACCATCAACACTTGATGTTCTTTCTTAATCTCCACCTCCGCTGACTTCAGCATTGAATACACCTCGGGAATGGACTTCTCCATCCCTTGCATATTGAAGTTCATCACAAAGCTCTTGTAGCTAGGTGGGAGCGACTGAAGGATTCTGTCAACGACCGCGTCATCTGGGAGATTAATTCCCAGCTGAGACAAGCGGTTGTGCAACCCAGACATTTTGAGTATATGTTCGCTGACAGAACTATTCTCCTCCATCTTACAACTATAGAACTTGTCGGAGACTTCATATCTCTCGACTCGGGCATGAGCTTGGAAAACCATTTTCAGCTCTTGGAACATCTCATATGCTCCGTGCTGCTCAAAACGTTTTTGGAGCCCCGATTCTAAGATGTAAAGCATGCCGCACTGAACCACAGAGTAATCATCACTACGCGGCTGCCAGGCGTTCATAACGTCTTGAGTTGCTGGGAAAACGGATGCATCACCTAGTGGTGCTTCAAGGACATATGCTTTCTTGGCTGCTATGAGGATGATCCTCAAGTTACGGACCCAATCCGTATAGTTGCTACCATCGTCTTTTAGCTTGGTTTTCTCTAGGAACGCGTTGAAGTTGAGGGCAACATTTGTGTGGGCCATTGGATCTACAAGACATATTGTAAATATTTTAGACTATGTTCATGACAATTAAGTTCATCTAAACAAATTTAATGAACTCCCACTCAAATAGACATCTCTCTAGTCATGTAAGTGATACATGATCCGAATCGACTAGGCCGTGTCCGATCATCACGTGAGACGGACTAGTCATCAACGATGAACATCTTTATGTTGATCGTATCTTCTATACGACTCATGTTCGACCTTTCGGTCTTCCGTGTTCCGAGGCCATGTCTGTACATGCTAGGTTCGTCAAGTCAACCCTAAGTGTATTGCGTGTGTAAAAATGGCTTACACCCGTTGTATGTGAACGTTAGGACCTATCACACCCGATCATCACGTGGTGCTTCGGAACAACGAACCTTAGCAATGGTGCACAGTTAGGGGGGAACACAACTCTTGAAATTTTAGTGAGAGATCATCTTATCCACTACCGTCGTTCTAAGCAAATGAGATGTAAAACATGATAAACATCACCTGCAATCAAATAGTGACATGATATGGCCAATATCATTTTGCTCCTTTTAATCTTCATCTTCGGGGCTCCATGATCATCATTGTCACCGGCATGACACCATGATCTCCATCATCATGATCTCCATCATCGTGTCTTCATAAAGTTGTCTCGCCAAACATTACTTCTACTACTATGGCTAACGGTTAGCAATAAAGTAAAGTAATAACATGGCGTTTTCAATGACACGCAGGTCATACAATAAAATAAGACAACTCCTATGGCTCCTGCCGGTTGTCATACTCATCGACATGCAAGTCGTGATTCCTATTACAAGAACATGATCAATCTCATACATCTGATATATATATCATTCATCACATCCTTTTGGCCATATCACATCACACGGCATATGCTGCAAGAACAAGTTAGACGTCCTCTAATTGTTGTTGCAAGTTTTACGTGGCTGCTATAGGTTTCTAGCAAGAACGTTTCTTACCTACGCAAAAACCACAACGTGATATGCCAATTACTATTTACCCTTCATAAGGACCCTTTTCATCGAATCCGATCCGACTAAAGTGGGAGAGACAAACACCCGCTAGCCACCTTATGCAACTAGTGCATGTCAGTCGGTGGAACCTGTCTCACGTAAGTGTACATGTAAGGTCGGTCCAGGCCGCTTCATCCCACGATGCCGCCAAATCAAGATAAGACTAGTAGCGGCAAGCAAATTGACATGATCTACGCCCACAACAATCTTGTGTTCTACTCGTGCATAGTAACTACGCATAGACCTAGCTCATGAAGCCACTGTTGGGAATCGTTGCAGAAAATCAAAAATTTCCTACGCATCACCAAGATCCATCTATGGAGATTACTAGCAACGAGAGGGGGAGTGCATCTTCATACCTTTGAAGATCGCGGTGCGGAAGCGTTGCAAGAACGCGGTTGGTGGATTCGTACACGAAGCGATTCAGATCGTGGTCGAATCCGATCTAAGCACCGAACAACGGCGCCTCCGCGTTCAACACACGTGCAGCCCGGTGACGTCTCCCGCGCCTTGATCCAGCAAGGGGAGAGGGAGAGGTTGGGGAAGACTCCGTCCAGCAGAAGCACGACGGTGTGATGGTGGTGGAGGAGCATGGCACTCCAGCAGGGCTTCGCCAAGCACCGCAAGAGATGAGGAGGGAGAGGGGTAGGGCTGTGCCAAGAGAGAGAGGAACTCGTGCATCTGGCAGCCTCGAAATCCCACATATATATAGGGGGAGGGGAGGGGCTGTGCCCCCATCTAGGGTTCCCCCCTAGGGGTGGCGGCAGCCCCTAGATCCCAGCTGGGGGCCGGCCAGGAGGGGGGAAAGAGGGGGGCGCCCTAGGGTGGGCCTTAAGGCTCATCTGGACCTAGGGTTTGCCCCCTCTCCCATCCCCTGTGCCCTGGGCCTTGGTGGGGGGGGGGGGGGGGCGCACCAGCCCACCTAGGGCTGGTCCCTTCCCATACTTGGCCCACGCAAGCCTCTGGGGCTGGTGGCCCCTCCCGGTGGACCCCGGGAACCCTTCCGGTGGTCCCGGTATGTTACAGATAACGCCCAGAACAATTCCGATGACCAAAATGGGACTTCCCATATATAAATCTTTACCTCCGGACCATTCCAGAACTCCTCGTGACGTCTAGGATCTCATCCGGGACTCCGAACAACATTCGGTAACCATGTACTACATTCCCTATAACCCTAGCGTCATTGAACCTTAAGTGTGTAGACCCTACGGGTTCGGGAACCATGCAGTCATGACCGAGACATATCTCCGGCCAATAACCAACAACGGGATCTGGATACCCATGTTGGCTCCCACATGTTCCATGATGATCTCATCGGATGAACCACGATGTCAAGGATTCAATCAATCCGTCATACAGAGTGACAAACCCCAGCCTCGATTCGTGCCAACCCAACAGATACTTTCATGGATACCCGTAGTGTACCTTTATAGCCACCCAGTTACGTTGTGACATTTGGCACACCCAAAGTACTCCTACGGCATCCGTGAGTTGCACAATCTCATGGTCTAAGGAAAAGATACTTGACACTAGAAAAGCTTTAGCATACGAACTACACGATCTTGTGCTAGGCTTAGGATTGGGTCTTGTCCATCACATCATTCTCCTAATGATGTGATCCCGTTATCAATGACATCCAATGTCCATGGTCAGGAAACCATAACCATCTATTGATCAACGAGCTTGTCAACTAGAGGCTTACTAGGGACATGTTGTGGTCTATGTATTCACACATGTATTACTGTTTCCGGATAATACAATTAAAGCATGAACAATAGACAATTATCATGGACAAGGAAATATAATAATAACCATTTTATTATTGCCTCTAGGGCATATTTCCAACACGTAGGTATGTGGTAAACTACTTGTAGAGGGGAAGAACACCGAGGAGAACATGGTATTGAGAATCAAAGAGAGAGAAGAAGCCATCTAGCTACTAGCTATGGACCCGCAGGTCTGTGGTAAACTACTCACGCTTCATCGGAAGGGCAAGAGTGTTGATGTAGATACCCTCCATGGTTGAGTGCCCCTCCGGCAGAGTACCAGAAAAGGCCTCCAGATGGGATCTCATGAATACAGAATGTTACGACGGTGGAAAAGTGGTTTCGATGCCTCCTCTAGGGTTTCTGGAATATATGTGAATATATAGGAGGAAGTAGTAGGTTAGTGGAGTCACGAGGGGCCCACAAGAGTGGGGGGCGCGCCCTCCCCCCTTGTCGCCGCCTCGTGGCTCTTCTGACTTGGTTATCAAGTCTCCGGGGTGTCTTCTAGTCTAAGAAAAATCATCGAAAAGTTTCATTCCATTTGGACTATGTTTGGTATTCCTTTTATGCGAAACTTAAAAACAAGGAAAAAACAGAAACTACCACTGGGCTGTAGGTTAATAAGTTGTTCCCAAAAATAATATAAAATAGCATATTAATGCATATAAAACATCCAAAATAGATAATATAATAGCATGGAACAATCAAAAATTATAGATACGTTGGAGACGTATCAATCATCCAAGCTTAATTCCTGCTCGTCCCCGAGTAGGTAAATGATAAAAATAGATTTTTTGATTTGGAATGCTACCCAACATATTTATCTATTGAATTCTTCTTTATTGTGGCATGAATGTTCAGATCCATAATACTCAAAACAAAAGTTTATCAATATCAAAACAGTAATAATTCAAGCATACTAAAAAGAAATCTACAAAACTTAAAAAATAACATGGCTAAAGAAAGTTATCCCTACAAGATCATATAGTCTTTTATGCTCCCTCTTCTTAACACAAAGTGTAAATCATGCCCATGCCGGTGTCATCCAAGCAATTGTTTCATACTTGTAAATGCGCTTCAGCTTTTTCAACTCTTCACACAATACATGAGCGTGAGCCATGGACATAGCACTATGGATGGAATAGAAGGTGGTAGTAGGCAAAAATAAGGGAGAAAGTCTCACATCAACTAGGCAAATCAATGGACTATGGAGATGTCCATCAATAGATATCAATGTGAGTGAGTAGGGATTGCCATGTAATGGATGCACTAGAGCTATAAGTGTATGAAAGCTCAAAATAAAACTAAGTGGGTGTGCATGCAACTTGCTTGCTCATGAAAACCTAGGGCATTTGAGGAAGCCCATCATTGGAATATACAAGCCAAGTTATAATGAAAAATTCCCACTAGTATACAAAAGTTATAAAATAGGAGACTCTCTATCATGAAGATCATGGTGCTATTATGAAGCACAAGTGTGGAAAAAGAGAGTAACATTGTGCCTTCTCTCTTTTTTCTTTCATTTTTTTCTTGGGCTCTTTGGCCTCTCTTTTTTATGTGGGCTTCTTTGGCCTTTTTTCTTATTTGGGCTTCTTTGGCCTTTTTTCTTATTTGGGCTTCTTTGGCCTCTTTTATTTATAATCTCACATGGGAAAGTGTTCTAATAATGATGATCATCAAACTTTTATTTACTTATGACTCGATATTACAAATTGATACTAGAACAAAATATGACTTTATATGAATGCCTCCGGCGGTGTACCGGGATGTGCAATGATCAAGAGTGACATGTATAAAAAATATGAATGGTGGCCTTGCCACAAATACTATGCCAACTACATGATCATGCAAATCAATATGACAAAGATGGTGCGTGACATAATAAATGGAATGGTGGAGTTACATGGAAATATATCTCGGAATGGCTATGGAAATGCCATAATAGGTAGGTATGTTGGCTGTTTTGAGGCAGGATATAAGGTGCTTTGATGCGTCCGCGAAAGTTGCGCGGCACTAGAGTGGCTAGCAAGGTGGAAGGATGAGACTGCATATAATCCATGGACTCAACATTAGTCATAAATAACTCACATACTTATTGCAAAAAGTTTATTAGCCCTCGAAGCAAAGTACTACTACGCATGCTCCTAGGGGGAGGTTGGTAGGAGTTAACCATCGCGCGCCCCTGACCTCCACGCTAAGATAAAAAATCGAGACACAACGCGCTTCAATTTGGTTACATAGTTAGAAGACCATACGTGCATGCTACGGGAATTACAAACTTTACCACAATTATTTCTTTGACCTCACAAATTACCACTAGCATGACTCTAATATTACCACCTTAACATCTCAAAACAATTGTAAGGAATCCAACTTTTCATAGTATTCAATGCTCTATATATGAAAGTTTGTATTATATCTCCCTTGGATGCATATCCTATGAGGACTAAATTCATAATGCTAGGGCGCGCCCTCCCCCCTTGTTGCCACCTCGTGGCTTTTCTAACTTGGTTCTCAAGTCTCCGGGGTGTCTTCTGGTCCAAGAAAAATCATCGTAAAGTTTCATTCCGTTTGGACTCCGTTTGATATTCCTTTTGTGGGAAACTCA
Organism: Secale cereale; assembly: GCA_902687465.1. NCBI lineage: Eukaryota > Viridiplantae > Streptophyta > Magnoliopsida > Poales > Poaceae > Secale > Secale cereale. Next base: position 623,597,383 of record LR738711.1, read on the forward strand.
ATAACAAGGAAAAAACAGAAAGTGGCACTAGGCTCTAGGTTAATAAGTTAGTCCCAAAAATAATATAAAATATCATATTAATGCATACAGAACATCCAAACCAGATAATATAATAGCATGGAATAATAAAAAATTATAGATACGTTGGAGACATATCACGGGGAAGTGGAATCGTGGGCGCATTCGATCTCACTTCCCCATGTCTTGCCGTGGCTTATAAAAGAGGGGGGAGGGAGCAGCGGAGAAACTCACACACGCTCCCCTCAGTCTTGCTCTTCTCCCTCTCCTCTGCCTCTCAAGCCCAAATTTTGCCGCAACGCGCCGCCGTCGCTCCGCATCACTCTGCCACCGTCGAGCAGCGCCCAACAGCCGCCCGGCTTCTCCTTTGCCGACACATCTCCCTCCTCCGTCCTCATCTGCCGTTGGCGCGGCCCAAGGGGTCATGGAAGGGGTCCAAGACCACGAAGGAGGATATCCAATATCTTCGCGACACTTGGCGGCTGCCGCCAGCGACAGAGGTAGCCGCACGCGTGCCCGACAACTACGCCATGCCATAGGCGGAGGGGACCGAGCGTGTGGTCTTCGTCACACACTTCAAGAGCGAGCTCGACCTCCCCGCAAGAGATTTCTTCTGTTCCTTCCTCGACTTCTTCGGGCTGCAGCCGTACCACTTAGGTGCAAATGCGGTGCTGCAGATCACCGGGTTCGTCACCCCATTCAAGGGGTATCTCAGCGTGGAGCCCAGCGTGGATCTTTGGGTCTGCTTCTTTTTCTTGAAGCAACATGGGTCGTCGGCGGGCGTGATGTCCGCATGTGGAGCGGCCCTCGTCTCAGTTCGGCCGCACGGGACGTGCCCCAAGATGCCGCTGGAGGATTCCGCTAAGACGTGGTAGAACTCCTTCTTCTACGTCCGCAATCTGGGCGCAGGCCGCATCAACCTGCCACCGTTCGCTGATGTGGTGCCCGAGGCCAGGTTGAACTGGAACTACAACCCCGAGAACCGGCTGCACACGTTGGTGAATATGAGCCAAAGGGTGACGGAGATGGCGGCGCGCATGTGTTGAAGGGAACATACATCATCACGGCCTTCATAGTGCGCCGGGTGCTACCACTGCAGCGCCGGGCGCATATCATTGGTGAGATGGACAACCCGCAGGACCCCACCCGAATGTCGGTGCGGGAGCTGACGCGGGAGGTGATTGCTAACCGGGTTAACATCATCTCCAAGGCCAAGTTGATTGCGGAGTGACACTATGGGAAAGCTCCCTACCGACAAGGGTAGCCGGCACCCGCGGTGTGTCCCTGGTCTCCGTATTTTGCTATGACTGAGCTCTGTCTCCGTCTCGATGCGACGAAGGATACGCTACTGCTTGTGGTCGAATGAATTCGTGATGGGGAGATGGCGCGGGTCCTGGCGGACGGGCGAGTTGGCTCGGCCGAGCGCGTGCCCACCAGCGAGGATGGGGAACGGCTGGGACGCGGTCGACGGGTGCTAGAGCCGGCGGGGCACGCCACGTGGGTGAGTCTCCGAACCCGGCCCTCTTGCGAGATTGGTCGGATGATGACGAGGAGTCTCTGATGGGCGTTGGCGGCGTAGCGACACTGTCGGGAGGAGATGGCAGTGTCAACCCCCTATGGTGGCTGAAGAAGGTGGCCGACACCGGGTCGTCCCGCGAGGCGGCGGTTGGAAGCCGGCCGCACGGGAAGGACACGACGGACCGAAGTCGGCTGCGAAGCACATGGCAGGAGCACCGCCGCCGCAGGGCAAGACGGTCGCCAAGAAGGCGCGTCGGGTTGGCTTGGCCGTACCACCAAGGCGAATGATCCTGACGGCGATTGGGTAAGCGTCTTGCTGACTGTGCTCTTCTTATGTTGTTGTTGTGCTCAGAACGCCCCTTGGCCCGGCGATGGCTGCCACGGAGGCCGCGGCGGGGTCCGGCTCGGTGCCCCAGGGAACGTGGAGTAGCGCCATCGACCGGGTGGAGAGCTCAGCCAAGGACCGGCCTGGATCCGGAGGATGGAGAGGGCTGCGCCCGACGGGATTGAAAAAAGGTGGTGGAAGCGCTGGCGGAAGCCTCGGCCCAGCCTTGGGAAAGGGCCGCCGCCACGAGGGAGGGGTCCGCCAAGAATCTGGCTTGGCTGGAGATGGCAGATGGTACGGATTTGGCCATGACCATCATCGAGCCCCAAACGGACAAGGGGCGCATTCGAGATGAGCAAGCGGAGACGGATGACCGCAGCAACGATGAGGCCCAGGAGATGGCCGGGGAAACCCCGCCTCGGGGTGACTCGGCTGAGCGGGCGGATGCCGGAGGGGAGGGGCGCATAGAGGGAACCATCTCAGACGGGATGCAGGCCGGAGCCACAGAGTCGACGCCGGCCGGCACGTCGGACGTGACGCCGGTAACCGAGGTGCTGGCCGGAAGTGGGCACGCTTTGGCGATCAAGCAGCCATCGACGGCACCGGGGAGCGGGCCTACCAATGGGGCACTGCAACCCCGAGCTGGGGCCAACTAGGCCATGGTCGGACCACGCACCTAGGAGGAGGCGGTGATGGATGACGTGCGCCAGAATCTGTGCGGACGCGAGGACCGGCTTCAGGCCTTCTCTTAGAGCGAGCTAGAGCGGACAATGGAGCTAGAATGCTCCATCGTGGTAAGGATCATTTTCATGTCTTGTTTTTGCGGCTTATCAATGGAGGCGCGCCAACGCACACAGTTGGTGTAGCCCCTGACATTCGGGCCAACTATGAAGTAGTTGGGTCGAATCTTTAGGTTCTTTATGGTTTTCATCAACTTCTGCTTCCTTGCAGCACCTAGACGGCTTCCGAGTCGGCTTCCACAACCGGCTTCTAGAGAAGCACCGCGAGGTGATGGCGCAGCTCGCCATGAAGGAGAAGGCGCTCTGGCTTGCCAAAGGTATGTCTTGCTTGCTTTCAGTTGGGGCGCGCTAGCACACCCACTGGGTGTAGCCCCCACGATTCGGGCCAATTATGAAATTGTTGGATCTAATCTTATAGTGTTTTTATTCTTTTCTTCCGGCATCTGACTTGGAGCTTCACCATGCAGCCATCGCGGCCGAGGTGCCGGGACTCCGGACCCAGCTGGGCAAAACCAGCCAGCAGCGCGATCAAGCGATAACCGACAACGGCCAGCTCCGGGCCGAGGAGGAGCTCATCCATCGGAAGGATGAGCACGAGAAGGCGGCCGCCGCGATGGACGAGGAGCTGAAGGCGGCTATCGAGAGGCGCGCCGAGCGCGAGAAGGCACTCGAACCCAGCACGCGCGCCGGAGACTAGAAGCGGTGCGGTACGTTGTGCGAGGCACAACAACTGGACGGACTTCTCTCCAGTTAGTGCCTTCCTATTTTCTCTACCGGGTTGCGAGCCAGCCGAGTCCCTTCATGGCTGATAGCTTCTTTTCTTTGCTTGCCAGAGTTCTGCCCTGGGATGCAGGACGCCCCAGACAAGGCCATGCGCGTGCATCGAGCGACCCAGACGGATGTGGGCGTCGTGACCGAGCCGTACAACGCCTGGTCTTTCTTAGAGATCATGCACACCGCTGATGCCCGCATGCGGGTCATGGATGAGCAGACATCGAGGCTGTCCATGGTCGGGTTGGGCATGGTGGCGGCCCTCCGGCCGGTTGCGGTGGAGTCGAATACCATCACGCGGCTGGCGCGCTCGCTGGAGGCCGACCCAACTCATCTCCATGCGTGGCGGGTCTACGCGGCCCGCGCTCGTGCAGACTTGGCACCGCGATTCGTCATGTCCTAGTACCTAGACCTGAGTCTAAACTAGCTGGCAACCCAGCGAGCTGGCGGTGAGACCAGCTAGAGGCGGAGGCGGGCCAAATTGCCAGACAGGCTAGCTACCTCGCCTCATTCGCCACACCTGATGAGTTCCAAGCAGAGCGGATGGAGGATGGCGTGGAGCTGTCGCTCGACGACTTTGGCCTGGTGCTTGACGACCCGACAGGAATCTTTGAGGAGTCGTGTGCCGACGCGGGCAACAGGGCTGAGTTGGACGACACCATAGCCTGGGCGAAGCCGGAGGCCGACGTGGAGGAGTCGGCGAGCGCGCAAACTGACGTAGGCACCGACTATAGCGTCCTGTCTTTTTCGTATTTTGTTTTGAACTTTTGTTAGTTTGACAAGTCCACCCACTTGGGGTGTAAGGTCAAGTAATGGACTGTGGCCGAGGGCCTATGGTAATGTAAATATTTTCGTGAATGTTTATGCTTCTGCCTTTTTGTCCTTAGGCCTTTTCCTTGCTTACCCCCTCTTTGATCTTCCCCTTTGCTAGTCAAACAACCGGGTTCTGGTCTGTGACAGGAGGTTCGGCCTTGGGATGGGACGCACAGAAATTAAGCTTTTTTCGAACGTTGAGCAATACTGTGCCAGCACGCCCTTGGTGAAGTTGGTGCCGTTGTCCGTGACGATGATGTATGGGGCGCCGTAGCGCACCACGATGTCCTTGATGAACCGGACGGCCGTTCGCCCGTCCAGCTTCTTGATCGGTCGTGCCTCAATCCACTTGCACTTCAAAAAAGGCACATCCGTGACATTTCGGGCCGAACAAATTTTTTTCCTGTCATACTTATGACACTTCTATGATGATAATTGTGACAAAAACCCGTATCATCATAGATGTGGTGGGCTCCTACTTCTATGACAAAAAATCATGACATTAAAAGGGCTTTTCGTCCTGGGCGGTCCGGAGACGCAGCTGCATAACATTCTTTGGGCCGTCCATGATAGAAAAAACCATGGTTGAAGCGAGGGCAAGGAAAATTTCGGGGAGTTCCCGGTTACGGTGGGTGGTCGGGGCGGAGCGATGCATGGAGGTTTACGCGTTTCTCTCGTACACGTCGCGTGTATGTGCGAGGCGTTGGGCTCTAACTAAACCCGAGCGAGGCGTTCGCTTACTGAACCCGAGAGATTGCACTAGCTACATTACTGAACCCAGGCGATCGATGCCTTGGCTGCTAACTGAACCCGAGCGATTCCTTGGCTACCGCTGCTACTGAACCCGATCGATCGCTGATGCTGCTTACTGAAGCCGATCGAACCTGCTGCCTCTTGATGAACAATGAACGTGGGGTTGGTTGAACGAGTCAAGACGTATGTGGTTGGGGTTGGATGAACAGGACCGCTTGGGGGTAGGACGTTGCGGTTGCCGCTGGATGAGTAGGACCCCGAGACGAGGCCACTATAGCCGAGGCATTGGGGGTGGATGAACAGGACCCCGTGGAGGGCTGGTTGAATAGTAGCTGGTGGAGGGCTAGTAGGATGAACGCGACCTCGTGGAGGGTTGGATGGACAGGAACCCGTGGAAGGCTGTATGAACAGTAGCTGGTGGAGGCAGAGGAAGACGCGGTGGATGAACAGTGCAGGTGGTGGCTGGAGGAAGTGGACGGTGGGTGAACAGTAGTCCGTGGAGTCCCGTTTTGCGGTACGCCACACCCCTCCCGATGAATAGGACCACCGTTTCGACCGTAGCGCTCCAACACAAGTCCGTTTCCTCCGTTTTGCTGTACGCCAGACCCCTCCCGGTGAACAGGATCCCGTTTCGACCGAAGCCCATCGAGCAGAATGTCGTTTCCTCTGTTTTGCAGTACGCCAGACCCTTCCCGATGAACAGGACCTCATTTCGACCGTACGTGCTCCAGCAGAAGGTCGTTTTCCTGCATTTTGCGGTACGCCACACCAGGTATTGGCTGTTTCGTCCAAGCCGATGAACACGATGATGTTTCTCTGTTCCGACCCTATTGGTTGGCTGCTGATGAACACGACGCCGTTGCTGCCATCTGCTGCTTCTCCCTGTACAACATCCCACGCTGTACGTATGTGCGAGTACGCGTTCGAGATTCTGCCTGTATGTACATACATCGCCATGTTTTTTGCCCTGTGGCTGTACGTACGTGTACAAGGTTTTGAAGGGACTGTACGTACGACACATGTCGTTCCTTACTCGGCCACGGTTCATCGCTGCAGAGAGACCGATCAACCGCTATGTACGTACAGGTTCGCGACAAGACAGATAACGCTTCGTACGCTTCCACGGGGTGGGTCCGAGCTATCAAGGAGAACAAGGAGGCACTTCCTTGCGTGCGGATATATAGCTGGCGGGTCCCAGCTGTCAGGGGCGGAATCATTTTTTTCCCGTAATAAGGAGGCACTTCCTTGCGTGTGGCCGTGGACCCAGCTTTCAGCCTCTCCACGTACTGTCCTCTTCCGATGGAAGTCGCTTCCTGACCACATTGACCGCGCCGCGCCGAGAGCACCAAGGTGGTGGACGACGGCGAGGCATAGGAAGGTATTGACCCCGAGCCGCGGAAGAATCGGCAGTTGTTTCCCACGCGGAGGGGCATACGAGGGGTTTACTCATTGGGCTGCAGTGTGAGGCTGCCATCGCCGGAGAATAAAAGTAGGTCTGGGTGAGTACAGGGATGGCCAAGCCAGCGGTGGGAATAGGGTGGTGTAGTGAGGCCTGCACATCAACAGAGCCGGCTACGGCAGGCAGGAGCAGGCGGCACTACCATCGCTAGTTTGGGCGGCTGTAGCAAGAAGACCAGAGGTTGAAGAAGCACTATGGCTGTTGGATGGACATCATACACTCACTGGAGCTAGAATTGTTCATATTGACTAATAAGTTGACAAAGCCCTCCGTACGTATCAACTTAGTGGGCCCACAAGTCAACCTCCAACTACGGTGGGTCCCAGATAGCAGGGGCAGTATTCATTTTTGTGTGTGTAACAAGGAGTTAGTTCCTTGCATGCGAAGATATAGCTGGTGGGTCCGAGCTCTCAGAAGGACGAACATATTTTTTTGCGAAATACAGAGGCCCTTCCGGTGGGTCCCTACTGTGAGGTGGAGGAATCATTATTTTGGGCGTAATAAGGAGGCACTTCCTTGCTGCGGCTGTGGACCCTGCTGTCAGCCTTGACCATGTTGACCATGCCACACCAAGAGCACCAAGCCGGTGGACGATGGCGAGGCCTAGAAAGGGAATGACCCGGAGCCCGGGAAGACTCGGCAGTTATTTCTCATGCGGAAGGGTGTACGAGGGATTACTTGTTGGGCTGCAGTGTGAGGCTGCCGTCGTCGGATAATAAAAGCAGGTCTGGGTGAGTACAGGGATGGCCAGGCCAGCGATGGGAGTAGGTTAGGGCGGTGAGGCCTGTGCGGCAGCAGAGCCGGCCACGGGAGGTAGGAGCAGGCGACACGACCGACGCTGGTTTGGGCGGCTGGAGCAAGACTGCCAGAGGTTGAAGAAGCACTATGGCCGTTGGATGGACATCGTACGCTCAGTGGAACTAGAATCGTTCATTATTGACTAAGTTGACAAAGCCCTCCGTCCGCGTCAACTTAGTAGGCCCACAAGTCAGCCTCCAACTATGGTGGGTCCCATATAGCAGGGGCAGTATTCATTTTTTTGTGCATAACAAGGAGGCAGTTCCTTGCGTGCGAAGATATAGCTGGTGGGTCCGAGCTATCAGCGGGAGGAACGTTTTTTTGTTGCTAAATACAGAGGCCCTTCCGGTGGGTCCCTGCTGTCAAGTGGAGAAATCATTACTTTGCGCGTAATAAGGAGGCACTTCCTTGTGTGCGGCCGTGGACCCAGCTATCAGCCTCTCCACGTACAGTCCTCTTTCGATGGATGTCGTTCGTTGACCACGTTAACCACGCCGAGCCAAGAGCACCAGGGCGGTGGACGACGACGAGGCCTAGGAAGGGAACGACCCGGAGCTGGGGAAGACTCGATAGTTGTTGCCCATGCGGTTGGGAGTACCAGGGTTTACTGGTTCGGCTTCCGTTGTCGGAAAATAATAGGAGGTGTTGGTGAGTAGAGGAATGGCCTGCTGGCTAGCGATATAGTAGGGTGGGCGGTGCACCCTGCATGCCAGCACAGCCGCCCACGGGAGGATGGAGCAGGAAGTCCCGCCAGTGCTGGTTTCAGTGGTTGGAGCAGAAGAGCAGAGATTGAAAAAGCACGATGGCCATTGGATGGCCATCCAACATTCACTGCTCTCGTGTGTTGACTAAGTTGACACGGCCTTGCATGCACGTCAATATTTTTTTTTACGAAAGCGTACGCGTCAACCTATAGTAGGCGCACAAGTCTGCCTCAAATCTGTGGAAAATAGCATACAACCCATCTGCCATTATTTCTAATAGTTTGTAGCCCATTTGCTAATTCTTAAGGATTTTTCTGGGGTCCATATTATTTTTGTTAGCATTACAACCCATATTGTGGCTACGTTTAAAAAATTGTACTAAATTTTGCATGTTTCGGTTTGGTCCGAACTATTTTTAATCCTGAAATTTTGAGTCACGTTCAAACTAATTTAAGAATAATAAATTTATATCAATTTATAATCCAACATGATGTTGCCCGCAAAAAAACAATTAAATACGAAATATCAATATATTTATAAAACGATATTTGAAACTAATTGCCGGTTTGCCGTGTTTAAAATTTACCCCATTTCTTACTACTTTTTCTGGGCAAGCTAATACACCTCTCTCGTCTTGAAAGATTTGCAGCCTAGTAGGGCTGAGAAAGCAAGTAGGCCTCTGTTGGCTATTTGTATAAAAAAGTAGTACTAGGTGCTACTTCTCGAGCTCACTAGTAGAAAACAGGGCTTTGGTCTAGGCCTGTCAAGCCCATTAGCACCGGTTCAATCTAGAACCGGGTCCAATGGGGGCACTGGACCCGGTTCGTGAGGCCAGGGGGCCGGCCGGGCCACGTGGGCCATTGGTCCCGGTTCGTCTGGACCTTTTGGTCCCGGTTGGTGCGACGAACCGGGACCAATGGGTCTTGCTCCTGGCCCACCACCATTGGTCCCGGTTGATGGCATGAACCGGGACCAAAGGCAACCCTTTAGCCCCGGTTTGTAGCACCAACCGGGACCAATGAGGTGCCTATATATACCCCCTCGCTCAAGAGCAGAGCACACTGCTCTGTTTTTTTTTCTGGCCGAGGGGGAGAGGGGTTAGTGGTGCTCTAGCTCACCTCCTATGCACACAACGTGTTCGATGGAATGCCCGAGCCACACTAGTTAAACTTTTCTCCTCTCGAAGCTCTATTTTCTCCGAGATTTGTCTAGGTTTAGCGGTCCGTCACGTCCCGTCCCTGTCTTCGCCGCCGTCGATCGCCCCTGCCGATCTCGTCACCGGCACCACAGTGGTGAGCCTCTTGTTATGTCCATGCTTTTCTTACTTTTATTATTGCTTGTTATTATTGCTTTAGATAGATATTTGTCTATTTTTCTTACGTTTATTATTGCTTGTTATTATATAGTGCGATGGTTTTGATATCCGCCCACGTGGGCCCTCGTCCTGTCTACGATTCGGATGTGGTATATTATCTTTAATTTATAACTATTTGTTTTAGTGTTTATGATAGTTATGCCGACCAACCTGACATGCATAGATGTTTTATTATGTCTAGGAGATAGTTGAACCGGAAATTCCAACCGACCCTCTTGTGGAGAGGTTAAATTTAGTTGAAGAGGAAAACATTTCCTTAAAGAAAAAATTGGAAAAAATGGAGGAGGAGAAGATGGAATTGGAGTTGCATGTTGCGGAAGTCATCGATGATCACAAGATCAAGATGGACCCTATTGTCGAGAGGTTAAATTTAGTTGAAGAAGAAAACAAATTGTTGAAGGAAAAAATAAAAAAATTGAGGACGAGAAGATGATATTGGAGTTGCATGTTGCGGATGTCGTCGATGATCACAAGATCAAGATAGATGCAATGCGGTTGAAGATTAGAAGGATTAGAAAATATTCCATTCATACCGAGGCTTGGTATCATTATGCCGTTGGATCAATTGTTACCTTGGTTGCGATTATGATCGCATTTGTTTTCGCATTGAAATGTTTTACATAGTTTCGATGTGTATGGAGAGCTATATGTTGTTAGATGAGAACTATATATGTATGTACTTTGGTTTTAATGTGATGATGAACTTTTATTAATTTGGTCACTTAATTATCTATTTATGATGTTCTGTAATGGTTTTTGACACACTTAATTATATATAATGCACGCAGATGAACCGACAATGGATGTACCGGAAGAAGCCCGCCATGCGTACCGGTGATCACGTACTTGCTATGGTCAATGATTTACACGTAATCTTTGGAAAGGACCCCGACGCACTAGCTGTTCCGAATGACGCTGAGGGACACGCACCCATGTGGAAGAAGAAATCTATATTTTGGGACCTACCCTACTGGAAAGACCTAGAGGTCCGCTCTTCAATCGACGTGATGCACGTGACGAAGAACCTTTGCGTGAACCTTCTAGGCTTCTTGGGCGTGTATGGAAAGACAAAAGATACAGCTGAGGCACGGGAGGACCTGTAACGTTTGCACGAAAAAGACGGCATCCCTCCGAAGCAGTATGAAGGTCCTGCCAGCTATGCTCTTACGAAAGAAGAGAAAGAAATCTTCTTTGAATGCCTGCTCAGTATGAAGGTCCTGACTGGCTTCTCGTCGAATGTAAAGGGAATAATAAATATGGCAGAGAAAAAGTTCCAGAACCTAAAGTCTCATGACTGCCATGTGATTATGACACAACTGCTTCCGGTTGCATTGAGGGGGCTTCTACCGGAAAACGTCCGATTAGCCATTGTGAAGCTATGTGCATTCCTCAATGCAATCTCTCAGAAGGTGATCGATCCAGAAATCGTACCAAGGCTAAGGAGTGATGTGGCGCAATGTCTTGTCAGTTTCGAGCTTGTGTTCCCACCATCCTTCTTCAGTATCATGACACACGTCCTAGTTCATCTAGTCGACGAGATTGTCATTCTGGGGCCCGTATTTCTACACAATATGTTCCCCTTTGAAAGGTTCATGGGAGTCCTAAAGAAATATGTCCGTAACCGCGCCAGGCCAGAAGGAAGCATCTCCATGGGCCATCAAACAGAGGATGTCATCGGGTTTTGTGTTGACTTCATTCCTGGCCTTAATAAGATAGTGTAGGATCGAAAGTAGGTCTAGAGGGGGGGTGATTAGACTACTTGACAATATAAAAAAAATCTGCCTTTAGATCATGCAATGTTTTTGGCAGTTTCACAATTAAGATCAATTCAAGTGACACCCTACACATGCAATTCTAGAGTATATGCAGCGGAAAGTAAATTGCACATGTAAAAAGGAGGTGGAGAAGATCAAACGCAGTTTGGTGACACGGAGATTTTTGTCGTGGTTCCGATAGGTGGTGCTATCGTACATCCACGTTGATGGAGACTTCAACCCACGGAGGGTAACGGCTGCGCGAGTCCACGGAGGGCTCCACCCACGAAGGGTCCACGAAGAAGCAACCTTGTCTATTCCATCACGGCCTACGCCCACGGAGGACTAGCCTTACTCGGGGTAGATCTTCACGAAGTAGGCGATCTCCTTGCCCTTACAAACTTCTTGGTTCAACTCCACATCTCAAGACGGAGGCTCCCAAGCGACACCTAACCAATCTAGGAGGCACCACCCCCCAAAAGGTAATAGACGGTGTTGATGATGATGAACTCCTTGCTCTTGTGCTTCAAATGATAATCTCCCCAACACTCAACTCTCCTCACTGATATGGCTGTGGTGGAAGAAAGATTTGAGTGGAAAGCAACTTGGGAAGACTAGAAATCAAGTTTCATATGGTAGGAATGGAATGGCTTGATCTCAACACAAGGGTAGGTGGTTCACTTCTCAGAAAGTGTGTGGTAGAAGTGGTGGTACTTTCTGATGGCTCTCCTCACGAATGAGGAGGGGGTGGAGGGGTATATATAGCCTCCACACAAAATCCAACCGTTACACACACATTTGACCAATCTCGGTGAGACCGAAGTGAAAACTCGGTCAGACCGAAAGTTCAAATATAGTGAACATTGGGATTTTCGGTGGGACCGAAAATACCATCTCGGTGTGTCCGAAGTGAGTCAAAGGTTAGGGTTTGCCATCTCGGTGTGACCGAAAACAACAACTCGAATATTCCGAAATGCTGTCATTTGGTTACAGAAGGTTGGCAGAACATTTTCGGTGAGACCGAGACTCAGAATCGGATGGACCGAGAAGTTAGGGTTTGAGGAAATAACTGAAGTGGTTCATCTCGGTGGGACTGAGTTTGCAGAATCGGTTTGTCCGAGATTACTTATGAGTGTGTTGTAAAGTGAAGAGTGCTGATAGTTGAGGGAGCTAGATCACCAAGCACTTGAGCAACAAGATCATCAACACAACCTCATCCCCTTTTAATAGTATTGGCTTTTCCTATGGACTCAATGTGATCTTTGATCACTAAACCAAAAATGGAGTCTTGAGCTTTTGCCAATGCTTGTCTTAGCATTTTGAGGGGTCCACTTCTTCAGACATTTCCATACCCATATCATCGAACTTTTCTGAAATGATTCTCAAGAGAATATTAGTTCAATGATATATATGTTGTTATTAATTACCAAAACCACCCGGGGATTAGTTGCACTTTCAATCTCCCCCTTTTTGGTAATTGATGACAACATATAGATCAAAGCTTCGACAAAGGATATAATCAAAGAATAATATTGTCGCTTTGAGAAGTATGTGATAAACAAGAGCTCCCCCTAAATTTGTGCATTATTTGAAATTTGCGTTTGAATGCAAATGCACAATCGATTAGGATTATGGGTCACTCTTCCATGTCACATACATCTTGGTGGAGCGCACAAAATGATAAGAATGAGTAACATACACTCAATCACCAAGACAAGAGTAAATAGCCATACAATAAGAAATAGCATATGATAAGCAATAAGCACACATTAAGGCATAGTATGACTAATAAGCACACATTAAGGTAGCATCAAACGTAGTAGCAAGCACACATAAAGTAACTGGAACCAAAAGAAACCAATGTATCTCAAGGAAAACCGGCAAAAGAACGAAAAGACGAAAGAGCACTCTCTCTCTCGAAGCCCTATGATCTATAACAATTTCTCCCCCTTTGGCAACAAGTTACCAAAAAGTTCGAAAAGGTATAGAGCTAAACGTCACTGCGGGCTCTGCTGGCGGCTCCCGTCTGGGTAGATGTCGGTGTAGAGATAGCTGCATCTGCGAAGACCTCTGCTGATGTCTGCGGTGGAGGAGTGGATGCTGGAGCTGAAGGAACTGCTGGAGCTGTAGCTGGTGCTGAAGTGGTAGCCCTGGAGTCTGTCACTGGGATAGCTGCAGATCTGGATCCTCTGGGAACCTGAGCAGTCTGGCGATGAGAGTCCTGGACTAGATCATCCTGCATAAGCTCTGCTCTCTCCTGCCTAGTCTCCTCCATGTCTGCCTCAAGCTTGTTGACAGACACCTGAATCTCAGTCAGCTTCACGTCCAGAGCGTGGATCTTGTCCTCGAAAATCCTCTCAAGGCTCTCCTGAGATTGCTCAATGCTGGCCAGGCGTTGTTCAATCCTTTGGGTAGCTTCAAGAATTTGTTCTCCAAAGCTCTTTGGCTTAGCTGCTGCTGCTGCTGCCTCTTTGTCAGCTTTAGCTTTCTTCGCAGCTTCAATTTTGGCTTGCCCCTCAACTGAGGTGGGATCCTCTTCATCCATCACAACTACGTTGTCCTCATGCTCTGGCTGCAGTGGCAAGTGCTTCCTATCCAACATGAATTTGCCCGTGCCAAACTTGGCGTTGATGAGCATCTGTATCTGCGGTGCAAACCCACATGACCTCTTCTGGTCAGCCGCAGTCCTCTTAATGGTTTCTACCATCAAGTCCATCACCTTAAAAGGTGCCTTCTCATCGAGAATGTGCAGCATGTTGATAGAATAGCCTCGTATCATCCGGTGGTCACCTGACTTAGGCATCAAAGTATGCCTCAGAATAGTGTTAGTGGTGGTCAGACCTGCCTGGAGATAATACACTGAGCCGAGCTTCCATCCCTCTAAATCAGCAGCTGGGATCTCCTTGTACATATTTTTCATGGAATCATGACTCTTCTTAGGAATCCCATAGACATCAATGTCGTCCTCTCTCTGCACTGGAGCGTTCAGAAGTTCTGCCCATTCTTCAACAGTTGAAGAAAACCTTTGACCTTCAGTCATCCAGGTGATCTTGCCATCAGGGTAGAAGTGGGCAGTGGCATAGAACTGCATGATCATCTCGTCATTCCAGGCTGTCAGCTCTTGACCCACGAAGTCAGCAACTCCACATGCAGTAAAGCTCTCATGCACATGGGGAAAGAAGCCCCGGTGCTCTTCACTGTCAATGTACTTCCAGTCAACATACCTGGTGTCAGCAACAATGGGCTTCTTATCCATTAGCACGGTCTCATAGAAATCTTGCTGCTCTCTGGTGTGGAATCTGGGGTCCACAGCAGTCCTTCTCCTTACGGCGTATGGATCAGACTGTCTCCATAGCCTGAGACCTTTGTCCTTCCTTGCCTTCATGTCCTCAGCTTGAGGATGAGCATCATTGTGGAGTGGCAACTTGGGACGGAGCTTGAGCAACACATGCTCTTCATCTGATTCAGACGGTGGCATCTCTCCTTTGTTCTTCTCAGAAGCTGGAATGCTTCTGGTTGTTCTCTTGGGCTTGGCTGGAGCTGCTTTGGAAGGAGCAGGCTTCTTGGGCTTAGAGGAGGCTTGAGCCCGAATAGCATCACCCATGAACTTAGCTTTCTGAGGAGGAGGCTGGGGTGCTTCTTCTTCTTCTTCTTCAGCATCAACTTGAGGTTCAGCATAAACAACCCTCTTCCTTTTGGAAGTCTTCTTCACCTTGCTTGGAGCAGGCTCTTCCAAGTTGAGCTTCTTAGCAACTGCTGACTGCTTTACCTTGCTTGTACCTTTCTTTGGCTGCTGCCCTTGGTGCTCTTTGGCAACCACATTCCTCTTGGGCTTGGAGGTAACTTCCTCAGCAACAAAGTCGGAGTCCTCATCATCAGAAGTTCTCTTCTTCCTGGTTCTCGTAGCTGCAGGAGGCAGACCACTAGGGGTGCTCCTCTCACCATCATCACTAGAGCTGCTTGCAGGACTTGTATCTGCCTCTGGAATTTCAGCAAACGGTGATTCAGACCTGTTCTGGCTGTCACTGACATCTGACATGGCTGAAAAACCTGTGAAAAGATAAGGTATAGGCAGAGTAGAAGAGTTATCACAACTGCAGAAGTTTTTGAAAAAAAAATGAGTTAAAAACTTAGTTTTGAGTTTTCACAGAATGTATTTCGGTCAAACCGATTTCAGGTTTCGGTGCAACCGCAGTGCTCAACAGAAACCTACACACCACTTTCGGTCAGACCGAAATGGGTTTCGGTCCTACCGAAAACTTAGGGTTTCACTGAAACTTCTTTTCGGTCGTTCCGATTGGCACAACTCGGTTAAACCGAACTATGCAGTGCAATGGCCAGAGGCCAAATCGGTCATTCCGATTTTCAAAATCGGCTTCACCGAGATGCATTCCGTGGAAACCTAAACCTAAGAATTTTCCTCGAAACTAGACGATCTGAACTATTGTGTGGGGAACATATCAAACATGGATTGAATCATGGCAGCCTATCGTGCAAGAATCAGCAGTGGAGCACGAAAAGGGGTCGGGACACACCCTAACTTGGTGGTGTCCCTCTACGGCGGCAACGGTGGAGATGATTACCGTTGACGGCGGTGGAGACCTGCGGCGAGGGCGCACAGGTGACGAAGGCGACGATCCGTAGACCAGGGCGGCGGCAGCAGGGGTCTTGGGGGCGAACGGTTTGAAGAAAGAAATCGCGCGCAGCCCCTCAGGTATATATAACCCCGTGCTGTCGGTGGGACCGAGTTGAAAAACTCGGTGTCACCGAGATGTATATCTGCTATGCAGTTACACATATCGGTCAGATCGAGAGTTTGAACTCGGTTTCACCGAGATGAAACCTAGATCAGTCTAAGCTTTTCGGTTGGACCGATATTGAGAAACCGGTCAGACCGAAATGGACTTAGAAGGTTTTGGAAGTCAGCCTTAGACGAATCGGTGGTTCCGAGTGCTCCTCACTCGGACTGTCCGAAAAAGACTTGCTCAAAGTTGTGATATGAGCATGAATAGAGTTTTGAGACAAGAAAGCATAGATAGCTAGGGAAAGGTGCTTAGGCATTCTTGTCCATCCATTTGGCCAGAAAAAGAAACCAAAACAATCAAAACAACAAATGGATGTCCTTGAATGAATAAAATCATGCATTCAACATGCTCACACAATAAGATAGCAACTGAAATATGTGTCAAACATGCACAACCAATCACTCTAGCTACTAGCACACAATTTGTCGATGACTAGGTCATCTATATATGAGTATATTGACTTAGGAGCCAAATGAGAACATTTGATCATAGGTCATACTCATCGTTTAAGCACAAGTGGGGTTACCACTTTTACATAAAGCATTTATGTGTTCACATCATTTGGAGATGCTTTAGCCCAATTTTTTGAGTAAAGCTCCCCCTAGATGTGAGAACCCCTTTTAAAGGGTCAAACTAACCTTGGGTTGTCGTAGAAGACTTCATGTAGATGTTGAAGATGTGAATGCTCAATGTTGATGTAGATCATCATGAGTTAGGAGCAATCCTTTGGATTAGGGCACTTTCAATACCTACATGGGTTAGTCCCACAAGGAACAAACAAGAATATCCATAGACATAGAGTGAAGTACACAAAAGATGATGTCCATGAAAACAATGATTACCTTGTCCCTTGACTTACCAAGAAGAGGGTTTGTGACTCCATGAACGAGTGCATGATGTGGAAGTTGATTGCACAAGTTCTTGCCAAAAAGAATACGAGTGAAGTTTGTTGGCGGAGTCACCCTCAAGAACCTACTAGTTCTTCTTCTTTGGGATCCACATCATCTTGATGGGAATCCTTGGTGTTGTAGTTGAGCTTGACGAAGTAGAACTTGATGTGTCCTTGGGAACCCACTTGACCATGGCTTGAGGTGCTTCAATGAATGCATCAATTTCTTCTTGAAGCTTGTCCTTGGCCTTTAGCTTGTGGTCTTGTGGTGGAAGGTCATCTTGAGCTTGTTCCACATTGGAGGAAGTAGGATCATACTTCTCCTTTTGTGAGACAAACTGTGGAGTAGGGTATTGACCTTCTTCCCACTCAACACCTTCGGCGTTGAACTTTCGCTCAAAACCAGTCCCTTGATTCTTCAGGTGTCTTCCTTGTTTGCGAACAATCTCCTCAAAGTTCTTGCTTCCGGCAAGACTTTTGTAGACACCTTTCTCTATGATTTCCTTCAATAAGCTATTTTCTTGCTCAAGTGTAACTTGGCTTGAAACATTGTTAGTGGAATCAAGAGAACTACTAGAAGCAACAATATTGGATTTGACATTGTTATTGTTACTACTAGAGGAAGAATTTTTCTTATGCTTGTCATGCTTAGTCTTAATAGGTGGCAAGAAATTAGACAAGAGAAGTCGTTTGGCAAGATATGAAGAACTCTTCTTTCGAAGATCATCATTGATCGCTTTTAGAAACTCATGTTCTTGCTCTAGGGTGAGCTTCTCGAAGCGTAGCTTCTCATGAGATCTTAGGAGCTCTCTATGATCTTCTTGAGTTGTTTCATGAGCTAACTTAAGAGTGTTTAGTTCTTTAGTTAGACGCTCAATCTCCTTCATAGCATTGTCATTCGACTCTTCTCGACTATAAAGACTACTAGCATTTTCATCATTACTAAGCTCACTAGATTTATCATGCAAGAGCTCATCTTCACCAAGCAAGTCATCCTCATCACTATCAAAGTCAATGAATTCAGGGTGTGTTACCTTGGGACCTTTAGCCATGAAGCATCTTTCAATTCCCTCATTTGGTGAATCAAATAAGTCGTAGGAGTTGGAGTTGGAGGTTACGAGTGCAAGTCCGGCAACACCTTCATCTTGACTATAGTCGGAGTCGGAGTGATAGCTTCCATCGGATTGATTGTCAGAGTCGGAGCCGGAGACCCATTCACCAACATGAGCTTGATGTCTTCTTCTTGTGTAGCTCCTTGATGACTTGTCTTTCCTCTCCGAATCCTTGCTTCTCCGAGAAGGTCTTCGTTCATAACGATCATCTCTACTCCTTCTCTCTCTCCGAGGTGACTCATCTCTTGCTCTTCTTCTTGGAGATTCTTCTCTTCTCTTGTGGGGAGCCGTACACTCATTTGAGAAGTGTCCGGGTCTTCCACAATTGTAGCAGTTTCGATCACGACTAGAAGATCTCTTTTCATCATATGATCTAGACTTTGAGCTTCTTTCTTTGCCTCTATTCTTGTAGAACTTGTTGAAGTTCTTGACCATTAGGCTTATCTCTTCATTGGAAATTAGCTTGTCACTTGAGGTAGTAGGAGCATCACTTGTAGCTTTGTAAGCACCACTTGACTTGTTGTGAAGCTCTTCCTTATCCTTAAGTGTCATCTCATGAGCAACAATTCTTCCAATGACTTCAGTTGGCTTGAGGGTCTTGTAGTTTGGCATCATTTGGATCAAAGTACACACGGTGTCATACTTTCCATCCAAAGCTCTGAGAATCTTCTTAATGATGAATCGGTCGGTCATTTCAGCGACTCCTTCACCATCCTTCATCTTGAACTTGTCAAGTTGACCTTGAAGAATATCTAGCTTTGATTCCTTCACAGATTCAGTACCTTCGTGCATTTCAACCAAAGTATCCCAAATCTCTTTAGCATTCTCAAGACGGCTGATTTTGTTGAACTCTTCGGGACACAACGCATTGAAGAGAATGTCACAAGCTTGAGCATTGTTTTGCAACATCCGCAACTCTTCCGGTGTAGCTTCGCGATCCGGAACTTTTCCTTCTTCAAAGAAATCACCTTGCATACCAACACAAATAATGCCCCATGCGGCTGGGTTATGACCAAGAATATGCATTTTCATTTTATGCTTCCAACTAGCAAAATTTGTACCATCAAAGTAAGGACCTCTACGATAATTACCCTCACTAGACGCCATACTCTCCTAGGTTGTGAAACCAAGCTTATGGAGTCCAATGCAATGGAAACCAAAACAATGGAGACCAAAGCTCTGATACCACTTGTAGGATCGAAAGTATGTCTAGAGGGGGGGTGATTAGACTACTTGACAATATAAAAAATCTGCCTTTTGATTAAGCAAAGTTTTTGGCAGTTTCACAATTAAGATCAATTCAAGTATCACCCTACACATGCAATTCTAGAGTATAAGCAGCGGAAAGTAAATTGCACATGTAAAAAGAGAGGTGGAGAAGATCAAACGCAGTTTGGTGACACGAAGATTTTTGTCGTGGTTCCGATAGGTGGTGCTATCGTACATCCACGTTGATGGAGACTTCAACCCACGGAGGGTAACGGCTGCGCGAGTCCACGGAGGGCTCCACCCACGAAGGGTCCACGAAGAAGCAACCTTGTCTATTCCATCATGGCCTACGCCCACGGAGGACTAGCCTTACTCGGGGTAGATCTTCACGAAGTAGGCGATCTCCTTGCCCTTACAAACTTCTTGGTTCAACTCCACATCTCAAGACGGAGGCTCCCAAGCGACACCTAACCAATCTAGGAGGCACCACCCCCCAAAAGGTAATAGACGGTGTTGATGATGATGAACTCCTTGCTCTTGTGCTTCAAATGATAATCTCCCCAACACTCAACTCTCCTCACTGATATGGCTGTGGTGGAAGAAAGATTTGAGTGGAAAGCAACTTGGGAAGACTAGAAATCAAGTTTCATATGGTAGGAATGGAATGGCTTGATCTCAACACAAGGGTAGGTGGTTCACTTCTCAGAAAGTGTGTGGTAGAAGTGGTGGTACTTTCTGATGGCTCTCCTCACGAATGAGGAGGGGGTGGAGGGGTATATATAGCCTCCACACAAAATCCAACCGTTACACACACATTTGACCAATCTCGGTGAGACCGAAGTGAAAACTCGGTCAGACCGAAAGTTCAAATATAGTGAACGTTGGGATTTTCGGTGGGACCGAAAATACCATCTCGGTGTGTCCGAAGTGAGTCAAAGGTTAGGGTTTGCCATCTCGGTGTGACCGAAAACAACAACTCGGATATTCCGAAATGCTGTCATTTGGTTACAGAAGGTTGGCAGAACATTTTCGGTGAGACCGAGACTCAGAATCGGATGGACCGAGAAGTTAGGGTTTGAGGAAATAACTGAAGTGGTTCATCTCGGTGGGACTGAGTTTGCAGAATCGGTTTGTCCGAGATTACTTATGAGTGTGTTGTAAAGTGAAGAGTGCTGATAGTTGAGGGAGCTAGATCACCAAGCACTTGAGCAACAAGATCATCAACACAACCTCATCCCCTTTTAATAGTATTGGCTTTTCCTATGGACTCAATGTGATCTTTGATCACTAAACCAAAAATGGAGTCTTGAGCTTTTGCCAATGCTTGTCTTAGCATTTTGAGGGGTCCACTTCTTCAGACATTTCCATACCCATATCATCGAACTTTTCTGAAATGATTCTCAAGAGAATATTAGTTCAATGATATATATGTTGTTATTAATTACCAAAACCACCCGGGGATTAGTTGCACTTTCAGATAGGTCTCCCTAAATCACGATACGAGGGGAGACTGACTGGAAAAGGCACGCTTGGAAGGGACTCAATAATATGCAGGGACAGATATTCTTGGTCTCAAGCACACTACATAGTTCTACAGAACTCTACATTAGTGACCCCGTATGTCGATGAACACAAGAACAGTCTGCGCTCCAAACACCCGGAGCAGTGCGACGACTGGATTACATGTGAACACATCAGGACTTTCAGCAGTTGGTTGGAAACACGTCTCAGAGGTGACAACACTGTTTGTGATGAGTTGTACTTGTTGTCCAGGGGACCATCTTCGACTGTATTGATTTACAAAGGATACGAGATAAATGGGAATACATTTTACACGATTGTCCAAGATCAAAAGAGCACCAACCAAAACAGCGGTGTCCGCTTTGATGCAACAACCGAGAGGGGAAAGGACACATATTATGGTTACATAGTGGACATATGGGAACTTGACTACGGACATGATTTTAAGGTCCCTTTGTTTAAGTGCAAATGGGTCAATCTGTCAGGAGGCGGGGTACAGGTAGACCCATAGTACGGAATAACAACAGTGGATCTGAAAAATCTTGGATACACTGACGAACCGTTCGTCCTAGCCAATGATGTGGCACAGGTTATCTATGTGAAGGACATGTCTACCAGACCGAGAAAAAGAAAAGATAAGGAAGCGAATACATCATACGATGAGCCAAAGCGCCACATAGTTCTTTCAGGAAAAAGGGACATCCTGGGAATGGAGGGCAAGACAGACATATCCGAAGATTATGAAAAGTTTCATGAAATTCCTCCCTTCAAAGTCAAGGCTGACCCAAGCATCCTGATAAACGATGAAGATTATCCATGGTTACGGCGCAATAAGCAAATGACACAAGCGAAGAAAAAGTGAAGAATTTTTTCCGCAACTATTATGATGATACCTTGCCAACTTTGTAACAAACGATTATGATACCATTGTCCGTTTGTACTATTTAAATTTCAATACTACTTGCACTAACAGAAAGTTTGTAATTGGTTTTACCAGAAAGAATTAAAAAAAAGCAAAAAACAAAAGAAAATAAATAATGCAGAAAACAAAAAAAACTTGCAAAAAAAATAAAAAATAGCAACAATAAGTATTTCATTGTAAGTAGAAACAAATAAAATAAATAAAGCAACAAAGAAAACAAATAATTTCAAATTTAAACTATTCAAATTTGAATACTACTTGCACTAACAGAAAGTTTGTAATTGGTTTTACCAGAAAGAATTAAAAAATAAAGCAAAAAAGAAAAGAAAATAAATAATGCAGAAAACAAAACAAAAAAACTTGCAAAAAATAGCAATAATAAGTATTTTGTTGTAAGTAGAAACAAAATAAAATAAATAAAGCAACAAAGAAAACAAATAGTTTCAAATTTAAACTATTCAAATTTGAATACTACTTGCACTAACAGAAAGTTTGTAATTTGTTTTACCTAAAGCAATAAAATTCACAAAGAAACTCTAAATATAGCAAAAAACAACTTAGAAATAAATAAAGCAAAAAAGGAAAATAAAAATAAAAAAATTGGGCGCTGCCCAGTGAGCCTGCAAGGCCTACAGCCCAGGATGCATCTGGACTATAAGGCCGAGCAAGCTCACAGGGCAGCGCGCAGAGTTAGGCCCAGAAGCCTACAATTGAGAGGAGCTCGAGTGGGTGGGCGCAGCAGCGCTTATAAACCACACCCGAGCTCTCTCAACTAGCGAGGTGGGACTAAACATCCCACCGCACCGTGCCAGCACAGGGCTTTGGTCCCGGTTGGTGGCACCAACCGGGGCTAAAGGGGTGTATTAGTCCCGGTTCGTGGTACCAACCGGGACTAATACCCCCCTTTAGTCCCGGTTGGT
>LR738711.1:623623137-623656321 GCA_902687465.1 Secale cereale
AATGTGACATGAGGGGGTCTAGGGTTGTGGATCACCGAGCAGTCGAGGGTCGAGGGGTAGAGAGGTTGCCTAGCTAGTGTCAAAGTATTGAAGAAATCCATGACTTCATCATTTGCCAGAAGTAACCGGGGCATGTTGGTACGAAGTTATGCAAAGTTGTTTTGGAACGGAGTTCCTGATAGGATAATCCGTCTTTTGTTACGAATTATCCTATCTGGGACTCCGTTCCAAAATAACTTTGGAGAGCTTCGTACCATCATGCGACTGTTACTTTCGCCTAATGATGAAGTATTGGTTTTGTTGAATCGTTTGACACTAGACAAAATGTGACATGAGGGGGTCTAGGGTTGTGGATCGCCGAGCAGTCGAGGGTCGTCCAGGAGTCGAGTGTCGACGCTAGTTCTACGTTTGCCATTAATATATCCATCTGTCATGTTTGAATAATAATTGGCATGTTGTAAATATTTGTAGAAACTATGGACGACAACACCCGAGACCTAGCACAAGAAGCGATGTTGATGGACATAGTCGCAGACGGACAAGTTGCCGTCTTGTCGTTTCTCAACGACACCAATGAGCAGGTGGAAAGAGAGCTGCAGCTGGAAGATCTAGGCTATGATATTGATGGCTCCGGTGACCCAATGCACATGGAAGAAGTAGACCGTGAGGACGGCTCCGGTGACCCAATGCCGGTGCAAGAAGGAGACCGTGATGCTGGCTCCGGTGACCGAACCGAGTCCGGCCAGGAGGTATATATGTTAGTTAAGCCTGTGCTGGCTAGTTAATTGATACACTCATTAACTCTCGTCTTTGTTCCTTTTTCTAGCCCTCCGGATCGAGCAAATCTTCAGTAAAAAGACGAGGCGTGAAGAAAAAGTTGAGGCCGGATGAAAAGTTTGAGATCTCAGAAATCTCGCGCTCCGGCGAGCCGATTGAACCCATCCGGACAAAGAACGCATTTGTTAATCAGTGCGGGGTTCTGGTTAGGGACAAGATCCCGATCAGCATCCATCAATGGTTAAAGCCGACTGCAAAAGACGCTCAGGTGTCTTATGTCACTGATATGCAGAAAGAAGATCTTTGGACTGAGTTGAAGTCAAATTTCATCCTACCGCCAGAGGATGATCCGGCGAATCCAGTTAAAGAGGAATTAATCAAGTCTGCTGCTCTTTCGAAGATGGCAGACCAATTCAGGGCATGGAAGAAAAAACTGAATAAGTTTGTCCGCGATAAAGAGACTCCAGAATTCGTGGGCATATATGAGAAGATCAAAGATGACTGGCCCGCATTTGTGGCCTATAAGACATCGGAAAAGAGTAAGAAGATGTCGGCGACAAACCAGATAAATGCTGCGAAGAAGAAGCATCACCATCGCACGGGGTCAGGTGGCTACCTCAGAGCCCGGCCTAAGTGGGCCAAGGCTGAGAATGATCTTCTTGAGAAAGGGATCGAACCAGAGACAACGCAATGGCCAGACCGTTGCTGGACTTGGTTCTTCGGGGCTGGCGGAACCTTGGACCCTGTATCAGGGAGGTGCATTTGGACGGACAAGCAATTGGAAACACCACTCAAGAAGATGCGGCAGTATATCAAAGCAACGCATGAAGGGACGTTCTTCCCCGACAGAGAGAACGACGAGCTGACAATGGCCCTCGGGAATCCTGAGCACCCTGGACGGACACGAGGCACGCCAGGCTCCCTTCCGTGGAGTGCTGGGTTTCCGGACGCAGGCGGCTACAAATGCCACGAGAGGAGGAAGGAAATGCAGCAGACCGAACTGCAGGCGTTGCGGGCCAGAATACAAGCGATAGAGGAACGGGAAGCAAATTGGGACAAAAGAATTGCTGAAGCTTCCCCCGAAGCTACCCCGCCATCTCAGCGGAGAATCAGCGTGGCTTCCACCGAGCTGCTTCAGCCGGAGCCTGTCTTGATGGCTACTGCCAGGTATCCCGTGGATGCTATCACGGAGGCACAAAATTGCCACCTTATGACGCAGTGGATAAATCTGAAGGTCAAGGCGGCTGCTGGCTCTGTTTTTCCTACTGGACCCGGCGACACTTTTCACTACCGGCCGATTCCAGAAGGATATGCTAGGGTGATGGTGGATGAAATTACGGAGGGATTTGAGGAGCTCCAGCTTGACCACCCTACCGGTGAAGGGGAGACTCGGCTGGGTTCTTCACTGAAGACTCCATGCCTATGGCGGAAGGACCTCATCAACATTCTCAACTGGACGCCTCCGCCTCCTCCTCCTCCTCCTCCGGCGAGTCAGGGCACTCCGCCTCCTCCACCGCCTCCTCCTCCGGCGAGTGACGATCAGGGCACTCCGGCTCCTTCTCCGGCGCGTGGCGGCACTCCGCCTCCTTCGCCTACCGGCGCGCCCGAGCAGCCAGCCTCCTCCTTCTCCGCCTGCGCCGGCGCGCCCGAGCAGCCAGCCTGCTCCTCCTTCTCCGCCTAGTCAGCAAGGGCGGAAGAGACCTGCCGCCGCTCCGGCTGCTCCTGCTCCGGCGCGTAAGCAAGGAAAGAAGACAGCCGCTTCGTCTGGTCTGGCGACGTCTAGCAGTATAGCCAGAGGCGGGAGGCGATGCAGATTCAGTCCTTCTCTCACGCCTCTAGAGAAGTTACCATACGAGAGGTCCAACGAGGAAAACACGAAGATCGCTCAAGGCGAAGTGAAGGACTGGCTTGAAGGGTTGAAAGCACAGAGACATCCACCTCCGGAGGAGAAGATAGATCCGTTGAAAGCAAAGCGCACTCTTGCTGCCCTGAAGCAACCAGCGAAAAGTAAGCCGAAGGACAACTATGACCGCATGATTCAAAAGTCATTTCAAGCAGCGAAGCGGTCAGGAAGTACTAAAAGTGATCAAAGGTTAGCAGAAGGACGAGCTGGGAAACAAATTGCCCAGCTCGGCGAACAAGCGGACCAATCGTGCCCCCCGCTCAAGGTGTCTAGCGACATGGTCGCTAATGATCCGAGGATGGTGCCCGGTTATAGCTATCTTGGAGATTACGTGTCCAACGATGTACAATATGATTTCTTGGACGTGCAGATACAAAGATACGAGTACAAAAAGCCTCTCGTCAAAAATGAAAGATCTCTATCAACGAATATGCAAAGATTGCATGATTGGTACTTGAAAATCTCCAGAGAGTCTGGGGGGAGGGATAGCTTGTATGTGAGAGTTTAACCGGAGCATGACCTCGTTGGAATTGAACTGTTGCCTATTCCATTTGAGGAGTTCTATCAGTTTGTCAATCAATTGGCCCTCGATAAAGCAACGGTCACCTGCTACTGTCTGTATGTACTACTACTTCTATCATTAAGTCTCTCTATATAGCTGATCTCTTTCATTGCATGTATTTATAATTATCCTCACTATATTATGCAGATTGAAGATCGTCAAATTGAAGAAAAGACAAGTAGGTGATATTGGGTTCATTAACACATACCTCATAGATGCAAGCGAGGTTAAATGGCGTCCCTTAGATACCGAGACAAACTTGCTACGATCGTTGGTGGTAAATGAAAACAAAGATATAATACTCTTTCCTTACAACTTCAAGTGAGTGTTACTATCTTGTGCATATTTTGTTTCCCTTATATATCAGTCAAGGTTATAGTAATGTAATTGATGAGTTCATGCATGCGTGCGCAGCTTCCACTATATTCTCTTAGAGATTAAGCTTGAGAAGGGAGTAGTAACTGTCTTGGACTCTAAACGTAAAGATCCCGAGGAGTATGCGGACATGACTCAAATGCTCGACAGGTAAGTTAAATCGATCAATATTATCCACCATGCATATTGCAACTTTGTTCATTTCTGATATCAAGTAATTGTTTTCTTTGTCTGGCAGGGTTTGGAGAAAATTCACCAAAAAAGCTCCAGGACTGCCGAAGAAGCTAGAATTTAGACACCCGAAAGTAAGTACTATATAGTAGCATGTTCCGCGCATCTCCTATATCTTGATTCAAGCGCTAGTTTCATCAATACCATTTGGCATTCTTGCTTATCAGTTTGATTGACCTCTATTTCTTGTAAAGTGGTTGTGGCAGGAACCCGGGAATGATTACTGTGGATACTACATTTGCGAGTCCATCCGCCACATGACCTGTGAGCGGGGCTACTCTAAAGCACAATTTGAAGTGCGTAAGCAATTAATAATATTCACAATTTTATAGCATCATTTCATGTATTGACCCCCTACTTCAAATTAGATGTTTCGGATGCGGGATGAACTCCTAACACTAGATCGTCTGCGAGCAATTCAAGAGGAATTGGCGGCATTCTTCCTTGAACACGTGATCGCGCTAGACGGAGAATACTATGTGGACCATGCGTCCATCGTATAGGAGATTATATTTGTAAGAGATAATTATTGTATATATGTACCCGGTAGTGTCGGATAGATATACGAGAACTTGTTGTTCGACCAATCTCTCGGAGAAGGAGAGGTGGTCGATATTACTTCTCTCTGTATGAATATATATATATGTTGATTATACGATCTTCTGTTTCCTTCGTTTGCTTACTAGCTAGCTAGCTAGCTAGCGTGTCTAGTCCTCTCTATACGTATGTGTAGTACGTAGCGTCGACCAAGCACGGACATAAGAGAGGACACTTCTCTCTATTAATTAGCTAGCTAACACAATATGAAACACCTAAATTAACCCCCCAAAACCTCCAAGCCCCCCTCCCCTTTCAAAAAAAAAACAAAAACCACAGCCACAGAAATGCTGACGCGTGGATGCCTTTTGGTCCCGGTTGGTGCCACCAACCGGGACCAAAGCCCCTCCTGCCTGGGCTCAGCGCACAGGCCACGTGGACACCCATCTGCCCTGGTTCTGGATCGAACCGGGACTAAAGGGTCAGAGCATTAGTACCGACACTTTTGTCCCGGTTCAGGAACCGGGGCTAAAGGCCCAAACGAACCGGGTCTGATGACCCTTTATCTACTAGTTGTTTGCGTTGTATTCCCTCGAAGAGGAAAGGGAGATGCAGCACAATAGCGTAAGTATTTCCCTCAGTTTTTGAGAACCAAGGTATCAATCCAGTAGGAGACCACGCGCGAGTCCCTCGCACCTGCACAAACGAATAAGAACTTCACAGCCTATGTGATAAGGGGTTGTCAATCCCTTTACAGTCACTTACGAGAGAGAGAGAGATCTGATAGAGATGATAGTTTATATTTTTGGTATTTTTGTTTATAAGAACAGAAAGTAAAAGCGGAAAAAGTAAAGTAGATGTAGATTGATATTTTGAGAATAGACCCGGGGGCCATAGTGTTCTCTAGTGGATTCTCTCATGATAGCGATATTCTACGGCGGGTAAACAAATTACTGTCAAGCAATTGATAGAAAAGCGAATAATTACGAGACTATCTAGGCATGATCATTGTATATAGGCATCACGTCCGAGACAAGTAGACCGACTCCTGCCTGCATCTACTACTATTACTCCACACATCAACCGCTATCCAGCATGCATCTAGTGTATTGAGTTCATAAGAACAGAGGAACGCCTTAACCAAGATGACATGATGTAGAGGGATAAACTCAAGCAATATGATATAAACCCCATCTTGTTATCCTCGATGGCAACAATACAATACGTGCCTTGCTGCCCCTACGGTCACTAGGAAAGGACACTGCAAGATTGAACCCAAAGCCAAGCACTTCTCCCATTGCAAGAACTATAGATCTAGTACGCCAAACCAAACCAATAATTCAAAGAGACTTGCAAGGATATTATGAGCACACATAAAGAGTTCAGAAAAGAACCAAATATTTTTCGTAGATAATCTTGGTCATAAACCCACAATTCATCGGATCTCAACAAACACACCGCAAAAAGAGATTACATCGAATAGATCTCCTCGAAGACCGAGGAGAACTTTGTATTGAGATCCAAAGAGAGAGAAGAAGCCATCTAGATACTAGCTATGGACCTGAAGGTCTGTGGTAAACTAATGACAACTCATGGTGAAGGCGATGATGATGATGTAGAAGAACTCCGTGATGGATCCCCCCTCCGACGGAGCTCCGGAACAGGCTCCAAGATGGGATCTCACGGGAACAGAACGTTACGGCGGTGGAATTAGGGTTTTCTCTCTGTTGCTGATAGTTTTGGGGTACGTAGGCTTATATAGGAGGAAGGAGGACACCTCACGAGGGGCCCACGAGGCAGGGGCGCGCCCTGGGAAGGGGGGTGTACCCCCCACCCTCGTGGGCACCCCATGGCCCCTACTCCGTGGTTCTCAAGTCTCCCATGCATGATTTTCTCCAAAAATATCTCTCCCGAAGGTTTCATTCCGTTTGGACTCAGTTTGATATTCCTTTTCTGCAAAACCCTGAAACATGCAAAAAAAGCAATCTGGACTGGGCCTTTGGGTTAGTAGGTTAGTCCCAAAATGATATAAAAGTGTATGACAAAGCCCATTAAACATCCAAGACATCATAAATAATAGCATGGAAATATCAAAAATTATAGATACGTTGGAGACGTATGAAGCATCCCCAAGCTTAATTCCTGCTCGTCCTCGAGTAGGTAAATGATAAAAACTGAATTTTTGATGTGGAATGCTAACCAACATAGTTTTTCAATGTAATTCTCTTAATTGTGGCATGAATGTTCAGATCTGAAAGATTCAAGATAAAAGTTTATATTGACATAAGAAATAATAATACTTCAGGCATACTAAAAAAGCAATCATGTCTTCACAAAATACTATGGCTAAAGAAAGTTATCCCTACAAAATCATATAGTCTGGGTATGCTCCCTCTTCATCACACAAAATATTCATATCATGCACAACCCCGATTTCAGCCAAGCACTTGTTTTCATACTCTATTTTTTCAAACCTTTCAACTTTGACGCAATACATGAGCGTGAGCCATGGACATAGCACTATGTGGAATAGAGGGGTGGTTGTGGAGAAGACAAAAAGGAGGGAGATAGTCTCACATCAACTAGGCGTATCAACGGGCTATGGAGATGCCCATCAATAGATATCAATGTGAGTGAGTAGGGATTGCCATGCAACGGATGCACTAGAGCTAAATATGTATGAAAGCTCAACAAAAGAAACTAGTGGGTGTGCATCCAACTTGCTTGCTCACGAAGACCTAGGGCATTTGAGGAAGCCCATCGTTGGAATATACAAGCCAAGTTCTATAATGAAAATTCCCACTAGTATAAAAATGACTAAGCATGAGACTCTCTACAATGAAGAACACGGTGCTACTTTGAAGCACAAGTGTGGAAAAAAGATAGTAGCAATTGTCCCTTTTTCTTTTCCTTTTTTGGGCCATTCTTTTTTTTTTCTTTGGCCTTTCCTTTTTTTTGCGGAGGGGCTTTATTGATTTAGCCTTTCCTCCCATGGGACAATGCTCTAATAATGATGATCATCACACTTTCATTACAACTTGATATTACAACTCGATACTACAACAAAGTATGACTCTATATGAATGCCTCCGGCGGTGTACCGGGATGTGCAATGAAACAAGAGTGACATGTATGAAAAATTATGCATGGTGGCCTTGCCACAAATACGATGTCAACTACATGATCATGCATGGAAATATGACAATATGGTGCGTGTCATATGAACAGAACGATGGAAAGTTGCATGGCAATATATCTTGGAATGGCTATGGAAATGCCATGATATGTAGGTATGATGGCTGTTTTGAGGAATGATACATAGTGGGTGTATTGTACCGGCGAAAGTTGCGTGGTACAAGAGAGGATATCAATGGTGGAAGGGTGAGAGTGCGTATAATCCATGGACTCAACCTTAGTCATAAGAACTCATATACTTATTGCAAAAATCTACGAGTCATCAAAACAAACCTAGGGGGGAGGTTGGTAGGAGTTAACCATCGCGCACCCCCGACCTCCACACAAAGGTTAACACTTTACAAATACCTCATGCTCTAACTTCGTCACATAGAGGTTCACCATACGTGCATGCTACGGGAATCACTAACCTTAACACAAGTATTTCTCAATTTCATAATAACTCCACTAGCATGACTCTAATATCACTATCCTCATATCTCAAAACAATTATCAAGCATCCAACTTCTCATCTTATTCAATGCACTTAGTGTGATTTTTTTACTACATTGATATTGGATGTCTATCATGTGAAGACTAGTTTTGTAGCCTAAACACATTACCATGCTATTTTAATAGACTCTCAAATGAATATAAGTGAATCATGAAAGTTCAACAATTTCTTCAAAATACTATCACCACTGTGCTCTAAAAGATATAAGTGAAGCACTAGAGAAAAACTGTTCAGCTCAAAAGATATAAGTGAAGCACATAGAGTGTTCAAACAAGTCCTAGGCCATATTTAACTCTCTCAAATAGGTCTGTCCAGCAAGGATAATTGTGGCAAACTAACAAGCAAAGACTCAAATTATAAAAGACGCTCCAAGCAAAACACATATCATGTGGTGAATAAAAATATAGCTCCAAGTATAGTTACCGATGGATGAAGAAGAAAGAGGGGACGCCTTCCTGGGGCATCCCCAAGCTTAGGCCCTTGCTACTCTTTCTTCCATAGTCCATCAAAGCAATACTCAAAACTTGAAAACTTTACAACACAAAACTTAGACAAAAATCTCGCGAGCTCCGTTAGTATAAGAAAACAAATCACTACTCAAAGGTACTGCAATGAATTCATTCTTTGTTTATATTGGTGTTAAACCTACTTTATTCCAACTTCTTTATGGTTCATACTTCACAATATTACTCATAGATACATTGAAATAAGCAAACAACACACGAAAAACAGAATCTGTCAAAAACAGAATAGTCTGTAGTAATCTACAGGTTTCGCATACTTCTGTAACTCCAAAAAATTCAAACTAAATTGGTAAACGTGAGGAATTTGTCTATTAATCATCTTCAAAAAGAATCACCTAAATAGCACGCTCCAGTAAAATCGGATGACCATTCTAGCGAGCGCTAACAATTCTGTTTTTCACAGCAAGATCACATAAACTTCACACAAGTCTTTCCAAAGGTTCTACTTGGCACAAACACTAAAAAAACATGAAACCACATCTAAACAGAAGCTAGATGCAATATTTATTCCCTAAAAGGAGCAAAAACAAAAAATATAAAATTGGGTTGCCTCCCAACAAGCGCTATCGTTTTACGCCCCTAGCTAGGCACGATACAAGATAAATCTAGGTATTGCCATCTTTGGAAGGCAATTCTTTGATTAAGCACTTATGATTCTTCGACACTTCTTTGTCCCTATTAATAATCAAACTGTTGTGCAAGAAATCGAGAAATTCTAAATTGTCAAAAGGGTCTCTTGCAAAAGTAAGAAAATTAGGGTGAACGCTTATGGATTTAAGATCCATAATTCCTTTACTATAAGTTTCACCCTTGTCTGTAGGGACATACATGAACTTAGATAATTTAGTGGTAGATGTATTTGGAGTAGTTTTTATAGCAGAAAGAGCAGAGCCCACATTAGTAATAATATCCTCAAGCTTATTGATTCTAGTGGAATCCCGATCTAGCTTTTCTTTAACTATGGGCTCTTTTTGCTTAAGATTTTTCAGAACAACTCCTACCTTGGATCCATATTGAGTAATTTCATTATGGATTTTTCTATCCAAGTTATCTACCAATTCTACCGTAGCAACTTTGTTTTCAATGATTTCTAACCTTTGCATAACATGCTCCAAAGTTAAAACGGTCCCATTAACCATAAGAGGTGGTGAGCCAAATAATTCAGTCATAGCATTATAAGAATCAAAGGTATGGCTACCCAAGAAATTCCCTCCGGTAATGGTATCTAAGATAAATCTATTCCACGGAGTTATGCCAACATTAAAATTGCAAAGAAGCACGGAAGTGGAAAGCTTCCTACTGGATCTATTTTGAGCATTGCAAATTCTATACCAGGCATCTTTTAAGTTTTCTTCCTCCCTTTGTTTAAAGTTGAGGACCTTACTCTCAGGAGTGTTGATGATGATAGGTGTGCTAGACATGATGACAAACAAGCAAGCAACACACAAGCAAACAAGAAGCAAGCGAACGATAAACACACGGCAGAAGAAGGGCAAATAAAACGGCTAGGGTGAAGTGGGGGAGAGGAAAACGAGAGGCAAAAAATGTAATGTGAAGGATAAGGGTTTGTGATAGGTACTTGGTATATGACTTTTGCGTAAGCCTCCCCAGCAACGGCGCCAGACATTCTTCTTGCTACTTCTCGAGCTTGCGTTGTATTCCCTTGAAGAGGAAAGGGAGATGCAGCACAGTAGCGTAAGTATTTCCCTGAGTTTTTGAGAACCAAGGTATCAATCCAGTAGGAGACCACGCGCGAGTCCCTCGCACCTGCACAAACAAATAAGAACTTCGTAGCCAACGCGATAAGGGGTTGTCAATCCCTTTACGGTCACTTGCGAGAGTAAGATCTGATAGAGATGATAGTTTATATTTTTGGTATTTTTGTTTATAAGAACAGAAAGTAAAAGCAGAAAAAGTAAAGTAGATGCAGATTGATATGTTGAGAATAGACCCCGGGGCAATAGTGTTCTCTAGTGGCTTCTCACATCATAGCGATATTCTACGGCGGGTAAACAAATTACTATCAAGCAATTGATAGAAAAGCGAATAATTATGAGACTATCTAGGCATGATCATTGTATATAGGCATCACGTCCGAGACAAGTAGACCGACTCCTGCCTGCATCTACTACTATTACTCCACACATCGACCGCTATCCAGCATGCATCTAGTGTATTGAGTTCATAAGAACAGAGTAACGCCTTAAGCAAGATGACATGATGTAGAGGGATAAACTCAAGCAATATGATATAAACCCCATCTTTTTATCCTCGATGGCAACAATACAATACATGCCTTGCTGCCCCTTCTGTCACTGGGAAAGGACACCGCAAGATTGAACCCAAAGCCAAGCACTTCTCCCATTGCAAGAACTATAGATCTAGTAGGCCAAACCAAACCAATAATTCGAACAGACTTGCAAGGATATTATGAGCACACATAAAGAGTTCAGAAAAGAACCAAATATTTCTCGTAGATAATTTTGATCATCAACCCACAATTCATCGGATCTCAACAAACACACCGCAAAAAGAGATTACATTGAATAGATCTCCTCAAAGACCGAGGAGAACTTTGTATTGAGATCCAAAGAGAGAGAAGAAGCCATCTAGATACTAGCTATGGATCCGAAGGTCTATGGTAAACTACTGACAACTCATGGTGAGGGCGATGATGATGATGTAGAAGAACTCCATGATGGATCCCCCCTTCGGCGGAGCTCCGAAACAGGCTACAAGATGGGATCTCATGGGAACAGAAGGTTACAACAGTGTAATTAGGGTTTTCTCTCTGTTGCTGATAGTTTTGGGGTACGTAGGCTTATATAGAAGGAAGGAGGACACCGGGGGACTCACGAGGGGCCCACGAGGCAGGGGGCGCGCCCCCACCCTTGTGGGCACCCCGTGGACCCTATTGCGTGGTTCTCAAGTCTCCCGTGCGTGATTTTCTTCAAAAATATCTCTCCCGAAGGTTTCATTCCGTTTGGACTCCGTTTGATATTCCTTTTCTGCAAAACCCTGAAATAGGCAAAAAACAACAATCTGGACTGGGCCTTTGGGTTAGTAGGTTAGTCCCAAAAATGATATAAAAGTGTATGACAAAGCCCATTAAACATCCAAGACATCATAAATAATAGCATGGAACAATCAAAACTTATAGATACGTTGGAGACGTATCACTAGGCTAGCCATTTTCAGGAAGAAAAAAACACAACTGGGCTCATCATGTGGTAAACATAAAATAAAACCCTGGCTAGACGGGCCACAGCCCACGCACAACCCCTTACCTTGATCCATCTCTAAAACAGTATAAACAGTGTGCTCAAGAAGCCGGCGAGAGTGATATTATTTCCCTTGGTTTGTATTGGTTACAGTATTTCACACTTAATTAAACAAATGGCAAGCCATTTGCCTTATTTCGAAAAAAATATGATAGTCATAGCCGAGTTGAAAAGGGCAACAACATCTAACTCTAGCTTACAAACTGTACAACAGCACGAAGGTTAATTGTTCGTCAGGTTTAGAATAAACCTTGATTGAAAAGGGCAACAATATCTAACTCCAGCACTATTTTTGGCAGTCACAGTCAACTGGATCGGTCAGGTCCATAGAATGAACATCTTGGGTCGTAAAATTTACAATATTATGACCACAAGATGTTGTAAGTAGAAGCCGGGCATGTTCAGAAGCCCTTTTGTCCACCTGAAACTCCTTTTTTGCTCGTCAACATACACATCCGTCCAAACCATGTTGCTGATAAACTTAAGCGTGATGGACAATAATAACCTCACATTTAGCAGGAAGATTGTGACAAATCTAGTATTTGCATGGTTGGCTACATATTGTTCCAGCGTTATTGTCTTCAATCTAATGTCATGGGAAGTGAGAAAATCCCGGTGCTTACGAATCCACCGATTGGTTATAACTTTCTTACCCCGTCCTATTGCCTAAATAGACATGAAGATTGAAAACAGTTAAGGTCTAAAAAAAGAGTGTCGTAAGAGTAACAGCTGAACGGCTAATTCTAGTACACTATATGCGGGCTTCCAATGTGCGTGAAATTATCATCTTTACATACAACTTCTCTAGACATGGAAAGCATGGCAGCAAGCCAATAATCTTGTTCAGATCAAAACTATTCATTTGGATATATAAGATCTTGATAGAATCCAACACCATTGATAGGCTATCTATGGAGAAACTCTTCCTTAAGCATAGAACATAATATTAGTACAAAATGTGTACTCCAAGATGATATAGAACTTATGCGCAGAAATTTAAAATGCAGCTTAAGTTTACAAGTGTAGATGACAATATACAATACCTGAAGAATTGTGGAGCCAAACACCATCTTGAAATGAGCACAAAGATCATGTATTACACCCATGGTCTCTAGTTTAGGCGCAGAGACGACATTTATTTGCGACGGTGAATAACTAGAATCAAGGATCAACCTTTGAAGTAAAGGGGCATCTTCGATGATGAGCTGCCTTCCGTCAAAAGAAATTCCAATTCTTACAATGTTAGGCGACTTTATTTGGAGACAACCGATTCTTACTATGAAAACAAGCACCAAGCACTCCAGGGCAGGGCAAATGGAGTGGATGATGCTGTGCAATGAGGCCTTTGATATACGAACCCGCACGAGTGAAAGTGTTTTGAGAAATGGGAGTTGAAGGTTTAGTACCAGATTATCTGGTAGGTAGCACAATGCAAAGCTGACAGTGTGGAGAGAGGAGGAAAACCGCGAGATGGACATCGATGCCGAGGGCACAAGTACATGGCGTTCGGTATCTGGTAGGTGATTTTCTGGGGAATAGTAGAACTCAAGCAACTGTAGTTCTATGAATTCAGGGGATTTCACCCAGGCGTCCACCATGCAGGGCATGCAATGCTTGCTCAGGTAGCTTAACGGGATGCAGAGGCTTCAAACGAAGCCCTGGTGGGAGGAGATGATGACTCTGGGGAGTTCAAAATCATTAAATAGAGATAGCTGACAACAATAACGATTAAGGAGCGCGGAGCGCCATAGAGGTAGCCACCGAGTTGAGAGGACTTGAGTGCAGCAGCAATCCTTGTTGGGGAGAAGCGAGATGATGTACCCAAGGATGGCGTCCGGGAGATCGCTGATGCGGTCCGCCCGAGATTCTACGGGTTCCTGGGATCCGGTCGGGGCGGGCTCGCGGCTTCTCCCCGGGCTGCCGGGTGCGACATCTACAACAGGCGTCGCCACTGGCAGGAGCCTCATCTTCTTGGCGCTGTGGTCAGCCGACTCCATTTTCCTCGAGGGCGTCACGTCGAGCTCACGGATTTGAGTAGAGTAACGAATGATGAGCCTAGTTGTAGTGGGAGTGAAGAAGGGGAGCTGGGGTTTTCTGTAGTAGTGAGGAAGAAGGGGAACTGGGGTTTTCTGTAAGATTGAGGTGAGGAATTTGGGGGTACGAGTGGAGCGAGCTGACGTGAGGTGGGTGGGAGTGAGGAGGAAGAAGAGCACCCAGGTTTTTTTGGGGGACAGTGTGCTGGGTAGCGCCTCTCATTAAGTAAATATATGGGCTTTCAAATTTATTTTATTTATTTACTAGGGTGGATGGGCTGTTTTGTCTTGGGCCCAGAGAAACCATTACTACTAGTACAATGGAGACACTCTACAGCTACCCAGAAAAACAATTATTACTAGTACAGTGGATACACTACCACTTCTGGCTCCTCCGAGGTCATCGAAATGTTTCCCTCTGCTAAATGCCGTTTTACTTTGGTTCACCGACATGCTGGCCATGCAGCGTGCGGGCCCAAAGGCCATCCACCAAATTAGAAGGCGGTATGCAGGCGGAGAGTCACCCCGGTCATAGCACGGCAGTAACAAACTGTCATATCACAAAGCCCCACCTCCCCGTAGTCTAAGTTTGACGAACGAAGCAACCATCATTTCACTCTTCGCTGAATCCCCTTCTCCCTCACCGTCTTCAAGAAAGCCAACACTCGCATCGGCCATTGTTCTTCTCTCCCAACGAAGGGAAGTTAAGCGGATCCGTGATGTGGTATATTTTCTTTCAGAAAGAAAAGAACTTTTGCAAAGCAGTAACCGATCCTCACTCTTTTTTTGTTCCATTGTCATTGCGATTGTGTTTTCCTTTCAGTTGTCTCCAAGTATTCGTCAGTTTCATGATGGACCAAGGAGAACCAGGCAAAGATCTGCCGATGTTGGAGTAGACGCGGGAGGCTGATCCCTACGAGACAGAGAGCTCCAATAAGATGGAGGCCGCCACCGAGCCGACCCCAGATACGCTCACGGTCACTACTGAGATTGTCAATGTCCCGTTTGATGTTACATCCCCGTGGCCCTGCAGGAGACATTCCCCCCTTCAAGGATGTGTACCTCCCCCGCTAAGCTGCCCAAGGTGGTTTTCTTATTTGCCATTCTCGATTGTGTTTTTTCATCTAAGTATGTGGTGATAAACAATGCAAAAATTTATTATATTCGATGCCATCCTATCTTCCCTGTCATGCATACTTTTGACTCTACATAGTGGTTTAAATAACTTGTGTTTCTTATATTGGAAAGTAATTCAGAATTTGTTTCTATTTCAATTAGAGCCCTGATGCAGACAAGGATTGTGTGGTTGTACATGTCACTCGCTATGAGGTAGATGACCTGAATATACGCACAGGGAAACAAAGTTCTTAGTCTATTGGATCATGGAAGCCATTTGCACTTATACCAAAGTCGAGATGTATTCCAGCCTCACTATTGTCAGGCGTGTTGTCTAGGGTGTACACAAGCACAAGAGGTTCAAAGCTACTCCTTCGTTTGTGAGACATACAGTTCTTGTCAAGCTTAAGCAGGAAGATGACGTGGCATGCCTCCACAACCAAGTTTACGAGTGGCAAGGCCACAAGGTTATCTTCAGGAAGGTTCACAGGATCGAGCTGCTGCCGGACGTCCTCGATGATGTTCATGGCAAGGTCCGTCTTGTGTCCATCCCAAATTAGATCGAGCCATGAAATAGTTGCCCCAACTAGTGTTTAAAAGTAGTTTGGATTGTGTCTAATTATCTGAACCTTGCCTATTTTCGAGCCCTCTCGGGCTAGTACTCTGTTTGAATCAGTCTATGGGAACTACTGCTACTCTTGTGTGCACGTGAATCAAGAGAGAACCATCCTAGTTGTTGTCGAAACAAATGCGTCCTCACTAGTTGTTTCATGTAATATGACATGGTAAGACATACGAGCAGTGTGTGTTTGATGAAATAGAGTACTTGTTCGAGAACTGTGCTGTCTGACATATAAACAACTATGATATCTTGTTGCAGTGGTTCATGCAGTTAACTGAGGCCACATTGTAAATTCAAAGTGCTCACATGCTAGTCCAACATTCATGTGGAACATTCACATTAAAATCGGCTTCATAAAATACTTGAAAAGCATAAGTTAAGATATTTTATACATATCAATGATTCATAGAACATAACAAACATTTACTAGTTCACAACAAAAGACAAAGTTGTCAGAAGGTTTACAAATCAGGAAAATCAAGCAAAGCTTTTGTGAGCAAAAGACCTCCCTAGGCAGGCTTTAATTTCCTGGAGTTCACTATGGTTTTTCTTGTTGCCACCATCCATGGTTAGGTTCTCTCATTCCAGAATAACCAATTATAATCGTGTTATCACCTGGAATGTTGAACTGAACCATGTAGTGTACCGACCATCTCAACTTCTTGTGTAGTTCCACTAAATTTAAGCAGTACTATTTGCAGAAATAAGCAAACCACAATGCCTTTTGTCCGCGCACGTGTCCCAAAAACCTCCGTGCAGCCGTGCCAGCTAGTCCTCTGTCCATCCTTGATCTGGGAGAAAGTGCATTCCTGACTAGGATGCACTTGTTTTCGCTCGTCCCTGCACTGCAATCAGGAAGTAAACGTATGAATCAACTTCTTTTAGATTGCGTTGGTCATTCTACCTAGTTACTACCATTGTAGGAATACCTCGAAGATGGGAGGTTAGAGGACGGTAGCGAGGAATAGCCATCTCATTTTGTGCAGTTCTACTAAAACTGATGTGTGTACTTTTGATTGCACAAATAGAAACGATATGGAGACACACATCCTTGTTTGCGCAAATATGAAATACGGTTATTTAAGCAGTGACAATTATTTGCAGTGGCATATGATTAACAACATCTATTGTGTTATACTATTAGCACTACATTGACAGTATGAAAAAGTGCCATTAAGTGGTTAGGCAGATGTGGTTGCTGAGAGCGGCAAACATTTTTTATCTCCTCGGGGCCATTTTCCTATGTGAGCATAGGAAATCTAGACCTGCTCATTCTCATTTGCGTTTCCCCCCCAACACCCCTCACTTTCTTTCCTTTTTCGACCAAGAGATAGGTCCACTTCCCCCCACCCTTTGCCATCGACCCCGCTTTCTTCGCCTTTTCAACCAAGACACCGGTTGGGTATCTACTACTTTCCCCCGTTTCCTCTTAGAACCAAGTCCTAGATTCATGCTACCGCTTTCCCACTTTCTTCCCTGTTTGAACCAACTCTTAGATTCGACTATGTGAACTAGCTTTAACTCTAATAATAGTATAAAAGTCGAGGTGGCTTTGGAACAGACGACAAAAGTAGAAAAAGATCGATACGCAGCCACGTGGGGAGCTGGGGCAGTAGGGCAAGGGTCGTCGGGATGTGGCAAAGACGGCGTCGGGAGAGTGAGAAGAGCGTACAACACACATACCACACTTACTGAATCAAGCAATTATATGTTAAAAAAGAATCGAGCAATTTTAGTAATTAAACAGAGCCAGTTGACCTAAACATTGCTCTAACAAAAGACCAACATTAAAAATAAAGCCTAAGTACGCATAACTTTAACAAAGCCGCCGATGCGCCGTCCTATGCATCGCTGGTGTGAGATGAGACGTCGATGACTTGTCTTGGCGTCATGCCACCGTTGGTGGCCTCCGTGTCCCCCTCCCATGCTGAAGTCGACCGTGTCCTCGTCCTCGGAGCCACCCTCGAGGTTATAGTACTCATAGTAGTGGCTGCGCCAGAGCTCGTGTTGGTACTCCATCGTTGATTCCTCGATGGACAGACTCTTCTCTACCTCGACCTCGGCCACGCGCAACTCCTCCTCCCAGGGCTCCTCGATCTCCGCCACCTCCTACATCTCCAGCTCCCGCTCGGCGATCTCATGAGGAAGCAGGTGCTCCATGGCCAACGCCGCCTTTTCGGACGTGGGTTGCATGCTGGATTCCGAGGTAGCCTGGAATATCTTAGTGCGTGCGTCCTCGATCTTGGCGTGGATGGCCTCGACCCAGGCCAGGGCGACATCAGTGGCACGGACAGCAACTCGAGCACTCTCAGCATTTGACGCCGCCGTCGCAGCAGCAGCTGCAGCCGTCTCGGCTGCCGCAGCTGCACTATCGGCTTCCGCAGATGCCCTCTCGGCGTACGCGACCGTGCTCAATGCGGATGCGGCGACACTCTTGGCGTAGGCGGCCGTGCTCTCGGTGCAGGCGGCGGCGCTCGGGGAGGACGCGGCCACCGTACGGGCCTTTACGAAGCGTCTCCACGGCTACATCTTCGCCAGAAGGGGTTGCGGGAATGGGGATCGGGATTCGTGGATTCGTGGATTCGGGGGTTGCCGTCACTGGAGCAGACGAGCGAGCGAACTTAAGGAGGAAGACTTAAATAGACCCATGAATTTTCATTGCAAACGGTTCCTACAAAAAACTGTGTGTGATGTTGTTTATATTTTTTATTAGCTGTGAAAGAAGAATTTGGAGTAAAGTGGCAACGGATGGTGTTTTAAATGTACGCGAAAAATTGTAGTACTAATACAACTGTCATGTCAAATTTTGGAAAATTTCAGGG
Organism: Secale cereale; assembly: GCA_902687465.1. Classification (NCBI taxonomy): domain Eukaryota; kingdom Viridiplantae; phylum Streptophyta; class Magnoliopsida; order Poales; family Poaceae; genus Secale; species Secale cereale. The sequence continues at coordinate 623,641,609 of LR738711.1, forward strand.
GTCATTTGACCTTTTAAGACATTTAACTGATTTTCTAGCCATTTAATGACCGAAATTCATATTTGAACTACATGTACATAAAATAGCTAACCATAACCCGAGTCATAGCCCGAGGGAGAGAAGAGAGGTCACATTACCACATCTTGGCCACACTACCGCGGGGAGGAAGATTGGTTCGGAGGCCCTCCTGAGCCGGCGCTGTCATTGAGAGAACGGCACGGCCGCCAATCGGGACGCGCAGGCAGCTGTTGGTCTCCTCCCTCGCCGCCGGCGACTGCGTGAATGATGCACCTACACCCATGCCCTGGCCGGATTTGTGACCAGCGGTGGGCAGAGAGAGAGAGAGAGAGAGAGAGAGAGAGAGAGAGAGAGAGAGAGAGAGAGAGAGAGAGTGGCCACCTATGTTTTGCTTAGATCTGGAGAGCATGAGAGAGTGATAGAGAGGAACCCTAGTAAAGCAAGCGTCAAGGCTCCTGCTTATATGTATAGTGGAGTGATTTTGTTGTAGTAACCGTATTAAATTTAATACGCGTGAACCACTATATTCATTTAAAGATCAAGTAAAAATAAAACTCGATCAATAACGTGCCACCGCTTCTAGGTCGCACTATCAAATCACCGTGTCCAGGACGCACTATGTAATGTACTATCATTCACGTGCGGTCCCCGACCCTCCATCAAGTTGAAAACTAGAGTAGTCCAAATGAGGATGCCTCTTTGTAAACAAATGCGCTCCTAGCTTAAAAAATGCGCTCCTACGTGTACCCACGAGTGGGTGTGAGAGAACCAGTGCGTGCATGCACCGCTTATCTTCGTGAGAGTACAATATACTACGCCCAAAGAACGTTCTCCACAAGAGTAAAAGTATAAGTGTCCGACATGTGATTTAAAATAAAAGGTGCACGACGTCTTTTATTTTTTTAGAAGTTCTCAGGGTAGGGTGTGAAGAGCACATATGTGTGTGACGTCTACCTACAGATAGATGGTGGGTCCAGTAGGACTCGGGAGAGTCGTGACTCGTGAGGGTGTGTGTGTGTGTGTGAGAGAGAGAGGGGGCACGTATCAATGCAATGCATGTGTCCGTAAATCATATCTGACAAACTTTCACCACTAGCCATTTCCCGACGAACACCGTAAGAACCATTAGATGGGCATCCGACAGTCTCAGTTTTCCCATGGCATTTAACAGAACAGACACTCCGACACACAAATCTTCCACGTGAGTGTTAGCAACTGCCGTATACTCCTCCCTCCGTTCCAAAATGTAGTGCATATATCTTTATTGAAAATTCGAACCTCGCAAACTTTTACCGAGTTTTCGTATACCAACATGCAGATATAGAATACCCAGTATATATCATTTCATTTATCTTCAAGAGGTAACTATAGAGATGGGTGATACATCTCCAACGTATCTACCTTTTCTCACGCTTTTCCTCTTGTTTTGGACTCTAATTTGCATGATTTGAATGAAACTAACCCCGGACTGACGCTGTTTTCAGCAGAACTACCATGGTGTTGTTTTTGTGCATAAATAGAAGTTCTCGGAATGAAATGAAACTTTGCGAGGATTGTTTATGGTATAAAAGAGAATTACTGGAGCCAAGACCCACCAGAGAGGGGCCCCCGGGTGGGCACAGCCACCAGGGCGCGCTTGGGGGTCCTGGCGTGCCCTGGTCGGTTGTACACACCTGGTGGCCCCACAGACGCCAACCCTGACCCTATAAATTCATATTTTTGGAGAAAAAATCATGGAGAAAGAATTATTGCGATCCACGAGACGGAGCCGTCGTCACATCCTGTTCTTCCTCGAGAGGCCAGATCTAGAGTCCGTTTGGGGCTCCGGAGAGGGGCATCTTCGTTCTTCGTCATCACCAACCCTTCTCCATCGCCAATTCCATGATGCTCCCCACCGGGAGTGAGTAATTCCTTCGCGGGCTCGCTGGTCGGTGAGGAGTTGGATGAGATTCATCATGTAATCGAGTTAGTTTGGTTAGGGCCCGATCCCTAGTATCCACTATGTTTTACTCATGATGAGAAAACTCGCTACTACTTTATTCATGATGAGAATACTCGCTACTACTTTATTCTCAAATTATTTCCGTTCTCATTAAAGGGTGATGCTAAAGCTTGGTACAACACTCTTACTCCTGGTGGTGTGCGTAGTCCCCAGGATATGATTTATTACTTCTCTGAAAAATATTTTCGTGGTCACATGAAACAAGCCGCCTTACAGGAAATATTTAACTTTGTGCAAACTAAAGAAGAGAGTCTCCCAAAAGCTTGGGGAGGCTTTGCCAGTTACTTAATGCCTTGCTTGACCATCCTCTTAAGAAAAATGAAATACTTGATATCTTCTATAATGGACTAACTGATGCTTCTAGGGACTTCCTAGATAGTTGTGCTGGTTGTGTTTTCAGGGAATGAACTATTGCTCAAGATGAAGAATTATTGAATAGTATACTGAAAACTATGATGATTGAACTCCTCCTGAACCATCGGCTAAACCCACTCCAAAGAAGAGGGGTATATTATATCTCAGTCCTGAAGATATGCAAGAAGCAAAGAAATTTACGAAGGAAAAAGGTATTAAAGCTGAGGATGTTAAAATTTTAATGTTATTGAAAAATACATGGGATTAATGCACCACCACTGCGTGAGGTGGTAGATGTAATTTCTCTTATGAAGTTCAATGAAAATGACAATCCTCACAATATGCATCCTAGTCAATGCCTTTATGAGTTTGAAAATTATATTAGAAAACCAGACCACTTCAATGCAAATGTTATGAAACAATTGAAACATAATTCTTATATGATTGCTCCCTTGAGTGACTTGTTATATATAATTTCAAATGATGTTAGAGGTGTTGGAAAACATACTTCTATGGTTCAAATTCAACTAGAACAAGTTGCTAAATCTCAAAGAGAATTGCTTGATGAAATGAATCATAGTATGCAAGAATTTGTTGTTAGAGTTGCAACTAGAGGAGGTAAAATGACTCAGGAACCACTTTATCCCGAGGGACACCCAAAAAGAATTGAACATGATTCACAAAGAAATAACACTACTGCACCTAGTCCTTCTAAAAACAAAAACAAAAAGAAAAATGATAGGACTATGCATGCCACTAGTGAACCTCATGTAGAAAAACCTCCTGACAATGATAATAATATTTCTATCTCTGATGCTGAAACTCAATCTAGTAATGAACACTCACCTAGTGATAATGAAAAAGATAATTATGAGGTTCATGAAGAGGCACAACCAAACAATGAAAAAGAACCAGATAATGATGTTGAGATAGAACCACCTGTTGATCTTCATAACCCACAACCTAAAAATAAAAGTTATGATAAAAGACACTTCATTGCTAGAAACCATGGGTTCAAAAACCTATGCCTTTTCCACCCCAGTCAACTAAAAAGAAATATAATGAAGAATTTGAACGCTTTGCTGAAATGCTGAGGCCAGTCTTTCTACGTACTCGTTTAATTGATATATTAAAAATGCCTCCTTATGCAAAGTATATGAAAGACATCATCACAAATAAGAGAAAAATACCGGAAGCTGAAATCTCCACTATGCTTGCTAATTATACTTTTAAAGATGGAGTACCTAAAAAACTTGGAGATCGGAGTATACCTACTATACCTTTCTCTATAAAAAATAATTATGTGAAAACTGCTTTGTGTGATTTAGGAGCTGGTGTTAGTGTTATGCCTCTCTCTTTATATAAAAGACTTGACTTGAATAAACTCACGCCTACTGAAATATTTTTGCAAATGGCTGACAAGTCAACTGCCATACCTATCGGTATTTGTGAGGATGTGCCTGCTGTCGTTGCTAATGTTACTATATTGACTGACTTTGTTATACTTGAGATGCCCGAGGACAACAATATGTCTATTATTCTTGGTAGACCCTTCTTAAATACTGCAGGGGCTGTTATTGATTTTAATAAAAGCAAGGTAACATTTCACATCAATAGTAATGAGCATACGGTGCATTTTCCGAAGAAACAATTCCAAGTGAATGGTATTAATGTTATTGAAAAATCTCTGACGATCACTATTGGAAATTTTCAGATACCTCTACCTATTGTCAAAAAGAAATATGAAATGCTTATTGTTGGGGACATCCATATCCCCATTGAGGTAACTTAGTGATTTACAAAAGTTCTTCGGTTTCATGCTAATCGAAAGTGGTTGTTAATAAGACCTGACCAACCTTATTAATGAATCATTTTTGAGCGTTATGAAGTTGATGAATTTAGTAAGAACTACCTTCTATCCCTAGTTTTTATTTTCTATTTTTACTAGTTAAGTAAAAGAGTAGAGATATCTCCATTCCTCCCCAAACCCAAAAGTCTCCCTCGTTCCGTAAAACCGAGTGGCCCACCCATATTATGGCGTCGACTCGAACTCGATCCCTCTCCCGTTTATTACGGCGTGGCCCCACACACCGTAGTACTCCTACAAACCTTACCCACCGCATGCATGATCAGTTTTCTTCAAGAGGACGTGGGATAAGCAGATTTGTCGTGGAGGCTCCTATCCTAGGGCGCCCTAGGTAGCTGCCGCACGCATCATTGCTCTTGCGCCCTAGAGTGAAATGATGGTTGCTTCTTCCGTCTAGCTTAATGCGGGAAAGGCGGGGCTTTGTGATTTGACCCCTCATTGCTCATTTACTACTACTGCGGCGCTACGACTAGGGTGCCTCCAAGTCCAACCTCTGCTCCAAACTGTAATTTGTTGCATCGCACGTGGAACAAGACGGTGGATGAGCCACGTGTCGGCCAAAGGGGTCCTGTAAGTGTGTCACCATTTCGTGTGCGGACTGACCCTGCTGAGTTGCTACGCCAACGCGACAGGAGCAGCCCACCACTTGGTTTTTCTCCTCGGTGAATCTCGACTAAGAGCATGGTTAATAGTATAGCCAACTACCGGCTATATGGAGTTGCCAAGTCATATATATTCAACCTTATAGCCAACATGTATAGTAACAAGTTATTAAGTAATACTACTTTATTAATGCATGGCCCACCATACATTCTCACAAGGTTTCTTGGAGTCCGTGTTACAGCCAGTTGTTTATTTGTAGCCCGCTAATGACCCACAAGTGTAGGGGATCTTTCGTAGTCCTTTCGATAAGTAAGAGTGTCGAACCCAACGAGGAGCACTATTGTCATATTATATCATCGTTGTTTTGACAACATGTTGTTGTTTGAGATATCTTATTATTGCTCACCAGCTGATTATGCCATTGATATGAGTTAATATAATCTGTAAATGTTATTGTTGACAGAGTTAGTTATAATGTTGGCTGAAAAATTGGGTGTTGTTTAAGCTTATTTATGCCAACAAGAGCAAAAGAGTTTGTAAAAGTTTTTCTTTCTCACTTTCAGTTTATCAACTGAATTGCTTGAGCACAAGCAAAGGTTTAAGCATGTGACAAACGGTAAAAGTAAATAAGGTGCAGCAAGGTGGCCCAATCCTTTTTGTAGCAAAGGACAAGCCTGGACAAACTCTTATATAAAGGAAAGCGCTCTTGAGGACACATGGGAATTATCATGAAGCTAGTTTTCATCACGATCATCTGATTCACGTTCGGTACTTTAATAATTTGTTATGTGGGTCGACCGGTGCTTGGGTGCTGTCCTTACTTGGACAAGCCTCCCACTTATGATTAACCTCTAATGCAAGCATCCGCAACTACAAAAGAAGTATTAAGGTAAACCTAACCATAGCATGAAACAAGTGGATCCAAATCAGCCCCTTACGAAGCAACGCATAAACTAGGGTTTAAGCTTCTGTCACTCTAGCAACCCATCATCTACTTATTAATTCCCAATGCCTTCCTCTAGGCCCAAATAATGGTGAAGTGTCATGTAGTCGACGTTCACATGACACCACTAGAGGAGAGACAACATACATCTCATCAAAATATCAAACGAAGACCAAATTCACATGACTACTAATAGCAAGACTTCTCCCATGTCCTCGGGAACAAAAGTAACTACTCACAAGACATAATATTATTCATGACCAGAGGGGTATTAATATGCATAATGGATCTGAACATATGATCTTCCACCAAATAAACCAACTAGCATCAACTACAAGGAGTAATCAACACTACTAGCAACCCACGGGTACAAATCTGAGGTTTGGGTACAAAGATGGGATACAAGAGATGAACTAGGGTTTTAGAGGAGATGGTGCTGGTGAAGATGTTGATGAAGATGGCTCTCCCCATGATGTGAGAGTTGTGGGTGATGACGGTGGTGATGATTTCCCCCCCGGAGGGAAGTATCCTCAGCAGAACAGCTCTGCCGGAGCCCTAGATTGGTTTCCGCCTCGAGACGGTGGCGTCTGGTCCCGAAAGCCTCCTTATGATTTTTTCCAGGTCAAAACACCTCATATAGGAGAAGATGGGCATCGGGGGCCTTCGGGGGGCCCATGAGACAAGGGGCGCGCCCCCACTCTCGTGGACAACAGGTGGCCCCCCTCGTGAACTTCGTTCGCCAGATATTTTTTATATTTTCTGAAACAGAGTTCTGTGAAGTTTCGAGGCTTTTGGAGTTATGCATAATAGGTTTCCAGAGTTTTCAGATACCTCTACCTATTGTCAAAAATAAATATGAAATGCTTATTGTTGGGGACATCCATATCCCCATTGAGGTAAGTTAGTGATTTACAAAAGTTCTTCGCTTTCATGCTAATCGAAAGTGGTTGTTAATAAGACCTGACCAACCTTATTAATGAATCATTTTTGAGCGTTATGAAGTTGTTGAATTTAGTAAGAACTACATTCTATCCCTAGTTTTTATTTTCTATTTTTGCTAGTTAAATAAAATAAAATGCCATGTTTAGTCTGTTTTCCGAATTTCCCGTACAATAAAAAATGACCCAAAAATAAAAGTTCTCAAAATGCCTTGAAAATTTTATATGATTTTTTTCTGAATTTTTTCGAATTTTTTATGCAGATAATACCAGAGGGAGGTGCAGCAGGTGGGCACAACCCACCTAGGCGCACAAGGACCCCCAGGCGCGCCCTGGTGGGTTGTGGCCCCCACGTGGGCCCTCTCACTTATCTCTTTAGCCCACATCATCCCTTACCTCCAAGAAAAAATCTCCATTGCCATCTCTCCCGTGTTCTTGAGCTCAAACCCGCGGATTTTGAAATCTTTGCTCGAAGCTCCATTTCTGAAACTGTTTCGGGGGATTGTTGCTTGGTATGAGACTCCAACGTTTGTCCAATTAGTTTTAGTTGTAGTGGTTTATATTTTGAATAATTCGCTACTCTTGGTGCTGCTGTAGATGGGCTTGCATGTTGAATTCTTAGTGTTCTAAGTAGTTTGAATGATTGCTATGGCTTCTATGTATCCCTATGAGTAGTTGCTACCAATCTTGTGAAGTTTTGTTGAGAAAAAAATTGTGGACTAAAATTTCACGTTTTTGTTCATAGGAAATATTGTACGCGGACATTATGAACTTGTTTGGAAGGAGTTCTTCAAGGAGAACATCCCCGGGAGCATCTTCTAGTGACAGTTCTGCTTGCGGATCCTATGTAGAACCGAGTGCAAGTTCTACCCGAGATGCTTCCACCAAAACATGTTTATGTACCTGCGATGAATTTATGCTGCAAATAGGCATCAAGGAGGAATTTGAGCAATATGTTCACAATGCCAGTCTTTGTCCCTACCTTTTAGATAATTGTGAACAACACCAACTTCTCACTGAATCATCAGTCAAAGGGTTTAAATATTTTCCACGTGAGTCCAGGGTGTCATTTATGCTTTATGATAACCCATTTACTATCCCACTGGATAATTTTTCTTACCACTACCAACTTGCATTTTTGGGGTTCACTCGATGAGCCACCAAAGGCCGAGTTCGGGTCTTTCTAGACTAGCCTTTGTTACGGTGAAAATAGGGGAGTGACACAGTGTAGAATAAAGAGTATACATTTTCCCGCAATTTAGTATTTTTCATTATTCTACGGGAAATGTGTAGTAGGAAAACAAGATTGTAGTGCACTTTGTGCGCCAGACATGAGCCTCATCCACACCCTCCCACTGGTGAAAGGAATTATAACCTTGGAGAGTTTGTTGCACGTAGAATTCAGAATAACGCTAACAATGGCTGGTTCTATGGTGGAATTTACACCATGCGTTTAGCACGAGGGCTGGGTGTTTCACCTTTACACTTTTATACCATCCTACCCACGCAGTATTTAGATTTTGACACCTGAAAGGAGCATAAGATTCTCAAGGGAAAGGTTTATAACTCCACTTACAATCTGTTGTTTAACCAATCACATGTTGTGGACACATATTTGCCTGCACCTGCTCTTTTTAACTATAACAGCAACGGAAGATATTTCGTTCTTGAGAGCGAGGCCCAAGCTAATTACGCAGCAGTGGTGGCAGCACGGCAGGTCGAGGCGTCCATACCAAGAACCTCCATGAGCTACCATGCTGACTACTACCCTCCAGACTACTGATCGACTACCAAGCTAGGCCAAAAGCCTAAGCTTGGTGGAGTACGTGTTTCTCACTGACGTTACATTTATGTTTACATATCATTCTATTTGTCGGTGCTCGTACTTTTTCAATGTATCGCCCATGCTTAGAATTATTTTCTTTCTTTCTTCTTGTGTGTTTGAAAAACTTTAGAAAAACCAAACAAATTAGCTGTATTAATTTACTTTCTATGCATGCTTAGTAGTAGCACTAAAAAGAAAATCCAAAAAGATCTCCTTGTTCTTATTTTGCTTGTTGGGAGCTTTCCCGTGTAAATAGTTTTTCTAGTTTTTGCTTTTTCCTTGTATTTGCATGTTGAAGAAAACCAAAAACTCCAAAAAAAATTCAGTGTGTTTTTCTACACTTCTTTTCTTTTTATTCGAGTTGTACCAAGGAGAAGACCACGATGAAAATGTTGAGTGGCTCTCATATGAATAATGGTTAAACTAATAAAGAGCACATTTACCTTGTCTTCTCCTATTGAATAAAATGTTTTGCAGATTCCAGCTTAGCCCACGGCACTCCTGCACTATTATTATTTTCATATCATTCGATCATGCAAGGGAAAGTCAATAATGATGATATTCGATGAACTGGCCGTGGCAAAGAGAAACTGGTATGAAATCGACATGTTCTGTTTGTGTAAATATGTTTAACCTCGCACCCATGATTCAACTCATTATGATTAAACATGTTTGCCATGACAATTAGAGATTATAGTTTCTCATGCCATGCATAAGTAGCTAGGAGTTAATAATGATTTATCTTGGATATCAACATAGTGTTAAAATGATTGTGATGTAGTATGATGATATGGTATCCTCCTCTGAATGTTCAAGTGGCTTGACTTGGCACATTTTTATGCATGTACTTGAATCAAAACCAACATAACTTCTATGATATTTATGTTCATGGTGTCCATATCCTACTCATGTGGATGTCCAATATTTATTATGCATGATGCATGTTCATGACCATTGTTGTTCTCTAGCTGGCCGCTTCCCAACCTATTTGCTAGCCTTCACCTGTTCCAAGCGGGAATACTGCTTGTAAATCAAATTCTAAAACTCAAAGTTATTCCAGATGAGTCCATCATACCTACCTATATGCGGTGTTACCCTGCCGTCCTAAGTAAATTTGCATGTGCCACCTCTAAAAACATCAAATAAATATCCTTTTTTGTGTGTCTGGATCATTCATGGAACGACAGGAGGTGGTCGGTATTTTCCATGCTAAGCGAGTTATTCTCAGGTTGAATGTTTATTCACTCACCATTGAACGAGAAAAGGGCGGTAATAGGGATTCCCAGTCCCAAACTGCAAAAAGAAAAAGCTTACAAATAACAAACAAAAACTCTCAATGGAGTTCAAACATTTACTTTTCAGCTTGGGAACCGCCACTAGCTCGTTTAGCATGGGACATGTCGATAGCTGATAGTCGTGAAATTAATGAGAAGGGTGCACCTCTCAAAATATCATTTACCTCTATTTTAAAAACTTGAGCTCTGGCACCTCTGCAAATCACTGCTTCCCTCTGCGAATGGACTTTCTATTTACCTTTATGTTGTGTCATCACCTTCTCTAATAAGCGCCAGATCTGAGAGAACTGTTGTCATGCCTATGCATTGTGTGTAGTGAATGTTGGGTGATAGCATGACTAGATCTTTTCTTCCATGAATTACAATGTTTAGTCGCTGCTTGAACTTTGGAGGTGCTCTGCATTTATGTTTTGCTGTCTCAGAAAGGGCTAGTGAGATACCACTATTGTCATATTATATCATGGTTGTTTCGACAACATGTTGTTGTTTGAGATATCTTATTATTGCTCACCAACTGATTATTCCATTGATATGAGTTAATATAATCTTTAAATGTTATTGTTGACAAAGTTAGTTATAATGTTGGCTGAAAACCTGGGTGTTGTTTAAGCTTATTTATGCCAACAAGAGCAAAAGAGTTTGTAAAAGTTTTTCTTTCTCACTTTCAGTTTATCAACTGAATTGCTTGAGGACAAGCAAAGGTTTAAGCTTGGGGGAGTTGATACGTCTCCAACGTATCTACTTTTTCTCACACTTTTCCTCTTGTTTTGGACTCTAATTTGCATGATTTGAATGAAACTAACCCCGGACTGACGCTGTTTTCAACAGAACTACCATGGTGTTGTTTTTCTGCAGAAATAAAAGTTCTCGAAATGAAACGAAACTTTGCGAAGATTTTTTATGGAATAGAAGAGAATTACAGGAGCCAAGACCCACCGGAGAGGGGCCCCTAGGTGGGCACAACCCACCAGGGCGCGCTCCCTCTCCTGGCGCGCCTAGGTGGGTTGTACCCACTTGGTGGCCCCGCAGACACCAACACTGACCCTATAAATTCTTATTTTTGGAGGAAAAATTAGGGAGAAAGAATTATCGTGATCCACAAGATGGAGCCGCCGTCACCTCATGTTCTTCCTTGGGAGGCCAGATCTGGAGTCCGTTTGGGGCTCCGGAGAGGGGGGTCCTCGCTCTTCGTCATCACCAACCCTTCTCCATCACAAATTCCATGATGCTCCCCACCGGGAGTGAGTAATTCCTTCGTAGGCTCACTGGTCGGTGAGGAGTTGGATGAGATTCATCATGTAATCGAGTTAGTTTTGTTAGGGCTCGATCCCTAGTATCCACTATGTTCTTAGATTGATGTTGCTATGACTTTTCTATGCTTAATGCTTGTCACTTTGGGCCTGGGTGCCATGATCTCAGATCTGAACTGTTTATGTTATCATCATTATATCCACGTTCTAGATCTGATCTTGCATGTTATAGTCACCTACTATGTGTTATGATCCGGCAACCCCGGAGTGACAATAACTGGAACCACTCCCGGTGATGACCATAGTTTGAGGAGTTCATGTATATACTATGTGTTAATGCTTTGTTCTGGTTCTCTATTAAAAGGAGGCCTTAATACCCCTTAGTTTCCAATATGGACCCTGCTGCCACGGGAGGGTAGGACTAAAGATGTCATGCAAGTTCTTTTAATAAAACACGTATGCCTATTTATGGAATACATGCCTACATTATATCGATGAACTGGAGCTAGTGCCGTATCACCCTAGGTTATAACTGTCACATGATGAATATCATCCAACAAATCACCGATTCAATGCCTACAAATTTGTCCTATATTGATCTGGCTAAGTTACTACTGCTATCGTTAATTCTACACTTCCTACGAAACTACTGCTACCACTGTTACCGTTACTGTTGCTGGTGTCACTACTATCAAAACTATCAAACTACTTTGCTACCGATCACTTTGCTGCAGATAAGTAATCTCCACGTGTGGTTGAATTGACAACTCAGCTGCTAATACCTTCAAATATTCTTGGATCCCCTTATGTCGAATCTATAAATTTGGGTTGAATACTCTACCCTCGAAAACGGTTGCGATTCCCTATACCTGTGGGTTATCAATGGGGGAGGAGTGTACAGAGAAAGATCGCCGTTTCACCAGCAGCAATTTCAACCATCCTTTGGTGTGGAGGAATATCATAGGAACTCTATACGATATGATTTTATAGGAATTTTTATTTTAGAGCCAATTGGTTCATAGGAATAGATTCATATATTCAAGATTTCAAAGGTAAATAAACATTGGCCTAGATTCAATAGAAAAGTTCTTATGATGTGAACCAAATGGCATCTCTTTTCCAATCCCTCCTCATAGGAATTGAGATACATGTCATCTCTAGATTCAATAGAAAAGTTCCTATGATGTGAACCAAATGACATCTCTTTTCCAATCCCTACTAATTAATAGGAATTGAGATACATAGTAGTACATGTCATCTTGATGTTCCGTGCAACGCACAGATAACTTGCTAGTAAAAGAGTAGAGATATCTTCATTGCTCCCCAAACCCAAAAGTCTCCCTCGTTCCGTAAAACCGAGCGGCCCACCCATATTATGGCATCGACTCGAACTCGATCCCTCTCCCGTTTATTACGGCGTGGCCCCGCACACCGTAGTACTCCTACAAACCTTACCCACCGCATGCATGATTAGTTTTCTTCAAGAGGACGTGGGAGAAGCAGATTTGTAGTGGAGGATCCTATCCTAGGGCGCCCTAGGTAGCTGCTGCACGCATCATTGCTCTTGTGTCCTAGAGTGCAATGATGGTTGCTTCTTCCGTCTAGCTTAATGCGGGAAAGGCGGGGCTTTGTGATTTGACCCCTCATTGCTCATTTACTACTACTGCGGCGCTACGACCAGGGTGCCTCCAAGTCCAACCTCTGCTCCAAACTGTAATTTGTTGCATCGCATGCGAAACAAGACGGTGGATGAGCCACGTGTTGGCCAAAGGGGTCCTGTAACTGTGTCACCATTTCGTGTGCGGACTGACCCTGCTAAGTTGCTACGCCAACGCGACAGGAGCAGCCCACCACTTGGTTTTGCTCCTTGGTGAATCCCGACTAAGAGCATGGTTAATAGTATAGCCAACTACCGGCTATATGGAGTTGCCAAGTCACATATATTCAACCTTATAGCCAACATGTATAGTAACAAGTTATTAAGTAATACTACTTTATTAATGCATGGCCCACCATACATTCTCACAAGGTTTCTTGGAGTCTGTTACAGCCAGCTGTTTATTTGTAGCCCGCTGATGACCCACAAGTGTAGGGGATCTATCATAGTCCTTTCGATAAGAGTGTCGAACCCAACGAGGAGCAGAAGGAAATGATAGGCAGTTTTCAGTAAGGTATTTTCTGCAAGCACTGAAATTATAGGTAATAGATAATTGGTAGCAAGTGACAAACGGTAAAAGTAAATAAGGTGCAGCAAGGTGGCCCAATCCTTTTTGTAGCAAAGGACAAGCCTGGACAAACTCTTATATAAAGGAAAGCGCTCTTGAGGACACATGGGAATTATCGTGAAGCTAGTTTTCATCACGATCATCTGATTCACGTTCGGTACTTTGATAATTTGGTATGTGGGTGGACCGGTGCTTGGGTGCTGTCCTTACTTGGACAAGCCTCCCACTTATGATTAACCTCTAATGCAAGCATCCGCAACTACAAAAGAAGTATTAAGGTAAACCTAACCATAGCATGAAACAAGTGGATCCAAATCAGCCCCTTACGAAGCAACGCATAAACTAGGGTTTAAGCTTCTGTCACTTTAGCAACCCATCATCTACTTATTACTTCCCAATGCCTTCCTCTAGGCCCAAATAATGGTGAAGTGTCATGTAGTCGATGTTCACATGATACCACTAGAGGAGAGACAACATACATCTCATCAAAATATCGAACGAAGACCAAATTCACATGACTACTAATAGCAAGACTTCTCCCATGTCCTCGGGAACAAAAGTAACTACTCACAAGACGTAATATTATTCATGACCAGAGGTGTATTAATATGCATAATGGATCTAAACATATGATCTTCCACCAAATAAACCAACTAGCATCGACTACAAGGAGTAATCAACACTACTAGCAACCCACAGGTACAAATCTGAGGTTTGGGTACAAAGATGGGATACAAGAGATGAACTAGGGTTTGAGAGGAGATGGTGCTGGTGAAGATGTTGATGAAGATGGCTCTCCCCAAGATGTGAGAGTTGTTGGTGATGATTTTCCCTCCCGGAGGGAAGTATCCTCAGCAGAACAGCTCTGCCGGAGCCCTAGATTTGTTTCTGCCTCGAGACGGTGGCGTCTGGTCCCGAAAGCCTCCTTATGATTTTTTCTAGGTCAAAACACCTCATATAGGAGAAGATGGGCATCGGGGGCCTTCGGGGGGCCCACGAGACAGGGGGCGCGCCCCCCACCCTCGTGGACAACATGTGGCCCCCCTCGTGAACTTCGTTCGCCAGATATTTTTTATATTTTCTGAAACAGAGTTCTGTGAAGTTTCGAGGCTTTTGGAGTTGTGCATAATAGGTTTCCAGAGTTTGCTCCTTTTCCAGCCCAAAATTCTAGCTGCCGGCTTTCTCACTCTTCATGTAAACCTTGTAAAATAAGAGAGAAAAGGCATAAGTATTGTGACATAACATGTAATAACAGCCCATAATGCAATAAATATCAACATATAAGCATGATGCAAAATGGACGTATCAACTCCCACAAGCTTAGATCTCGCTTGTCCTCAAGCGAAAGCCGATATCGAAAAATATGTCCACATGCTTAGAGATAGAGGTGTTG